>CM053590.1:116223456-116235879 GCA_028646515.1 Pseudochirops corinnae
TCAAGGGATTGTGGAACTGAATTTTGCAAACTAAAAGTAAATAAACAAATCAATTAAAAATAAAAAATATCATTTTAAAATATCTAATTCATTTAAAATGCTCAACACAAAAATATGAATTTATAAAAGAAATAAATTATGACTTTTTACTTTGCAGAATAATTTACTTCCTATTCCTTTCAAGCAGTCAGATGCAGTAGCTAATTCAAATGGTAGACAGTTTATAAAGGAATACTAATTCCTCCTTACTATTCATCCCTCTCTAACACTGGATACACATAGGGTATTGGACTTGGTGTAAGGTATATTCAAATACCAGCTCAGACATTAGTTTGTGGCCTTAGACAAATTACTTAATCTCTCTGTGTCACAGTTTCCTCATCTGTAAAATTAAGGAATTGAATTTGAAGCCCCTAATGTTATAAATCTATGATCTTATGACCTTAATTCTACTTAATAAAAAGTAGTCTGTTTTTATATTAATTTATTTTTAGTTTTCAATGTTCACTTCCACAAGATTTTGAGTTCCAAATCTTCTTAAAAAAATTTTTTTTTTTGCTTTTTGGAGGGGCATTTGAGGTTAAGTGACTTGCCCAAGGTCACATAGCTAGTAAGTATGTCAAGTGTCTGAGGCTGCATTTGAACTCAGGTCTTCCTGACTTCAGGGCTGGTGCTCTATTCACTGCACCACCTAGCCTCCCTGAGTTCCAAATTTTCTCATCATCTCTTCCCTCCTCCACCTCAAGATGGTATGCATTCTGATTATCCCTTCCCCCAGTCTGCCTTCCCTTCTATTCAACCCTCCCTCTTTTATCCCCTTCCCTTCTATTTTCCTGTAGGGCAAGAGAACTTTCTATACCCCATTGCCTCAATATCTTATTTCCTTGTTGCATGTAAAAACAATTTTTAACATTTGTTTTTTAAAACTTTTCATTCCAATTTCTCTCTCCTTCTCCCTCCTGATCTGCCCTCATTGAGGAGGCAAACAGGTTATATATGTGTAATCATGCAAAACACTTCCATAATCGTCATGTTGTGAAAGACTCTATTTTCCTCCATCCTATCCCCCCATTTAGTCTATTCTCTTTTCACTATGACCCTCCTCAAAAGTGTTTTCTGATTACCCCTCTCTCAATTTGTCCTTCCTTTCTATTATCCCACCCTTATCCCCTTCCACTCTCCTTTCCTATAGAGTAAGATATCCAAATGAGTGTGTATGTTCTTCCCTCCTTAAGCCAAATCCAGTGAGAGTAATGTTCACTCATTCCCTCTCACCTCCTCCCAATTCTGCTCCAATGTAAAATCTCTTTCTTGTCTCTTTTATGTGAGATGATTCACCCCATTTTATCTCTCCATTTATCCTTCTCCCAGTACATTCCTCTCTCATCACTTAACTTTATTTTTTAGATATCGTCCTTTCGTATTCAACTCACCTTGTGCCTATATATATATATATATATATATATATATATATATATATATTCCTTCTAACTACCCTAATAATGAGAAATGTCTCATGAGTTAAAAATAATCATCTTTTCATGTGGAAATGTAAACAGTTCAATTTTAATAAGTCTCTTATGATTTCTCTTTCCTGTTTACCTTTTCATGCTTCCCTTGAGTCTTGTATTTAAAAGCCAAATTTTCTATTCAGCTCTGGTCTTTTCATCAATAATGCTTGAAAGTCCTCTATTTCATTGAATATCCATTTTTCCCCCCTGAAGGATTATACTCAGTTTTGCTGGGTAGGTGATATTTGGTTTTAATCCTAGTTCCTTTGACCTTTAAAATAACATATTCCAAGTCTTCTGATTCCTTAATATAGAAGCTGCCAAATCTTGTGTTATCCTAATTGTGTTTTCATAATACTGAAATTGTGTCTTTCTGACTGCTTGCAATATTTTCTCCTTGACCTGGGAAGTCTGGAATTTGACCACAGTATTCCTAGGAGTTTTCCTTTTGGAATCTATTTTGGGAGGTGATTAGTATATTCTTTCAATCTCTCTTTTGTCCTCTGGTTCTAGAATGTCAAGGCAGTTTTCTTTGAAAAGTCCTTGAAAGATAACTTCTAGGCTCTTTTTTTGATCATGGTTTTCATGTAGTCTAATAATTTTTAAATGATCTCTCCTGGATCTGTTTTCCAGGTGAGTTATTTTTTCAATGAAGTATTTCACATTTTCTTCTATTTTTTCATTCTTCTGGTTTTGTTTTATAATTTCTTGAATTCTCATAAATTCATTAGCTTTCATTTGCTCCATCTAATTTTGAAGGAATTATTTTCTTCAGTGAACTTTTGGACTCCTTTTTCCATTTGACCAATTCTGTTTCCCAAGGCATTCTTCTCCTCATTGGCTTTTTGTTTTTCTTTTGCCATTTGTGTTAGTCTGTTTTTAAGGTGTTATTTTCTTCACTAGTTTTTGGGTCGTCTTTAGCAAGCTGTTGACTATTTTTTTCATGATTTTCTTGCATCACTCTCATTTCTCTTCCCAATTTTTCCTCTGACTCTCTTACTTAATTTTCAAAATCCTTTTTGACCTCTTTCATGGCCTGCAACCAATTCACATTTTTCTTGGAGGCTTTGGATGCAGGAACTTTGACTTTATTGTCTTCTGGTTTTATGTTTTGATTTTCTTTGTCACTAAATAAAATTTTACAGTCTTATTTTTCTCCCCCACTGTTTGTTGATTTTCACAGCCAATTACTTGACTTTTAAGCTCTTTGTAAAGGTAGAATTCTGCTTATAATGTTGAGGGTTTACTGACCCAAAACTCAGGGGTTTTGTGCCCTGCTTTCAGAGATACTTCTAGGTCTAGGGACCTGTAAATTTTCATTTCTTCCAAGGTAGTATGATCAAAGGAGAGGCGTTTACTCCTCTCCTGGCCTGTGATCTGGTCTGTGAATGACCACAAGCACTCTTTTCTGCCTTGGAACTGAGGAAGATTTCCTCTCCACAACTACCACAAGCTCCACCACACAAGTGCTCCTCCTCACCCCAGGACTGCAACACAGATCCAAGCAGAGGAAAAGCAAGAGAATTCTGCTTCAGTGCCAGCAAAGAGAGATTTGTTATCCTCCTCTGATCCACTACTTGATTCTCCCACTGTCTGTGGGCTGAGAGTTCCAGAAGCAGCCACTGCCACAGCTGCCGCTACCACCTCTACTGCTCTGGGGCTAGAACTGGACCACATTCCTCTCTCCCCCAGGTGCAATAGACCTTTACTACTGACCTTTTAAGTTGTCTTTGGCATTTGTGAGTTGAGAAGTCTGGAAATCACCATAGCTGCTGGTGATTCAGTCCCCTAAAGCCTTTTTCAGGTTCACAGGGGCCAAGTCTGTGCTGGTATGGCCAGCATTGGTCTGTTTTTGTCTCTCATCCTGTTACAACAGACCTTTCCTTTCAAACTTCCAGGTTGTCTTGGACTGGAAATTTGTTTCACCCTGCCATTTTGTGGGTTTTGCTGCTCTAGAATTTGTTTAGAGTCATTTTTATGGGTATTTGGAGGGGTTTGGGGGAGAGCTCAAGCAAATCCTTGCTTTTACTCCACCATGTGGTTTCACTCCCCCAAAAGCAGTCTATTTTTATGCTTAAAGAGATTGTTTTCAAACTGCTGATGATGCATGTATTTTCCCCCTGTTTTTAACCCTTAAGCCTTTGTAACTGTATGTAAGTTGAGTCAACTGTTTTTTTTTAAATTTTTCTACAAAGAGAACTCCATCCTCTAGTGACATAAACACAGAATAGTTGTTACTATGCTGAAGTCACAGGATTCCTTTTCAAACTTTTTGGTTTCTAAATATTTTAGTCATTTACTCCCTGACTAGGTTCCCCCTCAACCCAACTTTTCAAAGCAAATAGTAGTATATGAGTTACAAGGGACCTTGGAGATCATCTCGTCAAACTGAATTGGTATCTTATGTGAACAATTTGGATTTGTTTAATGGAATTTTTTTGGTCTAGTACAAACCAGATTGATGATGTCCAAAATAATGAATCTTTATTATCTTAGTTCCAAAATTTAGAATTGGAAGAAGGTTATGTGCTTCTCTCTCTCAACCTTCATTATACTGTTCAGAAAAATTGGTCTTTGTTTTTGTTCACTATTAAACATGTTTGAATTAGTATTCTAATGCTATCTAGACATTTCATTTCTTTTTTTTTAAGGGGAGGGAGTGTTTGAAGGGTTTTTATTGGATGAAAGGGAAGGGGGAGACCAAGTCCTAAGGAAATGTAGAAGTTTGCCTAAAAATCTGCATATTCTAATGTAGTGTTTCATTAGTTTTAACCAATCCACAATGTAGTAGGTATCTTCACAAGGCTGGTGTGTGTGTGTGTGTGTGTGTGTGTGTGTGTGCATGCACGCGCGTGCGTGTGTGCGTGTGCATGCCCCCACGCGTGTCTATACAATTAGCACAGTGCTTGGTATAGTAGCCATTCAACAAATATTGACTGATCAGTTCATCTCCTAAAGTGCCTATGACAATGCTATATATCTAGTATGTTCTGCTTGCTGAGTTAAATTGAATTGTATAGGTTCTATTGAGCAAATTCAATTCAATTCAATTCAATACACATTAAGTACCTTAGAGGTCATCAAGTCCAATTCCCTTACTTACAAATGAAAAACTGCCTACTATGTAAGGATGAAAGCTGCCTAATTAACCTGGAGTTTACTGGATAGATTTGATCAACTCCTCTGGACATGCCTGCAGGCTGGTTATTTGGAATTTCCCAAGAGATGGAGGCTAAGGTTCTTACTCCCAGGATCTTAGGAGTATCTGTTCTAAGTGATTATTTCTAATACTGTAGCCCATGGTCCCCAGCCAGTGTATTTCTTATAAAAATACTCAATTAACATTAACCAAAACAGTTACTGAAAATGCAAAGCAAATGCATGTTTGCATAACATTTCATCCATAAATCTGATTCACACTCTTGCTAATGAACATAGTTTTCATAGGAAGAATGGACACACATTTAAAATTTCTAGGAAGTAAGTCACAGGATCAGGGAAACTCACAACTCTAGGATGATGGTCTTTAATATCCTCCTGTCTCAATGACTATCCACATAAATTCTTTGATAAATATAGCTTCTGCTTGAATGAATTCTTCCAATGCTAAACTGAACTGATTCACAATATGCTGGACATCTTAGCTGGCTGAGTCGATCTTCTGGGCTATTTCTCTCAAGTTCTGCTTCTAAGGTATTTCTTCAATGAGCTGGTTTTATGTCTCAACAATAGCTATAGTATCCATCATTTCTAGCTTCAGGTTTAGATGGTGCCTTTAGCTGAACTTGCATTATGTTAACGAAAAAAATCAATGACCTTTATCCTTAGATTGTCAAAAGCCTCTTAAACTCTGTTCCTTAAGATGGTTTACTGGGGTGTGGCTATTGCACATGCTACAGCTTCTTTGAGCCACATATGAGAGCTGGGTGACAGGTGAACACCAAAGGTAATTTAGCAGCCCTGAAAAGGACTGAGCAAGCCTTCACATAAGAGGTGCTAGTCCTCCTTGAACATTCCACACATTCCTGTCTTTTCATTTATTAGCCATGTCAAAAGGAAAAGAAAAGAAAATTAATTTAGTCTAGCCTGATATGCTTCCAGTGAAACAATGTTGGTTCTTTGTGATCACTATTCTCCTTCTAGGTGTTAAATAAACATTCCTTTACTCAATCAGCAACCTACTATCATGTGCCAGATAAATAAAGCCCCTCAAGTTCTTAAGTTCTACTTTCTTCCATTAAAAAAACAAAAACAAATTGTGGCATTTATTCTTCTCTAGTCCTTTTCTTTTCCATCGTGCTACCTTCTTGTGATAGTCCCATGGATCTGCAGTCCCTTTTATTTGCATAATCCTAACAATTTTTATGAAAAATGGGTTTAGTTGTAGATTCTGTACAAAAAAGCAACCTTCCCTCTTACCACCATTTCCCTGAAAAAGAGAGAAGTTACTCCCTATGGCAAGGAGAACTGCAGGATCTTGCTGACCATTCATTTCTTGGCTACTTTTTACAAACATATTTTGGTGCTGTAGTTCAGTTGAAACCCCTTTTGTAGCCATGGTCATGCCAGAAGCAATGCCCCTTGCCACAAGCTATGAAGAAGCTCATATTATGATGGAGCCAGTGGTCAGTGTGTGGTGTCCTGAAGAGATGACATCTATGGAAAGCTATGTGAGGTTTTGTCTTGGGAAGAAAATGTCAACACAGTTTGCCAGTCTTTTATTTCTCTTTGTATAATTGCAACCTTTATGAGAAAATGATGTAAGTTCAGATCTATTTCATAAAAAGAACCATTTAAATTTAAATTTTCACCATCAAAATTAGCTGTCACTTCATTTTGATGCTTATTAGATTATCATAGAGCAGGGGTGGGGAATGTGTGGCCTCGAGGTTACATGTGGCCCTGCAGGTCCTCAGGTGCAGCCCTTTGACTGTATCCAAACTTAACAGAACAAATCCTCTTATTAAAAGGAGTTGTTCTTTTAGAGTATGAACTCAGCAATCCTGCCTGCTACCTTTTGTAGTTAGTGTAGATAAGGTGAAATAATGAAGTCAGAAGTAAATTAAGACAGCCAAAATTAATCTGAAAATTCCTAGTAATTTATTTTATCAAAATTACAGCTAGGGTCTAAAAGTTCCTGTTAGAAGAAGTGAAGGAGTGTGATCAGCTTCTCAGGAGGCCTGCAGGATAATCAACAAGAGCTTCTGCATAAAGCCACCTGTGATGCAGGAATCTTAAGAGGATGAATGAAATATTTAGACACATCATCATTGTATTGGTAAATGGAATTATCTGATTGAGATCCCAGGGTCTGGGGCCCAGTTGGTAGTTTAAGAGATAATAGAATGGCCAAGTAGGTTATGTTAGTGTCTTATTTCTACTCTTGATGGACAGTGCAAAAACCACCCCCTCCACTGATTATAAACTACTTTCATCATGTGTAGCATTGCCATCCACTTCTTTTAATTGTGAAATAATCATTAACCAAGAATCATGGCCTCTGAGTTTGAATTCTAGCTCTTCCACTTTCTCTGTGTATGACTTTGGATATTTCACCTCTCTACATTAGTTTCTTTGTTCTAAAATAAAGTGGTTGGACTAGATTAACTCAAAGCTCTAAATACATGAATCTGGGTGGGCAAAACATTGGTTCTTAACATAATAGATTTTAATCTGGAAGAGATGTCAGAGATAACATGCTCTATTCATTATGGTTTATCAGATGAAGAAACTGAGTCCTATAGAGTTAATATGACACATTCAAAGTAATATAGATAGGATGTTGTAGAACAAGAACAACCAAATTAGGTTTAATTAGAGGATTTTTTATTAGAGCAACTCAAGTTTTAGTTAACTGCTGCCTGGTTTTCTGAATCCAAAAATATATTACATTTAATAGAAAAGTAACAAAGTGAACCATAGCCAACTAGCAAGGAAGTGATATGCAATGAGGAGTGCCTGGCATACTCAGGATCTGGTGACCTCTTGACAGTCACCTAGTTTATCACATGCCCACTTCATAAAGACAAGCATCCCTAAGGCTGTGCTTGAGAAGCAAAGGTCTTTCATTTCCTATAAAGCCTGTGTTATTTATTGATTTTTCTTTCACATATTAGAAGTAGCATGATAACAGAGACCTTATATTTATTAGTTCGACTAATCATTAGTGATGGCTGAACTTCAGAAAGTTCATCGGTTCATCTCAGTTTCAGTACACTTGGAAAAGTTTGGAGGTTTATCTGGAGTACATCTAAATGGGTGAAACCATCAGAGGTCCTTTCCTTCTCTCATTAATCTTTCATGGGTGATATTTGTCTTCTAACCGTCTCTAAGTACAGTCTGGTATTTGGTTCATATATAACTTCTCTTTTCACACATCTTCCTAGACTGTTCCAGTCTGTCATTTCAGTTATTCTAACAGTATTTATCCAGGAAAGGGGGTATGTGTGGATGTTTTATTTAGATTAAGGTAGAGTGGAAAATACTATGGAAAACTGCCTCCTGTGGCAGAGAATATTAAGTAGCTCATGATTTCTAAATACTACCTAAATTTCTACTCCTTGTTTTGTTCCTATTTCCTATTTTCCTTATCAAACACTCTGGAGGAAACGATAAGATGTTCTCCCTGTTGGGAATGACTGAAAAAATTATAGTATATTAATGTAATAAAATATTGTAATGTCATACAAAATGATCAAAGTGATACCTGCATGACCTAGTACTAATTAAAGTGAGCAGAACCAGGATAACAATTTATACAAAGACTACAACATTGTAAAAACAATAAACTTTGAGAATTAAGAACTCTGATCACAAAAAACAAACAAAAAACAAAACAAAAAAATCCCTAACAAGAACAAAGCAAAACAAACAAAAGCGACTACAGTTCCAAAAGACTGACTGTGAAGTATACCACCCACCTTCTGACAGAGAGGTGTTGGACTGACAGTAGAGAATGACAGGTATATGTTTTAGATAAAGCCAATGCAGAAATTTGTTTTTCATAACTCTGCATATTTGCCATGTGTGCTTTGTTTCCTTTTTTGGGCAGGGAGGGGTGTGTGTGTATTTAATGGTGAGATTGGGAGGGAGAGAAAACAGATGTTTTGTTAATTGAAAAATAAATAAAAAATGTGCTCTCTTTGACATAGAAAGCTTTCATTAAAGTAAGGTCATCTAGAGATCAAAAAAATTTTCAGAAAGCACCAGTCAGGAATCACCATCTTGGGAGCTGGATATCTCTTCAAAGGGGAGAATTATTGACTCTTTGCCCTGACTGTTCACTGGGAGACTTTCTTTTTTTGCTTTAGAAGCCCTGAAACAAGTAGCACACCAAGAGAAGAGTGGTCAAAAAGAGGTTAATCTATAGAAATATTTTGTTGTGAGCTGTTCCAGAAGCTCAGGAACCTCTGTTAAAGATGTTACAGAGGTATGTTGAATCAAGTAATAAAATGACAGTCTCTTGATCTATGAGGAGTGAAAAGGATATAGGTATTTTTCTTAATGGTTTAAGAACTTTCAGACTTGATTTTACTACAAGATATTTTGTGTTTCAGAACTTCCTTATCTCTTTCTCCCTTATTGTAACTTTACTCTCCTATGGATTATCCCTAAGCTCTATTACCTGATTAGCTAGCTGATGTGGTAAATTAATTTTATCTATAATATTAATGGCAGATATTATCACTGTGTTACTCCTGACAGATAAACTATGTATTTTAAGAGGGACCCTTCAATTTCTTAATTCAGGGAGTAATATAGAAATTTCTGGTAGGGTGATTAGGGAAGACATTTTTACATAAAGTATTCTTTTGGTGACCCCCAAATCATATTTTTTTAGGCAACCATTCACTCTGTCTATGCATAAAGCCAACCCTTCAAGGACAACAGTGTTTGTGCTTAAATATGATAATGTAATATCTTCTTCCAATTAAAAAAAAGAGTTAAGATCATACAAAATTGTATTTAACCTTCAAATATTCCACTGGACCTATTATATTGACCTAGAACACCTATTCCTATCATTTTTCAACCTGTCTACTACTAGAGGATTATATGAAATATCTCATTGGAAAAACAACTCACCTGGAAAATAAATCCAGCAGAGAGAATTTAAGAATTATTGGACAATCTGAAAGTGATGATCCAAAAAAGAGCCTAAACATTATCTTTCAAGAAATTTCAAGGAAAATTGTACTGATATTCTAGAACCAGAGGTTAAATAGAAATTGAAAGTATCTATTGATCACCTCCTGAAAGAGATCCCCAAATGAAAACTTCCAGGAATATTATAGCCAAATTCCAGAGTTCCCAGGTCAAGGAGAAAATATTGCAAGCAGCCAGAAAGAAACTGTTCAAGTATGGTGGTGCCATAGTCAGGCTTCTTAGCAGCTCCTACATTAAAGAATCAGAGAGTTTAGAATATAATATTTTGGAGGGCAAAAGAGCTAGGATTACAACCAAGAATCACCTACCCAGCAAAACTGAGTACTTATCTTTGGGGGAAAAAAATGGACTTTCAATGATATAGAGGACTTTCAAGCATTCTTCATGAAAAGACCAGAGCTGAATAGGAATTTTGACTTTGAAATATAAGACTCAAGAGAAGCATAAAGAGGCAAAAAGGAAGGTGAAATCATAAGGGACTTAATGAGGTTAAATTGTTTATATTCCTACATGGGAAGATGATAGTTGTAGCTCATAAGACCTTTCTCATTATTAGGGTAGTTAGAAGGAGTATACAGAAAGCACATGTGTGAGTTGAATATGAAGTGATGATATCTAAAAAATAAAATTAAGGGTTAAAAGAGCAATATACTGGGAGAAAAAGAAAAGGAGAGGCAGACTGGAGTAAATCATCATATAAAAGAGTCAAGAAAAAGCTTTTACAGTACAGGTTAAGAGGGGGGACATGAGGAGGAGTGAGTGAACCTTACTCTCATCAGAATTGGCTCAAAGAGCAAATAACATATGCCCTCAATTGGGTATAGAAATCTATCTTACTTACCCTATAGCAGTGGTTCTCAACTTTCCTAATGCCGTGACCCTTTAATACAGTTCCTCATGTTGGGGTGACCCCCAACCATAAAATTATTTTCGTTACTACTTCATAACTGTAATTTTGCTACTGTTATGAATCTGTCTGATATGGAGGATGTATTTTCATTGTTACAAAATGAACATAACCAACAGGTTGAGAACTGCTGCCCTACAGGAAAATAGGAGGGGAAGGGAATATGAGAAGAGGAAGAAATAATAGAAGATATCACAGATTAGAGAAGGGGGTAGTCAGAAGCAAAATACTTTTGAGGAGAGACAGGGTGAAAAGAAAGAGAGAGTAGAATAAATGAGATAGAATATGATGGAGAGAAATGCAGCTAGCAATAGTAATTGTGAAAAAAAATTTTGAATCATTTCTGTGATAAAAGCTTTATTTCTCAAGCATATAGAGAACAGACTCAAATTTATAAAAATAAGAGCCATTCTCCAATTGATAAATGATCAAAAGATATGATCGGTTTCAGATAAAGTAATAAAAGTTATCTATAGTCATATGAAAAGATGCTCTCACTCACAATTGATTGGAGAAATGCAAATTAAAGCAATTCTGAGATGCTGCTTCATGACTATTAGATTGACTAATAGGATAGAAAAGGAAAATGACAGATATTGGAGGGGATGTGGGAAAAATGAGACTTTAATACACTGTTGGTAGAGTTGTGAATTGATTCAATCATTCTGCAGAATGATTTGGAACCGTGCCCAAAGGGCTACAAAACCATGCATACCCTCTAACCTAGCAATACCACCACTAGGCCTGCATCCCAAAAGAGATTAAAAAGAAAAAAGAGAAAAGGACCTATATGTATAAAGGTATTCATAACAGCTCTTTTCTTGGGGTAAAGAATTGGAAGTTGAGGGGATGAGAGGATGCCCATCAATTGCGGAATGGCTGAACAAGTTGTGATATGTGATTATGATGGAACACTGTTGTACTATAAAAAATGATGAGCAGGATGCTCTCAGAAAAACCTAGAAAGACTTGCACAGGCTGGTGCAAAGTGAAATGTGCTGTGTAAAAAGAAACAGTAATATTGTAAGATGATCAGCTGTGAATGACTTAGCTAATGTTGACAACACAAATGATCCAAGACAACTCTGAAGGATTTATGATGAAAAATGCTATACATCCCCAAAGAAAGAATTGATGATGTTTTAATACAGATTGAAGCGTGCATTTTTTACTTTCTTTATTTTTCTTGGTTTTTTTCTTATCTATGTTTTCCTTAACAACATGACTATGATAAATATGTTTTGTATGACTAAACATGTATAATGTATATAGAATTGCTTGGGGTTTTAGCCCCAGGGTGGCCCAGACCAGCCATGGCTGGAGCATTCAGGAGAGTGGATCACCAGAAGCTTTAGCGGGTTTCCAGAATTATCAACCCATAAATGCTAAAGACAAAGTAAAAGGTCAGTGGAACCCTGCTAAATCTGGGGAGGATGGAGTGCAGTCTGGCCTCTGCATCCTGAATAAGAAGTGGAGGAAGTGGTGGCCCTGCAGCCACTCCATGTGGTTGCTTCAGAGCTACCAGCCTGCAGATTGTAGGGGGGCCAAGCAGCCATTCAGAGGCTAAGCGCTCTTGCCTTAACCTACCTGGATTGGGATCACAGTGTTGGGTGGTAGTCCTGAGGTGTGTGACCAGTGAGCCAAAGCTGGTGGGGGCTGTAGAGATGGCACTCTCCTAATAGCTCTGACATCTATGAAAATCCCAGCAATTTGGGACAAAGCTCTCCCCTCTGGAAGCAGAGTTCTACTGTGGCAAAGAGCTCAAAAGTCTTACCATTGACTAGCAAGATGAGCAAACAGAGGAAGCAAAGCAAGCACAGCCATCCAACTTTAGATTCC
>CM053590.1:116236379-116257348 GCA_028646515.1 Pseudochirops corinnae
AGAAGGCAATGTGAAATATCTCACTGGAGAAACCACTGACCTGGAAAATAGATCCAGGAGAGAAAATTTTAAAATTATTGGATTACCTGAAAGCCATGATCAAAAAAAGAACCTAGAAATCATCCTTCAAGAAATTCTCAAGGAAAACTGCCTGATATTTTAGAACCAGAGGACAAAATAGAACTTGAAAGAATTCACCATTTACCTCTTGGAAAAGATCCCAAAAAGAAAACTCCTAGGAATATTATAGCCAGGTTCCAGAGTTCCTAGACCAAGGAGAGAATATTACAAGCAGCCAAGAAGAAACAATTTAAATATTGCTGAAACACAATCAGGATAACACAAGATCTAGCAGCTTCTACGTTATAGGATGGAAGAGCTTGGAATATGATATTCTGGAGATGAAAGGAGCTAGGATTAAAACCAAGAATCACCTATCCAGCAAAACTGAGTACAATATTTCAGGGCAAAATATGGTCATTCAATGAGGTGGAGGACTTTCAAGAATTCTTGATGAAAAAACCAGAACTGAATAGAAAATTTGACATTCAAATACAAGAGGCAAGAGAAGCATGAGAAGGTAAACAGGGAAAAGAAATCATAAGAAATTTATTAAAGTTGGACTATTTACATGCCTACATGGAAAAACAATAATTGTAACTTATGAAACTTTTCTCAGTATAGGATAGTCTAGGGGAATATAAATGTATATATATTATATATGCATATATATGCATACATACATATATGTCTTTATAGGAGGGTATATCTGCATATGAATACATATGTGAGTGTGTGTATATATGTGTACAGGTATACATAGACAGAGGGCACAGGATCAATTGAATGGGAAGGGATAATATTTAAAAGGTGAAATTGAGAGGTGAGAGAGGAATATAATGAGAGAAGATGGGGAAAGATAGAATGGGGTAAATGATCTCATATACAAGAGTCAAGGGATAACCGTTACAATGGAGGGGAAGAACATGAAGGCAAAAGGGAATGGGTCAACCTTGCTGTCATTGAATTTGGCTTATGGAGGAAATGAGATACACTCTGAATTGCATATTTAGCCCTACAGGAGAGTAGGAGGGAAGGGGCTGAGAGGGGGGATGATGGAGGGGAGGACAGGTTGGGGAGGAGGCTAGTTGGAAGCACGCACTTTCGTAAAGGGATGGGGACAAAGTAGAGAATAGAACAAGTGGGGGGCAGGATAGTTTGGAGGGAAATATAGTCAGTCTTTCACAATATATCCACTATGGAAATGTTTTGTGTAATTACACATGTGCAACCTATATTGAATTGCTTATCTTCCCAGTAAGAGTGGGAGATGAGAGAGGAAGGGAAAGAATCTGGAATTTAAAGTTTTAAAATCAAATGTTTTTTAAAAATATTATTGTTATTTATTATTATTATTATTATTTACATGCAACTTGGATAAGATAAGATATACAGGCACAAGGGGATCCATCTTGCCCTACCAGAAAATCAGAGGGGTGATAGCGGGGATATAGGAGAGAGCATATTGGGGGAGGAGATATTCAGTGGGATCACTGTTTTGGGGTGGTGGGTAGGGGAAAGATGGGGAGAAAATTTGTAACTCAAAATCTTGTAGAAATGAATGATGTAAACTAAAAATAAACACAAAAGTTAATTTAAAAAAATAAATAAAAAGAATTGCTTGCCTTCTCAATGAGGAGGGTTGGAGAGGGAAGGAGGGAGGGAGAGAATTTGGAACTCAAAGTTTTAAAAAGAAATGTTAAAATTATTTTTACATTTAACTGAGGAAAAATAAAATACTAAATAAAGAAAAAAACAAGCAAAAAAAAGAATTGAATGCAATCTTCCAGATGTGTTCTGAGCAGCACAAGTCATCTGGTTTCCAGTGATCTAGCTAACACTCTGTACTACTTAAAATGTCTGTCTATCTATCAACTTAAAATACTTTAAAGATCTTTTGTTCCATCCATGCACATTCTTTCTCCAGTAAATCTAAAATAGACCTCAAAATAGATTAAAACCTTTGGGGTACCCCAAGGTGCTCCATTAATGTTTTTTGTTTTTAATTCTTTTTAAAAAAAATTTGAGTTCCAACTTTAGTCCCCTCCCCATCCACAATTATACATGTGAAACCATTCAAAATCTATTTCCATATTAGCCTCGTTGCAAAAAAAAAGAGCAAAAAATTAAAGTGAGAAAATTATACTTCAATTTGCAATCAGAGTTCATCAGTTCTCTTTCTGGAGGTGGATTTTTTTTTTTTAAACATGTTTCTTTTGGAATTGTCTTGGATCATTGTATTGATCAGAATAGCAAAGTCTTTCATGGTTGATTATCATTGTAACGTTGTTACTATCAGCAATGATCTCCTGGTCCTTCTCACTTCACTTTGCCTCAGTTTATATAGGTCTTGCCAGGTTTTTTTTTTCTGAAACTACACCCCTGATTATTTTGCATATAGGGGTGGGGAACCTGTGGCCTTGAGGCCACATGTGACCCTCTAGGTTCTCAAGTGCAGCCCTTTGACTCAACCCAGACTTCACAGAACAAATTCCTTTCTTTAATAAAAGGATTTGTTCTATAAAACTTGGACTCAGTTAAAAGATTGCACCCAAGGACCTACAAGTTCATATGCGGCCTCAAGGGTGCAGGTTCCCCACCCCTAGTATATGGCTATAGTACTTCATCACGGTCATATGCCAGAATTTGTTTAGCCATTCCCTGATTGATGAGCATCTCCTCAATTTCCAATTCTTTTCCACCACAAAAAAAGGTAATATACGTATTTTTGCATAGGGCATTCAAAATTAATTATGTAGTGATCAGTCTTTCTGAACTTAGGGGGCTGATCCTGGGTTGGCTGCCTGTCAGCGATTGCTCCAAAACTAAGCCTGTTCAGCTTGGTGGGGCCTGCCACAGCTTACACTTTGTTGATTTAGTTGTAGAGAAACTGAGGTCACCTCTGCCTCTGGTTGAGGTAAAGGAGTAGGATGTTTGTGAAGAGATCAAGAAATTATAATTCTAGTAACACAACCTAAGATTTCCTTAGCTTTTTGGCAGACACATCACACTAAGTTACAGACTTGAGTAAATAATGTCCATTTTAAAGCAAGTATTATTAAGCCCCACTCAACTAGATTGGGTTTCCCATTTAAATTGACCATTCAAACCAAAGAGAAGTTAATATGTGACTGGTGGGGGAATGAAGCTTCTTGGAACCTCTAAAGTAGTCAGTTAATAAGTATCACAAATCAGCTTCTGTTAAACCAGAATTTCAGCTACCTTGAATGACCAAATCAATAACAGGAAATGAAGATTGTAACCAGTCACCTTTAAAGGATAGTATAGACACTTCTCTAAAGGAAGGTCTCATCATTTTTTCTCCTCAGATCATTAAAAAAAAAAACCTTTGATCAAAATTGCTTTTGTTGTTTCTGGGTATTAAAGAAGCCTTAAGATGCCGATCCTTAATATCTAGAGGGACTCATTCATCCTTACTGTAGTTTAAGTGGTTTTTTACCCCTTCTCCTTTATGTTCCAAAATAAATGGTGCTCTTTTGAGTTGGGGCATGCTCATGAAGGCCTGAATTCAGAGAGCTGTGTTATCATGGAGGACTAGCCTCCTCTTGCTCTGAGCTAGCACAAAGCCGAGAATTCACGGCAAGTTTAATAAGGAACTGGCTGCTAAGCTCAGTCTTTACCAATAAGCATAGAGTACTTTACTGATTGAAGTTCCATAATGACAATGGTGGTTGCATTGACTGTGCCAGTCTGCTATTGTTATTCATTAAATTGTAAGCTCCTTGAGGGCAGGGACTTTCACCTCCTTTTGTATCACCTTGGGCAAATAATGAATGTTTTTTTAAGGGGGGGTGGAAGGATAGCCAAAGGGAACAATATTGTGTAGCCCCAAATAAGCTATGTAGAATTCTCCCTACACTTGCTTAGCTATTTTTTTTTGTTGGGAGGAAGGCAAGGCAGTGGTTGAATGACTTGCCCAAGGTCACACAGCTAGTGACTGTCAACTGTCTGAGGCCTTATTTGGGCTCAGGTCCTCCCGACTCCAGGGCTGGTGCCATATTTACTATGCCACCTAGCTGGCCCTTGCTTAGCTACTTTTGCTGTGGGTGACTGGATAACAGTCAGGTTATAACTGCCCTCACAAGTTAATGCCTAGCTCGGAGGAGAGAAACTTGGGAGTTTGCACAGGAGTAAAAGGGAGTACAGTGGATGAGAGTGCGGTAGTAAATGGAGGTAGTGATAGTTACACTAGAGAGAAGATCCGTAGTAGGTTTTCATGGAGAGAGTGGGATGGGACTTACCTTCCAACCCTCTAATTGGTTGATGTCGTGCCATTTAGGCTCATACAGTGCCCCACCTTGGCATGATTAGATGGCTCCTCCTGTGACCACCAACTCCTATTTGGAGACTATTTCTTCAAAGTTTACAAAGGAAACAATAATCAATCAATATTTATAATTATTTAGTCAGTTATTAAGTGTCTACCATGTCAGATATCACTCTGGGCACTGGGGATTCAAAGATACCTTCCCTTTGCTTTGCTCTAGTATTTCTGCTTTGTCACTCACTTTCTGTCAACTGTAGTTCATTTCAAGTAGAAAGAATGGGAGTCAAGACTTAGTTTCAAGTGCAGGTTCAACTTCTTGTCCAAGGAATTATGTGCATAATGGGAATAGAAATCCTTATATAAGCTGCCTTTAGAGATTTAGAGGACCATAGTTTTAGGACTGTAAAGTCACTTGCTCAACCTGTTCATCTTATCAGTGAGGAAACTGACACTTAGAGAAATTCGGTGACTTGATTAAGGTCCCGTAGGCAGCAAATAACAGAGCCGGGGTACAAAGCCATTCCTCTAACTTCAAGTTAGGCACAGTATGGCACAGCGGAAAGAGTATCGGAGGCGGAGGCCAAAGAAACCTGAGTTGTTGGAATCCCATCTCTTATACATATCAAATGTTGTCAACATAGGCATTTTAAGTCATTTAATCTTTCTGTGACTCAGTTTCCTCTTTTGTAAGAAGATCCAAGTTCAAATTTCACCTCAGACATTTACTAGTCATGCAACCCTGGGCAAGTCACTTAACCTACCCTGTAAAATGAGAATATTAATAGTATCCAATTCCCAAGATTATTGTGAGAACAAAGTAAGATATTTTAAAATGCTTTTTAAACCTTAAAGTGATATGTAAATGCTATTATTATTATTATTATTATTATTATTATCTTGTGTATCTTTGGATATATAAAACCAGTCAGCTCAGGGGCACTGTGCCACCTTAGATATAATGCTTCTCCTTCATCATGTGGGCCTGTACTGGACACCAGCCGTGGTTGGCTATATCTAGAAGAAAGGGAAATAAGAGAGAACATAGAGAGATTGTTTGAACCAGAACTGAGTCAGAGCTGACTAGAAATAGCACCAAAATTATCAATATCTTAACCTATTATTTTATAACTCCCTTACCTTGTGCCAGGACAAGCACTTGTTTCATCTGAATGCTTCAGCTTAGTATGCCATTGAGCTGAGCAGCACAAGTGGTCATGTGGTGAAAGCAAGAGTTGACTAGTGGGCAAGTGACAAGATGTCAAAAGAAAGCAAAGATGTCTCTCAAATATCAACACTGGATTGACTCTCCTGTGATGAAGCTATTATAGCAGGACATAGGCAAGGGTCGCATGGAATGGTCTGGTTTGGATTGGTTTGGACTTGCTTTATTGGTGAGAATACCTGCTTGGATGAGGTTACAGGTCCATTTCAGTACTGAGTAATGCACTTCTCATAGTTGTTGTGATGATAAAATGGGATTGCCTCTCTAAAAGAAACACAAACCCTTCTCGTTAACTTTCATCTAGACTAATGTCATCATTGCAAAGTTTTCTGAATTCCATGTAAATTTGAGAAGCCTCTTCAGGACTCAATCTAATATACAGCTTTTCTGTGATAGGAAAAAAATCTAAAAAGAAGCAAAACTGAAACTAAATGAGTACCCAACTGGTGTGTTTTTCATGGACTAAATTAAGTGGATGAAAAGGCTTAAACAGACTGAAAATCTTGTATAAATGTTGAGAGAAAAAGTAGGTCCTAATTTGCCTTGATATGTCTCACAATTAGCATCTTTGACATGTTTCTAACATCTGAAAATTTGATTGACAATGTCTCTCTGATTATCTTACACTAGTTACTTACACCATGGATGCAGCTCCTCATATGGGTTATCACAGTTGAGTTCAAACAAGGCCTCAAGACAGACAGTTTATACAGCCCCACTCTCTTTATATTTTGAAGAGAAAAAGATCCCACAATGGTGCGTGCATGCACAAACACACAAGAGAAAAGGGAGGAGGGAATCTTTCTCATGGGCAAAATAAAATAATTTAAGACCAGCAGCATAAATCTTTATTGCTAATATCAATCTTCCACCTAGGTAGCACTAAGGTGAAATTGAAATATAGTTTATATTGTGATTATTGCTTAGTGATCAACTGTTCAATTGAATTAACCTTCATTTTCCATTTTCCTTGCCTCTCAAGATATAATTAACATCTGATGTCAAATCTCACCACAGTACTCATCAATTAATTCCACTTAACTACTTTTAAGGAGACAGCTGACCTTTGGGCTGAGCCCATAAGTACATGATTCTCTGACTTAGTGCTTTAATTCCCATCACTAGTCAATAAACCAGATTAGTGTCCAACTCTGTTTGTGTTGAAGAAATGATTAGTTAAATTAAATTCAACAGACATTTATTAAGCTCCTGCTGTCTCTAATGCATTTTGTTGGATAGTAGAGATATAAAGACAAAAATGAAACAGTCCCTTCCTTCTAGGAGACTACATTCTCATAGGTAGGTTATATATGATTGGGGGACTTTACATTAACACAAATAAGTGTAGTAGAAGAGAATTTGGATAAAATGCTGTTTGAAGAGAGAGACAGTGCTATCAGCTATAGGGCAGCAGGGAGCCACAGAAAGGTGATGCCTGAGCTGAGCCTTGGAGCGAGATGAGGATTCTAAAGGGCAGAGAGCAATACATAGAGGATACTCCAAGACACGTAGGGTTTGACACAGGTACTCGAACTCTGAATTCATCACTCTTTCCCCTGTACCACCCCTAATCTTCAAAATCCAATGCTTTAAAAGTATTTTTAAAATGTTATTCTTCAACTAGGAGTATGAGATAAGGATGTTAGTGAGGAAGACGGCCTACTGTATTCATGTTCATTAGAGAAGCATGAAAAATATGGTCCCTCCACTCCCCTCCCTCTTGAAATATCAAATATTGTAGCACTTTATTTTCTAGGACACAAATAGACATAAACAGCCTTCTACTATGTCATTAAGTGGTAATTACAGTGGTGTCAACTGAAAAGAGTTCTAAACTCATCTATGTAACAGATATGTTCAATGTCTTCTTTCAGAAATCATACCTTAAGGGTAGGTCCACAGGAGGTGAATGTTCCCAAACTTCACTATTTTATTTAATCTACACTAAACTCGAGACATATTATACCTAATAATTCCCTTTCCTTCATTATCTTCTACATTCCAAACCATTTTTAAAGCTCAACTCAAATGTCAGATACTTAATGAGACCCCACTATCCCCTTTCCCTCCAGTAATTCACATGCCATTTTGTTGTTCACTTCTGTTAGGTGTTTATCAATTGTGTATTAAATTTTCTGTTAGTCTTGTTGCCAGGTTTAAAGTGCACTTTTAGAACTAGGGTGAGGTAATAGAGTATACTGTATATACTAAGTAATTAATGAAAATTTGACCAATGGATGGTAAGTAATATAATGTTATTTTAATAATGCCACCTCACATGCATAATGAGACTTAATAAGAATGACAGCTAGCATTTACACAACACTTTAAGGTTTACAAAGCTCTTTACATATGATCACATTAGCCCCTCACAACAACCCTGTTAGACAGGATTATTATCTCCATTTTACAGATGAGGAAACAGGTTAGACTAAGTGACTTGTTGAGGGTAACACAGCTAGTAAATATCTGAGGCAGGATTTGAATTCAGTCCTTCCTGACTCCAAGTCCATCATTTTATCCACTGAATGACCTGGCTACTTTATACATTGGAAAGCACTATCTTATTAAATCTTTCTGGAAGCCATGTATGGTAGAGAGAGCATATATTGTAATCCTTGACTTGAGTTTCAAAAAGGTTAAGTGGCTTGCTGAAGGTCACACAGCTAGTTGTTGTTAAGGGAGAGAAATTATATCACATGAATCCTTAATCCTACTAAAATGCTCTTTCCTTGGCATTCCTTGTGGGTATATGATTGGGCCACACTTTTTTATTTGTCCTTTATTGTCTTCCCCAGAGGCAACGTTACAACTGACAACTGACCTTGAGACCAGGAAGAGTCCGGTTCAAATTCTGTGCCTGACACATTTTGACTATGTGACCTGGACAAATCCTTTAACATCTCAGGGCTTCAGGTAATTCTCTAAGGTTAGAAATGTCCAACACACAGGCCACAACACTCCTACATGTAGCTGGAACCAAGTTAAAATGTAATTGGGAAATATTTAACAAAATAAATAAAAATATAATAAAACACAGATAACATTTCATTTTAAAGTTCAGACAATATGCACACTACAGGGTCTTTATGGTTTAGTGGCTTGTATTTCTATTTAAGTCTGATACCACTGTCTAAGACTGTAGGTAGTTGGTGATGAGATCTGAACTAAAATCTGTTCTCAGATGCTTTCTATCTTTGTGTGACCCTGGGCAAGTCACTTAACCTCTGCTTACTTCAGTTTCCTCAGTTGTAAAGTGGAGATGAGCACCTGCCACTCAGGATTGTCATCAGGATCAAATGAGATAATATTTGTAAAGCACTTAGCACAATACTTGGCATACAATAGGTACTATTTAAATGGTTATTCCCTTTCTTCCTCTATTTTTCCTTTTTATTCATAGCACCTAGCTCAATAGTTTGCACATAGTAGGCTCTATGAAAATGCTTATTCCATAAGACTATATGTTGCATAGAATGTATCAACCTGCCTTGGTGGAAGAGGTTTTCCACCAAGAATTCCCAATGGCAATGAAATCACAAATGAAATGTCTTACCTTTCAACTGGAAGGGACCTCAAGAGGTCTCTGAGTTCAACTTCTTCATGGTACAGATGAGGTACAAATGGGTTAAATGACTGCCCCAGGGTCATACTACTAGTAAATATGCAAGTCAAGGTTTGAACCCAAGTTTTCTTCACTCCAAGTCCAGTGATATAGCCATTATACCATGGTGGTTTTTTTTTAATCATTTGTTGATGTCTCTTAAATTTTTTAAAAATTTTCTTAGAAAAATCAAGGTTGACAAATTCTAGGTACAAGCACACCAGACTTTTTAGAAGTCTGTCAATTTGGCCAAAAGACAATACATATTACTTTAATTTTTAAATATTTGACGTATGTGCACAGGATCCCAGAATCCCAGTGTTGGAATGGACCTTGGAGATCATCTAGTCCAACCTTCTGAGTCTTCTCTATAGCAGACCTACTGTGCAGTTTTCTAGGATCTGCCTGAAAACCTCCAGGCAGTCTGTCATTAAGTATTTGTGAAATGCCTACTATGTGACAGGCACTGTTCTAAGTACTGGGAATACACAATCCTTGCTCTTAAGGACCTCACAGTCTAATGGGGTGACAACATGGAAACAACTATGAAGAATCAAACTATCTGTGAATAAATTGGAGGTAATCAACAGAGGGAAGGCACTAGAATTAAGAGAATTGGGAAAGACTTCTCATAGAAGATAGATTTTAGTGGTGACTTGAAAGAAGCTAGGGAAAACGGGAGGTAGAGATGAGGAGGGAAAGCACTTCAGGCAAGGGGAACAACCAGTAAAAATGCCTGAATTCTGAGATGGAATGGAACCCAGCATCCTCCAAGGCAGCTTATTCTATTTTTCCAGCTAAAATGTTAGAAGAATTTTCCTGGCATAGAATCTAAGTTTCTTTTTGACTTCTCCCTATTACTACTGGCTCTGCCCTTTAAAGCCAAGCAGAACAAAACTAATCCCTCTTCTACGTAGACAGTTCTTTGAATATGCGAAGACATTTGTCGTGTCTCCCTCATGTCTTATGTTCTCCAATTTACAATTACCATTTACTAGCTGTGTGACTATGAACCAGTCAACCAATGTCCTTGAGTCTCAGCTTTCTCATTCACAAAATAAGGATCATAATTATGCTATCTGCCTCAAGTGGTCAGGGTGAGAATCACATGTAATAATATGCATGAAGCAGTTTTTAAGACAGCAGGTGCTGGATAATGTGAGTTCTACTTATGCCATCACTTACGTTCATTAAGAACAAACATTGAATCATTTAGTAAGTGCATATGGTCCTTGGCTAAGAAATCACAGTGTGGCATTAAATTTGGAAGTAGAAGATCTGTTTTTGAGTCCCTGCTTTTCTACTAAATAACTCAGTGACCTTTGGCTAAGTCACTTATCTTCTCTAGGACTCAGTTTTTTTCATCTATAAAAATTTGGGAGTGAGCTTGGCTTAGCCTGGCTGTCAGTCTTGATTCAGTGATTGTATACATTTACCTACCTTCTGGTTGTTTACAAAGATAACTCCAATATAGGTAAATGTGCAAAGGAATTATAATTAGTTAAATATAAAACAAAGGTAGAATGTATAAAAGTTATTTCAAATACAGAATGAGGAATTGGGAGATTAGGATGAATACATAAAGTGGATGGGATGGGAGAGATAGCATAGAAAGTTCCAAATTTAATCTGGGAAGTCATGCCAAAAAGTACTTTATTTATTGAGCCCAGCATTATCTTAGACACTGTAGCAATTATGACAAAAGTACTTGAAGATGGGTATTGTGCCCTGTCCTTGAGGAGTCAGCAATAGTGAACGATACTCTCTCAGATGACTTTGGAGATGGGAGTTCATGAATTGTTTGAAAATTGTGAGGTGGGTGGATTTGTGATTAAAAAAGGGAGATAGGGTAGTCACAATCTTGTATAACCCTCATGAGAGAGGCTCTTTCTTGGCACAAAAAGCCTGTAATACTTTGGGAACTTTTCCATTTTTCTAACTCATTTTCCCTACCCAAATTATAACTGAGAACTTTGGTATATGACCTCACTCAAATAAAGCCCTTGTCCCATTAACCACTGTCAGTCAGGTGGAGCAGTGCATAGAGTGCTGGACTTGGAGTCTGAACAACTCAAATTCAAATCCTATCTCAGATGCCTGTTGGCTTTTGTGAACCCATACAAGTCACTTAACATCTCAGTGCCTCAGTTTCCCCATCTATAAAAGGGAGAAAGTAATAGCACTCCTCTCACAGAGTTGTTATAAGGCTCAAATAAGCTAGTTCTATATGTGCGTGTGTGTGTGTGTGTGTGTGTGTGTGTGTGTGTGTATTACTTTGCACTAAAAACCCCAACACTATAGAAATGCTGGTTATTATGATTAGGATTAGCCTCACCCAGTAGAAAAGGTGGGAACTTCATTACCTCAAATCAGTTTCTTCTTATAAACTCTCAGACTCACAAGTTGTCCAAATTTGGAAGTTGTATTAACACAATAAAGGACCACAAAAGGTTTGTGGGCTTGTGTTGGGACCCATATAAAATTGAGGGCCCTCCTCTTCCCCCCAAACACATGCACCCTTGCAATGGGCCAATCCTTCCAAATGCTTTATAATAAGACATTGCATAGAATTCTTGCAAAGGGAAATTACTCAAAACTGTGTTTATAGAGGGTCAAGAGGACTCCACTCCTGATGGGCCAACTCTTTCCCTGGATATCTGTAGAGGCTATGAGACCTTTGTTAGGACCTTGTTTAGGACAATCAGAAAGAGGAAATGACTCCTTCTGAGTTAAAAAAGAATCAAGAGTAAGAGAGTCAAGATATCCTCTCTCCTAGTTGGAAAAACTAGGAAACTGTACAGTCCCCATAACTTATAATACTATCCTGAGTAGGGCTGCTAGAGGGTATTCAATGCCTCATTGCTCTTTAGCCAGCAACTTTCTTCTCAAAGATACTTCTCTGTTCTAATGCCATTGCTTTCATTCCAGCAGGTACCATAGGTACCTCTCTCTGCTGCTTAGCTCTTCTTCCAAGGATTCTTCATATGATGCCCTGGTTCATTGTTTCTCATCTCCAGGAGGTGGTTATTCTGAAATAGCAGGAATGCCAACCAAGAGTTTCATTTCCCTAGACTATTTTAAATTTCTCCTGTTTTTGTCAAATACTTCCCTACTCCAAATACTTTCTCTCTCTCTCTCTCTCTCTCTCTCTCTCTCTCTCTCTCTCTCTCTCTCTCTCTCTGTCTCTCTGTCTCTCTGTCTCTCTGTCTCTGTCTCTGTCTCTCTCTGTCTCTGTCTCTGTCTCTCTCTGTCTCTGTCTCTGTCTCTGTCTCTCTCTCAAAACACATGTCCTCAGGTGAGCCCTTTCTTGGATTTTTTCAATGAGTCTCAACCATTCCAAATCAGCTCATGATGAGCTCATCCCTTATACTTCCTCTACCCTTGTGAAGTCTGGGCTAGCCATCATTCCCCATTGTGTGTTCTGGGGTTTTAGAAAGGCATTTCTCCTCTTTCCATTTGCCCTCCTAAATCTAAACTTCCACCAAAGGAGCTACACCAGGTTATATGAATTAGCTTTAGGCTATTTGAAATTCTCTAAAAAGAGGAAAGAGGGTAATGTAGAACCAGCTTTTCCTGTGTCCTGGATCACATATTTGAAGGAGGAGGGTCTGCAGTAAGGGAGATGGAAAATTTGCTGGAACTCTTTACACTTGCATATGGTAGAAACTTACTATATGATTTCTGAATGAAAAGAAAAAAAAGATCAAATGAATGAATCTATAGGATGGATGGGATGGCAGTGCAATGAATGTGACTAATGGACGAAGCTAATGTTCTTGAAGTGAATTTTAGGAGGTAGCAAAGAGAGGGACACAGACCAGAACAGTCTCTTAAAAGGTTTGGCGCTGTGCTAGTAACTAGGCAAAGCCATTTAGACAAGTTTAATCCCCACCCTCAAACACTTGTTTTTTTTCATTAGTTGGTGGGCTATAAGGTCCTGAGTTGTGTAAATAGTTTTCCTCCCAGGGACCTTAAGTCCCACCAAGCATCTTTGTGAAGGCTTCGTTCTTGGACAAATTTCAATTGTTAAGAAATTACTTCAGATTTAAGAGGAAAGCTTATCAAGCTTGTCTACTTGGTTCTGATTTTTTTTTCCTTTTTAATTCAGATCAATAAATTGTACCTGGGTAATACAGCAATTCTGTAAAAATCAATCCTCTCTCCTGATTTATTTTGAATGGTTTATATCAAGTTATGGGAGATGATAGTGATTCATTGGCTGGGCTTACAGTTTGTCTGCCAACTGGGTCTTGGGGATTGGACAGAGAACAGTTGTTTCTAATCCTATTTAACTCATCTCCAGAGACTGTTCATTCAGCTGGTCTATGGAACAGACTTGGATTCAGAATGAAGAAAGAAAAAAAAATGAGTTTTTCAATCTCGTTGGTCTAGTGAAACAAATTTTTGCTGTGCGTGTTGGGGGTGGGTATCTCCCATTAGAATGAAATAAGCAATAATAGTAGGTTAGGAAAAGGTCTCTGTTCATTAGGGGAAATGTGGTAATTTTCTTGACTGAGGCAGCAGCTCACAGGAGGAGACTCGATAAACAATCTCAATGTGTGGCTTAACAGATGTCTTTTGCAGCCACTCACATTTTTAATATGGTGGGAAAGGATAGAGAGCAACTTGTGTCTTCTTTCTTTTCCCTCTCTTTCAATCTATGCACACACACACACACACATCTCCCTCACACATATGCCCAAATGTATCAGGCTAATGCTTTAATGATTGACTCTTCTGACTTTCATTTGAGACAGATAAAAAAAGCGCAAGTGCCCAAGCGCCAGCCATTCAGAGTGGTGAGAGGAGCAGACCCTTAAAGGGCCTTTATTTCCAGCCCATCATCTCAAATTGTCTTGTTTACCCCTTGAATCCTGATCAGGTACCATTATGGCACTCAGTTGTCCACATCACTCTTGTGAAGGGAAAATTAATTCTGAATTACTGGCCCCGTAACTGCCTACTTCTTCACATTATCTGTCAGGAAAATAAGCAGACAATAGCTGGCTAAGTGGATTTCTGTTAGCTGCCATTCAAGAGAGAGGGGACAGGTGTTCAATGGGGCTTCTTTTTTTCCCCAACTGCTATTTAACAATATATACAGGAGGGGTTTAATTGCCTGTACCCACCTGCACCCTTGTCATGTCTTGGCTCTATTGATTTTAATGAAAATATTAAGTGCACTCTAGGAACAGCAGCTAAGTGACATTTTGATTGAAATATACAGGGAAATGTATAATGGAAGCAGGAGCTATTACAGTTTTAATAGAATCTGAAAGAGGTAACATCCAGAACTGTAGTTTTTGCCATTGTTATGCATATAGCAAGTCCTGAGATGCATAATTGGCAACTGAAAAAATGTTTGGTTGTTGTTAGAGAAGTCTTTCACCTTAGTAACCTTCTTTATTTTCTCCCCTCCTCTCCCTCCTCCCCTTTTTTTTGTATGTGGAATAAAATGGACCAGGCTTTTGGTGTATTTCCTTCCATTAGGTACCCTTCAGACTGCTGCGGAGACCTTCAAGTGTGCATTTGAATACCTTCCCCTTTTTCTACAAATCCAGATTCATTAGAGTTTCTAAGAGACATCTTATCACCTGGGGGGAAAAACAACAATGAATAATTACAGTTGAACAGGTAGGAAACAGGGAGCAGCCCCTCTTTGGGAGCCAGTGGAAGCCTGGGCTTGCCTGAGTGTATCTCAAAGGCTTGAGAATGAGGAAGAGTGCAACAAAAGGGAAAATTTCAAATAGGGTTGTGAATTTGCTTCAAGACAGTTAATGGCTTTTCATCTGAGAGTTTTATTTCGGAGTTGGTAATTATAAGAACATTCACATATAACACAATAAAATGGGAATAGTGGGAAACACAATCAATTCTCCCCTCTTCTTGCCTCCAACCCAACCCAACCACACATACATGGGGGAAGAGCTCTTTCTAATGTAAACCATGACTAACTTTCACAGAGGGTTGAAGATCTCATAGAATTCCACATCTGAGATCCTTTCTCTATTTGAACTAAAATGTTTTTCAAAGAATTAGGAGGACTGATAAATGTGGTCTTAGCTGACAAGACTAGAGGGGTACCTTTAAAGAAAACCCAAGCAGTGAATTTGCATAGCTGTACAAAACCTGAAAATGATTGTGGTGCCCCTGAAGCCAGATATTTTCAATTTATTCTGCTGGAGCATTTTAATCAGAAAATGACATGAGATGTACAATATACCATGATGCATTCAGAAATCTAAGAGAAGGTATTGTACATAGCTCCATGTAATTATCACTGGGATGTCAAAGCCTGGAACAAGAAACTACCTGAGAAAAGGACATTTAGAAGGTTTTCAGGATTCTTTAGGGATTCACTGACTTTGTCACTAACTGGTTCAATATGGAGACAAAAGGATGTTTCAAGGTGCAGAATCACTCCATGCAAGGTTATAGAAGAGCACTGGATTTGCAGTCAAAGGACTTGGGCTTCATTTATTGCCCCATGGTGTGGCCATCTGTGGAGCCCTGGGAAAATCTCTTAATCTCCCTTGCATTTACTTTCCCAGAAGGCTGTTAGACTACCTATTTTCTTTAAGGGCCCTTCCTTTTCTAAATTCTATGAGCCCTGTGCTACATCAAGCTTTTGAAAGGAGATGGTGAAGGGGAATGTGTGTAGTGATATATTTAAAGCTGAAATGCAAAATGTTTGTTACCATTAAATCACTCTCTCTCTCTCCCCCTCTCCTCTCCTTCCCTTCCTTCCTTCCTTCCTTCCTTCCTTCCTTCCTTCCTTCCTTCCTTCCTTCCTTCCTTCGTTCCTACCCTTCCGACCATACATTTGACCACTAATCTTCAGTTGGGAAGAGGGGAGGAAATGATGGACCTAATCCCCAAGGTACAAGTCATATTTTCATGTCTTAAAATACCTGCTATTAAAGTATATAGCTATAGATTATAATTTTTATCCAAGATGATAAGAATGTAATTTGGGATTGAAGGTGGAGTAGCTAAACCAAAGGGAGAAGTGATTTTCTTCAGTCAGATTGGGGTGAGGACAAGTCAATTAGAATTTTTTTTTAATTTTGGGTCAGTTTTTGCATATTGATACCTGCTACACGGATTATGAACCCTGAAAGAAACTTAATAAAGATATCAGCCTATAAGAGGACAGTTACTTCCAAGGGTCTTCTTTGGGCATTGCTGTTTGCACCTAGTTTTGTCACATTAGACAATCCCCTTCCACCCCACTCCACCCCCTTTAAACCCACATAATCTCTGGTTAAGATGATTCACACACATACCCTCCTTCACCCCTTACACATAGAATTTTTGAGCTAGAAGGAATCTTAGAACACAGAATATTAGGGCTGGAATGGATCAGGAACTGAGGACTACAGAGGTTAAGGGACTTACCCAGTTCTCACAGGTACTAGCACAGATATTTAATAGAATTTTAGAAGATGTAAGTCCTGAAACTCAGTACTGAGCCTCAATACTCAGGCTATTGCTATTTCTCATTCTCCCCCTCAGTCTTGCCTATATTAGGATTAAAATGTAAGTTTTCTCTCAGGTCACCATGAAAATGCCCATTTGCTTTGGGTAGAGGGCTAGGGGAATCTATCTGATTCTCTTTTATTTTTAACCACTTGTTTTTGTTCAGGGTAGAAATATAGCATTGTGGCCCTCAAAGTATCCCTCATTCCCTCAGTGTTCAGTTCATATGCCATTTCCTACATGAAGTCTTTCCTGATCCTCCCAAAGAATAGAGGCTCCCTCCCCCCCAATTATTTTGTATATATACTTTTGATACACATTATGTGCAAATGTTTATCTTCCCTGAACAAATGTGATTTCCTTAAAGACAAACATTAAACATTCGTTATCTTTGTATCCCAAGTGCCTAGGATAAAAGTACATACTAAATATGTGGTACCATGGTATATATGATACTATGGTACATACTGAGGCTTAGTAAATTCATGCTGATAGATTTATTTATTTATTGAAAGAGCATGGGAGAAAGGCCTTCTGTTCAAAATTTGAATTTGCTGTGAGATTTTGGACAATTCATGTAAACTCTCTGAACTTTAGTTACTGTTACATCATGAGAGAAATTATTTTTCTATTATATTAATAATGAATTATTAAATTAGGATTGAGATTTTTCCTTTCTATTTCTTCATTCAGGGATCAACCCCTGCAGGCCAGTGCTGATAGATGAGATTGTCCAAATCCTCTGGGTACATGCTCTGCGATGTTGGGTAGAACTTTACCAAAAGAGAAGATCTTACAAAAAGAATCTAATATAAGTGAATTCTTGCTCTTGGGAAATAAGCCCCTGTCCTCGGAAACCTCCATTAGAATTTAGGGTGATCCAGCTTATGGAGGAGAAAACCAACCAGAGTGGTCTGGGTAGAGGTGGATTCCTTAGTGTTCCTGCACACAATTGAGTATCATTCTCAGCAGAAGGAGTGGAAGACTTTTAGACCCCCTCCTCATTAACATGGCTACCCCCCTCATTAACTGCTCACCAGTCAAGATTGATTTCACCTGTTGCAGGGGCACTTCCTTCCTAAACGTATTTAAACTTTCAGGGATCTCCATGGTTTTGCTTTTGGTTACTGAGAGAGACCATTGACCCTAACTTTATTCATTATTTGCTAGCCTAATTAGTAAATTGATTATTAATTACCTAGAAACTCTCAAACTTTTCATTAATCTTATCTCAAAATAATATCTTATAACAGTTATCAGCAATATTAAGGATGAGAATGATTCATTTACCCAAGATTTTAATATTAGAGTAAGATACTTCTCTTGCTCTCAAAAACAATAAATATTCATTTTCCAAACTCTTATGTTCCTGGCCATTAAAATAGCAACCACAACAACAACAACAGGTACCAAAGTTGGGATCCTCTGAGATATAACTCAGTAAAATGTCTAGGTTAACAGTGACTAAACTGTGTCTACGGCTACACCTCTTCATATGAAGGAAGAGAGATATATCTTCTCTTGTTCTCTTTGTGTCATCTTCAGTATTATTGTCCACTAGATTATTTTCCATTAAAATGCTAACAAGTTTGATCAAAGAAATGGATAAAAGATCGGTAAACATTTCCCATTTCATTCTGGGTAACAGAAACTAGCGTTCCAGGATTCAATGTATGTTAGCAGAAGGAGCTCACCGACAGCCAGATAAAAACTATATGGAGAGGGCAGTCACTTGGGTCATTCTTTCCCACAAAATTCCAGTAAGTCAAGATTGGTGACATGAAAAGTGTTTGTTTTTTTTCCTAGGAAGAAAAGGAGATTAAAAGGAGCTACCAGGAAATTGTTTCAAAATGTCAAGAGCAAAAATATTTCCTTTGCCTCAAATATAGTTATTTTTCGTCCAGACAGTGGCAGAGGTGGAGTGAAGAATCTGCTTGCCTGGAACTGAGGTCTTTTGTCCCAATGCCTCTTAATGTATTTGACCCAGTTGGACTCCTTTCATTTTATAGGCAGGTCTCACCTCAATGAACACCTTAAAAATGCCTAATAACTGAAACCTTTTCACTTTATAACTCCTTAAGCTTTGCTTTCACTTATTGCAAAGTTGGTCGGCCACCTAGTGAGCCCAGGCCTTATCATCTTTTCAGCCTCTTTCTCCTGGCAACCAGAGGCTTTAATGGAAAAGTAGCAAGTCTGAGTCCCCTGACTCCTGCTCCCACCTACTGACAGTATGTTTGCTATTTCTTCCTCCCCACAAATCGGCATCTGATTCTAGAGCTTGTGAGAAAACCCCAAACGAAAATCTTATTAACTAATATCTAAGGAGACAAGCCACCACTTCAACCCTCACGTTCATGTTTCTCAGAGATGAGTTTTGTTTGCTTTCTTTTTAACAAGACAATGATGATATTGACTGTTCTTCAACCCAAAAAACCGATATGGACAGAATTGTTGTCACCTTCCCTATAGCTCGAGGATGGTAATATCAAGGCAAGGATTACCCTGGTTTCTTTCTTATCTTTAGGGTCATGGCTCTGGATGTGGAAGGTGCCTCATAGGGAATCTAGTCCAATTCCATTTTTATGTAAATGAGGATATGGAGTCCCAGGGAAGTTAAGTGCCTTGTTCAAAACTATACAATAGGAGCATTACAGGGGGGATTTGGACCCAGATACTCTAATTGCAGAGTCAGTGGTGATTGCTTTTCTTCACTGAGCTTTCTGCCCTTCAGTGAATAAAAAGTGTTATAGGATTGGAAAAGAATATTTGAGATCATCTAGTTAAATCCCTGTATCAAATGAATGAAAGCATTCAGACTCAGGGAGATCAAGTGATTTGTACAAGATCAGACAGATGGCCTCAGAGGCAGGATTTGAACCCAGATACTCTGACTATAAAGTCAGTGTCCTTCCCACTGCATTTCTGGAATGAGAGGGCTTAGGTCCAAATTCCAGCTCTGACCCTTACTACTTCTGCAATCTTTAGCAATTTACTCATCTTCTTGGGGTCTCAGTTTTCCCATCTGTAAAATGAGGAGGTTGGACCCCTAAGGTACCTTCCAGTTTTAAATATATTAACCACTCTAGGGCACCTACATGGCACAGTGAATAGAATGCCAGGCCTGAAGTCAGGAGCACTCATCTTCCTGAGTTCAAATATGGCCTCAGAAACTTAATAGCTGTCTAACTCTGGGCAAGCCACTTAATTTGGTTTCAGTTTCCTCATCTGTATAATGAGCTAAAGAAGGAAAAGGAGTATCCTCCATGAAAACCCCAACTGGGGTCATGAAGATTTGGACACAACTGAAAGTGATTGAACAATAGCAACAATGATTATTCTGCCTTTCTGTGAATGAGAGTCTTTGGCTCATGCATATTCATGAAATCTCCCTAGAGTTCAGAGTTTCCAATTGGAGTATGCTGTTCTTTAGAGATAAGACCACATCGGCCTACAGAACAAGTTGTGTTGGTAGAATGCATGGAGGTAATCAAGGTGTTTTAGTAGGTTTCTTTTGGTTCAAAGACCAATGCCTATTTTCAATACTCTAGTTCAGCTTTCCAGGTCTCAGATTTATTTTGTTTGACGTGATGACCCCTAAAATCCTTCCTAGTCCTACATCTATGATCCTATGTGTGCTAAATAAATACCTGTTAATAGATTACTTGATTGACCTTAGAGATCATGTAGTCTACCCACCTCCACTCCCATCCCTGATCTGACAGATGAGATGAACTCAAACCTTCTAGAACTGCTTATGTTATAATTTTATGTCAATGGAATGATATATGACACTCCAATCTCCATGATGAAGTGAAGAAAGGCTGGTTTGATTTTAATTATACTTTTGAATCAGAAGTCTGCTATTTTAATATCATCTGAAGTGCAGGGAATTTTGTCTTCATCATTAACAACATTTCTGACACTACATTAGAATCTCCAATTTTGCCACAAAAGTGAATATGAAGATAAGTCTTCCTACCATTTTTCAAATGTATTAAGATCATGAACAGACTATATATTCTCATCCTCAGAAGTTACTAAAATGAGAAAACCTGCAATGTGAAGCTTTTACAATTTGCTCCATTCCTATGAGAAGAATTGGAACAACATTTGAAAATACCATGTGTTGGAGAGATTCTCCAAAACCAAACTCCTTTTGGAGCCTTGAGACTAAAAGAAAAGTTTCTCAGAGAAGATTTCCTATGATGCTGAATTCAAAAATTTAGTAGAATGAATCATTTAGAGAGGAGTTTTTTCATCCTGGAAATTTACTGTAAGTAGCCCTCACATATGGTCTGTCTTCAGAGGAAATGTGC
>CM053590.1:116257848-116282582 GCA_028646515.1 Pseudochirops corinnae
ATTACATTTAATAGGATTCTCCCATGCTGTAATGGTATAGGTTTAAGCTTCAGAAATGGATTATGTCTGCCTCTGAAGACAACGTAAGCATGGGAAGGCTTATCACAAGTTGTCTGACTCCTTGGTGATAAATTCCTTGATCATGGCAATATATAAGCCAAGAAAGTACAAAATAACTACCAAGACTCTATAGAACCTAGACTTAAAGGTTAAGGAAACGAAGCTCACTTTTGGCAAGAGTTTTGTTTCTATTTCATAATTGTAAACTTAACTTTTCAATTAAGTCAGATTCGCGGAAAGCCAAGGGAAATTAAACCAAAGAGAATTGTATAAGGATTATAAGGTTGGAATGCTGAGTGGGGTGGGGTGAGTACTCTCTTAAGCCACAGAAGTAATGGTGGTTAAGACAAAACAACCAAAATGTGATGAAAATTGCCCACACTTTGAAATGGTTATTTTCTTGCTGTTTGTGACATCTTGGGAGTTTTTATTGTTACAATGACAGAATGATGATAAAGGGGGCAAAGAGTGCTAAGAATCACATGTCTTTCTGACCATCTATAAACGTTAATGTAATTGTTGATTTTATAATAAACAAGAGAGATCCTTGTCCTGTGACCATTGACTAGATAGGTTATTAGAGGAACTGAATTATAGCCATCTCAACATTATCCCTAAGGAATACAATGAGAAGGCAAAAGGAAGTCAGAACTACATATAAGTATAGCTTACAGGTTCTCTGAGGAGAGATTAATAAAGGAGGTATTTTTATTGCATGCCCAAAAGAAGAAACATAATTTCATGGGACACTTGCCCATCTTATTGGAATATTCATCATAAATATTTGTGAAAATAAAACAAAAACAAGCAACAAAGTACTATGAAAATAATTATAACTTATGCACTAACAACTGATGTAGAGGATTGAAAGATATCTTATACACATATACACATCTATATGTGTGTGTGTATGTGGTCTATGTGTGTTTGAAATCATGGTTCCAGTAGTTCCATAGTTCCAGAGAGGCTACAGGTTTGTAGACTAAATGGAAGCCTCACATCTATAAAGCCAAAGAGAATCATGTAGTTCAGAATAAGACAAATATGCCTCATAAAAATCACAAAAAATTGAAAACAGTCACTTCACCCCAACTGTCCTGCCCTGTATGATAACAGGAAATGACTGATTATCAATGTGGGACTTATTTCCAAATCAAGTGTTTTCATACAATCAAATTACTGTCTAGTTTGTGGAAAGAAATGAAACCAATACCAAATTAGAAGAAAACTGTATGTGTATATGTATATGTGTGTATGTGTATGTGTATGTGTATATGTATATGTGTATATATTACAGAATTGAGCAAATTCCAATCTGACCTATTTAAGCAAGCTAGAAATACTGGAAGATGGGAAATGGACAAAATAACAGACATGTTCACATACTATCACTATTTCCTAAACAAGTTTAATTGCTATAATGTAAGCATCACAAGGATAGTTAAAGAAGAGTATGTTTTAATTTTGGTTAAGGAATTTTTATTAATATTGATGTATACATGGGTGACACTTTGTTGTAGCAAAATCTTTAATGTGATATCTTGTACTACAACACCCAATTTATTTTTCTAGTTAATAAATAGTAAGTATAGTGAAATGTTCTATTTTCTACATATTCAGCCAACTGTGTGATAATATAGGATGCTATAGATTGTCATTTGTGAAAGTCTGTTTGGCTACCCATGGACCATTTACATCAAAGAGAGTTACAAAACATTTACTCACCCAAAGCATTTGTCGTTATCGTGGGAGGCATCTAACAGTGAAATAGCTCAAAGGGGCCTTTGATATGCACAGCGAGGTTCTCCATATGCTCGTATTTGTTAAAAGCGTCATTCTGATTACACAGACAGATGACATGGAGGCTCCTAATGAGATCCATAATCTTTCAAGATATCCAAAAAGGAAAGAAGAAGTGATGAGAGAACCACTATTGCTAGACCAGGATCTGTAGCTAGACGGACAAATGCTGCATCCAGCCCATCACTACACGTGTCTTGAGCAGACGTTACTTGTGGACGGTAAAGTGGCTCAGGGACTAAATGAGGCCGAGGGAAGAGACGGAAGCTTTTTCCGAGGAATTCTACTGTGCTTCTAATGATCCTTAGTTTCTACAAAATAAAAGCCTGACTTCTATTCTTCCGAAGACACTATAGGTATGTAAGTCTTTGAATGGCGTGGTCTCAAAGGAAATAAAATTATGGGTTATTGAAACAGTTAATGGAAAATCACAACCAAATTATGGGTGATAACCATCTGTGACACACTGAACAAAAAGAATCATGCAGAAATGGAACAAGCAATATCATCAGAGAGATATACCTGGAAAAGTAAACCGGAGTAGTGGGACTAAGGGACAAACAGTGAACAGTGCACATGATTCACAGTGTCAAGAGATCTGGAGAAGGTGGTACCCAGAGTCCTGCTGAGGGGGATTGACGGGAGAACAGGGATAAGAGTTATGCAAGATGAGAAGTCAAGTCAACAAGAATTTATTAGAGGACTGCTATGTGCCAGGCACCATGCTAAGATGAGAATACAAAAAGGACAAAAATAGTACCCACTCTCGAGGAGCTCACAGTCTAACGGTAAAGCTTGGATGGATCACAATCTGTTCCAGGAGGGCAGTGATTATATTGAGGGTAATGCTTTATATATAGTAGTACTCAACAAGGGATTGTGAATTAATTAATCTTTAAGTGATTCATCTAGGACTTAAACCCAGATCTCCAAAATATGATTTTAGTACAATTTTCATTGAAATCCAGGACCCCCTTCATCTATGGTCAGAGCTCCATCTCTTCATATAAAATCTGGGTTTGGTTCTTAATCTGGCCCTCCAGGTTTTTATATGTAAAAATAATTTATATGTAGTCACCTGCTATGTATTTTTGCATACATTAAGCTACATAGTAAAATATAAAAGAAAATCAAACAACTCAAGTGTATGTATGTATAAGGGGCATAGTTGATTATGTTAGGATTTTAGTGTAGTGAATGCCTTTGGTCTTTCAAGTTATACACCATAACCAGGGAACTTTTATATGCTGATTTAGAGTAGGCTATCCTACAAATTAATGAATATATAATAGGTATTACATACAGTATGTGTGTGTGTATATGTGTGTGTGTGTGTGTGTGTGTGTGTAAAGCCAAGCTTTCCAGAGGACTGCTGCTGTGAACAGCTCTAAGGTTCTGATCACATAGTACAGTGAACTCTCTATTTATTCAGCAATAAACTAAAGCAAAACATTCACAGAAACCAAAGTACATCATTCACAATGATAAAACATAACTTATCACTAAAGTGGCCACATAGTTTTCACCAAAGTGGCCACATTGTTTTAAGCAAAAGATATCATTCAGTAGGTCCTAAACTCAATCATCCTTAAGGAGCAAGCCTCCTTAAGGGACACAAAGTACAAATGTCAAAGTTTTCCACCCCTAGGGTCGCATTGTCTTAATCTCTCAGTCAAAAAGTCTTCTTTCTTCTTGACTGGAGATTAGTTTCCAAAAATCCTTAACCCAATCATCCTTAAGAGGTACAAGGTACAGAGCACAAAGTTCTCCCACCTCTAGGCTGCAGTAAATCATGATCTTCTCAGTCAGCATTAAGTATCCAAGGAGAGGTCTTTTCATCTTGATTGGAGGCTGGCTCCCAAATTCCATGGTTCCTCTTCCATGGGTCCAGCTCCTGCTTGAATCTACCCAATCATCACCTGGATAGGTAGGCAGCTCTCAGCTTTTCATCCAGCTCCTTGTCCAGTTCCTTGTCCAGTTCCTCATCCAGTTCCTGTTCCATATTGAAGCTCACGGTGTCCAGTCCACCTCAAGTACTTCACAGTTTCTGTTTCTGGGAACACAAAGCACAAGTTTTCTCCTTCTCAACTCTGCCACCACAAGTGTTCTCTTCTCAATTCTGCTCTTTCCCAGCTTGGGCTTCTCTTCATATATGATCATTAGCTCCTCCATGTTCCACCTCTTCCTGTTGCATCAGCAAATTCCTCCCACTGTGGAGTTCACAAGTTCCATTTCTTAACAAAGACTTGATATAATCATGGGCAAGGCTCAAAATAAACTTGAACTGAAACAAGGTGCTAAATAATTAAATAGCTGAAACAAGGCATTAAGTACTTCTTTGCTTGCCATTACATTATGTACGTGTTTGTGCACATATGTACATATATACAACACTACAAATACATACTCACACATGTTTAATATACATGGCATATATATGTATATAAAATAGGTGTGTGTGTCTATATATATATAAAATCCTATATGTGTGTATGCATACATTTGCAGCATTTATAGATTTATGAGGTATAAATGCTCCTACTGAAAAATTTAACAATCGTACACATCAGGTGACTATATATATATAAATTTTTGTAACAGAGTTGTCTTTCTCTAAATCTTATCATAGAATATTTAAATTGAAAGACACCTTAGAGATCATAGAGTCAAATTTCATTTTATAGAGGAGAATACTAAAGCCTGGAGGGCCAGATTAAGAACAAGACTGCCTTCCCTAGCTTCCTTTAACTTTCAACTACAATTGCATCTTCTGGGAAGATGAGATTTCTCAATTTTGGTTAATTTTTAATAACTCTCTTAATTATTTCTTATTTATATGTTATGTAGCTTATTTGTACATATTTGTTTGCTTGTTTCCTACTCTATTAGATTGTGAGTTCCCTAAGGCTAGGGATTATCTTTTACCTCTATTTGTATTCCCAGTATTTAGCACCATGCCTGGTGTGTGGTAGGTGCTTGTTGACTGCTTGATGTACTAATTGTAACCATGGATAAACCTCTTTAGTTCTGAGATGAAATGTCCTTATTTGAATGTTGGGGATATTGATCAGTATTACGAATACATCGCAGGGTCGTTGTTAAACTCAAATGGGATTATATGGGTATATGTATACATTTACAATTATATAGAGAGACATGCATGTATACATATACATATGTACATTCATGCTATAAATTTTAAAATGCATGTAATTGATTCTTATATTACTGAGATGTAGAAGAAGAAAATTTAAGAATTTGGACTAAATCTATAGGGATCCCAGAATATATTCTGGAAATAGCTTATTCAACTGAATTTCTGATATTATCTAGTCTAATATGGGTCATTTTTCCTCTTTCTCTAGAAATGGATGAAGAAAAAATATCTTATTAATTTCTGGTTCTGCTTAGTTGTTTTAGGTTGGTAGAGATCAAACTAATCTTTTTTTGTCCCCCCCAGATCCTTGTTCTGCCAAACACAGAGGAGTCACTAGGTAAATATTTGCTGATTAACTGATATCAAGTTAATCAAAACATGTGCATATGTTTATATATGTGTGCATTTAAGTATATATGTGACTATAACATATACTATATATAAAATCTACATATAGTCTCCTTAACCCGTGGCATTTTAATCTTGTCAGCCAATCAAACTTTCCTCAAAATAGGTATCTCTAAAAGATGATGACAAACCTTTCAAACCCATTAAATATCTGTGATAGTGACACTGTCATTTAAAAATAGCACAGAAGCATTTCATAGGTTATTTATTAATTTGTATTAAAATATAATAAATATTATTAAAGTGGGTTTTTTGACAAAACACTCAGTTCTGAAAGCTGTCTGAAATGTCAAACATAATGCATTTTGCATTAGTTCTATATAAATTTTTATTGAATTCAAACTTCTAAATAAATCTTCCAATATCTAATGCATCTTATCAAAGCACAAAAACCCATTATATGATTATAAGAAGAACCTCAGAACTCAGTCTTCAAATTTAATGGACTCCTGATGCTTTTTTTTTCCCTGCAAAGACTGTTTTTAAGACATTTTACAGTATTTTATACATTATAAATGGATTCCATTCTTGGCTTAGTAATTCACCTAATGGACAATGGATACAAAAAAGCTCTAACTCCAGGGACATTAAATTGGTTCTAAATTCTGAAAATTACAGCTTTTACAAAAAGAAGAAAATACTAAAAACATGTCTAATGCAACACTGCATCTAATTTTCCACTGCCTCTAGATTGTATCTAAAAGCCCCTAAACTTCTTAATGACACAATATGTTAAAATTGCATTCCTTTATATTTAGATCTCCCAAATATCTCATCCATTTTATAACCCTGAGGAGGTCCACCAGAAGGTAGGGTGTGTGCATAAGGTGTGTATGGGGGAGGGGATTGGGAGGGAACTATTTATAGTGGACACTCAGATGGATTCTTATGCCAAAGTAGGGGAAGATTTGACTTGTGCAATGTCCAGTCCCTAACCCTAGCAATTAATTACATCAGTTCTTCTCCCTATTGTACACACTGCTCCACACCATTATGGAAGGAGGAGAGGAAAAAGATTATCAAAGAAGGCCTTCCTTGATATAATTAGTGACTAACTTGGGCCTTAAAACATGAAGATCAGTGATTCTAATTTCCCTCTTGATAGGATTATGGTACATTCTCTCATTCATTCACGGTATATAACTAATTCTTTCTGAAAGTGAACAATAGCCTGCAACATTGAGTTCCACAAGTTAATGATGATGAATTTCTCTCCCTTTCTTTTTTGGAGGGTGGAAGGGTAGGGGGTGGGGGCAGGGTTTCTGGTCTGGCTTTATTAGAAGTAAAGAGGTTAAGAATTGGGTGACGCTTCACTGGCAGAAGTGGGCTGGAGAAGGATTAAATGAAGCTTCCTCTAAGATAGATAGGAAGTTCTTCAGTGGTGAGGCAAGGGAGGAGAGGAATAGGGGGGAAATGGAAGGGCGGAGAGGCAGGATGGAGTCTGAACTAAAAAAGGAGGGGCATAAGGCAGAAAGCTAGCAGGAGAGGGCTCAGAAAAGAGCTTCCCTGGAAGTTCCAGCAGCCATCACAGCCCATTTCAGTTGCTCCTATGACAATCACTATGTTCTAGGAGCCCAAGTGGAGGTATGAATCCTTTGTAGAAGGCTTGGGGCCTCTCCTTCCAAAGCATGGTGAGGGCATGGTGGCCAACACTGGTATATTGGCCCATGGCATAGTTAATGTACCTTGTCTTGACCACATCCGTGGGATAAGCAATGACGGTGGTGAAGAATTCAACCCCAAAGGCTGATGTGAAGTGACAGGGAAGGTCATCAATCACGAGGTGGGCCTTCAGGAGGGTGTCTTTGATGAGATTATAAGTCATGAGCTCAGCAGAGTTGTTAATACCATTGTGGGCAACATTGGGTGAAGTTCCTTTCCATAGGCCCAGAAGCCCCTTCTCTCAGGCGATAGTTTTATAGGTAGCCACTGTGCACTGGCATCTCTAGCTGCTGTCTGCATGAGCCTGGGCCTGGAAACATACCTTCACCAATTCTATGGTTTGGGGTATGCCCACTGCCAGTACCCCTGTGCTGCAGCCTGCTAGGAGGTGGCTTCCAATGCCTGCGTGGTCAGATCCCTTGGTGTAAAATTGCTTGATAGAGTCATTGAGGACAATGTGGACACAAGGTAAAACTCATCTGGTTCTACAATTCAGCCATGAATCTCAAAAGTGAGTGGAAGTTATTACAGAGAATCTGGTAAATGTAAAGTGTTCTAACAAATGTTAATATAATAAAATCTGACCAGTTCCCAAAGACTGAGTTCCTATTGTATAATACATTTTAGGAGAGTAATAACAACAACTGATGTTTATATGACATTTTGAGGTTAGTAAAGCACTTTGTATATATTACTTCTTTTTATTTTCCCAACAGCCCTATGTAATAAGTGATATGATATGATAATACTTATTTTACAGACAAGGAAATGAGAATCAGAGGAATTGAGGGACTTGCTTAAGGTCACATGGCTAGTAAGGGTCTGAGACAGTGTTTGAGTCCAGGTCCACATGGACACTGTTTCACACCTTATTCGATAGACCACACTAGAGTTCGTCATCGGCTGCACAGTCAATTAAGACTTTTTAATAAGCAAGATCCAGATGTAAAGTAAGATTTCCTGTCTCCAGTGATCCAGAGGTTTACAACTGACTCAAAAGCAACATTTAAAAGGCATCTCTTTCCTTTGTTGTCTTGAGATATCTTATGATCATGAATATCCTCTGTTTTCTGGTCTAATTCTTATTATGGGTTATATTCTTTGGCTTTCTTCAGCATCTTTGAGAAATTCCCTTGTAAATACAATATGGGCAGAATGTTCTGATGCATTTCCCATATATGGATCAAAGCCTAGTCGTAACCTTTATCCCTTGGGAATATTTTATTATTATTATATCTACACTTAATATACAGAAGCATCTATTTTGCCTTCAGTCTTATTTTTAATAGAACTGTGTTTTAATGCATTAGCAGAGATATCATGATATATCATATCGGACAGAGAATTGGACCTGAAGTCAGGGTGACCTGAGATGTAATCCCACTCGAGGTTTTTATTTCCTGTTTGATGCAGGACAAATCATATACTATCTCAGAACTTTTCCTCATCCCTCTAGACTCATTGTGAGGACAGAATGCTTGCTTCTATACTACTGCAAGCAATGTGAAGGTGAGGCATGATCAAAGATAAAAGATACCTCATTAATTGTTCTGGGAAGCTCAGAGAGAAAATATAAAGTGTTTTGCAAGCCATAAAACATGTCAAGTGCTTTGTAAACCTTAAAGCATTATATGTGCCAGAGGTTTTTATTACTTAAATTTTGTTTTCTCTCTCTGAATCCCAGTTTCTTTAGCATTCTTTTTTTTTTTTTTTGCTCTTTGGAGGGAGGAGGCTGGGCAGTTGGGGTTGAGTGACTTGCCCAAGGTCACATGGCTAGTCTCCAAGGCCAGTGCTCTGTTCACTGTACCACCTACCCACCCCTGGATCTCAGTTTCTTTATCTGAAAAACGAAGCCATTGGACAAATGAGCTCTAAAGTCCCTTCTACCTGTAACATTCTATATATTTACAATCTTTGGCAAGGGTTTTTTGACTATTCTGAGAATACCATGCTACAAGGAGAGCCTTTTTTTTAATAATCTAAGAAAATCAGATTTTTGAGGTTCATATTCCCTTGAATTATCTACATTCTAAGCTATTAAGAACAGACATCTGCCTTGGCAGGAACCTGTGACTGCCTGTCGCTAGTACTTTACCCTTCTGGTGATGTAGTGATAGATTTCTTATCTGTAGTTTTTTTCTGCTATGGAAACAAGACTCACCAATCTCTAATTCCCGTCCTCACTCTTAATTTGCACCTTCTCTCTATCTCTTTCTCTCTCTCTCAAGACAGTCACATTACCCTCCAGTTCTCTAGGAGAGCACTTGATTTTAATGAATTGAAATTACACAATTTTGTTAGTATCTCAACTACTTTATCTGTCCCCCTTCCTTAAGAATTCTTTGAGAACTAGGAAACTGTTCTGGAGATTTATTGCAATTGAATTTTTTTCTGAGTTGTCCCAGCACAACTTCTCAGATCTTTTTACCTTCAGTCATACCTTACCTTCATATTACCTGTGGTAGTTCAGAGGAAGCCATTTTCTCAACATTCTTTATAGAAAAGATTGTTGTAAAGACATGATTTTGTTCCTCTGTATTCTCCTTATCCTCTTTGTGCATTCCCTGGCCACCTCCCATTCAACTGGCATCTCCTGTAAGATTCTCACATCTGACATTCCAAAATAACTTTATACCTTTTCTCTCTTCGGCAGTTTTCTCTATCTAACCAAAAGAAGAAAAAAGTGTATGTTTCAAGATATCAGTCTGAGATTGTTATAAAAAATATGGAATGATGAAGCCACAGAAATGACCCCAGGGGACACAATTTGTTATGCTTCTTCTTTTCCCTTCCTTCTCCCCCACATAGACACCATCCATAAACTTTCCAATTTGAATTCTTTCCTTTCCAATGCCATTCCATTGTGAATTACACTCAAAGAGGTGTTTGGCCGCAATCAGCAGTTCTCAAAGTATGATCCAGCAACCACTAGGGAGGCCCTGAGATCTTTTCAGCATATCCTTGAAGTCAAAATTATTTTTGTGGTAATATTAGGACATTTTAATTTCTAATACACTAAGTGTCAGTAGATATAACTGACACAAACACAAATCCTTTGGGAGAGTCCTCAATAATTTTTGGAATGTAATGGGGTCCTGAGACCAAAAAGTTTTACAACTACTGTCCTCAAAGATCACTTCCTGCTGTATTGATAAGAATGTCACAGAAAGCCAATCTAATCCCATCTATACATGTTTAGTCAGTACGAATGTGCTCTTTTCCAGGCTACAAAAAAACTATTGTTTTGGCATGACTTACTCTCTGGAAAACTCTTTGTGCATTCTGGATAAATGTAAAATCACTGATAATTTGCTTTGGTGTTTTTCCAGTTATCAAAATACTGAATATAATTATCAGGGTCACTTTTTTTTTCCCGCCTAGATCCTTATTATTTAAAAAAAAACTTCTTCTTTGTATTGCTCAAAAAATTCTATGAAATTCTTCATTTGTATCCAATAGCATGTGATAGTGGAAATGGTGTTATACTGTGAACCAGAAAATCTAAGTTTAAATCATATATGAACTTAGAGCTAGAAAAAAGATTAGAGGCTACCTTGCTCAAACCTTCACTTTACATATGAAGAAAGTGAGATACAGATGAATTGTTCAACTTGTCCATCATTTCACAGGTGGGAAATGGAAGGGTAGGGATTCAAGCTCAGATCCTTGTTGGCCCTGGCATTTTGACCTTATGTAAGTTATTTCAACATTCTAAGCCTTGATGTCATCATTTGCAAAATGGAAATCTCACAGGGAATACAGAGAAGAATAAGCATTCATATAGGATCTACAATGTGTCAGTCACTATGCTAAGCACTTTCTTTTTCTTCTTTTCTTTTTTTTAACAAATATCTCACTTGACCTTCACAATGATCCCGAGAGGCAGTTGCTATTATCTCCATGTTATAGGTGAGGAAACTGAGGTAAACAGTGAGTTGCTCAGGGTGTCAAAGGTCAGATTGAACTCAGATCTTCCCGATTCCAGACATAGGGATCTATTCACTATGTCTCCAGCTGCCTCTACCAGAGTCTTTGACCCACCTACTTCACAGGGTCGTTGGAAGATCAAATGAAATTATGAATTCAGATATGTTTTTAAAATTATTAGGATATTTATTTTTCATAAATATGAATATATGTATGTATATGTGTATGTATGCATGTATATGTTGTATAAGAGACAGAAGAAGTTGCCTCTGGTCCACAGTGTACATATATATGTGCATATATTAATACATGTTTATGTATATACACATACACATGTTTATATATGTGTGTGTGAGTGTAGGCATTGTATATGCAAATGTATATGTTAAGCAGAGGCAGTGGCCGTTGGGGCATGTGATGGAGATAGATAGATACATAGATAGATAGATATGGAGATATCTAGATAAAGATATAGATAGATGGGTGTTTATATCTATCAATCTTGTATAATCTGTGTTATCCCTGTCTCAACAACTTCATGAATCAACACTTTATAGTTTCTTTTTGTTCCTTTGAAAGTATAAACCTTTCTCAAGGCCAGCCTTTTCTCATTCGTATCTCTAGTATACTCTTCAAACCACTTATTTTTTTCTCTCTGACCTATCTTTCCCCTAGGGTCTTACGTTTTGCTGCATATACAGTAAAAATTGTGACAGGGAAAGCTAACAACCCAAATTTTGCATTTATGAACTTCCTGAAATAATTTATTTTATTAAATTATATCCAAACAAATACTATGAGCATGATTTCTACTTATCTTCATTTCTAAAAATACCACACACACACACACACACACACACACACATTCATCTCGGCTAATCTCGCCTTTCATGGATTCAATAAATTTCTCCCTTTGTAACATTTTCATTGGAAAAAGAATCCTTTATGAAGTATATCTGTGATATATAGTCACATGGATTTAAAAAAAACTATAAAAAGTGAGAGTTATTCAAAAGGTGATGCATTATATAATGAATTAAAGTTAGTCTACAGATCCAAGGATGGTATGTTGAAACTCAAGAGAAATTCCAAGAAATTGCAAAGCATTAATATTCAATCTTCACTGGGATCCTTTTTTTACCCTATATTGATTTCCATTTTACAGTATATGGGTGCAAAGTGAGAAAATGAATTTCCTCTCACCTCCCCTCTACACCCCCCTTCATGCTTCCCTTCCTCGAGAAATTATCCTGTGTTGGAAGATAGTTAGAATGGGTAAAGAAAAATCTGAAGAGCTGATTAGGGAAACAAAATTGGGCTAAGCCTTGTCAAGTCAGAATCCTTCAGGATAATACACAATTCACAAGCTCATCCTCATGATATACTTTTTCACACATAGCTGCCCTTTAGGACTCTGCTCAAACCCACATTTACACCCTGTTGTTTCTCACATTTTCTTGTAACTTGAAGAGATAAGTGGTGCCAGCTGGCTCCCATTTAATTCAAGGCAAGATGGTATTCAGACTTTCTAGAACTTGGTACACACCTCAGCAAACTTGCCAGGGGGAATGAAGGGTGAGGAAGGGGCACACATTCAACTGAGGGAGCTGCGGCTGGGGGTGGGGGCTGAATCAAGTAGCTGAAAGATTTTTTTTTTCTAATTTAGTAATAAGACAAGTAGCAGTGCTCACAAATCAGAAGGGAAACATATGGAGTGGGATGAAGATCAATGTAAAAAAAAAAGCAAGGAAAGACACACATATCTAACATATATGGGAAACTTTTCATCTCAATTTTACTCGGTTAATTTGCCCACATTCACTTGTTTGGACTGACACTGTAAATTGGGGAATGGAGATGGCTAGTGGTCTCTATTGACATCAATCAATCAGTCAACACGCATTTATTAAGTACTTACTGTGTACAAAAGGCACCATGTTAGGTACTGAGAGTACAGAAACAAAAGTAAAGCAATCTCTGTTACCAACAAAGCTGACAATTTAGCTATATACTTCGGGGGAGTAGTATGCCTTCAAATTGTTTTTCATTCAGGAAATACAATATGAAATATTGTTTATATAACATCAGAAAATATATTGAAAGCCCAAATGGAGTTTTTGGCCACATGTTAACTTTTCTAGTCTTTCCCTTTATATGTTTTACTGATTTGATGCATCTTTCTCCCCTTTGTATTCTCAAGTGTATCATTGTATCATTGAGAGGCCATGATGGATTACTACTCATTCACCTTGTAATTCTCAGTAGTCATTAAAGTTTTCCAAGCAAATTTACCCTGGGAAATTACGGGATACCTGGGGCTGAGCCTGGGGCTTATTTAATTTTTTTTAATTTTTTCTCAGAAATGTCTCTGTTCCCTATGGAGGAGCATATGAAGAGCAGGTAGAGTTCTTAACCAAGCCCCTGGATACTTTAGTTCATCAGATGCCATTGGCAGGGAGTGATGGACTCTCTACTCCCATTCTAGGAGTGGGGAGACAGGTCCACTTGGGCAGTCAGACAGTCAATAAACATTTATTAAGTGTCCACTATGTACCAGGCACTGAGCAGCAGCATGAGATTTCACAAAGGCAGTGGCCCCTGGGCTTCATTTTATGGTACCATAGAACAGGATTCAGCAGACTTGGAATCAGGTAGGATTAATCAAGAATAGTAAGGGTTTCAATCAAGAAAGATAAATTTCTGAAAAAGCTTGTGAAGATGAGGAAGGATAACTACTGGCACAGAAAGGCAGTGGTTCATAGGAGAATATATTGGTTTCATCTTTGCTCATTCCTTTAAAAAAATCATCAAATCCAAGTAAGATTTCATCCTAAGATGGAGCAGAAATGTCTCAAGTAAGGATTTTAAATTGAAATTTGATGGAAGAGAGAAGAACACTCCCAAATAAAATACTGCGAAGGGCAATAGAAATCATGTAGAAAGAAAGAAAAATCATAATGTGTGGATGAAAACAAAAGGAAAGATATTAAGAAGAAAAATACATGGCCCCATATATATATATATACCTACCACTGAAAAAATAATAAAATGAAGTTGAAAATTTGACAGCAAGAAATGAATATGAGCACATTTGTGGAGTAACCGAAATGACTTTTGAGATCTTCCCAAACTTTAAGTATTTATGATTCTCTGAATAAATAGGACTAAGGCCACTGTGGTTAGCAATATTTATCTATCAACCTCATAAGGCCAAAATACAGTGGATAAAACCTAAAGGTGAATGAAACAAATTAAAATGACTATATGTTATGATCTTAAAACAAAATAATATTTATGTGCCTTAATTTGAATGGCAGCTGTTTAACTTGGATAAGAAAAGAGTTAGGAGGAACATGATAGCTGTCTTCAAATATTTGAAAGACTGTCACATGGAAGAAAGGTTAGACTTATTCTGTGTTGCATCAGAAAGCAGAAATGGAGACAATGGATAGATGGGAGCAGTCAGGTAGATTTTAGCTGATTATAAGGAATAGCCCTTCTAAATCCTAGAACTATACAGCAATGAAATAAGCTATGTTGAACAGTAATTAGATCCCTCTCACTAGAGGTATTCAAGCAGAGGTGGAGGTCAAGAATATTATGGATTCCTTCATGGAATGGGAATTGAACTAATGCACTTTTTAGGATGGGTCAGCCAGGTGGTACAGTGGATAGAATGCTGGGTCTGGATTTCAGAGAACTTTGTTCACATCTGGCCTCAGGTATGTACTAGCTGTGTGACGCTGGGCAAGTCACTTAACACTGTTTACTTCAGTTTCCTCATTTGTAAAATGATCTGGAAAAGGAAATGGCAAACCACTTGGTGAAGAAAACCTCCAGTGGGGTCACAAAGAGTCAGACGAGACTGAAATGACTGAACAATCACAGCCTTTTAAGACACTTACAAGAATAAAAATATATGATTCTATGAGCTAAATCCAGGGCCAACTGGATTATTTTGAACATTTCTTGAATATTAAAAATCTTGGGAATTTATGGTTAGGGTAAATTAGATTGGGTTGGATTAGATGGCACTGTTGGAGTCTTCCAAATCTGGGGTTCTATAAATTACGATTGTACTTCATTTTTTTTCCTCCTGCTCACTAGTAAACTCCTCCCTCCCTTCAAATCTACTCAATGTTCCATTTGTTGTAATACAAAAGTGCTCAGTAATTTCTCTAAATGTGCAACTCCAGAAATCCTAGCTCGTCCATATTTGAATCTAGTTAATAAATAATGGTAGGTATCATTTACATATTGCTTAAAGGTTTGCAAAGTACTTCACATATGTTATCTAATTTGATTTTCACAACAACCCTGGGAGTTGGTATTATTATCATCTTTATTATCATAAATGAGGAAATTGAAGCTAACAATGGTTAAGGGATTGGTCCAGGATCACAAAGGAAGTGTTTGAGGTAAGATTTGAGTTCAGGTCTTCCCTATTCCAAGTCAAGAACTCTGAATACTATGCCACCTAACTGTCTCAAAAATGTAATTATAACACCTGAGGTTCAGACCAATCTCTTATCCTCGAATGGATTCCTATCTTATGGCTTAGTACTAATAATTCTGAATCTTCAGTTCTTGTAATACTCAGAGATAGAGACTAGATTTCATCCTATCCTATTGTCTGATGAGCTAACTATTTCTCTCAACATCCTGTCATCTTAAAATTGGATATGAAGGCCATGTGTCCTCCTTTGCAAGTTATTTATATAAAAAGACTAAACATCACAAGACCAAGAACAGATCTCTGGATCACTCCACCAAATACCTTCTTCCATTTGGACATTGAATCCATAATAACTAGTCTTTGGGTCCTATTATCCAATCAATTATGAATCCACCCAACCATACTGTTGTCTAGCTTTTCATTAATTCTAGTAGTCTTTTGGCTTTTCTTAAAAATATCTTGACTATAATCATATCTATGCCATCTAAATATAAAATTATCTAGCTCATGTCTTTTCTATCTTGTCCACAAGCATAACATGAGGGAATCCATCAAATGTTTTGCAAAAGTTTAGGTAAACTCTATGAATAGTATTTTCCTGATCTTCCAGTTCAGTAATTCTGTCAAGATATGGAATAATTCTATTATGACATGACCCATTCATAAAGAAATCTGGTTTCCTTTCTATGATCAATGATAAATTTTCTAAAAACCTTTTAGAACCTGCCCTCAAATTATTTTTCCATTTTGATTTCATATCACCACCACCTAACCACAAACACCACCCTAACACACACACAAAACAACTATGTAGTCAAATGGCCTTATTTGTTGCCCTCCTTATACAACATTCTATGACCTATGTCACTGCTTTTGCGTAAGTTCCCATCTATGGCTGGACTGTGGCTCCTGTGCACCCCCCCTCCTCTTGTAATATGTAGTTCTCTGCAAGGTTCAAGAAAGGTTCAAGGTCAAGTGCCTCTATCTTCTGGTATATCTGTCCTGATTTTCCCAGGTAGTAGTGCTCTACTCCATACTCCAAAATGATTTTGTGTTTATTATTACATTATAGGATATATTCCAGTCCTCAAAGGTATAGAATTCCACATATCCTCTTTTCCAAGGTATTTATAAAAAATGTTACTTATAAGCATAAAACTACGCTAAGACTTTGGGGACTTTCTATATTTTGTCTTCAATCATCTATCTTACTTCCCCTTTTTGATTGTAAGCTCCTTGAGGGCAAGGTCTTTTTAGTTTTTGTCTATCTAAGGACATTGCCTGGCATGTAGTAAGTATTTAACAAATGTAGGTTGAATTGAAGAGAAACATGGGAATGATTCTCTTTTTTCCTTGAGAAGTCTTAGAATTTTGTACAACTCATGTTCTTTCCCATATGAAAAAGGATTTTTACAACTTCCAAGTGGCCTGGGGGAAAATTCTGGAGTGGGATTACATGGGTATAGTTAGATCCTATGGACAGAAAAGATTGTTTAAACATCCAGCAAAGAAATGTTGGTAAGGTTCAGACAGGGGGGGGGTGGGAGGGGGGAGGGCAAAGAAAGAAAGAAAACTCTATTCAATTGCCCAGATTTGAATGAATTTCTAGGCTATTAATGACATATGAAAAGCTACTCGCAGTATGTTCTTTGTCCTTTCCAAAAAGCCCTCAGTCAGAGGCTGCCAGGTTTCTTGCTCAATGGCCAGAATCCCTTTGCAAGCATGGCTCTGTGGGCTTGGCTTTGAAGACCATTTCTCTGCAGCCATGCAGTCCAGAAGCCACATGAGTAGATTAACAAAGAGTTTACTGGCTTCTCTTTCCCTTCCAGCATTAGCACCTCTAATGATAACTCAGAGCCGGTGAGTGCCTCACAGGGAAGGAAACCTTTCCTGAGGGGGTTATGTGTGAACCAGTTAGCTTTCAAAACCAAACCCTCCAGAAATGCAGTCTTCTTTTATGGAATTCCTAATACTGAAGTCACATAATAATAATAACAACAATAAATAATGAACATTATGCAGTACTTTGAAGTTTGCAAAGCTCTTCTAGGAATCATCTAATTTAAGACTGACAAAAACCTTACCTGGTTCATAGGATAGGTACTAAACATAACAATTGTGAATTTATTGATATAAGGAATTTTCAGTTGCTAATATTCCCTCTACCAACATATGTCAGCACTTCTGTTCAATAATCATAAAGACTTACCTATAACACTAAGAGGTTAGGTCAGGGGTGGAGAATCTGTGACTGTGAGGCCGCATATGGTCCTCTAGGTCCTCAAGTTCAGCCCTTTGACTGAATCAAAATCTGGGATTTGTTCTGTGAAGTTTGGATTCAAAAGGATGCACTTGAGGACCTAGAGGGCCACATGTGGCCTCAAGGCCACAGGTTCCTTATCCCCCGTGTTAGGTGAATTGTGCAGGCTTACACAACCAGAACGTGTCAAAGGCAGGTCTAAAACTCAACTCTTCCTGACTCTAAGACCAGATCTCCAGCCTCTATGCTATGATGCCTCTAATGAGGTACATACTTCAGTCATTATTATCCCCATTTGACTCAGTAAATTGAAGCTCAAAAAGGGAAATGACTGGGTATCATGAAAAGGGCTATTAATTTGTAGTCATAGGACCTTCCTCTATTTCTTGTCATTTCTACCATTGGACATCACTTTACTCTTCTGTGCCTCAATTTCCTCATCAGTAAAATGAGAGGATTGTACTAGATGTCCTAGGGAAATTGTCATTTCCAATTCTATAGTTATGATCCTATGTCTTTCCTATAGTCACATAACTAGTAAATGTCATCTGCAGTGTTTAAACATAGGTCTTCCTGAATCTCAGAATCAAAAGCAGTTTTCTATGACATGCTTCTTATCAATGAACTGTGGTGCTTATAGGACATCTATAAGTTCAACTTCTTGGCAAACATATAAATAATAATTTGTTCATATAGAAAAATAGTGAGGTATTCCTAGGAAAGGGGACCTAGTCAAGGGTAAGAAAGGTTCACACATCCATACTGGGGTACCTTCAGATATATAACAGGACACTACAGGTCTGGGACAGGACTGAAATAACAATTTTGTCATTATACCATAGGGTAATAGGTTCATCGACGCAGGGTGGATTGTGAAGGAAATCTGCTCAGGGGGTGCTGTTCTTGGGTAGGGAGGTTACATGTGATGGATGTACTGAGAAAGAAGGAAGTTTAGAAGTCAGTAGCACCAGTGGTGTGACTCAGACTCCAGGTTCAGAGCAGGGTCAGACTTCTAGCATCTAGCACAGCCTGCTAAGGAATAACCAACACAGGAATCTCATACCAAATGGAAACTGACAGTTCTGCCACTTTGAACCAATACTACTTTTTAGATAGATAATAGAGATGGAGTCCAGCTGCAATTGATCTTGCACAGAACAAAGCCCATATCAGGAGTCTGCAGAGCTCAGAAGAAGGAAGCCATGATCAAATTTTGACCTGGATCAGACTGTTTTGGGAGAGATGAAAGCTTGCAAGTTCCCAACCTGTCCCTAAGATGCTGGAATAACACAACACTCAATACTCCAAGAAAGTAGCAACAGAACCAGCTCAGATGCTCCAACCAGAAACATGGCAGAACCCAATTCTAACAATGTATCCAAAGTGAAGAAAGAGTCTGGAAGAATGGGCAAACAATAAAGGATTCAAGTATAATGAACTATTATGGTGGCAAGGATGCTCAAGACACAAACATGGAAGACAAAATGAGGTCAAAACATTTACAAACAATTCCTCATGGAAGAGGAAAAGACCAGCACAGGCACAAACACAAATTCAAATAGAATTGGTTGAAGATATAGAGCAAAAGTCTTTTTTCTTTTAAATATAAATTGAATGCAAGGACTGTATCAGCAAGCACCCTAGCATACCTAGGGTGGCTGCTAGCACAGGTTCTTAGATCTGCTTTTCTAAAGGAAAGCAACTCAAAATGGGTTAACAATCTTACTTTAATCAGTCAAACAAATATCATTTAGCTAGTTCAGGTAGAAAAGTCAGCACCCTGAACTTCAGAGAATGCAAGCACAAGTTACAAACAAACAGAAAAACAGATCAACAGACGGCTTCCAGTGCCTGACCATTACATCAGTTACCTATTCAGTTACCAGAGAGGGAAGCATCAATATCTGGGTTTTTCAGAGCCGGGAGGCTCAACGGCTTCCCAGAGTCTCCTCTGGCCAAATCACACAACTCTTCTCAAAGTGAGCCCCAAACCAAAACCCCACATCAGGGCGTGTTTATATAGCTTTCTCCAGGCTTGGAGAATGTTACAGCCCTGTTGACCAACTGCCCAATCACAAAGCTACAAGGCACGGGCATTCCCGAAAAACAAGCCTGGCACCACAGGCTCCATGTGACCACATTCAGCCTTTTAAGGGAACAGAGCATACTTTCTAATCAGGGAAGGTTCTCAGAGTCACGTAGGCACTTTAGCAAAGGGCCTAGGGGCAGGGAAAATCTTCAGATTCCCATAACAAGTACTTGAAGAAAAAAATTGAAAAAGAAATGAGAGCTATAGAAGAAAGAATTAGAAGTAATTAACAGTCTGACATAAGAGGTACAAAACCTTATCAAAGCAACAAACTCTTTGAAAATAATAATGGACCAAATAGATGCCAATGACTTCATGAGGCAATAAGAATTATTAAAACAAAGTCAAAATCCTGGAAAAGAAATAGAAGAAAATATAAATCATCTTAAAGCAAAAACAACTGACCTAGAAAATAGATTAAGGAGAAAAAATTTAAGAATCATTGGACTATCTCAACACCATGACCAAAAAAGTGCCATAACATTATGTTTCAATACATCAAAAGTAAATTGCTCAGATCTCTTAGGACCAGAGGACAAAGTAGAAACTGAAAGAATCCACTGGTCTCTTCCTAAAAGAAACCCTACAGTGAAATCTCCCAGGGCTCCCTGAGTCAGGAAAACCTAAATTCAAATCCCATCTCAGTTACTTATTAGCTGTGTGACCCTGGGCAAACGATATAACCTCTGTTTGCCTATTTCCTCATCAGTAAAATGGGGGGAAACTCCCAGGGTTGTTGAGAGGATCAAATGTGCTTAGCATAGTCTAACACATAGTACACACTTTATAAATATTAGTTGTTTATTGTTATCTAGTTTTATGTTATATATTATTATTTATATATTATATAGTTGTTTATTATTGTTAATATTACCTGTAAAGTGGAAATAAAAATAAAACTTCCCTTGCAGAGTTGTTGGGAAGATAAAATTAGACATTTGTAAATTGCTTTTAAATGACAGCATTATTATTACTGTTAATAAAGATTTCAGATTTCTTATCTCCTAAAAATTCTTTTAGGACCCTTGTAGACAGGTATATGCTGGATTCAGCTTGAGCTGGCTAGGTAAATATTACAAGCCAGGTGTGGTTTACTGTTTTATTGATTGTATAGATTTAAGAAAGTTATAGAGATAATGTTAATAATGCAGATTAAACTTAAAAATGTGTCATGTACCCTTTTTCCCCCCTGGAGAGCTGGTTGTTAAATATTGACTAGCATACTCCCCCCTTTGGAATTATTACACAGAACAATGTGATGACTTTATCCTTTTAGAGAAAAGTTTATTAATTGTTTCAGTGTTTACCTTTGAAAAAAGACTGTTAATCCTCCTTTTCACACAAATTTTCAATGTATCCTATTAGCAAACAACTGAAAACCTCCAAATGATTTCTTCTCTAAATTCCTGCAAATATACCCACCTATTTTATTCATGTTCTAAGTGGGCACAAGCAGTTATTTTCCCAGAGACTCACAAACCATAAAAGTGCCTGGTTAGATAGAGCCAAGTATAAATGAAAACCAGGTGAAGAAATCCCAAATGATGCATGTCACTCTCCAAAGACATTCAGTAGGCTGCCACCACATAAAACCAGCCAGGGTTCAAATAAGGAAGGTTTGAAATTGAAAGTCTGCAGATCTCTAATTGGCAAAAACTACATGGGATAAATGACTGCAATTCTCAGAGACTTTTGTTTACTGCAGAGGTTCATATGTGTAGGTATTATAGTGTATTCCTTTTTAGTTTAGTGTTTAGTAACTTGTCAAATAGCATGCTGAGGTTCTGTGAATTCAGATACATCTGGTACACTCCAAAGGTAATAATTACAGAGAATGTACAATCAGTATAGTCCTGCTGTGGGATTTATTGGCATAATTAAGGAGAAGGATTTTTAAAAATACAGGAGAGAAAGACAAGGAAAGCTATACAGGAGTTCTAAAGATGGCTTCAAATATATGAAAAATGCTTTCATACTGTGGCAGATACTAACTCTATTGTGTATGTGACAGTATTTCTCTAAAGAAAAATGTCCTGTGCTACAGCATACCCTCCCTGAACCAGAGTAGTGACTAAAAGGTAAAATAAGAGAAATGAAACAGAAAAGAGAAAAGAAAAATAAACTATAGGATTAATAATAATGATACTATGTTTAACCCAGAGTTGGTGATGCATGTTCAGTAATCCCAGATTTGGTAGGCTGATGTTGGTGGATCTCTTGAGCTCAAAAGTTCCAAGCTACAGTGGACTAAGCTAATCAGATGTCTACACTTAGTTTAGTATCAGTATGGTTAACCCCTGGTTCGGAAGATTGCCTCAGGAGGGGCAACCCAGCCCAGGCTGGGAAATTGAGCAAGCCAAAACTCTATCCCTATCAGTAGTGAAATCAGGCTCTTGAGTAGTTCCTGTACTTATAACCTGGGAGAAATAGAAAGACCCAGTCCAAAAAAAAAAAAGAAGAAGAAGAAAGGCAATGATATTTTTGGAACTGAATCAGCCTTTCAGTAGAAAGTTGAGGTAGGAGGAGAGGCAATTCCAGTCTCTTTAATGGAAGATCAGTGACCAAAGAGGCTGAAGAGAAGGCATTGTCATTATTCAGATAAAGGTGTAGTCAGGCTGAAGCCAAGAAATACCAACCTTCATTTAGCTAAGGTGCATGGATGTTCCTCATCAGAGGATAGAACATTCCAAAGAGGTGACAATGAGAATTTTGGTAATTCACATTTATATAATGTTTTACATCATGTGTTCCTCAGAACAATACTTTGAAGTAGCTATTACTATTGTTTTATAGATAAGGTGAAGTGAATTCCCTATGGTCACACATTCAGGAAGTATCTAAATTGAATTTGTGCCTCAATTTTTGCTATGTTATGAAGACAAACACTCCCTGAATAAGCTGAGGAGAATCAAGTTAATGCAGCCTTTCTTATTTCAAGAGTGGAAAGGAAGGAAAGGGAAGTTGAGGAGAATATCCCTTTTCACACATAGGAAATGAAAGTCCTACAGAGGAAAGTGAGGAAGAAAACATAGCTGCAAAAGGTGTGGGGAGACAGATCATTCCCATACTTTCTATGTAACTTCTTCTGAAATGAAGGAAGTTCCCAACTGCCAAGTGTGTCCTTGGCCTGAATTCTCTTCACTAATAACTTTACAATGCAGTTTGGGACAGCTGGTACTTAGAAGATTTTTCTGTTTTGTGGCTTCCTTATTTCAAAAAGTTTCAAAACCCTTAAAACAGAGTCTTGAGATGTTTACCCATTGTATTGCTTAAAACAAGTAGAATCAGGAAAGCCTGTCCAAGGATACCAGATGGTGACTTTCTTGCTAAAGTGTGAAAACATTCCTAAAGTCAAGTTATGAGTGAATGAAATCATTGGGAGGGTCATGCATGCATTTTGTATACCACTGGCTTTTCATTTATCACATCGGTTGTACCTCGGCATACATTAGGTAGCTATTCCATCATTGCTGCCCTGAAGTTTTAAAATTTCTTCCACTTCTTCCCTTTCTCTCTTTCTTTTCTTCCTTCTTTCTTTCCATCTTTTCTTCCCTTTCTCTCTCCCTCCCTCATACTTTCTTCTTTTCTTTCTTCATTCTTTCCTTTCCTCCTTTCTTCCTTCCATTCTTCTCGCCTTCCTTCCCTCCTTCCCTTCTCTCCCTTCTTCCTTCTTTTCTCCTTTTCTTTCTCTCACACAGAAAAAAAAAAGTATAGTATAGTGGAAGGAGAGCTATCTTTGGAGCCAAAAAGACCTAGGTTCAACTCCTGCTTCAGACAAATATAGGCTGTGTGAACCTAGGCAAGTCATTTTCTGGGTACTTCTCTAATATTTGTGAGAAGGTGCTGGCATGCATTGGTAGAGGTAGTATCAGCATCCAATAGATTCCCTATGCCAATAAAATAACTGATCCAATCCCTCACCACTCTTCTTTTTCCTCATCACTTTCTAACTGACTGAGAATGCCTGTGGTATAAAAGTGATGTCACAAGAGAGCTAGGGAAATGGAGAAAGGTACAGGAAGGGGCTGGACCCTTCTGCTAAGTTTCAGTAGGACACTCCCACTTTTCTCCCCAAATGATCCTTTGTTTTTAAGTATCCAGAATGAAAGAGATGATGGCTTTTACTATACTTTGCAAGGACCACAACTTGAATTGTGTTCATCTGTGGTGCTGCCATTTTAGGGAGGACATTCCCAAACTGGAGTGTATTCTCTTCTACTGCCCTTCATGGACATTTTCACATCCTTCTCAATCCTAGCACTTCCTCATCCCTTTTGCTTACAGAATCACAGAATTTAAGAGTTGAAAAGGCCCTTAGCAGCTATCTGGTCCAACCCATACATTAAAGGGCTTGCCATTATTTTAGACCTAACAAACAGTCTTCACACTTATTAATTCTGCTTCAGCATCTCTTTTGTCCATCCTCTCCCCTACAGTACACAGCCAACATCCCTATCCAGGCCTCTCACCTAGACTCCTGTAATAAGCACTGAATTGCTCTCCCCACCTCTAGTCTCTTACTTCTCTAATCTCTTTTCCACCTCGCTGTCAACATTATCTTATTGATCATGTCACTCCCTTGTTTAAAAAAGTTTCATCAGTTTCCCAGCTGGGTGGCACTTCAGTAAAGTTCAGGTCTTGGAGTGAAGAAGATGAGTTCAAACCCTGCCTCGGACATTCCCTAGCTCTTAGGAGTCATTTAACTTCTCTGTGACATAGTTTCCTCATCTATAAAATAAGGACAATAATAGTGCCTACCTTATAGGATTGTGATGAAGATCATATGAATTAATATGTAGAATGTTTTACAAACTTTAAAGTACTACATAAATGCTTACTGCTATGACTATGACTATGACCACCAACACTACTACACAGCTGCTGCTGCTACTACTACTACTGCTACTACTACTAC
>CM053590.1:116283082-116336321 GCA_028646515.1 Pseudochirops corinnae
TCAAATCACAAAAATCAACAATATTTGTACATAATAACATGTATAGTAAAAAATTTTAGAAAGAAAAGTATAAATCAAGTTCAAACTAACTGTAAAATGCATTAAAATGCATAACATATCTGGGATTAATCTGTCAATGCATACTCTCTACATATGAATTTAATAATAGAACAGTTTTTTAAAGAAATAAATAATGATTAAAAGATTTTGAGGTATATTTATCACTCATGGTTAAATCATACTGATATATAAATAATCATACTACCTAAATTTACTTATTAATTTGATACTATTCTAATCTAATCAGCAGGGGGATGCTTTACAAAATGTTTACTTACTGAATGATTGATTTGCCTGTCTTTGAACCCTCAGAGCTTATCACAATACTTAGCCCATAGTAGGCACTTAATGTTGACTAGCTATTTGACTAACTGACAAAATAATAACAGGATGATATCAAGGGATCAAAACATCTTGAATTTCAATGGAAATAGCAAAAATGGTGGCAATGAAGGAAGCACTTTTAGATCTCAAATTGTATTATAAAGAATTAATCATGAAAATTATTTAGTACTGCTGAAAGATAGAAAAGAAGGCCATCTAAATAATAGAAGAATAAAAGTAATTGGAGTATTGATAAAACTTAGAGCATATATTACTTGGTGAAAATAGTCTGCTTGATAATGGGAAAAACAGAAAGCCGCTTTTTGGAAGCTAGGTTTAGACTAACATCTTATGTCATATACAATACAAAAAGCCACACCACAAAACATTTTAGAGAAAGGTTCAAATCTGGCACCTTTTTTAGCTGTAGTTCAAAGGAAATTTTTCAACCAAACAGATAGAAGTGATCACAAAAGACAAAATAGAAAATTTCAATTATATGAAATAAAAAGCTTTTAGATAAACTAAATCAATGCAGCTGAGATAAGAAAGGAAAGAATCAACTGGGGAGGAAAGCCTTTGAATCAAATATCCATAAATAGTCTGATGTACAAAATAAATGAAGGTCTAACTGAAGAAAAGGAGAAGTAAAAGCCCGCAAGGCCTCTATTTTAAACCTGTTGACTTAAAAACCAAGACTAATTTCCTAAGCATCAAGCAGTCAAACAGCATAAAGAAACAGATCGCAAAAGAAGAAATGCAAAGTGTTAGCAACCATATGAAATATTGCTCCAAATTAATAAAAATAAGAAGAATGCAAATCAAAACAAATCTGAGATTTTTACCTTACCTCCAATAAACTGGCAAAACTGACAATAGATGGACAGAGTCAATGATTGAGTGGCTGCAGAAAGATAAGTACAGATATGCTGTTGGTGGAACTATGCAATAGTTTAAACATTCTGGAAAGCAACTTGGGTATTATGCTTTAAAAAAAGTGACTGTATTTATTCCTTTTGATATAGAGATGCCATTGCAAGTCATGTAATAGAAAGAAAAAAAGAAAGAGAGAGAGGAAAGAAGGAAGGAAGGAAGGAAGGAAGGAAGGAAAGCCTAATTTTCAACAAAATATTTATAATTGTACAGTTGTGCTAGCACAGAAATGGAAATAAAATAATGTCTGGCTAAAAATGTTTTGTGGAATGAATGTAATGAAATATTTATTGAACTAAAGAGATAACTAATATGAAGATTTCAGAGGACCATGGGAAAACTTCTATTAATTGAGGAGGAATAAAATAAAGAGAACCTAGAAACCAATATGCATAATGACCACTACAATGTAAATAAAATAACAACAACAACAACAAAAGAAACACCACATGAATAGTTATAATGACTAAACTTGGCCACGAGAAGAGCTAAGAAAACTCATCACTGTCTCTTCTTCACCAAACTAGGGAATTGTGGGTATATACTGTGGTATATACAGTCAGATCCAGTAGATATGTTTTTGGTTTGGTTTGGTTTTTTGCTGACTTGCTCTTTTTCATCTTTTGTTTTTAATTCTTTATTACCAGGGATGGATCAAGCTAGCTGTATTAGGAAATAAAATAGATGGAAGAAAAGATACCCAAAATAATTGTAAGAGAAAAAAAGAGATGACTCTGTGGAGTTGTTTTTGCTTTGCCTCCAGTCTGATACCACCATCTTGACTTAGTATTTAAAATGAAGGACGATTATTTTCACCCTGTTTTATAGCTAGTATTGCCCTATATGTAAGGCTTAACCTTTCATAGCTATGACTGATGACTTTGAAATTACGGAGCCCTCACATGGCCCTGTTGGCATGCTGGTCCAGGAACAGTAACATCAGATATTTCCTGGTAGCTAACTAATTGCAGTTCTCCTCTGCTCTTGGCAGTAATTGCTTTGCCGTTACTAATACTGGGAAATGTCTTAATTCTCTGTGCTTTCAACTGCTTTCTATTCAAGAAACTTTTTTTTTCTCTTCCATGTGTTCTTCTGAATGCTTTAAAATACATTCAAATAGAAGAGAGCCATTTTTAAACATATACACCGGCTGCCTTCTTCACAAAGTATCATAGAGCTCATGCACAGGTATTTCAGAATGGAAAAAAGGGCCCTCAAGGTCTTCACTTAGAACCTGTCAACTTAAATCTATCACTTTATTTTCCACAGAATTCAAACAAGTTGAATTTTGTTGTTTTCCAATCCCAAACAGATCAGAAATAATAGATTGGAAAGGACTTGCTGCTAGAGGCAAAGACACTTACAATAGCAAGAAGTGACCCTTGACAAGAAAGGAGACAAAGCTATAAAAAGCAGACACAAACTTGAAAACATGGCAGTCTGGGGTCATTTATACCTCAATGGCTCTACGGTCATTTGTTGTAAGAAAACCTCCCCCCAACACTAAAGGCCACCAGTCACTATGGCTTCATTTTGTAACCTAGGGTGATAGTTGGGGTCACTATACTATCACGGGTTCATTTTGCTTAATTTAATTCCTTCCCCCAAAAAACCTCTGGTAGATCAGCACTGCCCTTGCTGACCTTATGATCCTGCTAGGCACTTGTCCTATAACTTTCAAACTTGGGGTGCTATAAACAGTTGACAAATATACTTTCTGTACTAGTCTACAACGAAATCTGCCAAGAGCACAGTTGATGTATTATCCAGTAGAGATCTGGAACCAGCTTTCTGAGCTATTGAGAATAGACATATTTCAGAGATTTCTTTGAAGGAGGATCAAGCCAAATCAGCAGAAGGCATCAGTCAAATAATAACTTGGGTCCTTTGTGCCACTGGTACCCTGGCATACAGTGTGTAACTGGATTCTAGCCCAGTTCCATAAATGATATTCATCTTGATCTTGAATCATGCAAAATGGGTAGAACCTGATCACTATAGTCTATTTAAGAAGACAGAAAAATGAATAATCCATCTTTGAAATATTTCTCTAAGCAATTATAAAAATCTTAATATAACTTTAATTACTTTAATATTACTTTAATTAATGCAAGCTTCCATTATCTGGAAAATTCCCTTGTTTGGGACACCTCTCATTCTTTCCTATGATGCCACATAAAGTGGGGAGGGGGCTCATTATATCTCCATATTCACACGGGCTCATCCCTAGGACTTCAGTGCTTTCCAGAGCCTGACACTCTATTTTTGTTTAAGGACATGAGAATGTGAAGCAACTTGCCCTGGGTCAGAAAGCAATTATCAGCACAGCCAAAATGAGAATAAATAATTCCCAAGTTACCAAAGTATTGGTTTGCTATCGAGCATTTCTGCTTCTAAGCCCCTCAAGTCTTCCCTGCCTGAGCTGTCCTATTGTGACAGTAATTTATTCCCCTTATATTACAAAATGGACTGTAATTTGTCTGCAAAATCTTCACCCCTAACCACCATCAGGAGAGCATTTACCTTGATCACTCCTTTAGTGGATGGATGAATAGAGCTAACCACAGTCACCAACCATAAGTCATCTTTTGACCAAGGGGCTCTCCTTGAGAAATTATTACTCTGAATTTAGAGTCTAGAATTCCTGTTCTCTGTTGACCAGATCACAAAGAAAGAAATGAGAGGAACTTGAGTTATAGAAATATAGATTATAAAATGTGTCCAGAGGAGGATGGGAGAGGCACACACTGTGGGAGACTGATCATGCACTCCCCCTTCTTATTTCATAGATAAAAGAAATGGGGGCCATGAGAAGCTGATTCAACTGTCTAAATTATTACAGATACTTTGTGCTGGAGTCAAGGCTAGAACTCAGATCTGGCACCATTTGCCTCTCTTTACACCATGCTGCAATCCAAGCAATAGGGATCCCGCTTACCAGTAAGTTCCTGACTGTTTGAAGAAGGTAGATTTCAGTCAGACCGGTAGGCAAAAAAACATTTAGCATGTGTCTACTATGTATGTGACAAGTGCTGTGCTGAGTTGAGGGTATACAAAGACTGGAAAACAAAACAAAACAGAACAAAACATGGGGTCAGCTAGGCGGCAGCTAATAGAGCACTGGCCCTGGAGTCAGGAGGGCCTGAGCTCAAATGTGGCCTCAGTCACTTGACACAAAACTAGTTGCGTGACCTTGAGCAAGCCACTTAACCCCAATTGCCCTGCCTTCTCCCCTCCAAAAAGCAGAAAAACAAACAAACATGGTCTCTGTCCTTCAAGAGCTCACATTCAAATGGAAGAAAGGAAACAAGCATTTATTAAATATCTGCTATGTTCCAAGAACTGTGCTGAGTGCTTTGCAAATATTATCTGCTTTGAGCCTCACAACCCTGGGAAATAAATGTTGCTATTATTGTTTCTGTTCTGCAGGTGAGGAAACTACATCTGACAGAAATTAAGTAACTTGTCCAGGATCACAAAGAAAATAAGTATCTAAGGTCACATTTGGACTCAGCTCTGCCTGACTCTCAGCCTAGCCCTATATCCATTATACAGTTTATGAGAAGTAATCTCCAGAGGAAGGCACCAACAGAAGGAGGGTAGGGAGGAGAACCTGAGAAAGGCCTCTTGCAGAAGATAGAAAATGAGCTGATTTTAGAAGGGGTCCAGGAAGTGGAAGTGAAGAATGAGAGAATTTCAGGTACTCTATCCAGTGGGAAGTCAATTAAAGTATTTTTGATGATAGTGAATAACATTAAATATTTTTTAATTTTTAACTTTTTTTTGGAGGGGGAAAGGCAAGGCAATTGGGGTTAAATGACTTGCCCAAAGTCACACAGCTAATGAAATGTCAAATGTCTGAGGTAGAATTTGAATTCAGGTCCTCCTGACTTCAGGGCCAGTGCCCTGTGCCACCTAGCTGCCCCTGTGAATAATATTATATAACTCACACATAAAGCATAAAGCAACAGAGGTAACCTTTTTCACATGAACAGTGAGCCATGAAATGGAGATAAGCCAAACGTATTTGCTATTGTCTTGGAGGAAACACAGTGCAGGAGGAAAAAGAAACAAGCTGAAGAGAAAATCCTATAGATGGTGAGGTCCTCCAGGTTCTCCTGTTTGTGAGTGACATTATTCTGATTACATCAGGTTCCAGATCACGGCAAAGTCTCTTCGTTGAAAACTATAGCCACTGACAAAGGTTTGGCCTAACTGGAGAAAGAAAAACTATTGGCCAAACTATGATGTATCAAGTTGAATAGACAGTCTGTAGAGTTCCATTATCAGTGGATACTTGTGTATTTGTGTATATGTGTGACTATGTGCATGTGTGTGTGTTTTTATATATTTATATCTTGGGTAGACACTATAAATGGGCTATGATCTGGGCTCAGAATAATTTTGTTTTGAAGGAGGCAAGTGGGTTGGATTGCTTTTGGGAAATTTGACAATTCTTCTAATTATGCCCAAGCTTCTCCTTTAAACAAAGATCAATCCTTTTAATATCACTGTCTTTCTGGTGATGTCATATGACTTTCAGCCATAGAACATTATTGATGATGAAGAAATGGAATTCAGGATTAAACAAGGGACAGTGAAGAAGCTTGTGGTGGATATTAACAGACCCCAATGTTTGTTTGTTTGTTTTTAAAGAAGCTGCATAAGGAGAAAAGGTATAAAGAATTTAATGAAATAAATATATGATTGAAAAGAAGATGGGCTGGTCTAGCAATAAAAGTAAAAGATAATAGAGAGCTCATAACTTTCTTTAGGACCTTATGATTCATGAGAAAGAGGAGAAAGCCCCCAACTCATTGCATATACTCACCACATCAAATTTCTGCCAGGACATGGCCGAGAGTCCCAGAATAATGTCAAGCAGGAATAGATGTCAATCTGCATCACTGGAGAGAATGTTAACCTTAATTAGATCACAAGTCTATTGACATATTGGAGAATTATGCTAGTGACATATAAAATATAAGCCAATTTAAACAATTGACCAGCAATTGCTTAAGATTAACAGACCTAAAATAATATAGAACAAACTGACAGGAGTATAGGAAAATAGATCTTGACCTTAGGGGTCATTTAATCCAGCCCCTTCACTTTGAGCTTTTGCTCTTTAGGTCTTGGTTTCTAAGACCTAAAGAAGTCAAGCAATTTACTACCTGTGTGATCAAGGTTACACAGGCAGTAAATAAAAGAATTGGGATTCAACCTGACATGCTGTGACTAAGCACCCCCTTCTCTGTGCCTCATTCCCCTCCATACACCCCAAAGCGTGTAACACGTTGTATTCCTCAGGAGAGCAATAACTCCTTGAGAACAGATTTTTGTCTTGGTATCACCAGCTATCTAATACAATTCTAGGCACATAGTAGGTGTTTACAAATGTATGTTGAATTAAATGAAGATGGTTTGGGGTGCAAGCAAGCAATTCTTCTTCCTAACAGAGTATGTACATGTATATAAACAGAAAATTCTCATTCTACCTCCAGTTATTTTGGTTTGGTCAGTCAGTCAGTATACCAGAAGGGAAAAAAAAAAGAAAACAGAGGCCAAGGTATCCTGAAATTCAGAATATACATCCAAAAAGAGGAATACAACTGTAGGAATATTTACAGGTATAGGCATACAAGAATAAGGAGAATAAATATGTATTAATGATGTTAAAGACTAGAAAATATATCTATATGCTAAATTAGAGAAGGAAAGGACCATTGCATTCTGTTGTCAAGAGAAGTACCAAATGGCACTAGTTGTACTGTATTCACCCCTCAGTATTACCCTCAAAAGATGAGACTTGGAAACTGGATTTCACTTGAGTGTGAAATGTTCCACCCTTCACAGGAAAGGTGGGGGTGGTTACTAGACATGCTCCTTCAATTGTCTGCTTCCTATTCATTCTAATGGGCTGGCAGAGTGACTTATATTTGGAAACTGAATTTCTGCTCCTCCTGAACTTTAAAAAATGTGAGGTTGCCAGTTCCTACAGGTTGAAAATAGCACTGTATTATTTAGCCAAGCGTTTGCAGATTTGAAGTGCTTTTTTAGAATGAAAAATTGAAAAAAAAAATAATATGGCAAATGTGTCCATGATGCCTAATGGTAAATAAACCTAGAGGGATTAGGCTTTAATGGTTTTATGTTCATTTTTAATTTTATTCCTAAATATCCCTCTACATGTATGTGCTTTTTATGTATATGAACATATAATGGGAAAAGCTAGAAATTAGCGAGATCTTCCTCATATTCCAAGCACATTTGGATATAGTCTCTCAGAAGCCTTTAAAAAAGTGTCAAAAGCTGTTTTCGATGAACTACTTTCTGACTGAAGCTCTAGGAAGGTGCCCTGTGTGTAGCTGAGGCAGCTCAGGACTTAAGATAAGAAGATCTCATTTGATCCTAATATCGGTTACTGGGGGGTGGGGGGGCATGACGAATGTACACAGCAGAGCAAGCTTTTCCTAAGAACCTTAGCAGTGCCCATCCACACAAATAACCAATGTGCTAGTTGCAAATCATTATTTTATTTAGTGATATCCATTTGTTACTTCTTTATATACCGTCTTACTTTTTCACATATTCAATTCTTTTGTCTCTGACGCTGTAAGTTCCATGGGAGTAGGTTTATGCCTTATTTATCTTTGTATCCACTGTAGTGCCCATTTCTACTGAGGTCAAAGTAGGGGCTCAATACATATTTCATGATTGTCTTACATTTTCATGAAAGAATATCCCAATGACATCTATCTATCCATACTTAGTTAATTCATTAATTCTCACTTGAGTTCAGTTTTCTCACCAGTAAAATGAGGGGGCTAGACTAAATGGCCTCTGAGGGTCCTCCCCAGGGTCCTCCTGGGGAGTAATAAAGCTATACCTCTTTTAAAATATTCTACAGTTCAAACATTTCAGCTATTCAGACTGTCTCCCACTCCTCCCAATCCATATTGGTCTGAATTAGTTATATCTTACTTCATGTAATTTGTGATGTTAATTACATTCCAGAACTATATAGATATGTAAATGTTATTTACATACATGTTAGCACATTGGAGTAGAGGTGGGAGATATAGTTTGAAATATGAGGAGAATAAGGATGGGGGAGGTTTTAGGATGCTCAAAACTTCTGGGGGTAGTTGGTGAAGGTTTCTTTCAGGATATGTTATTTTTCTATGATAATATTGTCAATCTCATATTTCTATAGTTCTAATTCCAGCTCTCCCATGATAGAGACAGAGGTTGACTTCTTAAGGACTGATCTTCCCACAGCAAAAGACGTTTTATGGTAGCCTTGAGCTAAGAGGGACTGCAAAGGCCTTTAGCACTTTACTGAATAGTTCTTTCTGCTCTAGATGAAGCTATACTTCTAGGCTCACAGAACATTCAAGGTGGAAATGGATTTTACATCTCAATTTAAGAAAACTCCATCCTTCTAAAGATGAGAAAACAAGTGAGTGTAGGATAAGTCACTGGCTAAAGAACTTGTCCAAAGACACCAGATAACGAGCAACCCTATAACTTAAATCCAGGTCTCCTACATCTCAATCCAATGCTTTTTCTACCACCCTGCAAATGCTCCTCATCAATCAACAAGGACAAAGCAACTACAGCATATAAAGGCAATACAAAACCACTAGTGAGTGCAGGGAGATTTGAACAGTCTTGTGGGCTAGTAAGGATATTTCCAAATTACTAAATTTGTAAATCTTCTTTGTAAGGTTGTTTAAATTTTATAAAAGTTAAATAGTGCATTTTACGTCTTAGACATAGTAGGAGTCTGCTAAGTGTAGGTTGAATTTGGTACAATAGAAAGAACACTAACTCTGGAGTCAAGAGACTTCGGTTCTAGTTCTGTTTTTGTTGTTTACTACCTCCATGACCCTAGCAATTCACTTAACCTCTCTAGGCTCCAGTGCTTAGCACATTGTCTGACACAGAGTAGGTGCTTAATTGTTGTGTTTATCTTTAGTTTTCAAAGAGGACCATGGGATCAGGGAAATGTTGACATGACTTGTAGTTCAGTTTGATTTGAGTGAGGCAGGGCTGCGCAAGGTCACCAGCTTCACTTTCTCCTCCAGAGCCATCTGGATCCAGTGACCTGACATTCAGCAGGATGACTGGAGATGACCCAGGATGCAATGGGAGAACCCTGGCCCTTTTAGGCTAAAGCCTTTGCAGGTACTCACTTAAAGTGAGGTTATGCCCATTCAGTGAATAGACATCTTTAAGAAGTGAATGAAGGGATAGCCCCTTTAATTAGAAAAAGGGGGAAAAAAATCAAGCTGGGAGGGGGAGACCCTCAGGCTCTCTGTTCCAAAGAGAAATACTTGCCATTGACATTTACTCTATGCCAGGAGAGCTCAAAATAGAGCCATTAAGTGGAGCTTAGACCAGGACCTATTAGGGTCCAATGTATGAGTGAACTGGGTTTAAGTTGTTGAAAGAAAGAAAGAAAGAAAGAAAGAAAGAAAGAAAGAAAGAAAGGGAAGGAGGAAGGAAGGGAGGAGGGAGGGAGGAAGGAAGGAAGGAAGAAAGAAAGAGGAAGGAAGGAAGGAAGGAAGGAAAGAATTTAGTCAGTAAACCCAGAGTTAAGTGGGCAGCTTCTGTCTAGCAAAATTTACCTTCCTTTGGAGAGAAGGAGAAGGAAGGCGAGAGGGAAAAGGAGAGGATGAACTGAGTTACTCAACTAGCTGGGTCCCCATTCAGGCAGCTCGGTCTACTCACAAGTTGTGTTTGTCCTTCACGGCATCGGGGAAATGGTGATGCGACATGCAGTTGACTTTGACTTGAGTGAGGGGGCTGTGCAAGGTCACCAGCTTCCCTTTCTCCTTGGAGTCATCAGTATTTAATAAATGTTTATTGATTTATTTACTCATGGGTAAATTGATTGGATTAGACTGTATGACCTCTGAGGCCCTTTCCAGTTCTAGATCTATGATATTATGAATTATTCCTTTTTACTCACGGTTATTTCTTCACTTAAATTTTACTGTACCATTTCATTGTAGCATTGAGGGGGACCCCAGATTCTTAATGATTATAACAGTAGAGCACAGGCTCTATTTGTCCTACGTACCTACACAGACTACAGGCTAGGTGAAATCATGTGACTGGGTTTAATTTTCTTTGTTCTCAAAACCTTACTTCTTGCAAATAGGCAGTTTGTTGGCAAAATTAGGCATTAGAGTCAATCAAGTCAACAACTGAAAAAGAAACAAATGACTGTGGAACTTCTTTCAAACAAGTGTGGAAAATGAGGAGAACTTTTCTATAACTTTCAGAGAGTTAAGTTCAAGTTGATCCTCTACAGGAGAAAAGGAGAATTGGAAGTGAGATGCGAGTCTACTCTTCAGATCATCAGTGAGAAAGAAGCTTTCCTTGAAACCAAATGACTAAACTTATGTAAAGTGCTTTGCTAAGTTTTAAAGTTCTGTATAAATGCTATACAATAATAATAATAACAACAATAATAAATAATTGAAGATGTGTTTTGAGGGAAAAATGAATTGGAAATGCACAGAGGAATATTCATTTATGTCAGAGGATTGTAAAGTGGAAGTATGTAAAACAGAGAAGGAAGAGAAGAAGGAGGATTGGATTTTTGAATTCATAAAAGAATACAGCACTCTTCTTTGATGAAGGGGGATGTTGAGTCACTACTGGAGGCAGGAGCTTATTACACTTCAAGAAAGGATTTTGTGCAACCACAGGTTTTGTAAGGTTCAAGCTTATTTAGGAATGATTATAGAAATAAGAGAAAATAATGGTGATTGGGGACTTTCTGCTTAGGGGAAAGAAATCACAGAGTTAGCAACTGCTGTCTTCAGGGCATGCAGGCATAACATGACAGAGAGCCACTTGAAAATTATCACACTTCACAAACACTAATCACTTCTTGTGTTAAATGTAGGGACAAATGATACCACCAGAAATGACTTACAAAGAGTAGCTAAGGATTGTGAAAACCTAGACAAAAAAATGAAATGAAATGAAGATCTTTAAAACATAGAAAGTATTTGCATTATTAATAGATTGAAAAGAGGAATTTGAGAAGAAAAAGAAAGAAATGAAATGTTAATAGTTGGCTTGGATAATGATGCCTGAAACTATGATTTCAATTTTAAACCATGGATTAAAATATAAGAGTGATGAGCTCTTGGCAAGAAATGGAATATACCAACCAAGAACCAGTAAAAACATATTTGCTTGAAATTTTGTTCATCTAATCAAAAAGAAATTTAAATGAAAAAAGAAGTGAGAGAGAAAATTGCCTAGTTCTATCTATTAGCCTCAATACCTTGAAGAATAGCTACTCTTTCAAAAGAGTAACAGTAAAGATACCAAGAAAAGTATAGGAGACAAAATTCAAGGAAAGAAGCAACAATAAGACTCACATCTTCAGACAGCTACATGTAAATGCAAAAAGTAGAGTTAGTTAACAAGATAAAATATAGACCCTAATTCAGGGAGGTATTTTGACCTTGTAGGCATTATGGAGACTTTGTGGGATGGAATTAATGACTGGGATTTCGTTATGAAGGATTAAAACTCATTCAGAATAAACTGATTAGTTTTTTTTAAAATGGCAAAATTTCATTTATATTAATATAAACCTATGCCAGGAAATCCTGGGACATGAAGGGAGAACCAAGAAAAAGAGCAATTAATTGAGGATCAAGAGAGATATAAAAGGAAATGACACTGTTGTCGTAGTAGCAAGTAAGAGGTCACTTGGACAGAAGGATGAAGATCAGGAGTCTGAGGAAAAGGCCATGAACCTGGTAAGGAAACACAGTGTAGTAGTCGAGGACTTCAACTATACTTCAGTTAACTATTCTCCTTTTCTTCCAATAGCAGAGCAACTATTGAAACTGTGACTTACCTTAATGGTCTATTAGTCAATCAATAAATGCTTATTAAGGGCTTGTGTTTTATCAGTCCCTTAGGACAGAGAGGCAAAAATTAAATATTCCCTTCCTGTCAATCAATAAACATTTATTAAGTGCCTTCTATGTGCCAAGCATTATGCTAAACCCTTAAGTTGCTAACGTGTACATCTATAAATTGGTATAAAATACATATAAAATAAATGCAAGGTAGTGTGTGTGTGTGTGTGTGTGTGTGTGTGTGTGTGTGTGTGTGTGTATGTATTGTGTGGGTGCCAACAGCAATGGGAATCAGGAAATGATTCATAAAGAAAGTGCCATTTAGCTCAGTTTGAAAGGAAACAAGAAATTCATAGAGGCAGAGGTAAGAAGGAAGCATGTTTTAAGCTCCAGAGAGAGAAAATGTGATGGAATAATAGTAATTTTGTTGTTGGAGGAAGCAACAAAGGGAACCACTACAAGAAGAGCAGAGAACCTGAGTTCAAATGCCACCTCTGATACTACCTGTGTGACATTGGACAAGTCACTTCACTTCATGGACATTTGTAAAAAGGGTAAAGTTGGACAAGATGGCCTGAGGTCCCTTCCACCTCCAGATCGGGGATCCTGTCTTCCTAAGAAAACAAGAAGAAAATTGATTGCTGATTGTTTTTTTGAAAGAACAGAAACACTAGGGACAAATATCCACTGCCTCAGAGTTTGTGGTGGAGAAATAAAGGAAAGCAAATCATAAATGGATGAATACATTTTGGGACAACAGGTTGCAAAGGGTGGAGAGAAAGGAAATGCTTACATAATACAACACTCTAGTATTTTGCAGGAAGTTGATCCCATGGCTTGCATGTGAATTGGATTTGCATAAGGGCTGTGCAAAGTCACCAACCTCACTTTCTCCTTCAGTTTCATCAGGGTCAAGGAAATTTTAATGAATGAATCTTTTAAGTTTACTGTAGTTTCAAAAGTACCAATACCCATAATTAAGGAGCTAGAAATGATGGACTGAAGGTAATAAATTGAAATTTATTTGTTCATGAAATTATTAGGAAATTAATTAAATTATTATACAATTATTGTTGAAATTTATAATTAAACATTTTTCAATTTTTTTTCAATTAATTTAATCAATTCAATTCAATTAAATAATTGAAATTTTAAAAGAATAAGTTAGGCATGAAGATATATACCTATAGCCCTTCTTAATGGGGAGGCAGAGGCCAGTATCACTTGAATTTGTGAGTTTTGTGCAGCACCCTGACTAAAGTCAATTACAGGTCTTCACTAAGTTCCATTACTCATATAGTGAGCCTCAGTGAGGTGAGTGTGGGTGAGTGGTTGCCTAAGGTGAGGAGATGAACACTAGCTCAAGTCAAAAACAGGACAAGCTTGTCTATGGTTTTTTTGTTTTGTTTTGTTTTTGTATGTCTGGAGGGGGGAAGGCAAGGCATCTGTGGTTAAGTGACGTGCCCAAGGTCACATAAGTGTTCAGTGTCTGAAGCTGAATTTGAACTCAGGTCCTCCTGACTCCAGGGCCGGTGCTCTATTTACTGTGCCACCTAGCTGCCCCAGGAGGCCCAATTTTAATAATAGTGTTTAAAATGATGATGATGATGATGATGATGATGATGACAGTGACAATAAATATAAAATTCTAGATGCTTGGGTTCTAAAAATCAACTTGAAAAATCCAAGATGAGTGAGGTGAGTGAGTTGAAGATAGATGAGCATCCCTATGTACAAAGACTCAGAGTTTTCATTTACCAAATGAATCAATAGTGTGACTTGACAACAGCAACAAAAGCTGTTACTGTCCTAAAATGTATTATGAAAAGCACAATGTCCAGAATAAGGAAAGCCTCTGTCGGACTATATCTGGGCTACCATATTTAGTTCTAGGCATCTCCTTTTAGTAAAAACAAACACTAGAGAATGTCTAAAAGAAGTTGACAAGGATGTTGGTAGAACTAAAAAATATCCCATATAGGAAATGACCCCAATTGCTGATTTGCCTCTCCAAATATATTTATTTTGCATATTTTTTGTCACTTATTTTTCCATGTACATGTTGTTTTTCTCTCTTACCACCCTCAGCCCCTGGTAGAGTATAACTTCTATATAACAGAGACATTTTTCATTTTGTCCTTGTATCCCCCCCAATTAGCACAGTGGCCACCCTACCAATTAGCACACTGTAGGTGCTTAATAAATGCTCACTGAATTTCATTAAATCTCTGAGACAGCTTCAGTCCTTAACAAATTGTGTTGGATTACAAAGTAATTTGGTGACATTTCATAACTAATACACATTATAGATATTCTCATAAGGTTTATGCAAATAACATAAAGCTATTTTCAATAGTTGTTTTAAATGTTTTATTGATTTTGTTTCTTCAAAGCTTCTTAATTTCATGTTTTAATTTTATGTTTTCTCTTTTACAATAATCTGTATGCCCTAACTGGTTAAGAATTCTCACATATTCACAGCTGCATTCTTCTCGTTTTTTGAAAGAAGTGACTTTTTCATTTGTTGCTTATACATTTGGAATTCAATGTGATGGGTGGTATGAGATGCTGGTCTAGTCTGAAAATTTTAGCAAAACTGCTTTACTGTTTTTCAAGCAGTTCTTGTCAAATAAGGAGCTAAATGGCTATTTCAACAAGAGCACAAAGAAATTGTCAAAGTACTATATTCAACTGCCTTTGAAGTGTAAATGATAATGGATTGGCCACACCCAGAAGAGTCTTTGCTGGAAGCTTCAGTTTATCTACAAATATTTTGCAGTGTCACTATCAAAAGAGAATAGACCTTAAGAAAATCCACAATATTTATGTTATCAACATATCTATGATTTATATATGATATATATATATATATATATATATATATATATATATATATATATATATATATATATATACTTAAAGGAAGGTACTACAGCAGGAGTATATTTAAATTTTTTCTTCCAGAATTTTTGGGGTTTTTATCTGGTTTACATTTTTAATGCTAAAAGAAAGCTCCCAAAGATTCTTTGTGAACTTGCTTGCCCTTTAAGAAAGATATACAGCAAGATCAGATAATTTTGAGTGTCCTCTTTATTTTTTCGAGTGAATGAGCTACTCTGGAATCATTGTCTGAAAAATCTCTATTGAGTGATAATGTGTTTTATGATATAGTTTAGCGTTTACATGTATTAAAAACATCTATAACAAATATACCCAGGTTATATATGTTAGTTCTGACTTTCTGACCAACTAAGTGTTTGTTTTGTAATATTTTGTTGATAAAAGACCTAATACTAGTCCAGGAGACTAGCTGAAAAGAAAAAAAAATAATGCTTATGGCTAGGTGTTAGTCTGAAAATGCTTAATAGTGCATGGTGATTCCCAATAGAATACGAAATGGTTTCATTCCAAGTCCATGGCAAATTGTGCTCTGCTTTATGATCTCTACAGGTATGGCCTCAGGAATATGGTCCAAAATGCCTGAATCCTTGTTTGAAAACCTTTTTAGTTTCTAGGTTTTTTTTTTTTTAATATTTGGTTCAGTATTATTTGGTTTAATATAATATTCGATTTAATATTCCCCATCTCACCCGAACTAGAAGTTTAGGGCTACTCACAGGTCTGGACCTGGGTCAGTTCATTCCTCTTCAGTCAATAGGCTGCTAGGCCTTTGGTCCCCAGGCTCACCATATTGATGCTGAATTTAGTATAGACACCGATTGGCATAGCCCACTGCAGTAGAACTTTTGAGCCCAAGAGATCCACGAGCTTCCCTAGTATCTGGGATTACAAGCATGGATCCCCATATCCAATTGGACTGAAAATATTAAAATAAGTATAGGCCATTCCAAAACCACTCTGTGGATACCACTTTGGGCATAAGCCCATAAATAACGAGGAAAAGTTTCTGGATCTAATGCACTTAATTCAATACTTTGATGGATTGGTGATCTCATTGATGGGGCTGTTTCACTTATTGGTACAATGAATTCAAGTGTCACACCTGGGGCAGTTCCATGCTTTGGGCACCAGAGAAACCATCCCAGATTCAAAGAACTTAGTAGGTCATCATCCATTCAAAACCCCTCAGGATTTCACCAGCAATTTGTTTATTTTTGCCAGACTGCCAGAAAGCACATTAGGTCAAAACTAAAGATATTTGATCCAACTGCGCAGCCAAACAGTGATTGTGGGTGGAATATAGGTCAGAGAAGATAAGGCCACCCCACTCTGGTGCTATAACATAAAGCAATCCCAAAAGTAGGCTGAAGAGTAAGTGGAAACCAGAGTATAGTAGTGGAGTAGGACCTATGTGGCAGAACATAGGTCTGAAGAGAGGGATGGGGCTAAGATTCTTGGGAATACATAGAATGGGGTTGTGGAAGGACCACAGACAAGAGGTTAGGGGCACTCTTAGACAAAGGTTCAGTTGTGTCACCTTAGTTATTCTACCCTAGCTCTTCTTACAAGAACCTACCCCCCCACCCACCTTTTTTTTTTTCTTTACATAAGCATTCTAAGTTGAACCAAAATAGAAGGATTTGGGACTCCTATGAAATTCTCCTAGACTGGTATCTTGCTTGTAGCCAACTCTCCTTCACCTCATCTGCCAGGCTCTCCTTGTCTCTCCCAGCTTTGGATTCACAGTCGAAGGGCGTCAGTGTATTTGCTGTACTACAGTGAAGATGCAAACACATTTTCAATAATGAACATATGGGAAAGGAGTTAAAACCAGTTCCAATTCTTTCCCAGTCATATTACTGGCTGTAACAGCAAAGAAGGAGAGAGTTGAGATAAGAGGGATATATATGCTTGATTACAGTTTTCAATTTTTCAATACTGCTTTTGCTATTCTTCACACTCATTCACAATTCATACCTGATGTTCCTGTGATCTCTTTTTATCATGTAGTTTTCATCCTGTAGCCCTCAGCTAAACTTCTAAAATTCTTACCTACTAGTGAAAATATATGTTTATATTTTTGGTAAAAAGGGTGGGTATTTTTGTAAGCCTTGTCCTTATCTTAATAACAGCCCATCTAGTTAAATGTAATTATCACAATCATTGATTCAAAAATGACAATATATTTAAAAGAGTCCCCCCACCAATCAAGTTACTTATCTGCATGTCAACAAAGGAACTGATATTCCTAAACTCCAGTGTTCTAAAAGGCCTTGAAGAGCCCTATAACTCCCCTCTCGTCATTAGGAGGATGTATATTCACTCATATCCATCAGTGATGGAGACACAGTTGTAGAAACTGGCAGTTGAAATACAGATGTAATAAACAGAAATAGTATTTATTACAGAGAATAACTAAAATTCAGCAGAAACCTCTGTCAGATTGACACACATAGAAAATTGCAAATAGTGTACTTGGCCAAGGATATAATTTCCAAATAAAAATACTGATAATCTGACCTTTTCCCTAATAGTAGTAGGCCCTTCTAAATAGAGTAGAAGGCAATTTTTATAATAGTCACATTTATATAGCACTTAAAAATTTTCAGAGTACTTAACATATACTCTCTTTTTACCTCACAACTGTCTTATGAGGTAGCTACTATAATTATATTTTATATCCATTTTACAGATTAAAAGAAAGACTGAGATTCAGAATGCTTAAGTGACTTGACTAAGGTCACCCATCTAACAATTTTCAGAGGCAGGATTTGAATCCAGGCCTTCTCAACAGCAAGTCCAGAGACATGCCTTATTAACTCCCTATAGGGATATACAATAATCATTTCCTCCTATCAGCTGGCATTAACCTCCATATATGTATATAGAGATATGTGTATGTAGCATGTGTATACATATTTGTGTATACACGTACTACATATATGGAAGTGGGGGGGTATAAAAAGTGAGCTACTTTTCAACAAACCTCATGAAAGAAGGGACATGTCTATCAGATCTAATGAATCAATCAACAAGCATTTATTAAATGCTGTGCTAGGCACTGGGGATAAAAATGAACCAACCAACATTTCACTTAACAGAGTTCAGAGGTAGCGGGGAGTTCCTGCAGAGATTTGAATCCTGTCCTACGTATCCATTGAGTACTCAAGTTCTAGTTAATTACCTTTGTGAGCTTAAAAGGGTTATTTCACTATAAAGTTCCCCCTCCACACATGAATTTCCTTTCTGATCTTATATAAAATCCAAGTATCTTATGTCATCTATCAGGGCATAATCAGAGATTATTGTAAACTATAATCATTATACATGGCTGTACATGGCATGTCTCTAGTCAGGTACAAGGGAAAGGTATTTTGAATATGTATTTTCATCACTTAAGTTATATAAGAAGGAACTGCAATTGGTTGGTTACATTCACTGTGTAGAAAGTTGAGATGTAAAATTCCCAATTCTGGAGTCACTATCTTTTAGTAAGTTACACCTTTCTTTAGGCTGCTTTTTACTCTTAGTAAATGTCCCATGAATTGACCTATAACAGAATGAGTCTTTTGCAAATGGTCTGTGAGTGAATAGGCAGTCTAGGCTCCCATATGCCAAGATCATAACATCTTTTTTCAAGGTTAATGCCTAGATTGAATCTCTCTTTTTCCTTTCCTTCTTTTTCTTTCTTTTTATTCTGTGTGCCTTCTAAGTTTTCCTTTCTGCTGTCAGCATTCTCAATCCAGGGAACACTTTTAAAATCCTTTTCCCCATAACTATAAGGAAATTAGATTCTATCTAGACCAACCTCATTGTACAAGGATTGCACATTGTATCAAGATAGGATAAGAGGCCCAGAGATACTAAGTGACATATATCTAAGGTCACACAAGCAGTAAATGGTTGCCTTGAGCCTTGAATGCCAGTACTGTGACTCCAAATCCATCACTCTTTCTTCTATATTGCAGTGCTTTCAGCGTGGAAAAGTTTTTTCAAATACTATGTTATATTTATGTGGCAGCTGTCTCTGCATACTTAATGATACTTTCTTGAAATGATGAAATTTACTTTCACAGGTCTTTCGTGTCTACATGATGCTTTTCAAATTAGGCGTCATGACATAACTATTTGGGGAATGTTTTCCATCTTTCTAAAGGTTGCATGTTGGACAATGCTTCCATAGACCAGTGATCCACCTAATGTATTGAGTTGAGAGAGGAATATAAGGGCAATAGGATTGTATGGAGGCAACTACCTTGAACACTTGGGACTAGGGGTAAGGTGCCAATACATCAGCTCCAAGGACCTTCTGTGATTGGATATGTAATACCAAGTTATTTCACACCATTAAATCTCTCCTAGGGGGGAAAAAAATCTGTCTTCCCCAATTCTCCAAACTGTTTCTTCTGTCTAGAAGCCAGATCTAGGATTGGCCACCCCAGCCAAAGAGGCTTTTGGCTAGAAACATGGTAATGGAGTTCTATAGAAAATCTCTATTGACAGTCAGGACAGTCTGGATTTTAACTATTGATTTCATTTATCATAGAAGCGAATACCCATCTCACCCAATATGTGATGTCACAACCTTTCCACCATATTTCAGAAAAAAAAAGAAAAAAGAACAGATCCATCTTAATCTGGGAAGTCAGTTCGGAATAGTAGAAACAGCAGATAGTCAGGAGACTTGGTTTCTTATCTCAATTCTGCCATCATTTCTGCTTCTTTAGACAAGTCAGTTCATCTCTCTGCCCCTCAAGCTTCCTTGCCTGTCAAGTGAAGTGGTTATATTATGTTAATTACATTATATTAATTGTAATATATTATATTATATTTTTCCATGACTCAAACATTTAAAAAATTTTAAATTTATACTCTTAAAATATCATTATTAATCAATGACTCCTACCAATCTCCAATAGAATCCTCCTTCATAAGAAAGAAGTAGAGTTAAACAAATCATCACATTAGCCCTTTCTGACAACATATACCTCATTTTGAGCCTATACCTCACTATTTTTCTGCCAAAAGCAGGGAGATATGTTTCACTATCAGTCCTCAAAAATCATGATAGATCACTGCAAAAATCAGACTTCTGATATCTTTCATTTTTCTGCCCCAATTCCACTCCCCTTCATAATATTGTCATTGTATAAATTGTTCTCCTGGTCCTGCTTATCTCTTTCTCCATCAAGTCTTCCTAAATCTTTCTGAATTCTTTGTATTTTTCATGTTTCACAGCATCTTAATGTTCCATTACATTGAAAAAGAACACAATTTATTTCTCAGTTGATGAACACCTTCTTTCCTTTCCTTTTTTTTTGGCTACCAAAAAAAGTGATGCTTTAACTATGTTGGTATATATGAGACTTTCTTCTCTATCTTTGACCTCATCTAGCTTGAAACTTGATGTATCTGGATGTATAGGATTTTGTAATCACAGTTAGACCCTCACCATATCAAAGCAACCCTCCTCCTCCTCCATAGTTGATTTCTTATCCTACTCAGCACAGAAGAACTTCCAAACTTTTTCTTCTCTTGTCAAGAGCCACATACCCTTCTGTCAAATGTCACTAAAAAATTTGATGCTATTCCTTAGAATTCCCTTTTCTCCCCACTCCTCATCATATATTCTTCTAACATTGTCTCTCACTATATCTTCATTTCCCTCTCTGGGGATGAGTTAACCCTTCTGCTCACCAAAACCAGGCTCTTTGCACATACCTTTCATCCCAGCCCCTCCCATTTTTTCTCTATTGACCCCCCTATCACCCACACTCTATACTGTTCAGTCTCTCCCTATCCCCTCTCCTTCCTACAAAGACACCCAAGTTTCCTCCATTCTTAAAAAACAAAAACAAAAACCCTAACCTCACCAGATTCTTCTGTGCCCACCAGGATACCAGGATCTATAGCACCCCTTCCCTTCTTATCTATTTGAAAATGCCATCTACAACTGGTGTCTCTTCTTCACTCACTCTCTTCTGAACGCTCAGCAATCCTACCTCTGACTTCATCGTTCAACAGAAGCAGTTCACTCCAAACTTGCCCAAGATCCCTTAATCGACAATTTGAATGTCCTTTTCTTGATCCTCTGTTTTTCTTGACTTCTCTACAGATGTTGATATTGTTGACCACCTTCCTCTCCTGGATAACCTCTTTCTCTAGGAATGACTCCATTCTGTCTTGCTTTTCCTCCTAACCTCTATGATTACACATTAGACTCCTTTGATGAAACTTCATCCATGTCACATCCACTAACCAGAGGGCTCCTAAGGCTCTATCCTGGACCCTCTTCTTTTTTTCCCTCTCTTTATTACTGACTTGAATTGTATGGGGTGTTCAGGAGAACTAGTACCTCTTGTGTGAGGGCTTGCTGAGCCCTCTTTGGGGCTGCTCATCCACCTTTAGTGCCTACGTGATACTCAACTCTCATCTGTGGCTCTAAGGTACTATAGTGTGCACGTTAGCCACACCCTGATAAAACCTTCTAGGCAGATGAGCTAAGTCAGGTTGAGGGTAACTGAGAGGCCTCAAGCCCATCAGGAAATTAGAGGGGTATCTACCCCAAGCATGTGATGATTTCCCTGGGCAGAATGGGTGGATGAGAGCAATTTATTCCAAAGGCCATGAAGGGATCTGAAGCCAGAATTGTGGAACACTTGGAGTTTGGTCAGATACTGAATATACCATAGTTATCCACTGCCTCCCAGGTTGTTTCCAGTTGTCCTGACTTTTATCTTGTCACTGGACTTTGATGAACTGGAAGAAAGAGTGAGGTTAATGACTTTGTGCCTTACTTAAATATAATTCATACATGAGTCAAAACATCACCCCATTATGTCAATGGTCCTCTTTGAAAATGAAGGATAAACAGCTGTCTCACTTAGTGACCTCATCAACAACCCTAGGTTCAATTATCATTGTTATATAGATGATTCTCACATCCACTTAGTTAGTCCTAGTCTTTCTCCTGAGCTCCAGTTCCACATCACCAATGCCTTTTAACATTTAGAACTAGAAGTCCTATAGGTATCTCATGTTCAACATGTTCAAGACAGAATTCATTATCTTTTCTCTTTCAATCCCTCCCATCTGTTGAGGGCACCCCCATCCTTTCAATCATGCATATTTGCAATTTCTTCACCCCTGACTTCTGTTTCTCTCACCCAACATGCCAAATTTTGCATCAAGATCAAGGCAGACAGATGATGAAGGGCTCTGAGTTTATGGCACATGAGGATTAGTTGAAGAAGTGAGATTGCTTGGTTGTTTAACATGGGTTTGGGGGCAGCATAGTAGACGGGGAAGGCGAGTGGAAGGAGAGGAAGTATATGAATGACTTTCACATGGCAGAAGGAATAGACCTGCCCTGTTTGGTCCTAGAGGGCATAAATATGATCCAAAGAAGTGATGAGGGGGTTAGACTTTAGATTAGAATAAATTTCCTAAGACATAGTTATCTGAAAGTAGAATAGGTGGTTTGACCAAAGTCTAGTTAATCACTTCTTAGGTATGCAGTAAAGGAGATTACTTTTTCAGCTTTTGGTTGGACTAGATAGCCTATTCTGAAATTCTCTGATTTTATGATTCAAGTATACCAGGTGTAGTCATATTAGGGCCTGAAGAAACATCTATGAGAGAGAATTGAAAGCTGAGGATACCACAGAGATGCCAAACATTCTTTCAAGATCTATTATAGGGTCAAGCTTCACTTCCATAACTTTGAAAATGATTTTTGCAAGGCTGATTTTGAAGCTCTCTCTGTGTGTGCCAGCAAAGCAGTCTAAGGAGCTGTGAATTCCTTATTCCAAGCAGGCTTTTCTTCAGGGAGGACTGAAACTGTGTCTGGCGTTTTCACATCAACCTCCAGAAAATCCTCTCTCAAAGGCCAGGCTTTTGAAAGACCTAATTGAAATCTGTACCTTGTTTATTACTTTTATTAATTAACATATAAAGACTGACAATCTGGAATGTGCTAAATAGGCATAGAATCTCCTGCCTAGAAAGAAAATTGAAGTTCATTTAAAAAAAAACAAAACACACTTTTCTAGATGAATGGAAGCCCACATTCCTGTGGGCTGAAGTGATTATACTTCTTCCAACGAAACAATATGTAACCAGTATAGAAGGACATCTGGGAAACAACTAATGTGTGTCATCAGCTACAACACATGTACAGAGTAGATGTTTGGGCATGGAATTTCAGTAAAGAGACCTTTCAGTTCTGATTCTGGGAGAAGTATTTTCAGTCACAGTCAGTCCATGTAGGTGGAGGTCAATAAATCACTCAAAAGTATGCCATCTAACCATTTCACTTCTTCATTCAACTGACCACTTGTCAGCAATACTTTAGAAGGTATCCTTGGTCAGGTACAGGTTGACCTCAGTGGTCTCTGAGGGCCCTACTCACTCAAAGAGCCTATGGTTCTTTAAAAATATTTTTCAAGCACCTCTTATGAGCTTACCTAATCAATATTCATTTCCTTATGCTGGCATTCAAAGTCTTCCATTCCAGCCAGCTTCCTGCCATCCCACTGACCCCACTCTACTTCTGCCTCAAATCCTTTTCTCCAGATGCCACCCTGGGACCATACTATCCTGATAAGTGAGAGTTGGAACCAACCCCAAACCCATAATGTGGCACTCCAGCAATCTTCTTGCCCAACTTTCATATTCACACTCCACCTTCTTCTACTTCTTGTTCTAGAAACAGTAATCAAATCCATTAGTCATGGTAAGCTCTTTCAGAATTGAGATTTGTATGTTCTTTCTATTTGTATCCTTAGCACCCACTAGTACCTACCACAGTGCTCAGCATGGAGTAGGTCCATAGAAAATGTTTACTGATCGATTAATTCCTGGAAAAAAGCATATAAATTGGTTGTTCTGAAATCCCAGACCAAAACACCCCTCCCTGGTCAATACTCCCCTTCTTCTATTAAATTATGAGGTCCTCATGGACAGGAACTAGCTTGCTTCTTGTATTGTATCTCTAATGTTTAATACAGTGCCTGGAACACTGCAAGTGCATGCTTTCTCTTTCTCTGTCTCTCTGTCTCTGTCTCTCCCTTCCCCTCTCTCTCTGTCCCTGTCTGTTTCTCTCATTTCTTTCATTCTCCCTTCTATCTCATCCTTCCTTCTTCTTTCTTTTTTCTCCTTCCTTCCCTCCCTTCTTTCCTTTCTTTTTCTCCTTCCTTCCTTCCTTCTTTCCTTCATTTCTTTCTTCCTTTCTCCCTCCTTCCTTCTTTTCTTCCTTCTTTCTTTTGTATTCCTTCTTTTTTTTCTACCTTACAATCCAGCCAAACTGAATCATTTAATATTCCCTAAAAATGTCCAGTGCTTAGCATTAGCCCCTATTTGCCATTTCCTTCTCCAGGTCATTATACAGAGGACTGAACTGAGACAAGCAAGGTTAAGTGACTTGTCCAGGGTCTTACTTATCCTGATACATGAGTGTGGTAGTAGATGTCTAAGGCCAAATTTGAACTCAGAAAGATGGATGTCCATGACTAGCAAAGTACCTTCCAATTAACTAATTCAGGCAAGGTGTAGAATAGGACTCCTAATTCTATGTACCTATGTTAATGACATTCCCTTTGTCCAAAATGTCCTCTCCTATCTCATCTTGTTGAACTTCTAAGCATCTTTTCAAAGCTTTCCTGAATGCCATATCCTCCATGAACTGTTCCCTAAACCTCTCAGCTGGAAGTGATTTTTCCTTCCAACCTCTAAGGTTTTATTTGTTATGTATTTATTATATTCCATCTTGAATTACACAGTTCATGGTCCCTACTGAATTGTACCCCTGGATGTCTGGAACTGAGTTGTAGCCATGTTTGTATCCACTGAGAGCAGCATAGCATATCAATCAACTGCTGAATTTGGAATATGGTAGACCTAGGCTCAAATCCTTCTTCAGGCATTCATGAATTATCTGGTTCTGGTTAAATAACTTACTGTCTCTGATCCTCAGACAACTCTACAATAGTTATAGATGAGATGCTGTGCTTTGGGGAGCCAGTTCACAAGTCCTTCACTTATTTGGTATAGAGACAGAACTCGAAACCCTATTATGCACTTTGCCTGGAATAATTAATTGAAAGGACTTTGCTAGTCATGCACATTCAGGTGGTGCAGTGAATAGAGCATCAAGCCTGGAGTCAGAAAGACTCATCTTCCTAAATTCAAACCTCGTATTAGAGACTTACTAGCATACAGCCAGTAAGACCCTGGGCAAGTCACTTAACGTTGTTTGTCTCAGTTTACTCATCTGTAAAATGAGCTAGAGAAAGAAATGACAATAGTCCTTTTAGGGAATGGGGAGACACTTCAGGATTTTGAGGTAAGGTTGGGGAATGTCATGAAACTGAAACTACTGATCACTACAATGGCATGGTATGCTGGGGAGGAGATAGGTGATCTACTAGGAAGCAGCTCCAAAAGCTGAGGCATGAGATAATAAAAATTCTAAACTGGAGAATGGGTACAGAATGGGCAGGGATGGATATAAAAAACCATCATACACACATACACATTCAAGATCTAGTCCATGCATAGCATGTTCTAGCCTGGAGCTGAGAGACAATCACCTCTGTAATCAATGCCTTCTCAGGGTTGTTTGGTCATCCTCTCTGATAGATCAAGAAGGAAATGTAAATTATTAGCAAAAAAGAGCAGGGACCCTGAAGTGGCAGTAGATTGATAAGAAATTCAACATCTGAACTTCTGTTTTCAATGAGCATGGTAGAAAACAAATTCCCCTGTGGATATTTGTGAGGCAATCTCTGTAGTCAATTTAAAAGTCAATTCTCTTATTTCTGATTTGATTTGCAAAGATGCATCTTTCAGTTTTAGATTAAAGGCGTTTGCCAGAAAAATGAGGATTAATTGCATTTTGTTTTTATCTTTGTATTCCAGGCCTTGAGTTGGTTTGCTATTCAAAAGAAGATGGACTAGTCACATAGTGAAAGTGAGAGATGACAAATGGACAGACTGAATTCTCTATTGATATCCTCATGGTAGAAAGGATGAGAGGAGAGTCCATTGGATGGCCTATCCCCCTCCCCCACCTATGGTAATATATGAACAAGGGTCAGATCAGTCAACAATGGCCTTCTTTGAATTTCTATAGTACTTTCTGTGCCCTTGGTTGGTCACTTATTCTATTTTTTCCCCATTCTTAGCATTTTCAAAATGTGTTGATGTGGTACCACTTTCTTGAGGGGAGGGACCATATTTTATGTGATATTGTGTTTTACACAGAACCTGGCCGCATTGCTTGCTCATAGTCCTGGGGTGGTGAGGATGAAGGAGGGTTCTGTGGAAAAGGCAGATCTTGACCTAGACTTGAAAGAAAGGTAGTAACATAACAGAAGTAGAAAGAAGAAAGGAAGGAAGGCCTCCTAGGTAAAGAGACTCAGTATGAATAAAAACATGGATAAGCCTCAGAAAGGTGCATTACACAAAGAAGCATGGAAAGACTTACATGAACTGATACAAAATGAAGTAACCAGAGAAAAACAAGATTCACAATAACTACAACAATGCAAATGGTAAGAACAACTACCACAAAACAGATAAAAATGAGCGTTGTAGCTTTACAAAGAAGGTTGGCCTCAGGTAAGAAATAGAAGACACCTCCACTCCTATTCTTTTGCAAAGGGGTGAGGGTACACAGGGCTGGAACGTTGCACATAAGGGCAAAGGGTTGTTTTCCAATCCCTTGATCAAAATTTTCTGTTTCTTTTTTCCTTTTGTTTTCTTTTAAAAAATCTTTGGCACAAAAGAAGGTTTATCTGGGAGGGGGCAAGAAAGGGGTTCAGAAGGAAATTTAGGCCATGTAAAAATAAAAGGTAGCAATAAATAAAAATCTAATGAAAGATGGGTTAAACATGGTCAGTGGCAATGATGGAAGGAACTAAAATTATTATTTTAAATCTCTATTTTAATAGAGCAAGGCAGAGTGGTGCAGTGAAAAAGAAGACTGGATTTTAGAGTCAGAGGATTTGGATTCAAGTCTTGACCCCAGGATTTGTGTGACCTTTAGCAAGAAATTTAATCTCTTTGGGATGCCATTTCCTCATTTATAAAATGAAGAAGAAGCTTGATTAGTTAACTTTTAATGTCCCTTCCAGTCCTAAATCCTAAGATCTAAGCTACAGTTCCAAATAGTTTAATTAAAAAAAAAATAATGATAACAAAACTAGCTTTGATATGGCTTTTTGAAGTTTACAAATAATTTTACAAATATTATCTCATTTTATCCTCATAATAACCCTGGTAAATAAGTGTTCTTCTTATGTCCATTTTACAGATGAGGAAACGGAGCCTAAGAGAGGTTAAGTAACATGCCCAGGGTCACACAACTAGTAAGTGGCTAAATTTGGACTTGAACTCAAGTTTTTCTGACTCCAGGTCCATTATTCTATTTGCTTGTACCACTTAATTATTATATATCAATAATAGCTATTCTTCTGCATATGGGGAAGGTATTTGGCTAGTATTACAACAGACAGCATAATAATGGCCAACATTTTTGTTCTTTCTCCCTGATACTATTCATTGTGAAAGTAAAAAAAAAATAATTGGCAAGTACCATTATTACTAACAAAGTATTATCTGTCAATTTTTATATCTATTTACCTGGAGGCAACAAAATGACTCAGTGGATAGAGCAATGGGTCTGGAGTCAGAAAGACCTGAGTTCAAATCTGGCCTCAGACACTTACTAGCTGTGTGACCCTAGTATAGCGGTGACTACATTGGTATATCCAGGATGGCTGCTAGCACAGGTTCTTGGATCTACTTTACTAGGAAAGCTAGCTGTTTAAGGGGTCAACAGTCTTTTTTTAAATTACATTCACTAATTCAGAGGAAAAATCAGCACTCTGAACTTCAGAGAAAATACAAGCACAGAAATAAAGACCACAGACAAGGCTCTGAACGTCTGAATCAACTATACAGTTCACATACATACATGGATAGAAAGAGCCTTTACATCTGAGCAGGCGGGGAGCTCTGAACTCACGTCCACTCAGAATCTTGACCAGGGAATCTCAAGATCCTTCTCATAAGTGAGCCCTCAAAGTAAAATACCAACTCAGAGTGTATATATATGTTTCTCAGAGCCAGAAGGCATCATAACCCTCTTGACTCAGTGCCTAATTAGAAATAAGCAAAAGGTGTGAAAGCCTTCCCACAAGCAAGCCTCTCCTAAGCAAGTTTCCCTTAAAGGCCACCACGTGAGGCTTATTAACGGGTGAGGAAGATCTTAAATCCTGTTAACATTACACCTGGGCAAGTCACTTAACCTGTGTTTGTTTAATCTGCTGGAGAAGGAAGGGCAAACCATTCCTTGCCAAGAAGACCCTAATGATAGTATTGATGTGTCCATGAGGTCATGAAGAGTTGGACATGACTGAACAACAACATCTATCTGTCATCTTATTTGACCATCTCAACAACATTTTAAAATAGATATGTTGGGTATTTTTGTTTCTCTTTCCGAGAAAACTAAGGCTCTGGGAGGTCAAGAACCTTCCCTTTTTGTTATATGAGCAAAATGTTGTTTATAATCAAGATTTGGGTTCAAATCTTGTGTCTAGCAAGACACTTAATCTCATTCATTGTGTCTTGAAGAATTCTCTAAGACTAAATATTATAAAAAAAGATTAGGATTGGGTTTTTGAGATATTGCTGTAAGTAGCTGAAGCAACAATAGTATACAAATCTTCTGATCTTTAATTCCAGGGCTTGAAGTCTTACACTGCCATGAAGTAAAAATATCTTAAAACACTTCCTTTCATTCCACTTTGGGATCTCCCTGTGATTCAAAGACACCTTTGCTTTTTTATTTGTTTGTTTGTTTTTGACTTTTGGAGGAGGGCAATTGGGATTAAGTGACTTGCCCGATGTCACACAGCTAGTAAGTGTTAAATGTCTGAGGCTGGATTTGAACTCAGGTCCTCCTGACTCCAAGGCCAGTGCTCTATTCACTAAGCCACCTAGCTGACCCAAAGATGTCTTTTCTTTACTCTCAATGCAGTTTCCTTCCTTCCACTAAGAGAAATTAGTCTAGATCACTGAATTAAAAATTTAATATTATAAAAAAAATTTGACTTCCATAAAATCAAACTATAGTTAAGTGTTCATGACCTTGATAATTAGACTAGATCTTATGCATTCCTTGATTGTCTTCAGACACACGGCATCCCATCTTCCCTGTGTATCCTCCTCCCTGTTGGTATGCTTGCTTACACCTTGGTTGCTCCCTCCCTCGCTCTCATTGACATGGCACCTACAGAACAAATTATCTTCTTTGTCTGAGGCCTGCTTGTTCACAGTGGGACTTTTGATTTGAACAAACCTGAAGATGTCAGGCTGTATAAACACTTGGGGAAAGATATGTTTCATAACAGTCCCTGCTCTTGAAAATTATACGCTGCTTCCAAAATGCTTTGCCACATTTTAAAGTGTAATTATACCCTTCTTCTTAATGACTGACGGGACATATGTTTACACATGTTTTAGCTGACTTATGACAGTACACAGTAGTGCATTGTGCAACTTGTGGCAACATCTAAAACATGATGGGGATGTCTGAATTCATCTGTTAAAATTGCCCAAAGATTTTTGGAATAAATAATGCACAAAATAACATTCAAGGTCTTTTTTTTTCTTTTATCTTTGCTTTGGTGAGGGGTGGGATGGAGGAGGTGCCAATTCACACGTGTGATTCCATTGATATAAGGAGCTTCTTGTAAGAAAATTCCCTCTACCAATTCAGATCAGTAACTTTTCTGTGACTTTGGGTTCTCTATAGAGTTGTTTGGGGCATCGAGAGTTTTAGTTACTCATCCAAGCTCCCATAGCCAATATATGTCAAAGGTGGACTTAAACCTAGGTTTTCTTGTTACCAGCTATAGAACCTTCCCCCAATTCATCTTTGCATAATAAATTACATTGACTTTTCCTGCTTTAGTCTGTGTCACTCTTAGCTTAGCTACTCTGATCTTATTTTTTTATTTCAGAATTCCTTGTCTATTTTTCAGGCAAATTTTTAGAAGGAGGCTTTAGGAAGCATTTTTTTGCTGTAGCAAAGAACTGGAAGCAAAATGGTCCCCACCAATTTAAGACTGAACAACTCATGGTATGAGAAAATAATGGAATATTGTTGCTATCTGTGTGACCAAGATGATGATGAAGGAAAAGAAAGAGAAGGAAGAAAGGAAGGAAGAAGGGAGGGAGGAAGAGAAGAAGGGAGGGAGTAAGGGAAGGAAAGGAGGAAAGAAGGAAAGAAAGAAGAAATATTGTTGGCAGTTATCACAGAAGAATTTGCCACCATGATCTGTCTGAGCTGATAGAAAAGTTCAGAGACAGTTAAGTACACCAGTGAATAGCTTTGGGCCTCTGGTCACAAAGACCTGAGTTAAAATTTGGCTTCAGACACTATCTGGGTGACCCTGGACAAGTTACTTTTCCTCAGTTTATTCTACTGTAAAAAGGGAATAATAATAATAGCACCTACCTGTCAGAGTTGTTGTGAGGTCCAAAGGAGATTTAAAGCACTTTGTCCAGTGCCTAGTATCCATAGGTAATCAATAAATGCTTGCTTCCTTCCTTCCTTCAGTTGCTTTGCTCTAACATTTAGTTTCTATTTTATTTGTTCTTCAGTACATTTTGAAGGAATTACAGTATCATAGGTGAAGGTCCCAACTCATTTATGCCTTCTTGTTGGATGTATTTGAGCTTTCCATTGTTTTTCCTGCACTCTCACCAAAAGACTGGCCCATCTTCTTTTTCAGTCAGGTTGGGCAATCCATGGATTTGCTCCATCATTATATAAAGCTTTGATAGATTCTGAAAACAGACAATGTTTGAAAACAATGAAAACACCCAGAAGCATAATAGAACATAAAGAAGTTGTCTTTGGGAAATTGTTCTATGTTTTTAATTGATCCAAGTATCTCCGTAAAAACATCTTGTCAATACCATTAATGTCATCCAGTGATGATCTGTGGCTTCAAGTCATGGAATACTACTGTCCTGTAAAAACAGACTGCCATAGTCTCTTGAGAATTCTATTAAAGCAACTGAGCCAAGCAGGTAGGTGCTAGTAGGGTATAACTTACTACCAATGAAGAGTTGCAAAAAATGTAAAAAATTACCTGACTGGACAATTTTTACTCTAGAGTTTGTGCTAATTCTCTTTTCTTTCTGAAAGTAGCCAATGAATCTTTAACTCATGATTAATTAAATATTGACATCACAGGGAAACAATACAGACCTATATTGCCATTGTTTTCCAATATCAGATAAACTCTTTCCTCCCGGAAGCACTGAGGAGGGAGCAGGGTTGGAGGTAATTCTGCTAAAGCCCACAAAATTGACAAAATTTCACCTTGAACAAAACCAATAATTTAGGGAACAAATTTGACATCAGCAGGGAACTTGAAAATTAGACACCACCACATCTTAAGGTGATGCATAACAAATTGGTTTCTTTCTTTATCTGCTGCATTAATATTAAACTCTATATATCAGATCACTGTGTATTTGGGAATATTTGACTACTGTAATAAATCAGTTGCTGAATAGATGTAATAAAGCAATATTGTATTTCTAGCTCCTTAGCTTACTAGCTTTAAAATGTCGACTAAACGATTTAACCTTTCTGGTCCTCAGTTTATTCACCTTTAGAATGGGTATTATAATACTTGTACAGCAGTGTGTGATAAAGTAGATACAGAGCTTGATCTGCTTGGGAGTTAGGAAGAGTGTGGTTCAGTTCTAGACTCCCTCCAACACTTGTGATCCTGACAAATCATCTCTCAGTGCCCCAGATAATTTTCTAAGAACAATGATTACAGAATAGTTACATTGGTAGAGGAAGTTCCCTACCACAAAAGATTTCTTACATGAATGAAATCATAGGTATAGCACAAATCAAACTACCTAAATCACAAAGTTCTTGCAAAGATCATAAGATCAGAGATCAGAGAACCTTAAAGTTCTTCTGATGCAGATAGAACAGCATAAAATTTTCACAATATGATTACAGATAAGTTATAATATTTTGATTATTAAAATATTAATGGTGATTATATTAATAATGGGAATAAATGTTTATTGACAGTGTACAATATGTCATTGCTGTGTTGAATGCCATAGGAGATACGTTAATAATGTAAAATAGAATCACTGCCTTCATAAAGCTTATGGGGTCAATTGTGGAGAATTATTTGTCAAAGTCAGCCTGTTTCCTTATCATTTTCATTATTAAAATTTTAGAAAGCTGAGAATGTAGACATCTATTTCAGTTTTTACTTGTGTTTTTCTCCATCATCACTTTTGGGTAATAAGATTATCCAGAATCCTTTTCTATTCTTTTCCTCTCACTAATATATGTTGTCTAATAATCCCCCAATATTTTCAAGATTGTGTTATCACCAGAATATATTTCCTTAGACAATTAGTCATTTTTCTCAACTTCAGAGTCTCATGAATAGTTTCCCCTTCCTTATATAGCACATTATGGCACTTATATAGCACTCAGTTATTGGAGTAGAAATTTGGAGAATCCTTTATGTCTGATAATGAAAATGAAAACCTGGGAAAAAATATATATATTTTTTAATCTCTCTGTCATCCTCCTACTAGTTTCATCCATGAATGTTTCTGGGAGCATATGGTTCTGTTTGACCTTAGATCAGTAGGCTCACTGTAAACTTGCTTTTATTTCTTCTGCTTTTCTCTGTTTTGTATGGTGATGCTGTTCATTATCTTCCGCTATTTTCTCTCTTCATGACTTAGAAGTGAAATTGCATTATAAATGAGTGTTGCACATGGCTATCATGCCTCTACAATGGCAAGGAAATCAAGTGATTATTAAATAAGGAAGTAACTGGACTCTCTGCTCCTCTTCCATTTGGATGATTGGTTCAGATTTGTTACCTTTTGCAAGAAAGATGATAATCAAGTTAATATTTTTTCCCTTTTTCTATTTTCCATTTTGCACCCCCCTGCCAAGATGACAACGAATTTTGATAGGTCAGGTTCAAGTTCCTGCAATTATATGTGATGTGTTCTTAACTTCAGACTTTTTTTTCTAATCTAATGTCAGACCTCACATAGATGATGCTTTCTTTTTCTAATTTGTTGGGTTCAAAAACATATTCTGCCCATTTTAATCATGCAAGATCTGCTTTCTCATACTCACATCTCAATGTCCCCCCAACCCTGAACTGAGAACCCAGGAAAAACAAAACTCATTACAAACATGTATAGTCATTCAAATTAAATTTCTACATTGACCCTATCCAAAAAATATTTGTCTCCCTCTGCATTCTGAATCTGTTGCCTCTCTCTCAGAAAATACGTAGCACATTTCATCATTAGTCCTCTGACACCCTGGTTGGTCTTTACTCTGATAAACCTGCAGCACAATACTATACAATCAACTCCACATACCATAACTTGTTCATCTTTCCCCTTCCCCCACAGTGTATTTCTCTTTCCTTCTCTTTCCATTCTTTTCTTAAGCTCATCAAGACATAAAGAACTAGTCCTTTTCTAATTGGATTTCCTCTATGAACCCTGATGAGGATATGGTTCAGAGGTGACAAATCTATCATCTTCCCATATTTTCATATAAAAATTGTTTAGCCCATTATCATTGTTCATTCATGTTTATCTTTTTATGTTTCTCTTCACCCATGTGTCTGTACTTCAAAGTTTCTCTGCAGCTGTGGTCTTTCAGGGATGCTTGAATTGCCCTTATTTCTTTAAAGGTCTATTCTTTCTTCTATTCCATTATACTCAGTTTTGCTAAGTAAGTTATTCTTGACTGTAAGCCCACATTCTTGCCTTCTGCTATATTGTATTCCAAATTCTCCACTTCTTATGATGGTGGTTGCTAAATAGTGTGTGATCCTGACTGTGACTCCTTGGTGTTTAAACACTTTCTTTCTGGCTGCTTGCAGTATTTCTTCTTTGACCTGGAAGCTCTCTTGACTTTTTGTTATGATATTTCTAAGAGTTTTTTTTTTAGAGTTTCTTTTAGGGGTAGCCATTGGATTCTTTCTGTTTCTACTTTGATCTCTAGTTCTAAGAGATCTGGGCAGTTTTCTTTTACAAGATTTCTTAAAATATGATATCCAGGCTCTTTTTTGTCACTATATTCAGATAGTCCAATGATTATTAACTTTTTTCTCATTGATCTATTCTCCAGGTCAGTTGTTTTTGCTATATTATGTTAAATTTTCTTTAATTTTTCAGCCTTTTGACTTTGTTTTTATCATTTCTTATTGTCTTTTGGAGTCATTGGCTTTTATTTGGTCCATTCTAATTTTCAGGGAGTTTGTTGCTTGGGCAAGGTTTTATACTTATTGTGCCAAGCTATTAATTCCCTTTCCAATTCCTTCTTCCATATCTCTCATTCCTTTTCCAATTTATTTTCCTCAAGTGCTTTCATTCCATTTATAAAAATATTTTTAAACTAATTTTAAAAAACTCTTCTTTCATCTCTTCCAGGAATTTTAGTTGTTTGTGCCCAAGCCGTATTTTGCTATGAGTTGTTGCTTGTGGATGGTTTGGAGTCATTCTCTTCTTGTGGATTTGCATCTTGAGAATCCCTGCCACCACAATAGCTTGTTATAGTTGGGTTGTTTGTCCATTATTCTAGCCTATTTGTTGACTTCAGACATGATCTTAGGACTGGGTTTTGCCACACTCCTGGAGGGAAAATATGGGCTGGACCTTTGGCTATTTTCTCGGGGTGTTGAATGTTGTATTATTTCAGAATGTTAGGGACAGGCTGGAGACTTGCAAGCCTTCAGTGCTCCCCAAATGGTCTGATTCATGGCAAAGTGATTTCTGCCCTATTGATCTTAGCCCTACAAGTTCCTTGGGTTTGGGTAAGCAAGAGTAGACTGAACAAGGATAGACTGCTGCTGGATTGTCTGCCTGTCAGCTAGCTGGAAAGCTCTGTTGGTTCATAGTGGTAGAATTAATTGTTAATTCCCCTTTGTTCTATGATAAATGTTTCAATTATTCCTTCATATTCTGTGCTAAATGCTGGGAAGTGAGATACTTCTCTGAGGCAGGTGTCTGAGCCACACCACTACTGAAATTCCTCCTTTTTCTTTATAGAGCCCAGGATATACCCATGTAGGATGCCACTCCCCTGAGCAGGTTCTGTCCTTAGACTGACCTGGATTTATGACCTGAAAACGGATAGTGAGTGGTGACCAAGCTGCCAGTTTGCACCTATTCTTATCTATAGCAGAGCCTCATTCTGTCTAATAGTTCCCAGTATAGCTCTAGAATCTCCTCTTGCTCTAGTGAGCAGCCCTTCTCAAGATGCCAAAGTGCTTTGCCTGATGTGTTTTTGTGTCCCTAAGGTCCACAAATCTCCCTGTCTCTCTATGCCCAGCTGGGCATAGATTTTTTTTTTTATCTTCCCATAAGGATTACATCTGGTACATTTTCTAGTTCTCTTTGGAGGAGTTTGTGAAGGACAGCTCACCACACTACTTCCTAAGTCTTCACAATCTTGGTCTCTTCCCTGCATCGATGATTCTGATATGACTGACATCAATAATCAGGTATTTCCATTTTTCAGTTGTTTCCAACTGTCTGTGACCCCATTTGAGACTTTCTTGGCAAAAATACTGGAGTGATTTGCTATTTTCTTCTCCAATTCCTCTTACAGATGAGGAACTTAGGCTAACAAGGTTAAATAACTTGCTTAGGGTGACACAGCTAGTACGTGTCTGAGGCTAGACTTGAGTCAGGTCCTCCTGACTCTAGGGTCAGCTCTCTATCTACTGTGCCACCTAGTTGCTCTAATACACACACACACACACACACACACACACACATACATATATGTATGTATATATGTATATGTGTATATAGACGTATATGCACACATACATATATACCTATGTACATATATATGTGCATACATGCATGCATGCATAACCCCATTTGGGGTTTTCATGGCAAAGATACTGGAGTCATTTCCTTCTCCATTTTGCTATTTCCTTCTCCAGCTCATTTCACAGATGAGGAACTGAAGCAAACAGGGTTAAGTGACTTGCCCAGGATCACACAGCTAGTAAGTGTCTGAATCACATTTGAACTCAGGAAGATGAGTCTTCCTGACCTCAAGCCCAGTACTCTATCCACTGCACCACTTAGCTGTCTTTTTGGAGGGAGGTGGGGGAGGTGAGTCTTATGGTGGTGATGACTTCCCATTATTCTTCTGGTCAAATGTTGTCATGAAGTATGGGCAGTTTCAAGTTGTCTAAACATTCAATCTCTTTTATTTCTTGGCTGGAATTGCAATTCATAATAGACAAACTGATATTTTCCACTGTTTCCTTTCCACATTGCTATTGATTATCAAAGATATGCTGACTTGTTTTGGAGAATCATGTCAAGTTCTTATCTTCACCTTCATGCTCTGCAACAGATGTTAGCGTTTAAACTACGGTTATTTTCATGGTGTTCTGTTTTGCTGCTTTTTGTCATGAACAGTGTCTGATGAGATGTCTAGAGATTATATGAAATGCTTTTTCTTCTTGTCTTTGGGTACAAATGCACTGTCAGCTTCCTTATTTTACCTTTTCAAAGAGCTTTTGTAATATTCTATTTTCTTTGGTGGTATTTTAGAAATGAATTTTATTATAAATTGGATTTTGTGAACTGTCTTGGCAATCCATCACTTAGTGGCCAATATACTGGTGATAAGCCTCTCTTTATTTACCTAGGCTGGTCTTAGAAAAGCATACTCCTCCTATTTTATTTCTGGAACTTTCTGGAAAGTTCCAGAAACAGAACTTGCAAAATGATAGAACTTACCAAAGAATGCACTTGACTGCTATAGCTTTCAAGGATCTAAAGTAACTTCCCTGCCGTAATGAGGGTTTGGAATAGGAATTTGTAGAACATTTCAATATAAAATCAAGTTCTATTTTTAGAGACTATAGTTATTTTGCTAATAACTCATCCCAAAATCCTGTGGGATAAGTTCTATTTCAATATTTATAGATAAGGAAATTGAGGCCTAGAGACTACTGTTTACTAATTTTATACAAGTTCCTAGCTTAAATGTCATTCTGAAGTTACCTGTAATGAAATGCCATTTTTTGTTTGACCCACCAAGTGAGGTTATGTATGTATCATTAGGAATTTGTCCTTCTAAAAGAGGAGTTCTTAACCTGGGATCCATGGATACAATTTGAATTTTAAAAATATTTTATAACAGTATTTGGTTATAATTTACTTCCTTTGTAATTGTGTGCATTTTATTTTGAGTGTTTGAAAACATTCTTCAGAGAATGTATCTATCTTAGGCTTTATCAGTCTTTAAGAAGTACCACTTGAAAGGAAACTGGGGAAAAAATTTTTACAGTAAGTTTTTCTGAACTAAATTTATAAAAAATAAGAACCATGCTATAATTGACAAATAGTCAAAGGAGATTAACAGGCAGTTTTCAGAAGAAGAAATCAAAACTATCAATACTCACATGGAAAAGTGCTCTAAACCACTATTGATTGGAGAAATGCAAATTAAAATAACTCTGACGTACCACTTCACACCTATCAGATTGACTAACATGACAGAAAAGGAAAAGGACAAATGCTGCAAGGGATATAAAAATCAGGGATACTAATCAACTCTTGGTAGAATTACAAACTGGTTCAATCATTCTACAGAACAATTTTGGAACTACAGCCAAAGGGTTATCAAATTCTAAATAATATCTTTTAATCCAGCAATACCACTACTAGGTCTATAGCACAAAGAGATCAAAGAAAAGAGAAAAAGGCCCAAAAATATTTATAGCAGCTCTTTTTGAGGGGGCAAGGAATTGGAAATTGAAGGGATCAATTAGGGAATGGCTGAATGAATCATGGTATATTATTGTGATGAAATACTACAGTACTGTAAGAAATGATGAGTAGTATGATTTCAGAAAAACCTGAAAAGTTTATATGAATTGATACAAAGTGAAATGAGCAGAACCAAAGGAATATTGTATACATGGATAGAAATATTGTAACAATGATCAACTGTGAAAGACTTAGCTACTCTGACCAAGATGATCCAAGAAAATTCCAAAGGGCCCATGATGAAAAATGCTATCAACACACATATAGAGCACTGATTAACTCTTAGTACAGATTGAAGTAAACGTTTTTCATCTTTTTCTTTCCACCTTTCTTCCTTTCTTTCCTTCTTTCTTCCTTCCTTTCCTTCTTCCTTCCTTTCTTCTTTCCTTTCTTTCTCCCTCCCTCCCCTTCTTTCTCTCTCTCTCTCTCTCTCTCTCTCTCTCTCTCTCTCCTCTTTTCTTTTGCAACATGGCTAAAACAGAAATAGGTTTTGCATAACAAAAAAATCACTATTTGAAAGTCATTGACCTTTTTAGATAGTTTAGCCACAAATGCACTCCTCCTTCACCTCATTTTTAGTACCTCTAATTTCCTTCAAACCTTTCTATAGACAACTCTTTCTACAGAAGAAATTCCCAACCTTTCCCAAGACTTTATACTTTTTACCATTCAGTAAACCTTCCCTTATCTGCTACTCAATGTGAAAGGAAATAAACTCTAGAATTTATCATGCATAGAAGCATCAAAAAAATAAAAAACCCAAATCAACTAATTTCACTAGAATAGCAAAGTTATTCACCAAATTATTTTCTGTACACCTTTGACAAGCTTCTCTTACTCCTTTTGGGTATGCATACTCTAGATTAGGATTGGAAATCCCTGTCCTACATTAAGTCTTTCCTGATCTCTTTACTAGTACCCCCCAAATTACTTTGCCTTTATTTGCATATACTTATATATTACATTATAATTATATTTATATATCATAATTAAGTATTATAATTATATATATATTATATACTTATGTATATATGTCTATATATATATATATATATATATATACACACACACACACACAAATAAATGCATTTGTGTATATTCCCCTCTGAAGAAATGAGAACAGAAATTATTCCATTTTGTGTTTGTATCCTCAGTCCCTGGCATTGTGCCAGTCACTGAGTAGGTACTTAATAAGTATTTGGAGATGGACTGATTGATACCAGTGATGCACACCTTAAATAATAATGATATTTTAAGGTATGACTTTATTCCCTCAAATTCTTGGTGGAGATCAATAATTCTCTAAAATATTTTTTTTTCATTTCTGTATGTATCAATCAGTTGTAAAGTTTTTTTTTCCTTTTTCTTTTTTTAATTAAAAAAAAAGTGATCTCTTGTGAAACATGTACCAAGAGAAAATGTTAAATAATTAAAACTCTGGCTTAGGATTTCCAAAGATGCCGAAGTTTTTTACTCTGTTTCCTCATAGACTCTTGTCTGACCTGAGGGGAAAAAACATTTCCTTTTATTTGCTACTGTGTCTCATGTATCCCTTTCAATCCTGCACTAGGGTCTGTAGCTTGCCCATGTGCTCAATATTACTTGGAGATCCAGCTTAACAGGTAACAATTTGTGACTTTCCCCTACAGTGTTATAGACCTTGCCTTATCGCCTCAATGGAGCATTTAAAACCTAGAGAGTAGAAATCAGCCCTGAGCTGCAGAAATACAACCTCTTCTCTACCCTGCCCCAAGATTAAACCTAAGAAATAGGATAGATAGATTCCACCCATCATCCCCTACTGTCTACTTAAAATAAGAGGTGAATTATAAGCAGGTGTAGTTTCATCCAGGGTACCTTAGTGAAAACAAACCATGCAAGTTAGCAAATTGTTTCTTATTGCTTTTATTTTTAACTCTCTATTCCCCTCTTTAAATAAAAGCAAATTTCATTGTTATCAACTAACATCTCTCATTAACTTGATGCCTCCATTTCTCTTCTGGACGCCCACCTTACAGCTTTCTCTGTCTCTGTCTGTCTCTGTCTCTGTCTGTCTCTCATAATTCTAACTCTTTATTGAAGGATTGGATCAGTCGATTCTTTTCTCTTTTTGTTATATATGCTCCTTCCTGTCTCTAATCCTCTATATCACGACCAACAGTGTCCTAGTCACATCATGTTCTGTAGCTAATACATATGATTTTCAATGGAGACTACAGAGGGGAGAAAGAAAAGTTTCAAGTCTTATCAGAAACATCATATTCTGACTTCGCCCCTATTTCTTTCACTAGAACTCAACTTCCTCATTTTGTTTCTTCATTGTATTTTACTCTTTCTGAGCCCCTTAGCTTCACCTTCCATTCCTTAATTCTTAAAACATTAATTTCACTATTTCCTCTAAAAATTCTGTTTTTCTCCTTCCAATCCCCTGCATGTTCATTCTTCCCAGGATAGGCGATTCATCTTCACTGCAAAGGGAATGTGTTCTATATAGTTCTGGATTAAGCAACCTATGACAACTGGATCCCAAAGTGTCATTGGAATCGATTATTGGTGGTGTTCTGTACCCACTCCCAATACACACACACACACACACACACACACACACACACACACACATGCACATACACATACATGTACATGTAATTATTTTCTCATCCTTGGGCTCCTGACTACTTTTCTTTCTTTTTCAGAGGCATAGAATCACAGTATTTGAATAGCCTTTTAATATCCAAAAAAGAATCCTGCTATTTGGCAGTTCCAACAAATAGTCTAGACTTATTAAAGTGATAGATCCAGATGAAACATAAAGGCGTATCATATGTATATTTCTTTCTTTTTCTCTTCCTTTTTTGGGAGGAGGGAGGGAGTTGAAGCCGACTGCTATACAATTATCAGCATACCTCTTAGCCTTCCCCAAGAGAAAGAACTATTTGTCTAAACTGGCTTAAAATGTGATCTATAAAAGGCTTGTGCAGACGAGGTCATGGGAAAGAAAAAAGAACATTGTGTGCTCAAAGTGAGGAGTCTAACCTTTAGTTTCTGACTGTCAACAATTAGCTGTGTTCCCTTAAGAAAGTTACTTAAAATCTCTTTTTGTGTGGAGAAAGCCTATGTACACTTTTTAGTCTTCAAGCATCAGGCCAAATCTGTTTAATGCTAATGCAGCTTTGTACACTTTTATGGGCATTTAGGTAGCAAAAAGACAGAATGAGAGACTGGAGTCAGAAAGATGAGTTCAAATCCAGTCTCAAAATCCACATAAATCATCTGCATTTCTATATATTACTAACAAAGCCCAACAAGCAGGAGATAGAAAGAGGAATTCCATTTAAAGTTACTGTAGACATTATAAAATATTTGGGAGTCTACCTGCCAAAACAAACTCAGGGACTATATGAACACAAATACAAAACACTTTTCACACAAATAAAGTGAGATCTAAATATTTGGGAAAACATCAGTTGCTTATGATTAAGTAGGTCAAGCTAATATAATAAAGATGACAATTCTACCTAAATTAATTGACTTATTGAGTGCCATACCAATCAAACTACCAAAATATTAAGTTTTAGAGCTAGAAAAAATAATATCAAAATTCATCTAGAAGAACAAAATGTCCAGAATATCAAGGGAATTAATGAAAAGCTTCTGGGATAAGAACTCACTGTTGGCAACTGCTTGGAAAACTGGAAAAAAGCATGGCAGAAACTGGGCATAGACCAGTGTCTGACACCATATACCAAAATAAAGTCCAAATGGGTACATGATCTCAGTATAAGGGCTGATACTATAAACAAATTAGAGGAGGAATAGTTTATCTGTCAGATTTATGGAGAATGGAAGAATTTATGATTAAACAAGAGATAGAGAACATTATGAAATACAAAATGGATAATTTTGATCAACTAAATTGAAAAGTTTTGCACAAACAAAGCCAATGCAACCAAGACTAGGAGGGAAGCAGAAAACTGGGAAAGAATTTTTAGAACCAGTATCTTTGATAAAGTCCTCATTTCTAAAATATATAGAGAACTGAGGTAAATTTTTAAGAATACAAATTATTCCCCAATTGATAAATGGCAAAGGATATGAACAGGCAGCTTTCAGAGGAAGAAATTAAAGCTATCTATAGTCATATGAAAAAAATGCTCTAAATCACTATTAACTAAAGAGATGCAAATAAAAACAACTCTGAGGTTCCATATCACCCCTATCAGATTGGTTAACATGACAAAAAAGAAAAATGATAGAAGTTGGAGAGGACGTGCAACACTAATTCATTATTGTGGAGCTGTGAACTGATCCAACCATTCTAGAGAACAGTTTGGAACTATGCCCAAAGGGCTATAAAAATGTGCATACCCTTTGACCCAGCAATACCACTTCTAGGGCTGTATCCCAAAGAGATCATAAAAATGGGAAAAGGAACCACATACAAAAATATTTATAACATATAATATAATATTATAATATTTATAATATAATATTTTGTGGTGACCAAGAACAGAAAATTGAGGAGATCAATTGGGGAATGGTTAAACAAGTTATGGTATATGAATATAATGGTGCTAGAAGAAATAATGAGCAGGCAGACTTGAGAGAAACCTGGAAAGACTTATATGAACTGATGCTGAGTGAGGGGAGCAGAACCAGGAGAACATTGTACACACAACAACTCCCACAGTATGCGCTGACTGAAATTGATAAATTTAGCCCTGAGATGCATTAAGTAAAATAATTCCAAAGAACACAAGTTGGAAAATGCCTGTCATATCCAGAGAAAGAACTGTGGAGTCAGAATGCAGGACAAAGTAGACTATTTCTTTTGTTTTGTTTTATTTTTGTTGTTGTTTATTTTTTCTTTCACATGGTTTTTCCCATTTGTTATAATTCTTTTATACAACATAACTAATGTGAAAATGTGTTTAATAGGAATGTATGTGTAGAGCCCATATCAGCTTGCAAGTCATCTTGGGAAGGGAGGGTGGAAGGAAGAGGGAGAAAATTTAAAACTTATGGAAGTGATTGTTGAAAACTAAAAATAAATAATTTAACTTTTTAAAAAAACCATCCTCAGACACTTACTAGCTTTGGATGCTAGGCCAACCTTTTGACCTTTGTCTTCTTCAGTTTCCCGTTCTGTAAGATGGAGATAAAAATAGAATGGACCTTCCACATGTGTAGTGAGGATCAAATGCAATATTTGTGAAGCATTTTACAAACCTGAAAGTACAATATAAATGCTAGCTATAATTATTATTATTTTGACTTTTAATTTTTTTATTGAAAAGTAATTCTACTATATGTACCAATGGAAAAAAGTACAATTATTTTCTGTAATTATTTCAATGAAAAGATAACTGGGACTTTTCTTAAATGAAAAAATAAAATTAGAAGAGACATCTTCTTCAACTTTTTTTTCTCTCGCTTCGTCTAGACGCAAACTCACATGCACAGATGTACATAGAAATTTCCAGTCACTCGAGTCTCCAGGGTGTTTGAAAATGTCTGAAGTTTCTCTAAAGAGCAGATTAGCATGTATCCTAAAAATTTGACTGTAGTACTATTTAACTGCTCTATTTTTCCATTATGGGTCTGTCAGCAGGGGTATGTTGCCCTATAGTACATGACAAGTGAAAATGCTGGTAACATTGTTTTTCATAGACAAAAAAATACCAAAGAAGCAATTTCTTAGCTAAAATGTCACCTGTTAGATGTATGGGGCTCACTGTATTTTGTTGCCCTGGTAACCGATGGTGTAAAATGACTCCTTTGCACAGCTCCATCAGAATGATTGCATCCTGTTTTTTCCATCATTTTACAAGAGGCTGTTTTCATTCTCCCTTCCTGACCATATTAAGTGTAAAGAGATTGAATTACTGTGCTGCACCCTCTCCATCCGATGTGGATTTAAGAGTTGATATTGATGTACTGAGAACTGCGTGCTTCTTCAAAAAAAAAGAGCTACAAATTATAATGAATTTGACTTTTATGTATCGACCATTCGAGCAGTGAAGTAAGGTTTCTGTACCCAAGGGATAGACATGGCATGATCAGCATTTTTCACTCGAACGAATCCAATTGATAAAGCAATATACTCAGTGTCACTTTGCTTGATCTCCAGGCTTAACAATAGTCATGCTAAAAGTAGATACATTACTCCATAAATTTTACCCATATAAAATGTGCTAGCCATAGCTTTCTCCAGCTGCACTCCTTCCAACTTTTAACTGAGCAGGGCAGAAAAATGGTACATACCAAAATTGTGCTGAGAGCGTGCAAGTGTGGGCGATGGGCATCCTAGTCACACATGCGTGGAAAGGCAACAGCAAGTGTGGTATGAGATCATAGCTTTAAAAAAAAATCCACCTTGTTCAAAAGTAACGTTTGTACAAACCAACTCAGCCTATCTCAAATGTATAAACTGCTTCAGAAAGCAATAAGTTTACTATTAATTATGTAGTTGTTTGTCTGTAGCATTAAAAATAGCTCAAAATACCTTGAGTTAAAAAATATATATATAATTTAGTTTATCCAAAGAAATGGCAATATGAGAACTGTTTTCTCCAAAACAGAACTTTCTTAAAAGTGCTCTGAGTAACTCAGTTTTTGACTAGTGTTCTCCTGATACATTATTCCAGTGAGTAATATTAAAAAAAAAAACCCAATAACTTAGAATTATTCCAAAAAGAGGATAATGCACTCCCTTTTCACCTCCATTTCCCAAGAACCCAAAGCTTCCTGCAAAGCACAACTCAATGGCCAACTGCTTCACTAGGCATTTTCTGATCCCTCTAGTCTGGGGGAGGGGAATCTGTGGTCTTGAGGCCACATGTGGCCTTCCAGGTCCTTCGGTGTAGCCCTTTGATTGAATCCAAACTTCATGGAACAAATCCCCTTAATAAAAGGATTTGTTCTATAAAACCTGGACTCAGTCAAAAGGCCTCACCCATGGACCTAGAAGGCTACCTGTGGCCTCGAAGTCACAGGTTCCCCACCCCTTCTCTAGTCACTAAAATTCTCTCACCCTTTGAACCGTTTCATATTTACTTGGTGTAAATCATGTAGTTGCTATTCCTTCTCAACAGACTGGAAGTACCTTGAGGTGAAGGTCTATTTTTTTAAAAAGTTTAGTATGTGGTCCTCCAGTGCCAAATATAATGCCTGACATAAGGTAGGATTTTAATAAATACCTGTAGAATTAAATTGAGTTGAATAGAAGAGAATGGCCATGAATATTTCATGAATATAGAAATTATTCCCCCTCATCCCTACCCCTCCCACCTCTTTGTTGTTTGTCTTTGTTCAGGTGTTTTTCACTCATCTCTAACTCTTCATGACACCATTTGAGGTTTTCTTGGCAAAGATGCTTGAGTGGTTTGCCATTTGCTTCTCCAGCCCATTTTACAGATGAAGAAACTGAGGCAAGCAAGGTTAAAAGGCTTGCCCAGGGTCACACAGCTAGTGAGTATCTGAAGGCAGGTTTGAACTCAGGAAGATAAGTCTTCCTGACTCCAGGTCTGGCACTCTATCCACTGTGCCACCTAGCTCTCCAGTAGAGATTAACTTCAGATTCAGGTCAAAGAAAAATGCAGCCCAAATTACTCAAGTTAACAGCGTTCTGTTCCTTGAATGGTTACATTTTTTTTTCCCTTCAGAACTTTGTTTTCAAAGCTGTTTGGGAAGTTCTATTTCTCAGAGGAGCAAATATAGGACTACAGTAAATGCACCAACCTCTGCCTGTGGAACCAGTAAAGTTAGAAGATGAAGCATTTGTGATGACAAAAGGCCTGTTATTTCTATAGGGGAAATAGACGTTTTAACCATGATCTCATGCTTTTATTTTCCTGTGATTATTTTTCAATATATTTAAATTTGGAAACTTGCCAGAGACCTTGTCTTCTTTCCCCAAAGGTCTGGTTGGAAGCTCATTTAGCCCCTTTGGGTTTCTTTGTTCTCTTTTCCCTTACTCATCTTTTTTATATCTCTCATCTTTCCCAGCCATTCAGTCACAAACTGTAGTCTGTTCATGCAGATTTTTTTTCCATCAGGAAAACAGAATACTCAGGCTCTAAACATCTATTTCTATTTTTTTTTAAAGCCCTCCTTGTCACTACCAGTACATTTCCTCTGCCATTATTAATTCCTGTTGCTTAATTAAGGGAGGAAAGAAACATGAGATGGAGTTTGGACTTCTGAAAGAACCCAAAGTCGCCCACTTGTTCTGGTAACCCTTGGTGGTCTGTAAAAGTCTCCTGACATCGCTTGCTCTTCAGTGAATGGAAGCACGATTATTTCAGAGTATGCTGCTATGAATTGTTGAGTCTTTTTAAGTGGTCTTTTTGTCCCCTTGCTAATTTGGCAGGTGCTTGTTAATGTCTAATGAAATCTGAGGGCCCTTAAGTGAAAAGCAGCTAGGGGCTGCCCATTTCCCTAAAACAGAAACAACAGGAATAGTCATGAAAACCAACTGAGTGTGGTGGGGTAGAAAAAAGCTCTGGCCCAGCCGTGGCCTCCAAGTCCAGAGACAGGAATCCTCATTTCTAGGTCCAGCTCTTAGATAGGCATTTGTCCATAAGTAAGTCACTTAACCTCTTAGAGTCTCCTCTCATTAAAGATGAAATTAATGTTTTGAGAAGTATCAAACTCTTTATAAAGGAATGAAATGAATTGCCATTGCAATTGTTGTTATTTTAAGATATTAATGTTTGATAGCATTTGCCAAGGATTTGGATAATTAATTAATGTTGCCACCAGCTTCATTTTTTCCAATTTATGATCTCCTTAAAAAACAAAATCAATCCAAGATTTCATCTCAAGAGTTGCTCCTAGGTTTCCTTCCCATTTAGGACTGGAGTCCACTATATAAATGGCCCACCTGCTTGGAAGATGGCTCAAAGCTAGTCTCATTTGGTGCTCAATCCCTGAAACAGTCCCTCACTCATATTTTAAGGAAGATGAGAGCTGCCATGCATAAGTGCCTCGTAAATATATTTCCTTTGCAGGATTATAAGACATGGAGAAACTGACAACCGTGGCTAGCCCTTTCTGGAATGTGTCACATCCTATGGGTTGGGAGCAATCAAGTGAGAAGTTTCCTGATGGTTAGGACTCTCTCTCTCTCTCTCTCTCTCTCTCTCTCTCTCTCTCTCTCTCTCTCTCTCTCTCTCTCTCTCACACACACACACACACACACACACACATACACACACACGGTATAGAATATGGTGAGAAAAGATGTCAGATGAATGAACACTTTAAAAACATGAACTTTCAGACAAATTGGTAAGTATTGAACTCCTAGGAGAGAAACATTGAGCACTCATATTTCCTTGTAGTACCCAAGAACATTTCTTTCTTCCTCTCTCATACCACATTATTATTAACAATAATAATATATTATTTTTGTCCTATGTCTCACACATTGGCTTTGCCTCCTCTGGGCTCAACAAGCTGGTCAAGCCTCTCTTTTCCCTTTATCTTTCAGATGCTGATGTTTTTGTCTGTCTTGGCTGAGTGAAGCTCTCTCTGCTGTCTCTGAACAGTAACTGAAAGAGATGATTTATGATTTGGATTCATGAATGCACTGTATTCATACCAAATTGTACTCCTGTTCTCTTCAAAAACAAAAGACTGAAAGCGTTTTCTTTACAGGCTTGGCTACGAACTTGTTCATGTAAAAGGTAGGAAAAAAGAAAAAAAGAAGTAGGAATGGGGGAGGGAGGGAAAGAGGGAGGGGAAGAGACAGAGAGAGAGAGAGAGAGAGAGAGAGAGAGAGAGAATAATTGGACCACCTGCCTGCAATCAGCCTTGACCTTTGGATAAATAGAGGATTTTTCTTTATATAGTCCTTCTAGGTAAGAATGATTATATTAAATTGGGATTAAAAATCTTAACATGATAAAACCATTTAATACAGTATGAACTCTGAAAAACGAGTGTTTCTATGCATGTACACAAAGGATTTATAAATACATATGCATGTATATATGTGAGTGCTTGATTTTTTTGTTTACTTTTGCTCTGAAATCTTTCTTTCTTATAAAGACATAGCAATCATCTCCCTGAAACTTTCAATACCTTCTTTTATTCCCTCCTTTTTTTTCCCAGGGAAGGTCATCTTAAAATCTCATTTGACAATACTATCCAACATGACCATAAATCATCATGCACATGCAGGTATGTGCACAAACCATCTTCCTCATCAGGTCCTCATTGACTAATTTAGGCCCACTGATTTGATATAACTGGATAAAATTTTATGACGTTCTGTGATAGTAAATATGTCTGCTCTCATTCACAGCTTGGGAAGACTAGAGAGCCATTATATCTTAATTGGGTAATTTCTTTTTAGATCTCTAAAGGCAAGGTTGCTGCTTCAGAGGCAACTCAGCTCAGAGCCTCCGGCTCCAGCTATCAAGTTATTGGAGATTCTAGAGAGACTGTAGGCCAGTGACAAGGTCTGGAACATTTTTAGACTTGTGAGACTTTTTCTGTAATTTATCTTCAAACATAGACTTTTTCCTTCAATCTCACTTAATCCTATTAAATCTCCCTCCCCTTCCCCTTTTCCAGTTTCTAACATGTTTCAGTTTTAGGGGTTTCAACAAATATAATACCCATGGGTTTATACCCTCAATGGATTTGTTCCGATTCTTCTTTGCAAGATATGTACATAAAATATAAATCTGGAAGAAAATGGGTCAGCTTCATGAAAGGATCAATTACACAGAGTGATTTGATTGGTACTATGAAATAGACTGGGGCTGTCTTTCAAAGACAAAATGAAGCAATGTGAAGAAAGGCATACTGAATTAAGTATCAATCCAATCCAATCCAGCAATTTTTTAAGGATCTACTCTGGGCAACCAATATGTATCAAAAGTGGGCCTTGAAACCACTGCCTTATGGCCCTAGACTAGTCATTTAATGTCTCTGTTTTGCAAGCAAATCTCTAAAATTAGAAGTTACAGAGAAGGTGCCAACCTGAATTAGTAGAAAGAATTTCCTTGCTAGGGAGTTCTGAATACGTATGAAGAAATCACAGATCTGTATCTCTGTCCTACTATGTGCCAGTCACTGTGCTATGTGCTAAAACAAAAACAAACAGTACCTTCCCTAAAGGAGTTTATTAATGTGATCTAGTGGAAAGAACCCTGAATTGAGTAATGTTCAAATCTTGGCCGTGCTATTTTTTTTTTTAAATTCTTGTTGATCTTGGGCAGATACTTTAATCACTCCGGGTTACCAGTTCTTCTTCATTTGTCAAATGAGAGCAGTGGAGCAGATGATCTCTGCTGTCCTTCTAGCTAAAACACTCATGAATAATGACAACATGAAAAAGAGAGAAGAGACAATTGACAATTATGGAGATCATGAAAGGTTTTCTATGGGAGATGATACATGAGCTGAGCTTGAGTGGAAGTGAGGAAGAAAAGAAGGAAACATTTATTAAATGCCTACTATATGCAAGGCCCCTAAGCCATGTGCTTCACAAATATTATTTGATCCTCACAACAACCCCAGGAGGTAGATGCTATGATTATTACCATTTTGCCAATGAGGAAACTGAGGCAGACTGAGGTTAAATGGCTTGTTCTGGGTCACACAGCTGGTAAGTAAGTGTCTGAAGATTTAAACTCAGGTCTTTCTGACTCCAGGCTTAGGGTTTAAGTACATTGCAGGAATGGGGATAAGCTTCTGCAAAGGCCCATGAAGAGCAAAATCAAAGCAATAGAGTGTCTAAATATTCAATGACAATGTGAGGGGGAAGGGGTATGTCTGACAAAATCAAAGAAAACTTAAATAGAAAGAGGAAGAACAGGCTCAGGGCAACATGCAAGAGGGGAGGGAAAGACATCCCAAGGTGGGAAATAGATGTGGGTGCAATTCCCACCACTCTAAAATCTGCACAGCAAATTATCTGTACTTTAAAGAGAAGGAGCAATCAGCAGCGATTGAAATATCCCTGAATGCAGTTATAATGACATTCCTTTTCTCTCTCACTCATCTGGAGTCAAAGGCTGTTACTGGGGATGCATGCAGTCAAAGACATTGGTCCTTTTCCTTGGAAAAGTAAATCTCTACATATAAGCCATTAGAAAAGAATCTTTCGGGGTAGGGGTAAAGGATGCAACTAGATGGAGTAAGTGTCCAGTAGAAATATTCTAGAGGGTGCCTATTTGTCTCTGCAGTCATCAGAAAAAAGGACAAAAGGAAAATGAAAGGTATCAAACTTTATAAAAATATCCCCACTAACTTGTTTTGAGTGAGGACCTTGGGATGAGCTGTAAGCCCAATTCTTATCAATATATCCAAGACTCAGGGGACCTTTCCTGCTTCCTCTATCATTCAGGTTTAGTTACACAGCAGCTCATGTCAGGTCATATCAAATGTGGCTTGATGTAACATGAGGTCACGTGGCCTGATGGAAAGTAGTAGGAGAACTGGAAAACATTCTGTTTCTCTTTAAAAAATATGATGGTTGCAGAAGGGCAGGTAGGAAGCAAACTTTGGAATGTGGGAGAACAGAAGTGATGGTAATAAAACTAGGCTGCTAAATAATAAATTATTCTTTCTCTAGCTTCTCTCACCCATGGGTGCCAAAGTCTCAGAGGTTTGATTAAGTCATTTCATAATCTCTATGTAGGTGCTGAATATAGCAGGTGCGGATGTAAGAATGCCTTCTGTCCAAACACTCTTTACCCACTTGGGAAATGCAGCCATCTCATGTAAGTGGAGATACAGCTGTGTTTAAGTAGTATCTTCAGAAAGCTCCAAGAAGAGGCGAAGGTGACCATACTAACCAGCTGAAATCATTGAAGAACTGAAAGGGAAAAAAAGCAAGCTCTCTGAACAGCTTAAATGGTTGAGTGCTTTGCTGTGGCTGCTGGCACATCACAGTGAGGAGCAGGTGATTTGGGGGAGGTGGGGAGGGGAGATAATGTGCTCTGATCACTTAACCTCAGATCTAAAGGGTACCACCTGCCACTGGGATTTGTCACTTTTCTAGTATGATTATACAAGGGAGAAAGGGACTGGGCATGGCAAGCTCTTGATAGAGAGAGACATCCAGCTGTCAGTATTCCAAGACTGTCAACGTGAGATGTCCACTGCCAGGATTCACAATCTCAGTCTTCAGTTTCCTTCATTAGCAGGTTAAACTATGCCAGTGAGCTGGAGACTCTTTATGAATTCATCCTTAGAACAAGACAAAAGGGTTGGTAGAGGGAAAAAGTATGGCTCTGGAATGAGAGGCCCTGGGATCAAGTGGGACCTGTCACTTAATTTCACTGGCCCTCTGTTTCCTCATCTAAGAAAAATGCTTGTGGATGGTCTCTGAAGACCCTACCAGCTCTAGAGCAACTTAAATGAGTATTTTATATGCTACATTTGAATTACATTGTGGTAATATAATACCTGGATACAGTTGTGCAAAAAAAAAAAAAATCCCTCCATTAAGTGAGGGTGACATAAAGGGCTTATGATCTTGCCATCTCCCCAGTGTCTTATTGGGTATTTCCAGAAAATTAATTCAACAAACATTTCTTCAATGCCTATCACATACAAGGCACTGTTCTAAGTATCAGAGATGTAAAGGAGAAAACCAATGTAGTTCCTATCATTGAGAGACCTACAGGTTAATGGACCATATGCCTTCTTTAATACACTCCTTCTCAGTGTTCTCTAGTGAATTATAATTCAAGTTACATTCTGTAACTATGGGTGAACTTCCAAGTTCTGTGGTGGCCCCTCTTCCCTTCTGTCTCTATGTTCTCTCACTTGAATTTCGTCATCAGCTTCCTTAGGTTTAATTAATCACAATGCAGAAGATAATCTGATCTATATTTCTAGACCTAGTCTCTCCCCTAAGCTCTAGTCCTAAATCACAGACTTCATATCAGACACTTAGAACTCAATGTACTGTAGACATCTCAAATTCAATATATCAAAACCAAAACTCAATGCCCTTTTCTGCCAAACCCACCCCTTTTCTCTATTTCTGTTGAGTCACTCAGGTTCACAAACTTGGTGTCATTCAGCATTCTTTATTCTCACTCCACTGATCCAATCAGTTGCCAAATCTTTTTTTACCTTTATAATATTTCTTATACTTCCTTCTCTCCTCTCACAAAACCTCCACCCTCATTCATGACCTCATCATCTCTCACTGGGGTTATGATTACCTGATAACTCTGCCTTAAATACATTACACTTACACATCCTCCCCACAATGGCCAAAGTGATTCTCCTAAACCTTAAGCTTCATCCTTCCATCTCCCACTCAATAAACTTTTATGGCTCAATGGTACATTTGACTATGAGTTCACTGAAAGCAGAGACTGTCTTTTACCTCTCTTTGTATCCCCAAAGTATAGCATAGTGCCTGGCATGTAGTAAATGCTTTATAAAAGCTTGCTGACTGATTAAATAACTTCCAGGAGCAAATCCAAATATCTATTTCTCATTTAAAGCTTATCACTGGGGGGCAGGGCCAAGATGGCGGTGTAGCAGCAGCAACATATCGCAGCTCTCACATAGCCAGCCCAAAATACCCATAAAATAGGACTCTAAACCAATCCTAGAACTCTAAAATGCACACAAAGATACTTTCCACTAAAGTCAGCTCAGCTACGAAGAACCATATCAGCACTGCAAACCGAAACCAGCCTGGTCTGAAACTGTGGCTGTGCCCTGGAGGCAGCTAAATGCAAGGAGCCGGGAGGTGGCTGGACGGGAGGAGCCAAGCCCCGGCTAGAGCTTCAGGTGAGTGGATTGGCGGCAGCTGCGGCGGTATCCAGATTTAGGTCAGCGGGGCTTGCGAAATCGTGGGAGAAAAGCGGTCTGGCCGAAATGCCTCCAGAGCAACGAGGCTGCAGGACTGGAGGTCTTGCACCCGCCTCCACACTGCCACTTCAGAGCTCTCAGCCTACAGACTGCAGGGGGATGAAGCAATCATTCAGAGGCCAAGTGCTCTCACGTTGAGCAGCCTAGATCCGGATCGTGATCTTGGGTTTGGTCCTGTGGTTTGTTTTTTTTTCCAGTGAGCCAGAGTGGGGGAAGGACCCAGCAACCCCCTAAGAGCTCCGGCAGCTGGGAAAACCCCAGTGATTTGGGACAGAGCTTTCCCCTCTGGAAGCAGAGCTCCACAGAGATTAAAAAAAAAATCACGGACTGACCAACCATGAATAAGAATAAGCATAAGAAGCAAAGTAAGAATA
>CM053590.1:116344380-116360966 GCA_028646515.1 Pseudochirops corinnae
ATTACTATTACTATTGTTGGCAAGAGATCTGAGATAAGCTACTTTAGCACGTTAGCAAGTTCAAGTCACAGGACCAGGGAATTACATCCCTGGGTACAAGTTGTATATGTGAATATGACTGCTGAACAGTTGGTGGTGGTACTGAAAGACTCAAGGAGACCACAAGAAGTGATTGATTTAGAAATGGGAGAATGGTAGCAATTTCTCACGTATGATATTTCACCTCCCCTTTTCACATTACTGGAATGTTCTCTTTCTTCACCTCTTTCCCTTAGTTTCTCACCTTCCTTCAATTCTCATCTCAAATTCCACCTTCAGCAAACCTTTCCCAGTCCCCTCAGCTGCTAGTGCTTTCTTCACTGAGATTATCTCCCATTTACACTGTATCTATCTTGTGGTATGTACCTACATGTTATTGCCTTCATTGAAATGAATGAACCTTGAAGGCAAGTGTGGTTTGGTTTGGGGGTTTGGGTTTTTGTTTTTTACCTTTCTTTCTATCTTCTATCTTTCTATCTCCTATCTCCTGTATTGTAATTGCTTATTGAGTGCTTTTTAATCGACTAACTTGTTGATCTTGAAAAAAATTGAAACATTCTACAATAGAGTATAAGAAGTGTGGTTTCTCACAACTAATAAGGAAATATGTTTAATATGATTGTACATGTATAGCCTGTATCAGATTGTTTGTCATATTGGGGAGGAGGTGGGAGGGAGAAAAAAAATTGGAACTCAAAATCTTATAAAAGTGAATAATGAAAAAATAAAGTTATTATCCTTAAAAATAAATGAATTTATTTTTAAAAAAAGATGTATGGTTTGTGAGTTTTGGGAAATGAAAATGGTGAACACTGAGTCTTCATGGGTTCATTTAGGCTTTGTCACATAAGACCCATCTGATTTCATTTTTCTGCAGAAAAGCATATCAGTAAAATGCTAGAGGTCTAGTACACTTGGATTTCAGCCAAACAGCTTAATGTAACCTCTCAAAGCTTCTTTCTAGAAAAGGCTGTGTTCACTTGTGTCCAACTCCTCATGACTGCATTTGGGGTTTTCTTGGCAAAGATATTGAAATGGTTTATCATTTCCTTCTCCAACTCATTTTACATGTGTGGAAACTGAGGTACACAGGGATAAATGATTTTTCCTACACAGATGGTAGCTATATGGGCCAGATTTGAACTCAGGAAGATGAATGTTCCTGACTCCATGCCCAGTGCTCTATCCACCGTACCACCTAGCTGCCCAGCTATGTGCTATGTGGCAATATATTCAGTAGGATTTATAACTTGTTGACAATTTAGAAAGTGGAAATAAGTGAACTAAGGTCAATCTGGTGGATGGGCTCTAGTGGAGTGCTACAAAGCTTGGTTTTTGGCCCTATTTTATAAAATTTGTAGAGGTATATGATTTAAATTAAGAGATAGAAGGCATGCTTATCAAATCTACATGAAACATAAAACTGGGATGAATAGTTCATACACTGAAGAAAACAATCAGGGTCCCCAAAAGATAAGGGTTTCAGGAGGCTACAAGCTCATGAGCAATGTGATGCAATAGCCAAAAAAAAAAAATGCCATCTAGGGCTACATTAACAAAAATATAGTGTCCAGAATGAGGGAGGATCTTTGTCAGGCCACAGCTGGACATTAACAAACTAGAGCATGTCCACAGAAAAGTAACCAGGGTACTAACTGAACTTGAAACCATGCCATCTGAGGAGAAGCTGAAGATAATAGGGATAGCTTAGCCTGAAGAAGAGAAGGCTTAGGCAGGTTACGATAGCACTCTTTAAATATTCAAAGCATTATCCTTCTTGTCCCATGAAAGCTAAACTGAGATCAAAAGGTGGAAATTACAGAAAATACCAATTTCTATTAAATATTAGGAGAACTTTCCTACCAATTCAGGGATGTTCAGGGATAGGTGACATTGAACTTGGTAGAGGCAATTTGTGTTTCAGAACAGGGGTGAGCAAAATGAGCTCTGAGGTCCCTTCTGATTCTATCATTCTATGATCCATCATCTGAGTCTGTAGGGATTCCCCTATAGCAGCAGTTCTCAACCTGTGGGTTGCAACCCCTTTAGGGGTCGAATGATTCTTTCACAGGGATTACAGGGGTCACTTAAGATCAACAGAAAACACATATTTCCCATGGTCTTAGGAACTGAGACACCGCTCTTCTATCCGTCTCCAGGCAGGTCCACCCACATGCAGATACTCCCACATATGAGTATTAAAGGGTCACGGCATTAGGAAGGTTGAGAACCACTGCCCTATAGTTTCATGGAGCGGCACTTCATTCAGCAAACAAGAATAAACCAAATATGCAAATTGTAATGGATAAAAAGTTTGAGTCAACCAACAGTAGAAAGAAAATATAATAGCTTTTGGTCCAGGTATTGAAAGGAAAAAGAACAATGTACATAAGGCACGGTCACTTCTGAAGATGTCAAAAGCAGCAGTGAATAGGGAACATTATTGACTTCACTTGCAAAGAGCAAATGGGTCCTTTCCATGGAAAGGAAAGAGAGCATCCTCAATATGCTCCTTGGATAGGGTTCTTATGCAGATTAAGACTGGACCAGTCTATTCACAAAAATACCCCTAACTCAACTAGCTATCTGTACTCTTATGTTAATCCAAAACCCTAAAGAAATATTAGCCAACTAATATGAGTGAATCAAATCATTTATGTTACATTCTATTAATTTCAGCAAATCTAATTTATCTTGGTTGTGGGTGGCAGCCTTCTCGAACTGTCTGACCCCCAAATCCCTTGTGTGCATGAAATTGATGAGCAAATGCAATTCCAGTTGTGAACCTTGATTTTTAATGAGTTCTCCATACTAGGTGCTAATCTGCATTGTTGTCACTTGCATTTATGCGCTGTCTGTCATAGAAACTAATCTATTTCTTCATTCAAAATGGTCTTTAGGAAAAAAAAGTCCAGACTCCATGTCTAATTGCTGAGCTATAGGCAAGAGTCAAGAGTGCAACCCTGCTTTGTATATTCACCCCAGGGATATGATTTAAAAGCACAGAAATTTAGACAATCTCTCTTCTGTTTTGAATGCTTGTCACTGAGCTTATACATTCGAGTAGATATCACAGGGTCTGTGCCCTTGTGTCTAATGTATGGGAATTGGGAGGGGGAGAAGAGAAGGGAGAGAAGGGCCTAATGGTGAAGCATGATTTCCAATCTACCAGGAAATGGCTATGTATCAAAAAGCTGAATATAGGTGAGAGATCTGAGCAGGGCAGGTGATTGTGCATCACATGAGGTTATTTCAAATCTTTATCAGATATAACAGCAGATATGTAAATGATTTTTATCACTGTCATCACTTTCTTTATCAAAGCAGATTTAAACTCCTCTGTTTTACTAATCAGGCAGCTAAGTGTAGTGGGTGAAGTATCAGGCCTGGGGTCAGCAAGACTCCTCTTCCTGAGTTCAAATCCACCCTCAGACACTTACTAGCTACGTGACCCTGGGCAAGGCACTTAATCCTATTTGTCTCAGTTTCCTCATCTGTAAAATGACCTGGAAAAGGAAATGGCAAACTACTCCAGTATTTTTGCCAAGAAAACACCAAAAAAGGTCAAAAACAGTTAGACACAACTGAAAAACAAACAAACAAAAAGTCTTAACAAGGAAACTTAGAGGCTCCTCCATTTAGACCTTACAGGTAATCAAGTTCAAATTCTTAATTTTTCAGATGAGGAAAGTAAAACTCACAGAGGTTAACTAACACCCAAGGCCACATTCACAGTAGGTGGCAGAGCTGAAATTTGAACCTAGGTCCTCTGACTAGGAACCCTTTCCATCATACCAGGTTTCATTTCAAGCAACATGGCCTAATTCATTGCATGTCAGCCCTATAGTCAGCAAGACCTGGGTTCAAATTCAGATGTATACTAGCTATTTAACAAGGTGAAGTCCCATAAGCTCTGTGTCCCCAAGAAGGTCACTTAAACTCTGTCTGCTTCAGTTTCCTCAACTATAAAATGGATAAAATAATAACACCTACCTCTTGGGGTTGTTGTGAGGATCAAATGACATAAGATCTCCAAAGCACTTAGCACAGTGGTTGTTACACAGTTGGCACTTAATAAACGCTTATTCCCTTCTCTTTCCTTCCCTCCCCCCCATTAAGGCTTCAAGCAATTGATGTATTGTTGATCTGCATTTTTTAAGGTAGCTTCTACACTAGGAGCTTCTCTTTTAAAAACATGAGTCTGGAACCCTACTCTCCACCAACCTAGACCTTCTCTTCCCACCACAAAAAAAGAAAAGTCTTAGTAGTTGGTCTTCGTAAGTTGTTGTAGCTAGGAGAAAAAATTCACCATTCTACTGGCAACCATGTGATAAAATGTCTCTCTGAATTTAGTTAAGTTTATTCTCCCAAAACAGCTATGGAAGCTACCACCAGCCCATACACAAAGCCATTTCAGTTCAGTGGGATCATCAGCAGTTTGTAGTCTATGTCTGCGTGCCCAGAGTTGCGTTACATCCACATCATGATGGGGCATTAGAGTGGGACTTTGTGGGAGCAGAAATAGATTCCTAGATAAGAAATAGATTCTAGTTATTTGCTGGTTGGTCCAATGTTCATAGAGTCACATGGTTTTTATAGTTGAAAGAGACATCAGTAACTGTCCAATCCAATCTCACCTCCCCTGCCACCCCATCACCCATGAGTAAAAGCCCACTATAAGATCCCGCTCCTGATTGCAGAACTCCAGGGCAGGGGAATCTATTACCTCTAGAGAGGACTCATTCACATTTAAATACTTTGACTGTTTGTTTTTGTTAGTTATTCAATCATTTAGTCGTGTCCAACTCTTCATGACTCTGTGTACTGTAGGATGCTAATACTGCTTGTGTGATTTTCTTGACAAATTATTGTAGTGGTTTGTCATTTCCTTCATCAGTGGATTAAGGCAAACAGAGGTTAAGTGACTCACCCAGGGTCACACAGTAAGTGTCTGAGGTTGGATCTGGACTCTGGTCTTCCTGACTCCAGGTCCAATGCTCTATCCATTGAGCCATCTAGCTACCTCTTATTGGTTTTTGCTGTTCAGTCATTTTTTCAGTTGTGTTCAACTCTTCATGACCCTGTTAGAGATTTTCCTGGCAAGGATACTAAAGTGGTTTGCCATTTCCTTCTCCAACTCATTTTACAGATGAGGAAACTGAGGCAAACAGGGTTAAGCAACTTGTCCAGGGTCACAGAGCTAGTAAGTGTCTGAGGCCAGATTTGAATTCAGGAAGATGAGTCTTCCCAACTCCAGGCCCGGAACTCTATTCACAGTGCTAGCTAGCTGCTCTATGGAAGTCCTTTTGCCCTCACCCTTTTGATTCATATTGAAGTGAATAGAGCATTAGACTTGGAGTTACCTGAATCCAGGAAAACCTGGATTCAAATCCCCTCCCAGGTATATACCAGTCATGTAACCCTGGGGAAGTTGCCCCATCACTCTGAGTTTGAGTTTCCTCATCTGTAAAATGGAGGTGATCGTTCCAGTACCCCTCTCCCAGAGCTGTTTTGGTGCTCAAATGAGATAACACATATAAAATGCTTGACAAACCTTTTAAGTGCTATATTAATGCCAACTATTATTACTAGTGAGAAATAACAGCCAGAGCAAATCACATATTACATTATCCCAGAGACAGTAATTTTATAAAGTTTATTTTTAAAAATTCAATGCACATGAAAGTAAACATAAAATCACAGGCCGACTTCGTAGTAAGTATATAATTTTATTTAAGAGGTAACATTTCTCTCCCTATAATTCTTTCACTTTTGCTCTCTGCCTCTGTGTGAATGTGTGTGTGTGTGTGTGTGTGTGTGTGTGTGTGTGCGCATGTGTACGAGCATCATTCTCTATTTCTGCCTGCCACACACACAAATAGTTCTGGAATTGCAGGTTCTTCATCCGGGGTCATTGGACTCATTGGGATTTTTCTGAAGCAGCCAGTGGAATAGCTTGGCCCTAGGATAAGAGGCAGAAAGGGAAAATTTGATGTTAAAAGTGCGGTTTTCTGGCTGGAAGATTTCTTTCCTCCTGATTCACTGCAGGTCCAAGTCATTTTTGTCATAGCACATGAAATAATTAATCCTGAAAAATGCATCCTCTAATGAACTTGAAGAACATAAACACGAGGGTGCAGTCACTTAGTACAATAAGACAGCTAAACGTTTCCTCTTTGCCAGTGTGAAAGAGACAATTGTGGAGTCAGAGAGTGAAGCTTTTCCATTCTGCTGGAGGGGGCGAGCACCATTTATCACACTGACTGGGCTGTCATATCAGTGGAAGGACCCTGGAGAGCCCTGACCATGAGATTGAAGGTTGGTACCAATTTACTGCAGCACAAATGCATTGAACAGGAAAGAGATAGCTCCTAATCTCTTCAATTTTCTTACATTACCCTGAAGGCCAGAGAATTAAATGAAACAGTAGCTGGTGACAACTTTAGAGGGTCCTGAATGCATGACAGGAAAGTATTAAAATAGCTCAATAGTTTTATTTTATATGTGTGTTAATCTTGACCCTGCATACGGAGCAAAGTTAGAAAAGACTGTCTTTTGGTTCTGCACAGCCCTCAGAGAGGAAGGCCTGGATAATGCCCATGTGGCTGGTTGGAGAGTCTTATACAGGTCAAAATAGAAGGCAAAGACAAATCTGAGCCTAAATACTCTGCCTAAAACATTTTCCACGTACTATATTTACAATTTGAATTTTATAGCATCTTATATGGCCATCAGTCTCCCTGACTTCTAAGGCTGCTTTTCCTTACATGAAACCTAAATTTGCCAGCATTCTAAGCATGAGGAAATATTATGGCACTGTAGGAAATGATCATTATCAAAAAATCAGAGAAATATAGAAAGTCTTGTGAGACCTGATATAGACGGAAATAAGCAAAACCAAGAAAATAACATCCACAATGACTACAGTGCCAACAATGAAAGACTATTCAAGTTAAGCCAGATATTATATAATCAAAATGAGCAGTTTGGGCTCTGGAGAGGAGATGAAGAAATGTGCTCTTTCTTTCATTGGAAAGGTGGGGAACTATAGGTATGAATAGTGCATGCACAATCAAATGAGGTTACACTGGATGTGACAGTTGGTTTTATTTTATTTAAATCTTTTTTTTCAATTAACAAGCATTTTTTTTCTCTCCCCTTCCCTTCTTGCCCCCAAAAGGAGAGAACTCTTTTAACAAATATGAACAGTCAAGGAAAACAAATTACCATTTTGGCCATGTTTCATTTCACAAATTTAGTCTATCACCTCTCTGCCAGAAGATAGGTAGCATTCTTCATTGTCAGTCCTCTGGATCATAGTTGAATGTAAACAAAACAACATTATAAACTATATAAGCTGTAACATTATAAAAATCAGCAACACTGAAAGACTTAGGAACTCTGACCAACACTTAGTTATAATTTTTAAAATTTCTTACAAGTGAAGGTTCAGTGTTCCAGTGATGATAGGTTACAGGGAGAGACTATAGGATGGGTAAAGGATGTAACCATAAAGGAGTGTGATATAACAACAAATAGCATCAATAAAACTTCTTTTAAAAGAAAGAATTGTTTTAAAAAGAAAAAAATAGTAGTCAATCAGGCTAACTACTCTCTTTTTATAAGCCTGGTAGGTAGGTGGTAGGTGTATCATTCAATTGGGTAGGACCAAGACATTAAGGCAAAAGTAAGGGTGAGCAGGAACTCAGAAAAACCCTAATGTATGGCCTCCTCTGGAAGCTTCAACTCTAGTTCTGGTTCCGTTCAAGTATGGTCAAACAACCTAATAATCATCTGGGCCCATTATCTTCATTGGGTAGAAGGTAGAACAAAAGAAGTCTCTCTCACACACACACACACACACACACACACACACACACACACACACACACACACACACCTATTGTCTGTGTCCATTGACTTTGACTTTATTTTTTCTCTAAATATGCCAATATCACTGGAGACATAGAACAGAACTAATCAATGACTGACACCTGCCATAGACCTCTTCTATTATTCCCTTAATACTGGTACTGCTGTGTGATAAGGCATCAAAGCCCCAAATTGCGTGCAGTCTTAGAATTTAAAGAACTAAAAGAAAAAATCAACTTCCCCCAGTCCTAGATCCTGCTCTTTCAACATTCCCACAATCCAAGAGCAAAATACCTATTCCATTCAATTCCACATTGTCCATATGGACTTAGTCTTCCTCTTCTGCATACACACAAGTGTACATAAATGCACATTAACTTAGAATAAACTCTCCAATTCCAAGCAATTAATAGCCCAACCTCTGCTCTGTAATTCATTATAATAACACAGAAAGGCTCTTCAATCATAGAATCACAGAGTTAGGAAGAATCTCAGTGACTCTCTAGTCTTACCTGTACTTGACCCTTATATAACAGACTGGCAGACAACTGGTCATCCAACCTTTCTTACTACCTATGTGGGCCTAGGAAATGTACTTATTCTCTGTCTGCCTCAGTTTTCTAATCTGAAAAAAAAAAAAAAAAGGAGAGAATAACAATAGCCCCTACCTGCCATTGTTGTGAGGAGCTAATGATGTTTACTTAGCCTAGAACCTAGCCCATAGGAGGTACTTAATAAATGGCTTTTCCCTTTCCCCTTTCCTTTTAGTCTTAAGTTATTATCCCATTTACTCTGAGTACTCATTATTTGATCTTTGTTTTCCTGTATAGCTTTAAAAATGTTTTTCTTATTCTTTTAACTTTTCTTGAAAGCCTTATCTCAGCCTGAATCATAGCACTCCTGATACTGTTCTTGCCGCAAATTTGTATTTATTCTCTATTACTTTCTCTTGACTCCATCTTGTGTCTATGTCTTTTTAAATCAAACTTGGTTGTTAAATTTCTTGTTTATTCACACCAATTTCATTAGACAACTCCCTTTCTTCCACCTCCTCCTCCATATAATTTCTGCTTGTGCCTTTAAAATCTTAATCTTGAGAAATTCCTAACTTTTCTGAATTGACTTTACTTATAGAATTTAAGTTCATCAGATATTACCTAACCTCTCTCTGAAACCTTTTAAATCTGCTCTTCCAAAATCTAGGGTATATCTTCATCTTTCTCCTCTTCTTTGTCAGAAATTCTGAGATGGAACAGTTCCTTCCTGCCAACATTCCCATAATTTCCACCTTAGCAATCGAGGTCCTATTGCTAGTGAGATTCAGATCCAGGATCTAGTTTCCTCTGGTTGTTCTTATACCTCTTGAGTTATGTTGGTCCTTTTATTCATTCATTAATTGTTTTAAGAAGTAAGAGCAAGTGAAGCTGCAGGAGATGAGGGGAACTTGCTTGGTAAAAAACAGAATTCAGACCAGGATAGCAGTGACTACATCTCTCCCAGCATAACATCACCTTGGAGGTACCAAAAATTTGCAGACCCCCAAAACTAGCTCTGAAAAGAGGGGGTAAGCAACAATGACAAAAACTAGCTCTGAAAACACCAAAAGAAAAAAAAAAAGCCTGAGGCTTGAGAGACTCTCTCCACACACAGATAAGCAGAAAGTTCAACTCAAGAAAGAGGTGGGGAAAATGAGCAAACAACAAAAAGAGAATTTGACCATACAAAGTTACTGTAGAGGCAAGGAAGACCAAGACATAAATTCAGAAGAAGACAAGAATGTGAAAACAGCGAGAAAAACAGTCTCAATGAAGAATTCTAATTGGACACAATTTCAATAAGAATTCCTGGAAGCGTTGATTTATTTCTGTTTTTGTTCTTTAAAGAGAGATAAAAGTAAAAGAGGAAAAGAAATTAGAATGATGCAAGAAAATTATGACAAGAGAATTAACAGCTTGGTAAAAGAGGTACAAAAAATACTGAAAAAAATGTCATCTTAAAAACCAGAATTGGCCTAATGGTAAAATAGGCATGAAATAGGCACAAAAATTAATGGACAAGAAGAACTACTTAAAAAAGCAGAATTGGCCAAAAAGAAAAAGAGGGACAAAAGCTCACTGAAGAAACTAATCCTTAGAAATTAGAATTGGGTAAGTAAAAGCTAATGACTCCATGACACTTCAAGAAACAATAAGACAAAGTCAAAATAACATAAAAAAAGAAGAAAATGTGAAATATCTCATTGGAAAAACAACTGACCTGAAAAACAGATTGAGGAGAGATAATTTAAGAATTATTAAACTACCTGGAAGTCATGATCAAAGAAGAGTTTAAACATCATATTTCAAAAAATTATCAAGGAAAACTACCCCCAATATCTTAGATCCAAAAGGAAAAACAGAAATCAAAAGAATCCACTGATCACCTACTAAAAGGGATCCAAAATGAAAATTCCCAGAAATATTATAGCCATATTCCAGAGCTCCCATGTAAAAAAGAAGTTACTTCAAGCAAATAGAAAGAATCAATTCAAATATCATGGAGCCACAGACAATATCACACAAGATTTAGCAGTTTTAACATTAAAGGAGGGGAGAGCTTGGAATATGATATTCTGAAGGTCAAAAGAACTAGGATTACAACAAAGAATCACCTACTCAGGAAAAACTGAGTGTAATTCTTTAGGGGGGAAATGGATATCTAATGAGATAGAAGATTTCCAAGCTTTCTTAATGAAAAGAGTAGAGGTGAATAGAAAATTTGATAATCAAACAGAAGGCTCAAGAGATAAAAAGGTAAATATGAAAGAGTAATCACAATGGAGTTAAACTGTTTACATTCCTATATATAGGAAAATATACTTGTAACTCCTGAGAACTTTGACATGGCTAAGGCAATTAAAGGGACTCTACTTAGAGGACATGGGTAAGAGCTGATTATGTTGGAATGATCTCTAAAAAAAATAATGGAGGAATGAGAAGGAAGGATGTACTGAGGGAAGGGGGAAGGAAAAGGTAGAATGAGAGAAATTTTCTCACATAAAGTGGCATACAAAAAAAGAGCTTTTATACTAGACTGGAAATGTAGGGGATGGCAGGCAGGGCTTGAATCTCATTTTCATCAGAATTGGTTCAAAGGAGGAAGAAAATACATATATATATACATATATACATATATATATATAATGTATGTGTGTGTGTACATACATACACACGTACTCAGTTGTGTATAGAAATTTAACTTTCTTAATAGGGAAATGGTAGGGGAAGGGGAAGAAAGAAGGTGGTGACAAGGGGAAGGTAGATTAATGGAGGCAGTGGTTAGAAGGAAAATAGACTTTTGAGCAGGGATAGGATAAAAAGGGTGGTGGGAGAAACAGAAGATAGTGAGACAGAGGGAAATACATAGTTAGTAATCATAATCGTTGATGTGAGTGGGATGAGCTCACCCATAAAATGAAAGCTGATAGCAGAATGGTTTGGAAACCAGAATCCAATCAAATGTTGTTTACAAGAGACACTTGAAACAGAAGCATAGACAGAGAGTTAAAATAAAGGGGCAGAGTGAATCTAATAAGCTTCAGCTGAAATAAAAGAAAAAATGTAAGGGTAGCAATCTCAGATGAAGCAAAAGCAAAAATAGATTTAATTAAAAGAGATAATCAGGAAAACTAAATTTTGCTAAAAGGTATAGACAATGAAATACTATCACAATTTTTACAGCAAGTTTCTCTGATAAAGGCCTCATTTCTCAAATATATACTGGTGATAGGACTGAGTCAAATTTATAAAAATAAGAGCCATTCCACCATTGATAAATAGTTAAGGATATAAACAGGCAATTTTTAGAAGAAGAAACCGAAGCTAGCTAGCTAGGAAAAAAATGCTCTAAACTACCATTGATTAGAAAAAATGCAAATGAAAACAACTCTGAAGTACTACCTGACATCTATCATAAATGACAAGGGGATCAGGGAAAAATAGGTATACTAATGCATTGTTGAGGGAGTAATGGCTTGGTCCAACCATTCTGCAAAACTATTTGGAACAATACCCAAAGTGCTATAAAACCATGCATATTCTTTGATCTAGCAATGTCACTACTAGGTCTGTATCCCAAAGTGATCAAGGAAAAAGGAAAAGAACCTATATATACAAAAATATTTAAAATAGCACTCTTTGTGGTAGCAATGAATTGGAAATTGAGACAATTCTCATCAAGTAAGGAATAGCTGAACAAGTTGTAGCATGTAATTTTGATGGGGTACGATTGTGCTATAAGAAATGATGAGGAGGAGGATGGTTTCAGAAAAATATGGCAAAACATATGAACTGACACAAAGTGAAAGTGAAAAGAACCAGGAGATCATTATGCATGGTAACAGCAAGTTTGCATTGATGATTAACCGTAAATGATCAGGCTATTCTGATCAATACAATGATCCAAGACAATTCCAAAGGACTCATGATGCTTTCCACCTTCAGAGAGAGAACTGATTAACTCTGAATGCAAATTGAAGTAGAACTTTCTCACTTTATTTGTATTGCTTTTTTTGGAAATATGGCTAATATGAAATAAATTTTGCATGATTTTACATGTATAATTGCTATCATATTGCTTGCCTTCTCAGTGAATGAGAGAAGGGGTAGAAGTGAGGGAGAGAATTTGGAACTCAAATTTTTAAAGAGTGTTGAAAATAAATAAATAATATTTCTTAAAAGAAAAAAAAAGGAACTAAGAGCCTGTTCTTGCTTCTATAACAAACTACAACTTTTAGCATGTAAGCATTTTTGCAGCTATCGGGTAACTAGAAAGGGGTTTTAAAATGAGCAGAATCTATGAGTTCTTCTTCTGTACACAGGTATTTCTAAAGCCTAACACTTCAAATGTACGGTTTGAACAGTTCCTGTTGGGAAGAGTGGGAGGTGTTGAAACAGACAAAAAGGAGCAATGAGTTAGTACGTTATACCACAATTAGGTATATCATTCATTTTTAGTACATTCAGTATACAGAATGTTAAAGAATTGAAAGAATTAACTGATTCAAGTTGGAGCACATCATGAGTTAGGTACTTGGGAAGTGTGATGCTATAAGTCATCTCTATTAGTTCTTATAAATACCAAGGGAAATTGAGGAGGAAAGATGAAAACCTTCAGGAACTGCTAGTATGAAGTTAAGGGATTATCATACTTTGAATAAATTCCTTTGTGGGTAGAAAGGTGTTGCTGACTACAGAGAAGAAATCTGCAAAATGCTAAAATTGCCAACAGGCATAAAATACTGCACCCATTATTCCCAATATTGCAAAATTGATTATTCCCCTAATTCCTTCCTGAAAGTTCTGATGAGTCCTAGGTCCATGGACCCAAAGAGATTCACATCCAAATTATGGGTGTTTTAAATGATAATTTACTTTCATTAACTTATTTTCCCCTACCCATACAGAAAACTAGAAATTTTAAAGGTTAACTCATATAGTTTTTTGGTTGCTCATTGTGCTAACAGACCCAGGAAAAGAATAGCATTGAAACCATAAATATTTAATAAGGAGAAAAATATGAATATCAATATTGATTATAATCCTGAATGTAAACAGGGTATTTAAAAACCCCACATAGAATAGATGAGGTCATGATTTCTGCCAAAGTCATAAGTAGGGAAAGCTTAGACTCAATTTCTCTTTGGAGGTGGAGGGTACTTACTCTTGGATGATCTCCCATCTCTTTATAGGTTAGCAACTCATATCTTTCTCTACTCCCATTTCCCAGCCAATTAGTCCCTTATCTTATAGAGGCAGGAAAAAAATTCCTTCTCCTCTCTTTCAACCCAGGAAAGAGACAAGTAAAACTTCCTCAGTCACTGGCAAGAAAAGACCTTCCTTCTCAGTGGGAAAAATTTCTTTCCCTTCTCTATGCACACAGATATGTCTCCTATTGGAGCAAGTAGAAAGAGATGTTCATACACTCACCCAGTTCAGAATGAAGAGCTTCTATTCATCTCCCCAACACTCATTATATGTTTGGCATAAAGTACTTAATAAACACTTTTGAATTCATTGATTTATTTATTCCTTCCATCTCAGTCAGCAAAAGTTTTTAGTTGAGTCTTTTGGGGAGTGTTTCTACAGGACAAATTTCTCCTTTTGCTATGAACTCAATGAGAAAATAGAATTCCATTAACCAAAATTAATTTTATAACCAACTTTGCTAGAAAATATTTCTCCCATAGGACAAGGAATATTTTAAGTTGAAGAAAGAACCAAAGTAAAGCAGTATTGTCATCTCTGTATTTAAGGAATAGCACATTTTATTTTAAGCTCTTTTCAGAAACATGTATGATAGGGGCAGATAGGTGGCACAGTGAATAGAGTACCAACCCTGGAGTCAGGAAGACCTAAGTTCAAATCTGTCTTCAGACACTTAACACTTACTAGCTGCATGACCTTGGGCAAGCCACTTAACCCGAATTGCCCTGCCTTCCCCCCTCCACAAAGATTAAAAAAAAAAAACCAGAAACATGTATGATAAAAAGAAAGTGTATTGAGTGCAATTCTGAACATCTAATACTATCCACACTACACAATAGATTCTTTCCAAAGTTGTTTATGACATATAGGTCCAAATAGTCCAAATTCTGCTCAAACAGACTATCCTAATACCGTTTAAATGAAGCTTATTTTATTTGGAAAGATTGCTTAGTATTATAGTTCCCATTTTAATGGATAATAGGAGAGAAATTATTATCTTTATACTATTAACATAATTAAATTAGTGGTCATAGGATCATACAATTAGAACTAGAAGGCATAGTAGAGACCATTGAGACCAATGTCTTTACACACACACACACACACACACACACACACACACACATTTGACAACTGAAGAAACAGCACAGAGAACTTTAGTGACTTGCCCAGGGTGATATAACTAATAATCACCTGAAGGACAACATTTAGGATGAAATTTGCACTCAGATCCTTCTAAGTCTATCATTCTATTTATTATACAATGATATCTCTCAAGCAATACACTATTTTAAGATTCTATGCATTCCTTACTCCCTTCCAAAACACAAAATCAAGCTAATTTTTAGGTTAAAATACTTCCTTAAATTATTGTTTTAAATAAAATCTGTTTTTGAATTAAAACTTAACCCTATGACATTTTTAGTCTTCATGAAGATCCTCCACTATCTGCCCCCAACCAAATCTCCATCCTTTATCTCCTAATACTTTCATATATTAATCCTCCACTTGGAATCATAAAACAGAGTGCAAATCCACACAGAGGTTGTCTACTCCAATACATGCCTGGCTGAAAAATCTCCTCTGCAAAAATCCCACAAAGTTATCTAAATCTATGATCCTGAGAAATCATAGCTATAAACAAAGAGAAAACATCCCTATGTTGGATAGGTTGATTTTTATCAGAGAAATAGTATCTCTGAGCCAGTTAAGTTTATGGAGGTTGAAATTATTAACAAGTATATACTGTTAGTGAGCATATCTAACACTGTGAAGTATTAGGATTCTATCAGGAAAAGTACAGATTAAGTTTTGCCTGGAAAAGAAAAAGAGTATCTCTTAACTGAGGCATTCCCTCACATTAGGGATAGATTACAACTCTGAGTTTCTTGATTGTTTTTGTGAATTTGTACCAGCTTGCATGTCTTATTTATTTGCTATGATATTAATTATTTTATTGTTATTCATCATTTACCTTTTAATATAAATGAGTATTCTTTAGCATCTGATTTATATCTGATACTTTCTCCAAATATCCAGTTTAGCCATTCCTGAGGTTTTCTAACTATTCAGTCATTATTACTAAGTAAATGGAAATTTCTCCTGACATGGTGACAATTTTAGTGATGACTTAAAATTTTTGTTGTTCCAAATAGTCTGGATAAAAAATAATTCTAATCTCATATGTTTTTCTACCAACTCCCCCCCAAAAAAGCACCTCTTTTTTTATTCTAATGCCACTATTTCTATTAAGAGCACTAATAAACCCAATTTTGCAATCCCAACTTGCAAATCCTCAATGGTATCTAATCAGTTTCCAAGGCTTATTCTATCTCTACCATCTCAGGTCTCTATTTCCTTTTCTCCATTCTCTCCACCTTCATGTATGTTTTCACTATCTCTTGCCTAAACTGCTACAATAGCCTCTTAACTGATCTCCCTGCCCCTCCACCTCTCCACTCTCCAATCTATCATCCAAATAGTTACATTTCTCGAAGTGTAGATCTGAGCATGCCATACCCCTGGTCAAAAGTTCCTATTGTCTCTTCATTTAACCTGTCATAAAATACAAACTCTTCTGTTTGGCACTTACAGCCCTTCACAGTCTGGCTCCAGCCTTCCTTTCTGGGTTAGTGCACAACAACACTGTTTTTCATGCATTCTATGTTTCAGACAAATTCATCTATTTGCTTTTCATAACATAGCATTCTCTCATCTCCTTGCCTTTGCACATGCTGTGCTCTTAGCCTAGAATGCAGTCCCTTCTCACTTCCACCTTTTAGAATATCTAACCACTTGAAGGCTTAGCTCAAGAGCCCCCTCCTATTAGAGAACAATTCTGAGTCTCAAGGGTTGTTATCTTTCCTCTAGAAAATTACAAGGTATTTATTTTGAGTATTTTGAATTTGTTTATTGTATACATATTGTGTC
>CM053590.1:116361066-116380065 GCA_028646515.1 Pseudochirops corinnae
TCTCATATTTATTCCTTTTCTTATATTCAGTTATCTCCAGCACCATTTAAGAGATAGTTTTTAATGCTGATGCTGTTGCTGCTGGTGGTTTTAGTTCAGCTGTTTCGGTTTGATGGTAGCACACTAAATTAACTCTGAATGGAGACAGTAAAATTAATTCTCACTATATCTCTCAGTCATCCTCTACTATAGCAGTCACTTGTATTTGGAATTAAAAATTGTCTGTGTCCCACAAAAATCCCTGTACTTCCCCTTATTTTACTGCCAACTGTTAAGCCTAGCCATGCAGAATTATGAAACTAAAGCTTTAGGATGGGTCAAATTATCTCTACCTTGTCTGTATTTTTCTACTGTGGAACCCTTTGTATTTGCCAAAAAAACATGTCTGTAAGTATTTTTCTGGATTGGAAAAGGAAGCATTCTTCTTTATGTGTTGAAGGTAAACAAGTTTAGCAGCCTGAGCTGGGTTCTAATTTCAGTTTCACCACTAACTTACTCTTTGACTTTGGAAAGGTATTTGTTATTCATTATATGACAACAGCCTCTGATTTCTTGTTATGTGATTTTCCTAAAAGCAAATTTATGGAAAAAATACCCAGCAATGAACCCAGAAAATGATACTTAATACTTCCACTGTGCTCAGCACTTTTCCGAACACAACTAGAGTTCAGTTCTGGAGGTCGCAATTTAGAAAGGATATTGGTAAACTGGAACACATCTAGAGGAAGGTACCCAGAATGATGTAAAGGCTAGAAACCATGATATATAAGGATTGGCCAAAAGAATTGGGGACACTTAGCTTCAACAAGAGAATTCCTGGGGAGATGACAGCTATCTCCAAATACTTCATAACATCATAGCATCAGAGACTTAAAGGTAGAAGAGGCGTTAGAGGTTATCTAATCCAACACCCTCATTTTACAGATAAAGAAACCAAGTCCCAGAGAAGTTAAGTGATTTACCCAAAGTTGTAGAAGTAGAGAGACAAATTTTGAAACCAGATAAAAGGATTGGATCTGGAAAAGTACCTGGAAGTGTTAATGAAGTTCCAATTCATTTCAACACATATTTATTAATATGTGCTATAGTGGAAAGAGTACTGGTTATGGAATCAGAATACTTGAGTTCAAAGCCTTCCTCTGACACTTAATCCCTATTTCACATTAGGCAAGTCATAACCTCCCTGAGGTTTCCTCATCTGTCAACAGATGGATGGATTCAGACTAGAAGGTGCTACTGAGCTCTAGTGTCAAAGCTACAATTCTATAATCCTGAGAGTTTGCTATGTGCCATACACTGTTCTCTAGGTTCTAAGGATACAAAGACTAAAAATGAAAACTGTCTCTGCCCTCAAGAGACTTATATTGTTCTGGACGCAAACAGCCTGTATGCCACCAAGAAGTAAATTAATATGATAAAAGAAATTTTAGGGGGTGGGAGGAGAGGACTAAAGTGATTACTGAGAGAATCAAAAAAAAGATCTCATGTAGGAAGGAAGATTTGAGTGAGCCTGATATGTAGCTAAAGATTTCAAGGGTAGGTAAGGAAGGGAAAATATGATTTATTATATATTATTATTATCCACATCCATTTCACTTGTTAGAATGTTCGAGTCTTTTTCCCAGGGTAAAGAATCCTTGGATCTGGGCAGGCATAGTGAGTCACTCAGCAACCTGGTGTCTGATCAGCATAATCTCTTGCATACTCCTAATTAATAAAAACATTTATTAAGTCCCTATATTTGTGAGTGACTGTCCAATTTATTCACCAAGGACACAAAGGCAAAAATGAAATAGATCTTGCCCTCAAGAAGCTTACATTCTAGCAGGGAAAATAATAGTAACAGCTGCAGCATAGCATTAAGGTTTGCAAATGTTATGTCATGCAACCTTCACAACAGCCTTAGGATATAGGTGTTATTATTTTCCCCATTTGCAGATGACAAAATGGAGGCAAACAGAGGTGATATGATTTGCCCAAGGTCACAGAGGTAGTACGTGCCCAAAGCCTGTATTTGACCTTAGGACTTCCTGACTTCAACTCCAATAATCTATCACTAAGCCATGTGCATGCACCCATATAGTATTTACGGAATAAATATAAGGTTAGATAAGTAGCAGGGGAGAATCACAAAAGGATGCATATAAAAGATAGCACTTGAGCTGAACTTTGAAGAACTCAAGTGATTCTAAAAGATGGAAGTGAGGAGAGGCACATTCTATTCATTAGAGATAACACACGTCCAAAGACATGTTATGAGGAACAGCAAGAGATGGAATCATGGAGCCCAGGAAGATGGTATGACTGGAATGAGGTGTCTGTCTCCTGAATTTGTTCAGATATAAAATCAATTTTGGATAAAACCACAAATGTGAGTGCCTTGCAGACCAGCCAGGTTGTGAATGGTCTTAAAATGGGAAAAAAAAATTAAAGTTATTCAATAAACAAGGGAGCCATTGAAGGATTGAATTTGGAGAGAACCTGGAGGAAAAGGTTGAAAGAGGAAAATAAACATGATCAGTCCTGTGCATGAGGAAGGTTAAAATGGCAATGGGGTTGGATTTAACCTAAGTTAATTATAAGAATTACATTGAAGTGGATAGTAGTATCTAACCATTAATAAGAAATGCATGTCATTCCCCAGACCAAGAGTCCCCAATGGGTCAATTGCAATCTATCAGTTAAACATAGGTGGAAGGAACTTTGGAGAGCATCTACTGGAGTCCTAATCCCTTTTTTATACAGAAGCAAAGAGAGACTAAGAAAAGTTGATTGATTTACCCATTATCTTTGCTTTTTTTTTTTTTTTTACAGGATTGAAGGCAGAGCAATTAGGGTTAAGTGACTTGCCCAAGGTCACACAGCTAGCAAGTGTTAAGTGTCTGAGGCTGGATTTGAACTCAGGTCCTCCTGACTCCAGGGCTGGTGCTCTATTCACTGTGCTACCTAGCCACCCCTACCTTTGAGATTGCAAGTAGTAACTCTGAGATTTCAACCCAGGTCCTCTTGTTCCCAAGTCAGTGATTTTTCTGCTATACTAAGAAGCCTTTCAGACAGGAGAGGCTATAAACTATGCTTCTCCACCATAATGTTGTCTTTGTTCTTGTTGTTGATGGCAATAATGATAGTGATGACAATAATGTAGCATTCTACCTCAAAGCCCCTCTGAGACTTTAGACTAGCTATATCTATATATGAAGTAGTTAGGAATGAGGCTAATCTAGAACAAGGGATAATGATCTTACCCCTTGAGCTTAGTTTGTTTCTGTGTCTTTTCCCCCATCAATTCATCTATATGGAAGAAGAGAAGATGCTTTAGGTTTTAAAACTGTGGAATCCAGTACACCAGAGATATTTGGTAGTTACTAAGCAAATGACCAACTCTAAAGTAAGATTTGCTTAATGGTATATATGATAACTTTCAGAGATAAAAATTGGGAAGTATAAAGAATGTTCACCATCAGTTTAAGTGGGGTTACCTACAGAGATCCTTCAAACCCAATAGCCAGGAATTTAAGGACAAAGAAAAAATGAAACCTGGAGGAATTAGTAAGCTGGGAGGACCTTACTCCATTTACTAAAGAGCTTGGTATCTGATAATCTAATGCCAAGAAAATGAGAATTTTTGTAACAAAGGCTCTGAATGGAACAAGAAAAAAGAATGTGAGGATAAAAGCATTATTCATTGGTTCTAGGCAAGAAATTCTTCTGACTTTTCTAAAAGAACCATAGCAAGGGGAAAAAATAACTATGGTCTTTAAGCTAAAACAGCATGACTGTGTCTGTGTTACTTATGAGGAAGAGATAACCAAAGGATTTCAGCTCATCTGGAAGCTGGAATAAGTTCAGCTACAACCAGGGAACTGTATCTGTTAGAAGGGAATCCAGTAGAGTAGTGTCCATGTGAGCCATATCCAACCAGGAGTACTTATCCATCTAAGCAGCATTTAATCAAGCATCATCCAATGGAGCAGTATCCAGGGGTGTCCACAAGAGCAGGGAGCAGGCCCAGTGAGAGCAGGAAAATGACAGCATTAGAAGACATAAGTGTCCCTAAAGTATCAGAAATATAAGTTGCCTTTTCCATACATATACCCTTGCAATACAGGTTTCCTAGAACGAATGTGTCCTCCTCTGTAAGGATACCTAGGCCACATGTGTCCCTTCCAAGTGGATTATACAGTCTATAACATTCCCTACGGGTAATTGTGTATACTTAGGGGAGAGTGTGTGCCCTAGATTTTTGGGAAATATATTTTGTGGCTACTTTTTCACAGTAACTCGCACAAAATCATTGCTTGTTGGTTCATTAATAAATTTGTGCTATTATATCACTTCATTGAATGCCATTGTTTGGATCTCCCTCTGTCCTCTGGCTCACTATTGATGGTAAATGCATCACTGGGAGCTCAAAAGCATTAGTTTTTAAGGGATTCCATTTACTAAGCTCCTTGAACCTAGAATAGTCATTCTCTGAAAATCATACCCTGAGAGCGTTGGTAGAGGGTTTGAACTCAGGTCCTCAGAATTACATAACCAAAATGCTATCTACTAAGGCACATTCTCCATGGAAGTAATTATAGTTCAAAAGAGTCTTCATCAATACGTAAGGTTGTAATTTGACTTCATTCCTCTGTTATATTTCAACATTAGGATCATATAATCATAGACTTAAAGCTTAAAGAAAACTTAGAGGCCATCTTGTCAAACTCCCTCATTTTGCTGATATAGAAACTGAGGACCAGAGAGGTGAGTTGATTTACCCAGCATTACACAGGGAGTAATAGAGCCAGACATCAGCATTTGCTCAATTTAAGGACTTAATTGACACATTGAAACTATGTCTACATGACTAACCACTGCCTTGTCCTAACTAATTTTTGGTCAACCCAGTCACCTCAGCCACCTATCCTTTATGAAATGGCACTTGAAGCACTGGTCTGCCCAATCATTAGGTCATATAAATGAGCTACTACTTACTGTTCTTACTAAAAGTTATAGCCGTAAAAGATCTGGGCAAATTCAGCTACCATTCTCGTGAGATAGCGTAACTCTTCTGGTTTGTACTTGCTATATTTATGTAAGCACTGGGAACATTTGCAAAAAATGACAGTTGTTAAAGTGACATCTTCTTACCAGAAAGAAAACATCAAATTTGGTTTCTGAAACAGTCAATTTATCTTCAATGTCACCCTGATTAGCCTCAGTGGTAGAGCCTTTGGATAGAAAATGCCATGACATCTGATCTACCGTCATGGAGGCACCTTATGAGAACTCACTTTGAGGGAAGAAATGATTAAATACTTCCCTTACCAGGAAGAGTAGAATTAAATTGCTTTCTTCCAAAAATGAAATTATGATAGATGAGCTAATTAGCCTAGAAGATTTCCTTTTGGGGAGATGGGGGAAGGGATGAAATATTCATGCTACCCAAAAGTGAATAAATAACTGGGTATCCACTGCAAATGTACTGAGAGACTATGGGTAATGGAAAAAATGAGGAATTTGATAACACAACATAAATTGTCATTGGAGGGTCTATCATTAAACTGTCATTAGATACTCCATTTATGGAGCAAAAAATTGATGAAGAAAATAAACATGGCAATACACATAAAGAAATGGAATCATCCTTTGTACATCTCAAGACACTATCTCAAGAGAAGACTGTTATAATATTATTTTTAGAAGTAGAAGGCAAAGAGAAGCTTGCTACTTATTATAGCAGCTATTTAAGAAGGTAGGTCAGTAATGTGAGAAGAATAAGAGCTAACCATTTAGCATCCCAAGTGCTCCATTGGTACCCAAGCAATTTCAAGAGAATGGGAAGGAGAACTCAAATCCAATTATCTAGTCCATAATTGGATATGGACAAGATATGTTATAACATGGCCTACAGAAGGGAGGAATCACAGTAAAATCACAGATAAGTGAGAAATAATGTTTAAATAAATGAACTCATAAAAACTAACAGTGACTTCTGTAGCATTTGTTCTATGAAAGAATGAACTGTTTTCAGGTAAATGTTTTTTGAAGTAATTTCTCTTCTCCTTAATTTAAAATTAAAACTGCACACTTTTGGATCTGGATCCTGTTTAAATTATTTTCATCTAATTTCAGATATTAATATTCTCAATTTAGTCCCACAATTCAGTGGGGCAACATAGGATCAAGTCTAGGTAACAAGCATTGTGTTATTGCCAACAAAAGCCTCACCCTCATCACCCCTAATCTAGGCTTCATCCAGATTTCAACTTTCTCCTTCTTCAAACCTACTGAGATAGCAAAGGTCAAACAAGTAAGGAAATGGACAAGTTTCCATTTTTACCTCCCCCTCTGCTGTAGTTGTTTTCTCCCAAAGAGAAAGCGCTCTTGAGCAATAAATTGGTTGAGAATTGGAAGAGAGGAGAAAGAAAAGCAAAAGACCTCAAAAACCTCAAAATGAATAACTGATCTACAACTGCCCAAGAGGCAGAAACAACACCAAAGACAACAAACAAAATCAAACTCTCCAATGTTAAGGGTTTACCAATCACTCAGACTTACGGAAGATCTAATAGGGAGGCCAACAGGACTAAATCTGAGCACAGATTTCAAAAATTAGATCCTTTTCAGGTGTTATGGTAACCAGTGGGTTGAAGTGCCTGTCTCAGGAGCTAAGTCATTGTTAGTAGCAAATACTTGAGTATTATGTGCACATAAAACTTCTTTCTCTTTAAAAATTTAGAAAGAGTTGTCTTTAAAAAGAAAAATACATCAACAGAATCTGGTTACACAACTAGGCCATACATTACTGAGGTTAGCTGCTTAACCGCCTCTGTGACCTTAGGCAAGAGGTTTCACTGTTCTGGGTAAGAATTTCTTCATCTGAAAAATAATTATAATAGCTTTTTTGTGTATATAAGGCTTTATGATTTACAAAGCACTTAATAGACATTATCTTAGTTATTCTTACAATAAGCCTGGAAACTAAATTATATTTGAGGCATGAAGAGAGGTTCAATAAATTGTCTAGGGTCACAACAAGTGATAATTGGAGGCAAGATCTAAATCCAGGTCTACCTGACTCCTGGTCTAATGGACACTAGTAACATGTAGTCCAATTCATCTAGGAAACCAATTTTTGCTATAACATACCTGAAAAGAGGTGGTCCAGGCTCTGCTTGAAGATTTCCAAAAAAGGGAAACTTAGCACCTCTAAAAGCAGCTCATGCTTTTTTGGCCAGCTCTTCCTTCCATCAAGTCTAAATATATCTTGTCACAATTTCTATCCACTGTTTCTAGTTCTGTTCTCTGGGGCCATACAGAATAAGGATGATGATGGTGGTGGTGGTGATAAAGACTATATCTAGCATTTGTATCAGTCTCTAAGGTTTGCAAAGTACTTCACAATATCCTATTTGATCTTCACAATAACCATTGAAGAAAAAGTTCATTATACTAACCCCATTTTACAGATGAGGAAATTGAGATAGCCAGAGATTAATTGACTTCCCAGGGTCACTTTGCTAATAAAGCTGACTTTGAACTCAGGTCTTCTTCACTTCAGGTTCAATACTCTATCCATTGTACAGTCTCACTGCCTTGACATAACAGACCTTCAAATACTTTAAAAAATAGCTGTCATTCCCACACAGACACACTAAGTCTTCTCTTCTCCATGCTACATATGTCTGGTGCTCATGTAACATGGACTTCAGACCTTTTACCATCCCCTTTTCCATCTTCTGGACACTCTCCAGCTTATTAATGTCTTTGAATGATGGCTGCTTTTTGAGAATTGCTTTTTGGAGGGCAATCAGGATTAAGTGACTTGCCCAAGGTCCCACAGCTAGTTTTTGTGTTGTGTCTGAGGTCAGATTTGAACTCAGGTCCTCCTGACTCTAGGGCCGGTGCTCTATTTACTGCACCACCTACCTGCCCCAAACATTATGAAGACCAACTTCTAACATCAACATGTCTTTTTTTTTTTTTGCTTTTTGGAGAGGGGAAGGCTGGGCAATTGGGGTTAAGTGACTTATCCAAGGTCACACGGCTAGTAAGTGTTAAGTGTCTGAGGCTGAATTTGAACTCAGGTCCTCCTGATTCCGGGCCAGTGCTCTATTCACTGCTCTACCTAGCTGGCCCCCCTGAACACAATTCTTAATGTAAGCTGAAGAACGTCTAATCCTGTCTCCTTCATCTTACAGATAGGGATACTGAACCCTAGCAAGGTGAAACAAGTTTCCCAGTCACATTGGAAGCAAGTAGCAAAGACAAGATTCAAACCAGGTTCTTGGACTCCAAAACCAGTACTCATAGAACTCCAAAATGGCTTTGCCTACATTTTCTGCTGTAACAACCAGGCCTCAATTTTAGTCCTACTCCAATGACTCATAGAGGTGGCCTTATGAGCTCAAGGACAAGGTCATATCCAGGAGAAAAGTCTACAGTTCTGGCAATAGACAGTCATCTGAGAACTATCCTAAATAAGTTGTGAAAGATTCATCACTAGAAGGCTGGCTACCAGGTGATAAAAATTTCTAGTCACAGAAGCTTATGAGCAATTTATTAAGGTGTGGAAGGAACTGCGATTAGCACTAGTGGAAGAAATGCCTACACTGATGAAATCACAGACCCTTGAAATTAAAGAACCAGTATCAAAAAAATAACTGAGTAATCAGACAAATTGTTGCACACTTTATCTAATCCAGTCTCAAGACTGTCATAATAATCCAAATGGCTTTTGGTGACTGATTCTTTGGATCTTAATGATTCAGTTGGATTAGCATCTGAATTTGACTATATGGATAATATCATTTATATTATTGCTGTTAATTTTATTAACATAGAATATGTTATTAATATTCTTACATATAACTACATGAATAATAATAATTACTAGATCAAGTATAGTGCCAAGATCTTACAATTAGGCTTCGTATGCTGTGCTATGGGGAAGGAAGGCATCAAAAAGGTTATCATTCCGAATAGCTCCCTAACTCTGTCTCTTTACCTGAAATCTATCCTTAGAAATTCATTCCTTTGGGGTCACACAGAACCCATAGATTCTCAGAGGGGGAAGATACACCAAAGCCCATATAATCTGATCCATATCTAAGAAGGAATTGCCCCTAGGATATACCCAATGAGTATTATTCATCCTCAGTTTAAAAAACTTTAGTAAAGAGAAACCAATGAGAAAGCGCATTCCACTCTGGGTGGCTCTAATCATCAGGAAATATTCCCTTAACATCAGGCTTTAATGTTCTTGAAAGCTGTTGTTTGGAAGCTTTTCAGTCTTTGAGTCCTCTATTAAAATATTGGTAATCCACTGAGGGATACTTGCTTAAGTTATCATCAAGTAACACCCAAACAGTAATCATTTGAAAATATTACAATATCAAGTTAGCCAATGAAGGACTTTGGCAAGTCTCAGATGCAAAGAAGATGAAAAAACAGAGTTCATAAGGATACCAAATCCAAATTTTATGTACTTCACAATTTTAGACAATGTTGGCTCAAGTTGGCAATACCAGGGATAGAGAATTTCCAAGTGAAGAAACTCCCTCTACCAAAGCAGACTGACGCCTTCTCTGCAACATATGGTCATAGAGTTCCCTCAGACCCTGAGAGAATAAATATCTTGTCCAGGGTCACAAAACCAATATTTGTCAGAAGTGTGACTTGAACCTGGGTCTGCCTAAATCCAAGGTCAACTCGTTATGTACTATGCTGTGCTCCCTCTGGTGGATTTTAGTACTTTCAGCCTTCTCATACAAATAAAGAAGTATACTTTTTTTCCTATTGAATTAAATGGTGACTTGACCAAATTGAATTTAATTTCAATAAAAATGGCTAAACTTATTGTGTAGAAAAATAGATACAAATAGCCAATTCAAAATGCCATTAATGTGATTCAATTACTTCTGAAAAATCAATCATTCTAACAAATCATGTGGTCTATTTGGATTATTACATTCAATACTTAGAATCAAAAGATCATTGGAAGAAATATTAGACATCATCTTTCTAGACCAACTTCCTCACTGTGCAGATGAGTGGCAGTGTACAGTAAATGGCAGAACTAGAATTCAAACCCAGTTCCTCCAAATTCAATGATTTTTTATTTGATAGCACCACATTGCTTTTATAGGTTCCCAAAGTGGACAACACCACTCCCTGGGGGGGGGGGGGGGGTGCTGGAATGATCCAGGGGTTGGTAGTAGCATCAGGTGCAATTGGCGGGGGGGGGCCACTGAATAAAAACAAGGGTATAGTAGAAGCCTAAGAAGAGAAGAAAAGATAAGAAAATTTTGAAAAACCATTTGTACATTTTTCATTTGTTGCATAACAAAGTTAGTGTCATAGTAATTACATTATTTTCCAAATAAACACCCAAAATGCAAGTTTTAACCAATCACTGATCAAGTCTGTTGATAGGTCTTAACAAGCAAATATTGGCAGGGGAGCATGTCATGCAATGTCAGGAAGTCCAGCATGCATCGGAAGGAATATATGCATGTAATGATTTGTTTACAATATGAGTACATGACACAATATTGCATCATCAAAATTTCAATGCAGGAAAAAAAACACAAATTTACACTGAATTATTAAATTTAAGATGTGTCATTTTTTTCAAAAATTTTATATTTTTTTGAAATGATGCAAATTAAAAAAAAAACTGTTAAGTGTTAAAAAAAAAAAATAGATCTCCAGGGAGGTGCTGAGTAACTTCATTTTTTTTTAAAGGAGGCAGTAGACCAACTTCTTCTCTAGATGAACCTATGATCTCATTGATGTGATAAGTGGCTCCAGTCATATAAATTGTAAACCACCCACCATTCTGACCCTCCCATAATTATTCCATATAAGATTTACTCAATAAAGGCCTTCCTCTGAGTCTTTTAACATCTCATTAATACCAGTGCAAGATCAGAGCTATCCATTTGTTATCCCTTAGTTTTGTTATATACATTATAGTGTTCAATTAAATCAATTCAATATTATCCACAAACAGGAATATGTGCAAGGTTTCATCATCTTTTGGGATACCTGCATAGAACATTCTCCAGGACAATGATGATTATCTCTGATACCTAATTATCTTTCATACTTATGTCTCATTTGATGTTGAAATTAAAAGGATGAAAAAGAAGAAAAAAAGTCAACTTTTAGCAAAGTTAAAGCCATGATTGAAATTATCAAGGAGTCTGACATGATTTCCACATAGGCGTGGGAGTATCTTCTCAGAGATCAGTACTTAAGGGTACATTTAGTTGTATGAAAAAAACCCTATATAATCTACATATAACAAACTGCAAACATCTTCTATGGCCTTCTACAGGTTGTGTGACTATGAAGAGGTGATCTGCTACAACTTTCCTTTATCTATGTCTTTTTCTTTTTTGGCATGAAGAGTTCCTTTGAATAAGCAAAGATGGAGGAGTTGTGCTATCTTTATCCACTGTCTTCTCATTCTTATCCTTTCATTTAATTTGGTATTGATTTTTGTCTTTTATTCTAGCCACTGATCTGTCTACACATGAACCACTCATTCAGATTTTAGTTCTACATTGATAACCAGGTATTTCCAATCTGTAAACAGAGTCATCCTAATGCACCATGATGATGCTCACAGGTATCATCATGGCCAGGATTCTCCAAATCATTTGAAGAAATATTGATTTCATTGAGATGAGGCTTCTGAGTAATCATGTGATTTTGACCTCTTTCATTTCTTGATTCTTAATGACATTTTCCAACCTACTCTTGTCATCTTTTCCTTTCATTGAAGGCAATGAGAAATTAGTCTTTTTTTTTTTTTTTATCCAACTCTCATTGTGATTTCATTGGTTTGGGGAACTCCTGATGTGAAAATCACTTCCACCAATGAAAACTGACAAATTGTCAAACATATTCTAGGAGAGCTGCCTGGAGGCTGAAGAGTAAAGTGACTTGCCCATGATCATGTAGTTAGCAGGTGTCAAAGACAAGAGTATAAGAAATAGTCTCCCTGGCTCTAAGTCTGGTTCTCTATTCACTAGGCCAGGTCGCCCCTCTTTGATGATGATATTGATGACAATTATTATCACAATAATTGATTTTCAAAGCACTTAAGAAATATTTCACTTAACACAATCAACTTTTAAGATGATTTGGTTCGAAATCTTACCAAGCTCTTCATAGAATAGTAGAGTGAGAAAAGTGATAAATTTGGGCTCCGCAACCCACAAGCTAAAAGTACCTTTGTAATAGTCCTTACTTAAGCTTATGATGAACATGACAAGGAAGAATGTCCAAATGTCTCAAGAGCTGCTATTTCTTATTGAATTCATAGACATTACAAAACTGATTCACCAGCTTGTTTACTTGCCTATCCAAAGAGAATCTATGTTTCATCCTTTCATTTATTTATAATTTCCTTGTACTTTATGGTTTCACTTATATAAAAATGTCAGTATTGATATGTCAGTTCCTCCAGCAATATATCAACTCATTGATTGTGGGATATTTAGAATACCAGCAGTCAAAATCCATTTTTAACAACGATGTAAAAATTGGGTGGTTCTTTATACTCTCTGTTGCCATTCCCATCACTTTGCTACTATCACTATAGATGTAGAAAGAGACAGCTTCAGAGAGGGTCATTTTGTACTTTCTTTTGTTTCATGTATTGCCATGACCAAAGAACTCATCACCTAATGGTTAACCTTTTGGTGATGAGCACTTCTGTACTTTCGTTAAGTTGGCCCTCAGACAGCAGACACAGTCTATCAATGACAGTATAATTAAATTGGAGTTATTCTAGCATAGTAAAACCTACTAGAGCTCAGACTTTACTGGAATAGTCTTTCTGAACCCAGGTTCACCTCTACGCCAAGATGAGGCATTGGAGTAATAATGGAAATTTCATTAACAACTCGTTCATATTTATGTGATCTTCAATTTTCAACTTTTATGTCTAATCTTCTCTTGCCCTCATGCCTTTGAACCTTTTTCCATTTTAGTACATTACCTGGAATGCTTCCTCAATGCCTATTACCAAGCCATATTCCTCTTCTTTAAACCATGATCAGATCTTACCTGGTCCAGCAGAGGCTCAATAAATATTTTTTGTTATACTGAATGGTCAATTTGATCATGCTTTGTCATTAACAAATAGCTCAGGTTGGTCTAGGTTCAACAAGTGGCACAATCACCATTCCTTCTTTTCCTATATTTATCTTTTGTGTCTGTTTTTCTTTTAAAAAAAATACTAAGAGGTTCATGATTTTAAATTTTCTTCCAGTTTTAGGATTCTGTGATTCATTCTGACCATTTCTACTATAAGTTCTAGAAATCTAATTCCTAAAGATATTATAACATTCTAATTCATTAGCATCATGGAGCACCAATTCTTAATGCTTTTCTACTCTCCTTTAAAAAAAAGACGAACTATTCACTAGTTTTTCTGGCATGGACATCTTTTATTTCCCCAAATTACATTACCTACTTCTGTCAGGGGCTTCCATAACTGGGCAGTAAATTCTTCATAAAACTCAGTGATGAGTCTGTTTGAGCAGAATTCCCTTTTTTTAAGAGCTTTATTAGATTTTCTACCTCCTAGGCAGATTTTGCCTATAAAACTTTAGTCTTTCCTTCTAATGATAGATTCTTAGAGGGAATTCACTTTTTCCCCATTTGATTTTTCTCAGGATATGTCTGAGAAATAATATTTCTTTCATTTATTTTGCTCTCGTATTGACTTATTCCAAGGCCATTGCAACTTTCTTCTGTCATTACCTCTGTACTTTAATATTCTTTGCCAGTAAGACTTTATTTTATGTCAGTCCTTCCCTCTTACATAAAAAGAGTTCAGCATATGTTTTCCTTTTCTTCTTTAATCCATTGCTTGTGTAATTACCATGATCCCTCTGTTACTTCTATATAATTCAACATTTATTAAGCATTTATCTTGTGCAAAGTCCTACACTAAGTGCTGGGAATGTAAAGATAAAAATGACAGAGTTCCTGCCATCAAGGAGGTTACATTCTACTGGTGCAGGAGAAGGATATCACATGTATAGAGATAAGTATGAATCCTGTGATCATCTTACCACATTTATGCTCCACATTATATATCTGGCCAGTAACCTCTTTGATTGACTTAACACATTCAAACATTTTATCACTTAATTTATAAAATTATGCAATGAGTTAATTACCCCAAGTTCAGAAGTTCCCATTTTATCTCTCCATATATTTGTCACTTATGGGACCTTCCTAAAAGGCCATCTTGAGATATTACCAGTCTAACTTTGCTCTATGTCTGGAAGATCCTGTAGTTATCATGCTTCCATAAGTTGAGTAGAAGACAATTAAACATATACATATTCACTTACACTGGAGCCTTTGTACAACTTTCCCAAATATGGAACAAGTAAGATATAAGATATCATAGTGTCTAGAGGTAATGAACTTAAAGTTGAGTCCTGGGTTGAATTCCTATCATTAACACATATTAACCTGGGCAAGGTAGTCTCAGCACCCCCAAACAACGCTCAACCTATAAATCACAGAGGAGTTGCTGATTTACAGTAGTGGAGTTTCTAAACTTGAAGTCCCCCTACACTAATGAATCACAGATTGGGATAAGGGGAGGGAGAAATATATTATTTTAAAATTGTCTATGAATAAAAAGTCCTATTATTAAATTTTATTTTTCTAGTGACATGCATTCTATTAGTTGGAGATCTAGGCCTATGGTAAGTATGTCAGCCTTGAGACAAACTGGAAGGGTGTTATTGTTCTATAAGGTATATCAGTAAAATCATTATTTTCTCAGTAAATACATTAATCAATTAATATTAATAATCATTGAACTAATAATCAATGCTCTCTTTACTATATTAAATATTGTGAAGAATATTAAAAGAAATATGATACATTTTCCCTGCTCTTCAAGGGGTTTGTGATATACATAGGATATCAAATTAAAACAACATACGAAATTTGTTGAATTGACAATAATATATAAATATCAAATGTAACATAGACACTAAGTGCTCTATGAATTTATTTTCTCTTACTTAATGGCATTTTGGTTTTTTCCAATTACGTATAAAGATAGTTTTCAACATTCACTTTTATAAGATTTTGAGTTCCAATTTTTTTCTCCCTCCCTTACAACCCACCTCTCCAAGACAGCAAGCAATCTGATATAGGCTATACATGTACAATCATATTAAACACATTGGTCATGTTGTGAAAGAAGGATCAGAACAAAAGAGAAAGAATCACAAGAAACAAAAATAAAAAGACAGAAAATAGTCTGGTTCGATCTGCATTCAGACTTCATAGTTCTTTCTCTGGATGTGGATTGTATTGTCCATCATGAGGCTTTTGGAGTTGTCCTAGATCTTACTGCTGAGGAGAGCTAAGTCTAACAAAGTTGGTCATTGCATAATGTTACTGTTATTGTGTGCAATGTTCTCCTGATTCTGCTCACTTCACTCAGGATCAGTTCATGTAAATCTCTCTATATTTTTTTTGAAATCTGCCTGCTCATCATTTCTTATAACACAATAATATTCCATTATATTCATATACCACAATTTGTTCAGCCATTCCCCAGTTGATGGCATCCTCTCAATTCCCAATTCTTTGCCACACCACAAAAAGAGCAGTTATAAATATTTTTTGTACATGTGGATCCTCTTCCCTTTTTATTGCTCTATGAATTTAGAGAAACCATCTTCTTTCAGGGTGTCCTTTAGTTAGTGTGATCAGAAAAGCTTCATGAAAAAGGTATGCTTTAAGATGAGCCTTGAAACCTATATCAAAGAAAATATGCACAAAAATATTTATAGCGTCTCTTTTCATGGTAGTCAAAAGCTGGACACTAAAGGAATGTACTTCTATTGGAGAATGGCTAGACAGTTATAATCTATGAATGTAACGGAATATTATTGTGTCACTAGAAACAATGAAAAGGACAGTTTCAGGGGAAAAATAGGAAGGCCTCTCTGAACTGATACACAGTGAAGTGAGCAAAATCAGAATAACTTATTAAATGACTAAAACAATACAGAGAAGAACACCATTGAAAGTACTTTTCATCAAATCAATGTAATAATAAAGCACCAGTTCAAAGGACTGAAGATTAAACATGCTACTCACTTTCTTCCTGAGTTGAAGAATTTAGAATACAGAATGACACACCCATTTATAGATGTGGTCAATAGGAGCGTTTGCCTTGTTGAATTATGCATATTTGTTATGACAGCTTCATTTTTCAGTATCTTTAACCAAGTGAGATCCCTATAGGCTAGAAGCTCCAACCACTCAGGAGCACACAATGTGAAAGGTGGAGACGGAGGCAGCTGTGGCAAATGGGGCTAGTATCAACAGAAGATTATTCTCAGAATAATTCCTTGAGCTATACATGGACACAGAAAAGAGAAGGAGATATATGAGAGTGCAAATAAATCTTCCAAATCCACAAAAGGATCCCTAAGGTGAAAGACTTCCTTCAGTAATGTAGTGTTTCTGCACAGTCATTTAAACTAATTCATCTACAAAAATTTCCATAGTCTCTCCTAGGCATGCTTCCATTCTAATTTAAAATAATGATAATCATAGGGATGGAAAGGATATAGCATAGAATACTTTGAAGTTTACAAAGCAATTTACCTAAGTTACAACCTGCCTACAAGCTAGGAATCATATGTGTTACCCTCATTTTGTGGATAAGAAAACCAAGGCTCAAAAGAATTAAGTGATTTGTCCATTGTCACACAACTAAGAGAGATTTGAGATACATTTGAACCCATCAGGTAGTTAGTTGTTCATTTTTTCCTTCTCTCTTTCTTATTTTCCCTAAGATTAATGATTATGTTCAAAATTAAGGTATCACTTGATGAACATGTACCAATAGATCTTATTTTATTGATAAAATTGCCTTGGGTCCTGAGGCACTGCTTTATTATCACTAATTATTATCCCTTACTCCCTGAGGTTGGTAGCCTTTAAAGCAGGTGGCAATATGGACCCACTGGCACAGACTACTAGGAAGAATGGGATAAAATAATGCTACTCATCTTCAGAACTGACTGACTGGCAGTCAATGCTCCTTTTCCTGTCCATGGGTCAATTAACTTGAAGATACCAAGCAATAGATAAACCTAAATTCAAGTGAGAATATTCAAATCAGAACTGATTTGATTGTTCACATCTGATACCACTAGACACCAGAAGTCTAAAGAATTGATTTTTTAAAAAATCTTTCACATCTACTATGAGCAGACTCCCTCTTCTACACCTTACCTAGAACAAAAGACTCCTTGTTTTTCCACCTGAGGTAATTTGTAGGTTGTGAAGACAATTTAGTGGCATTTTCACTCTTATTTATCTTTACCTAAGGCTGAGGTTTTATAAGGGAGAGAACAAACATTCAAAACTAAAATGCACCTCAGACCTTGTAAAATTCAGTCACCTTTGCTTTCATGAAACTCATCCTTGTAGAAACAACATTTTTGTTTATTTCATCTCTATGTAGGCAAGGAAAATTCTTTATAGGCTAAGGCAAGTAGGTGGTGTTATGCAGTATCAAACAAAAGCTTCAATGAATTATAACAGGAAATGCTACAACTCAGAAGCATTAAGATAAGTCTTGATTCTCAAGACATCAACAAATCCTGCAATAGCATCTGTTCCAGTACGGCAGGAGGAAATATTGAATGCAGAACCAGAAATTGGCAGAAATGTTCAAAGGGAAAAAAAAAAACAGCTTTTAGGTTGAAGTTCAGGAACGTCATTTAATGTAGCTAATGAAACAAGTGAATGAGCACATACATGAACACTAGTAAATCCTATGCCGTGTTGAATAGACTTAAAGCCTAGAGAACTCAGTGTTCAGAGAATGTTAATGAAGGGGGTAGGCTATATGCAGCTTGTTGCCACTTCCCTATTCCAAAGACAGAAAGGCTCATTGAACAGGGAGGATAGAGGTACAGGAAAGTTCTCACCAGTGGATGTAAAGGAAGCTCTCATTCTTTTTCTTGGTAAATTGACCAGGGAAGAATTTCCCTCCCACTCCCACCTCACATACAAAGAAATTGGAGAATTAATGGAGGTCTCTGTCAGGGTTCATGACCACAAGCAGGGAGAGACTAGTTGAACCAGCTGCATGAATCTGATTGCAAACTGAGAAAAATGAGTTATTGCCTAAGGCAATGCAAGCCAAGTCAGAAACTACCAAGGAGACCAGAACCAGCCAGGTGAGTGACAAGTAACAGACAAGGATACTGACAGGAACTGGTTTTGTTTGTCTTTGTTTTTTAATCAGTGATGCTAAAGCTATCTACTATGTCACTATCATTACTCCCCATCTTGATATTCTGGTTAAGGAAGAAACTATGATTATAACTTTTCCTGTTCAAGCTTTTCTTTGGCATGAACACATTTTCAAACTACAGCAGAAAAAAAGGAACTGAAACTGTCCTCATTCAAAGATGTAACAGAGTTTGTTATCTGTTGCTTTTTTTATTCATTTCTTTTTTTTTAATATTTTATTTTATTTATTTTAGTTTACATCATTCATTTCCATGAGATTTTGAGTTACAAATTTTCTCCCCATCTTTCCCCTACCCCCGCAAAAAACAGCCATCCCCTTGTATGATCCCTTCCCCAATCTAATCTTTCCTATGTCCTCGCCCATCACTCCTCTAACTTCCCAATGGGGTAGGATGAATCTCCCTTCCACAGTGCCTGTGAATCTTAAGTTCCAGTTGGATGTAGTTAATAATAATAGTAATAATAATTGTATATATATGTATATATACACATATATATTTAACATTTGATTATAAAGCTTTAAATTCTAGATCTTTCTCTTCTTCCCTCGTCAGCCACCCCCACTGGAAGAACAAGCCATCAAATACAGGCTGTATATGTGTAATTATGCAGAACCTCCAGAGTGGGCACATTGTGAGAGACTGATTACATGTCCCTCCTTCCTATCCACCCCCCCCATTC
>CM053590.1:116380565-116417816 GCA_028646515.1 Pseudochirops corinnae
GTTGACTCTTTCCCTTTTGCCTTCCTCTTTTCCCCCTCTATTGTAACAATTATCTCTTGCCTCTTCCATGAGATGCTCAACCCCATTCTGACTCTCCCTGTCTCCTCTCAATCTAATCCTCTCTCTCCTCACAATTTCACCGGAATATCTTCATTCTTATTACTTTGTTTGAAGTGTTCATAAGACCCTAGATCTACAGCTTGAAGAGATCTCAAAGACCATCTTGTTCAGTTATCTCATTTTAAATATGAGGAAACTGAGGCAAGAAGGTTGAACGATTTGCCCATGGTCCCATGGGTAGTGTCAGAGGTGGGATATTCAATGTTCCTTTTTTTCTCTTTTTCCTCTTTTTCATATTCCTTCAACTTCCAACTTCTGAACAGGTCAGAATTCTCTCCTATTCCTCCCCAACCTCACTTTGTTTTTACCCTAAAGAGCTTCCCTTTTTTAAGGGGCATTTTCTCTTCCTTCACAACCTGGAAAGTGATGAGACATTCCTATAACCCTTTTACTATCTGAGGAGGTAGACTAACCTCTGTTTTGTGTATTCATAGCAGCTACTTGTCCATGTTGGAAAGATAAACATCAAACCCCCCCGTGCAGTGTTATGAAAATTCTCACTCCTCTCCATACTGACTGGAGATGGAGAGGGTGGAGTTGAGAGTTAAGTGACAGGGATGGCCTCACTATCTTCAGCAAAGCAGTTAGCACAGTCATGTGCTTTGTGTGAGGGACAAAACGATCAGGCTGTATCACGGGGCAAATGGCAAAGATAACAGTTTGTGGTCACTCTCTCTTGCCCTCCTTTTAATGCCTACAGTCTGTACTCCATGTTCTTGCACTGCCCACAGTCTACACTAAGGAAATGCCCCATGCTGAGATGATCCTGCTATCTCCTTATTCTTCCTACATGGATAGCTGTTCCTGCTAAGTAGAATACAGCAGTGCCAGGGTAGTTCTGCCATTGCTAAATGATTATCACTTACATACTGTTCTTGCTGTTTGTGGGTTCAGGGAGGAAAATTAGCCCTCTTCCCCTAGAGCTTTGACAAACAGCAATGATTTATATGTACAAATTTATTTGTATAAACAAATATGTATAAATATGTATAAATGATAGAGTGAGGGAAGTGTTGAGTGTATTGGAGCAAAATGAATCAATAATTTCTTGGATCAGACCTGTGATTTTGTTGGTATAGGGAATTCCCAGCAAAGAAACTCCCTGCAGAAATACAAATCATCACTTGCTCTTTAGGGTCACAAAGCCAGTGTATCTCAAAGTCAGAACTTGAACTCAAGTCTTTTCTGACTTTGAAGGTGACTCTGTATCCATTATTACATGCTGCCTCTCAAATTTATAATAGCAGTGGTGATAATAATGATAATAGTTCATGTTTACATAGTACTTTAGCATAGGGTCATGGATTTAGGCCTGAAGAGGTCTCTAGGGGCCATCCTGTCCAAAGCTCTCATATTATAAATGTGCAAATTGAGGTTCAGAGATTAAGTGACCTGCTCAGGGTCACATAGTTTGTAAATGCTTGAAATGGAATCCAAACTCAGTTCTTCTTGGCTGCAAGTCATTCAGTGCCCTGTTTAGTTCAAGAGCAACCCTGTGAGATAGGGTATCCACTTTATAGTATGCTTTGTCTTCTCTGTATCTCTCCGTCTCTTTCTCTGTGTCTCTCATCTCTGTCTCTCCCCCTCCTTTCTGTCTCTCTTTGTCACACGTATAAAACACTCATGAACACACACACACGTATTCCTTTTCGATATAGGCCATTAGGGTGGGGAGGAGGACTATTGGTATATATGGATACTTCCTTCAGATTCTAGACAGATAAGCAACTCTTAAATAGCCTACAGTCTTAAAGGGTTCTCTGAGGGCACTAAGAGTTTGAGTAACTTGCAAATTGCAGAACTAGAATGCATTGGTAGTAGGAATAAAACCCAATTCTTTTTTTCTCCAAGGCAAGCCATCTACTCCTTACGCCACATTACCTCTCATGTATATATGCTCTCCATTTTACACGTGAAGAAATTAGGACTTAAAGGATTAATCGATTTGCCGAAGGTCATTGGCATTGAAATGAAGGTCCTTTCAAGATAGTTTTTAATCTGTAAAGTACCTTAAAAGTTTAGTAAGCTCCAATATTTTTACCTATGAAATATTATCTTTCTATGATAGCTTTCTTTCAAGAAGTTCGAAACAGGGTAGGAATCTAGAAATCACTAATGTTGACAAAAGGCTGCAATCATTTGGGAAGAGGAGTTTAAATTTCAATATATCACTATAAAATATATATTTTCTTAAATCTCATGCTAGAGCACATTCATGAATCTGTTACCCTTTTAAATCTTTAAAAGATATACTCCTTTTAGTTATATCATCAATACATTTTTAATATATATTTTTAGCCTTCACTTTTGCTTTAATGGTTACACATCAATTTCTAAAAGCTATATGGAGGCAGTCAAGGTGTGAATACTTGTTTTCTAACTTCTAGTCAAGTATTCTTTTCCTGGTATAGCAGATAAAGTTCTGACCTTGGAGTCACAAAGACTTGAGTTTAAATTACCCCTTAAACATTGATCAGCTTAAATGACTGAGTTTATCTATTTATTCATTCATTTATTTGTTATTTTATCACCACCCTCACCTCAGTTTTTTGCATGTTCCCTTAAATATTCATCAGCTTAAATTATTGGATTTATTTATTTATCTATTCATTCATTCATTTATTTATTACTTAAACATTCCCCCCCCCACCTCAGTTTTTGGGGTATTATAACAATAGCATCTTTCTCATAAATTAGCATTAAGTCTCACTATACCATACATGTAAAATTCTGTCTAAACCTTAACTTGTCCTATAAGCACAAGGAATGACAACAACAACAATAATAAAAATTTACTTCACTTAACAGCACGGTGATGTCTAAACCCCAGCCCTTGTTGCATGCACAAAGAAATAGCTGTTGGATATATTATTCTCTTACTGTCCTGCTCTTGGAAGCCTGGTAGAGTGTAACTGTGTTCAAGGAAGAGCCTGTTCATTGTGTAGCCTAGAAAGGAGACCAACAGCGCTTTGGATGCCATTCACTTAGCAGTCCTTTTTCAGGTCATTATAAAAATTTCTTTGCAAGGAGAGGCAACAAAGACATCCCCTTTTCTGAAGAACTTTTTGAGTTCAGAGGAGATGGGATGACCATAGCCCTCTGGTATCAAGGGACTACAGATGCATTTCTGTCCCAGGCCTTTCAGGCCATTTGGGATGTAATTTATGTCCATCTCCATGTTGAGTAATGGAGATGACCCTGTGAATCACAAAGCTCTCATAACAATAGGACTCAGGGAGTTCAAGCCCTGTATATAAAGAGTTAAACAGTCCACCTTGGCATTCTCAGGCATAGTTCATAACCTAAGCCTTTTTAAATCAGATTAGTCCATCCCCATTGCTGACAGTTCACTGACTAGTGCCTTGCTCAAAGACAATCTAATCTGAGATGCAGAGCACTTGCCATGGTTTTATAGTATCAGAGTAGTAATTCATGCCCTGAGTAATAAAGAAACTCATTAAATGTAGAATCTCTGCTCTTGCTTTGTACTTAGACCTCCCAGTAGTTTAAGTTATGCATAATGAGGCTAAAGATTTTAAGGGATAATATAAAAATTATCTACTATTCTTTTATATCTAAAATTGTTCATTTGTTTCCCTTCACTACATTGCTAACATAACTAGGAAACAATATATTACCCTAATTACATGTTATTTATTAGTCAGGAAGCAAATAAGTCATTTGGAGACAAATCCCTGTAGTTATTCATGGAACTGCTTTAGATGACAAAGATAGAGTAAACCAAGTAGTCTTTCATTATATTTATTACACACTCTTTGTGCTAATGAACAATAACAGGCTTCACTGAAATAATAGTCTCAGCTCCAAGTTGTACAGAATGCTATAGAGGCCATATTTATCAAGGGTATGTCCATATCGGAGTTTGGGCGCCTTTTATGTCATTGCCTTCTATTGAAGGCCCTGGTGGATGTGAAACAAAAGTAGTTTGGGGATTTTCAAAACACAATGAAGACTACTTAGAAGGTTTTGTTTTTTGTTTTTTACAGACAACCTGTATGCAAGATTTCTTTATGGAAATGAAACAAAGATCTCTCTTTCCATACTTATTTAAAGAAAATACTATTTACCCCTCCCAAATGGTACATGAAATGTAACATACATTTGTATACATGTGATATATATATATATATATATATGTATGTATTTTATACATGTGTAACACATGCATATACATATGCACACACATACACACACAAACACGCACACATAGATAAAAGAGGGGGAGTGGAGAAAATGAGAAAAGAGGAGAAAAGATTCTGAGAAGCCATTTAGCATAGTATACAGAAGGAAGAGCTGGGTTTAAGTCCCTGCTGCTGAGTGGCCACAGGTGAATCACTTAACCTCTTGATGCCTGAGACAACTTTCCAAGACTACCAAGTTACAGACCAGTTGCTGATCTGACTTGGTGAAGGAAAATTCCACAGTGGAAAGTCTTACACACCAAAAACATTATAGAACCAGATCTGTTGTCCTTATCCTAATCATACTTGTAAAAGAGAAACAAAAAAAAAACCCTCATGGACCTAGCTCTTTGAGATCACTTAGTATAATACATAATACATAATACACAATGCATAAATACACGTTTGTGTGTATGTATCTTTTTCTCTGACAGGAACTTTAAAAATGTTTTGTCAAAAACTTGAACATCAATTTATAACTAACCTTGCTTAGTAACTATTTACATTTAATTAATTTTTACTCCATGAAGCATCATAACAATTTTTAAGTTTCTCTTTCTAAGTCCAAATCAGGATTCTTTGCCCTTTTTTCTTACTTACATTTCCTCATATGATCATATTAAGTTTGCAAATGAATAATCCTAATAGTAATAACTAGCATTTATATTGTACTTTAAGTTTTTCCAAGCATTTTTCCACATATAATCTCTTTTGATCTTCAGAACAACCCTGGGAAGTACTATAATTATTCTCACTTTACAGATGAGGAAACTGAGCAGGCAGAGGTTAAGGGAGTGGTCCATGGTCACTTAGCTAGTAAGTATCTGAGGCTCAACTTGAACTCAGGTTTTCCTAACTCCAGGTCTAGCACTATTGACTGTACCATCTGGCTATCTCTACATTTCTGGTTGTCAGTCTCTTTTCTATATGTAAATGTGAGGAGTCAGGAGGATCTGAGCTTGAATGTGGCCTCAGAATCTTACTTATCTGTGTGATTCTGGGCAAGTAACTTAATCTCTGTTTCCCTCAATTTCCTCATCTGTAAAGTGGAGATAGTAATAACACTCCTGTACAGGGTTCTTGTTAGGATCAAAGGAGACAGTAATTGTTAAATGTTTAGCACAATGCCTGGCACATAGTAACTGGTGTTTAAATTTTAGCTATTATTATTAGCTTTTATTACATGGTTGCAAATCTCATCTCAGACTAGCAGAATATTAAGGACAAGTCATTTAACTTTGTGAGTCCTTCATCTATAAAATTGGAATGGCAATATTTGCGCTAACTCCCTCAGAGAGTTATGAGAATATTAAAGTTTAATAAAAACAGGAATTGTTGTCAGTATCTATGTATCACTGTACATTGTGAACCGAATGGTCACAAATTGCCACTGATGCAAGACAAAGGTTGCCTGCTCCACTCTACCCCTCCAATCTTGCTAAGTGAACCCCCAGAGTAATTTGCATGGCTCTGGCACTTAGAGGTTAGTGGAATGATGGGAGTTGAAAGAAAGCCCAGACCTTTCTGGTATTCTTTTTGTGATTTCACAATTTGGAGACAAATATCAGTTATAGCCAGTTTATTAATTGTGGAGAGAACAACTAATGATTTTGAGCATTCCCAAATATTAATTTGGATACAGAGGAAGAGCAAAGATAGAAAAACTTAGTGATGCAACACTTTAAAAAAAAAAAAGAAACTGAGCTCAGAAACAGAGCTTTACAAAATGAACATCTTACATTCTTATATAGCAATCCCTACCATAGTCCTTGTAAAAATCTTTCTTTTTGAAAGAATCCATAGACTTCATGCTTTTAGGATCACAACAAGGGAAGAAGCTTGCTGTCTATTCATATTTTAAGCAAGTTGTCTAGGCCTGTGGTAGCTCTTAGAGCGAAAACATTCTTATTTCACTTCTTTCAGGATAATTGAACCAATATGTTAGCACTTAGAATTGTTGCCTGATGGGTACCAGAACAGTGTTTGAGGATTAAACTACAGATAACAAAGGAGTATAGGAAAAAAGAAAATGTAGTGGGGAATGAAGCCAAGAAACTCAGCTGGGACCGTATCTCCTTTTGAATTAGCAGATTTACCCTTCAGTTGCTTTTCATTCAAACATTTGTCTAGCTCTTCTTCAAAACTGTCTGTTGCAGTTTCTCCTCCATAAGAATATACAGCAGGATTTCCCATTCCAGATCAGACCACTGGTGCATGTAGCCTGCCTGGTATGCTAACTTTGGCGGGTGGCCAGGAATAAGGTTTCAGTGAGGCAAACGAACAACAATGCATATTGCCAATTATCCAAGGCTGTGAAACTGGATGAGCTTGTGGGTAGTGGGAGGAGGGAAGACAACCTGGGGGAAATGATCAGTTTAGGGCTAGGCGTGAAGTTTTCCTCAAGAACTGACTCACCCATCCCTGCTCTAAATCCTTTCTAAGCTGCTCACGGAGATCAAATAAAGTTAGTTTGTCAAATATATATTTTGGAAAACCTGTCTCTGAGTCAAGAGCTATGACAGCGAGTGAGCCCAGGCTAACTCTATAAATCCTGTTAGAATGATAAACCCCTCTAAATCTTCTCCTCTCTGCCTTTGGCTTCTGCATCATGGCAATCTTTTTGCAGACTAGTGAGGAGTCTCAGGCGGGAACTCTAACTTCAGCCAATTATGTGGACCCGATTATTTCTGGGTTATGTTTAACTCATCTAGAAATGTGTACTTGGTGACTCAGTGAAAACCCCAACTATGTGACTTTGGCCTAGTCACATTAACCCAAGCTTTTGAACTACTATAATGTGTGTGTGTGTGTGTGTGTGTGTGTGTGTGTGTGTATGTGTTGGGGGAAGATCTAATATGTAACCCAAAAAAATGGTAACAACTGTAGTTCATATTTCAATAGTCTTTTGTGGCTTACAAAATGCTTTACATATATAATATTATTTGAGTCTCAAGAGGTTCTCATGAGGTAATTTCTTATAGGTATCCTTTGTCCAATTTTATGGACTAAGAAACTGAGAATTTAAGAAATTTGTCCAAGGACAAGCAGATAGGAAGTGGTTGACCTGAAACTAAAATTCATACCTTTTGTCATCAGATCTTATTAATATACCACAGAGGTTCAAAACTTACTGTTCATAACTATCTTCTTGGTTTTGGTGAGAGAGGTTATTGAATTTTGATTCAGCTAAGTAAATCAAAACACACCTTGGAGGGATGCATAGAGGACCAGCCTTGGAACCAGAAAGACTTAGGGTTAAGTCATGATTTGGATATACCAATTTTGTTACTACAGGCAAGTCATATAACTTTTTAGTGCCCCATGTAACTCTAAGACAATAAATTACTGATAAGTTACCTATTTTCATCAGAAGAGGGCATTTCCACACAGGGAATGGGCACACCAATTAAATACCAGGTCCTGAATGCTCATCCCTTCAAAAAATCCATAATCTTAGTTTAGAGGAGAAGGGATAATAACAATAATGCTTTGCAGTCGCATAGCACTTTATGGTTTACAAGATGCATTCACATTCTTATCTTATCTATCATAAAATCATTTGGCCCTCACAATAACACTGAGGTAAGTAGGGGTCAAGGATTATAATCCTCATTTTAAAGATGAGGAAATTGAGTTGCGAGGAGGTTAAGCAATTTGCCCAAGGTCACTAAATGGTAAAGTTAAGACTGGAACCCTAGCCTAGTGTTTTGACCCCTAGCCCAGTGATCTTTCTACTTTATCATCTTTACTTCAAAATTAAATTGGAAAAATCTGCACTCTTGGGTTCATGTTGAATGTCTGAGTAGACAAAGAAAGGCAGAGGTAGAAGAAGAAGATATTTCAGCTGAATTTATTAACAGTAAGAGTTTTAGATTTAGAGACCTCAGAGATCATCTAGTTCAACCAAATTCATTTTAGAATAAAGAAATTGACATCCAAAGAAGTTAAGTGATTGGGAGGTGGTGTGATATGGGGACTGGAGGGAGAGGACCTGGGTTCAAATACCACTATTTTGCATATGACCATGGACAAGTCATTGTACCTTCCTGGGCCTCATCTATAAAATGAAGTGATCATTTAGATGACTTCAAAGTTTTCTTCCACCTCGAGATCTATGATCCTGGTATGATATGATATTGGGTCTCAATGTCCCATAGCTTGGTAGTATCAGAGTCAGAATTAGAATTCAGGGTACCTGATTTACAATTCAGTTCTCTTTCAATCATAAACCTTGTTAAGTTTCTACCATATGCCATTCTCAGTACTTTGTGTTGGGAACACAGTCCCTATCCTCAAAGAAAAAAAAATATATTTTAATGAGAGGTTAGGAAAAACAGAAAGATAAATGTGATACAAATTTGTATAAAATAAATGTTTAATGAAAATATGAAATACTTGTGGCAACGATCACTTTCTTCTGCTGAAAAAGGCAGGAGGTGGGGAGATAGGAAGGTCTTCATAGGGAGGTAGCCTCTGAAGACGGCTTTGAAAGACGGTCCTTGAAAGATGTCAATGGATATAGGTCTAGGCGGGTGAGGAGGTGAAGAAAGTGACTTCAAAATGAAAGGAGTAGGGTGAACATACTCACGTCCAAATATTGACAAATATCCATATGCTATGATTTCTTCCTCATTATTAAAAGGCAGTTATTAAATACCTGCCTGGGTGTGTGACAAAGTGACTGTTACTCTAAAGAAAATGGTGTCTGGACTTAATCCCTGCCCTACAGAGGTTTTCGCACCAATTAAGTTAGTCTTTCAATCAAAGTTTCATCTACATAAGGAAGACATGTTTCAGTTGTGTTTTTTTGTTTGTTTGTTTTCAGTCTTGAATAGGATGAAAGACCATGTGCCCTCATTCCTTTCTGACAAGCTCTTAGAGTGCCAATCTTCTCTATTTTCAGCTTTGGTTGAGTGTCTTTTTGGCCTGCCCTTACCCAAGACCATATGCTACCTCCCCAGAGCCAATCGTTGTCTGCACGGTCTAAAGGGGCCTTAATCAATCTGACTCCTTTCAATTTTCAATGTAAATGGAAAGAGTACATGGAATTACAAGTTAGGTGTGTGTAGTGACTCAGAACAACATGGCACTTTCAAATTCTGCGATTGTTCTTTTGTAGCATTTACCAGTCATACTCCTTTGTAGCATTTCCCAGACCATTCAAATGGGTCTGTAATTTCCCTGATATGGTTATTCCCTTCGGTGATGCATATTGAAACCCATCCATACCTGCTCTTTCTGAGTGACTTTTTCCCATGTCCTCCTAGAAGTTTGCCATAAGGCCCTATAAAAGGGCCCACTCAATGTATTGAGAGCCTTTCTTAATTCCTCTTGTTATTGTGACCACTTGGGCTATCCTAAGGTTATCCCTCACTTGATGCAAGGCTAGCCCATCTTCTTTTGGAGTCATACTTTTCTTTGATGACATCTTAATTTGTTATGCATTGCAGCCTACTTGAACCTACACGTACCTTTCCACTGCCTTCTGAATGATGCTCAGTTTGAATTCTTGAGAGACTATAACATTCTAAAACTTGAAGATCTCTGAAAAATCTTCATTTCTGGGAGAAGTAGAGGGCCATTATAGGGGCTCTGCAATTTCCCATAAACAAGCCAGTATCAACTATAGAATATCCTAAGATTCTAAGAAAATACATTTGGACAAATATAATTTGTCCTTGATGTTTCTCGTGTTCATTTCCCTCCCCAATTTGCTATGTAATGATAATAATAGAATTAGGTAGTGCTTTAAGTTTTGCAAAGTGCTTTATAAATATTATCTTATTCTATCCTCACTGAAACCCTGGGAGGTAAGTGCTATTATTAGTCCCATTTTTCAGATGAAGAATTTGAGGCAGCAGAAGTTGAGTGATTTGTCTAGGTTCAAATAGCAAATAAGAGGCTGAGGCCAGATTTAATTTATTAATTTTTTCCTTTTTGTAGGGGGAAAGGCAAGATAATTGGGGTTAAGTGACTTGTCCAAGGTCACACAGCTATTAAGTGTGTCAAGTGTCTGAGGTCGGATTTGAACTCAGATCCTCCTGACTCTAGGGCCGGTGCTCTATTCACTGTGCCACCTGGCTGCCCCCAAGGTCAGATATAAACTGAGATTTTCCTGACTCTAGATCTGGCACTCAATCCCTTGTGCTACCTAGTGTCTATCAGTTCAGTAACAAGGGCTCTGAGCTCCAACATAGGATAGTCCCAACAACATTGATTATAACAGAAGCCATCCAAAATGTCCGGAGTCCATGTCCTGAGTTGAATAAATCATCTTCAGGGGAAAGGACTGACATTATTGAAAGGGGGGGGAGGGAGAATTAGCCAACACGAAGGCTCATTCACCTCTGACTTTCTGGAAATGTGGTTTCTTTAGGTCAGTGGCAAGTACGTCAGCAGAACAGCAGGCTGGGCCCCAGTGTGATGGATGGCCATGAACGAAGGGCACTCAGGGGTTCACTCAGAATGATTTATATTTGTGGACACAAATGGAGGTTACTGGCTTGAAAGTGAGATGGAGGGTGGGGTGGAGGGGGGCATCCATGTTGCGGCAAAATCAGCAATGTGTATATTGGACTTCAGGCTGTGAAAAGCCTGGAATTTTGATCTTCCCATCGTAGTCCTTATTTCACCATTCCTAACCCTGACAGAGACAACTCAGGAGCTTCTCTCGCTAAGCCTAGTGGGAGCTTCAGTATAGAAATGATGCTGCATGCATTTAGAAAAGAAATATCTATCAGTGGAGTGTGCCTTTTTTCCTGTGCCAGGGAATGTTGTAAAATGCAGGCTGTCTCCACAGAGGTGAAGTGAAGAGGAAAATTGGAGGCAGCTAGCTGAATAATTCTGACCAAGCTTCTCCTTTCCCCCTCCTCTACTATTGATGGAAAAGAGGACTCAGAAGTCTGGATTCTCTTGTTTCACGTGTGGATTCTCTTGATTCACTTGTTCACTTACCTTTGCTGAGACATTGTAAACTCCCTGAAGGCAGGAACCCTGGCCTATACTTCTGAACATCCAATACAGTTGCTAGCACAATGTTGAGTTCAGAGAACTAAGCAAATGTCTTTTAATTTATTAGTTGAAGTTATCCAGACAGATTTGAAACAAAGTATTGTGTAGTGGATAGAGAGTTGGATTCTGGACCAGAAAGATCTGGGTTCAAGTCCTTTGCTGAAGCAATGGCTGTGACCTTGGTGAGTTCCTTGACTTCTCAGTTCTCTAGATAATGCTCTAAGATTCTTAAGTCTTCAGAGAAGGTGCTGATCTACATTGTTAGAGGGAATTTCCTCATTTAGGAATTCCATCTATCAATGAAATTATAGACCTAGTTCATATCTGGATTCTTTGTACTGAACAAATTAGTAAGATAATTTCTCATTCACTTTGCCTTTGTAGGTAGTAACTAGACTTGTAATTTCACTAGTAGAGGACTTTCTCTAACCAATATAGATATGACTTTATCGGCAATTTAGAATTTTTTTAATTTAAAATTTATAAAATTTTTTTATTTATTTTATTCTGAACTTAAGAAATAAAACAAACATTTCCATAACATAGTAGAAGAGAAAAAAAGATGACTACATGAAACTGATAAACCTGCTACTTTCTATTCCTTTTAAAAATATTTAAAAAGTTATCATGTAATTTTCTTTTTTCCTCCTTTTATTTTTCCTTCAACTCTCTGACCCCAGATGGCTACCTTTACACACACACACACACACACACACACACACACACACACACACACACACAACCATTCTATACATACTTCTATTTATCCATTATTTCTCTGGTTGCAGATAGCATCTTCCTTCATATGTCCTTTATAGTTAATTTGGGTGTTAATATTAGTCAAAATGACTTAAGTTACAGGAATGGTGAATGGAGCACTAGGGGAAGTAGTCAATATATACTTTCTGGCATCATTGGTAGTATATTTGAGTATGGTTCCTAAAACATGTTGCTTGCTTGGCAGGGGAGACTGGGGAAAAGGGATGCATTATTTGCATGGTGAAAGGGCAGATGGAAAGAAAATAGCTAAGGAATAGACAGCTGAATGGGATGTGAAGGATGACCTGGGACTCGCTATGTGAGTGGGTTGGTTTGTTCTCACTCATTCACCAATGAAATTAGTTCCAACTTCCCAGGGCATGGCCTCTGGAGGTCTGGCCATCTAGCAACAGAGAGGAAATCTTCAAAAAAAAATTCTCACCAGATCTGATTATTAGTACAAGGTCTAAAAACATGACTATTAAAGGTAGCTGTGGATCAACTTGACTCCAGCAGAAAGAGAGAAGGCTTATCCTTTAGTACATAGTTCTGTAGAGGGCAGCTAGGTAGTCCAGTGAATAAAGTGCCCAGTCTAAAGTAAGGAAGACTCATCTTCCTGAGTTCAAATCTGGCCTCAGACACTTACTAGCTGTGTGACCCTGGGCAAGTCACTTTACCCTATTTGCCTCAGTTTCCTCATCTGTAAAATGGGCTAGAGAAGGAAATGGCAAACTACTTCAGTATCTTTGCCAAGAAAGTCCCAAATGGGTTCATGAAAAATCAGACGTGATATACACGATTGAATGACAAGAACAGCTCTGTAGATGTCTTTTAGTAGTAAGCAGCTAGGGAGCTCAGGGCCACATTGTATTTTATGGCTGAGAACAGCTCTAGAGCTCTAAGAGCAAGGAGCAGAGCTTTCTGTCCATTATAATGCATTAACATAAATTCAACAAAACTGACCTACTGTCCGGGCCAGCCAGATTTGGGTGCCCCAGGGGTCCCAAAGTACTTACTGTAGCCCCACAGTTGCGCAGGCCGCCTCCATGGCCCTGCGGGTGCTCTCAGTCGCCCCGACAACTCTTCGGAGTTAGAACTCCGGATATGGACAGAATAGTCTGACACACCTCAGTGGAATGGCCAACTGTCTTTATTGTCTCACAAATCTCCTCTTGCTGCTGCCCCCCAAGCCTTATTCGCCTGCCCCTTTTATTCCCTTTCCATCTGCCCCTTTGTCAGGTGTCCCAGCAACAGGATCCTAATAGGTGGGGAGCGCTTCTCCATTGATGGTGCATACTCAATGCCCCCGTGTTTGACGTGCCGTCATTAAAGGCAGAATGCACACCTGGATGCCTCCTACCCACCTCAGGTTTTCCCTGTCAGCAAGGGCACACTGACCGAGGTCAGACATCTACGTAGCTCTAAGGAGCCCTTGCAACCTACTTTTAAAAGTTCTTACAGTGTGAAAGGAAAGAACCATGCTAGATGGCTGCAGATGGAAGGATTATCTATTTACCTATCTATCTATCAATCTTATGTATCTTCTATCTCTTTTTATCTATCTATCTATCTATCTACTCCTATCTACTCCTTGCTCTCAATCCCTTGAAGCCTATAAGGGCAAATATAATATATCCTCAAATAAGTACAAGTACAATAAGAGCAAGATGGAATATTATAGGTTAAAGGACAAAGAGAAAATATTCAAGGAAAATTTGAGGAATGCAATCATAATTTTATCTGGGATAAGCAGGGAAGACTTCATGGAGACATTGGTACATGGGAATTTATATATTTAAAGGAAATTTAAATTTAAAGGAAAAGGAGAATTAAGATACGTGGAGATGAGATAGGAGTTCATCTTTGGATAAGAAGGAGTCTTGATGAATATTCAGAGGAAACAGGGGGCAAGAGGAGATCAAGAAAAATCTAAGGCCAGTGTACTAGAAAGAACCTAGAATTTAGGTTGTTCAAGTTGTGTTCTTTGTTCAACAGGGTTAAGGTTTGTTGTTTTGTTTGTTTAGGTTTGTTCACATCCTAGCTTTGCCATGTGACTTCTGTGACCTTGTCTCATGCCTCTGGGACCTTGGATAAGTCATATAAAGATGGGACCTCAATCTCTCATTTGTAAAATGGAGATAATAATTTTTATGTTATCTACCTCATTTGGTTGTGATAAGGTAAGATGAGAAAATCTATATAATTAATTCTTATTTACGAAATCTGCAAAATTGTAGTTTTGAGACAGAGGGTACAGCCCCATGATTTCTTTAACTGCTTATTGATTCCTTTTGAAAATCATTGACTCATAGTGCAAGTGAATTGTATATTTTCAATAATCTTAAAAGTTTATCAAATATTTTAGTCTTAGAGTAGAGGAGCCTAGGAATCTTAATATGGCGTATGTTTGGATTCCACACATAATCAGAGGCACAGATTATAGCACTTCAGGACCCTCTGTTTTGGTTATTTCAGTATAGAAAATCTCTCCTGCTATTAACGTCCCCCATAAAAAATAAACTTTTAAAAGTTATTTTATATTAGACATATTTTAATTTTTTGCACAATTACTAAGTAATCTTCTCTCACCACCCCCTCTATTGGAAAAAGAAAGAAATCCAGAACTCTTGCATTATATAGTCAAGCAAAATTTTCTACTTTTTGTGCAGATACTATCTCTATAGAATGGAAGCTCCTTGAAGGCAAGGCTTTGTTTTCCAAATACTTAACACAGTGTTTGGCATAGAGTAGGTACTTAACCAGTGCTTGTAGATTGATTGACCATGAGATATGGGCTCATGGATACCAAGCCCTTCATTCTGCTGCTTTAAATCCTGAGTTCAGGATAGCAACCATTTTCATGTTATCCACTTGAGAATGACATTGCCTGTCTGTGGCTTTTTCTCTGCAGTGGGGTTTCTACCTCATCACCAGAAAAGTTCTCAGTAAATGGTCAAGGGCAACTAACCTTCCTGTGAAAATTTATTTGATGATACAAAACTATTCAGGATCGAAATATTGCTGTAGAAAGTGCTATAGCATTCAATGATGAGAATTCAAACCAATCTTAGCAGAAGCTCACTAATTTAGTGCTACGTCGTCTCTTTTATGCCTATACACAATGCAATATAACTCACTGGGGGCTGTCTGTCACATGCTATTGTGTGATTTTTAATGATTTTATTAAAAAGCTTGTCTTTGAACAGGTTTTGATGGGGAAAGGGTGAATACACTACAAATTTTAATCCTGAGCAACTCAGAAGAATCATGGGGAAGGGAGGGAATGTCATTTATAGGAGGGAAAAGTAAGGGGAAGTTGGTTATAAAACAGCTAAATGTTACCTACTTCCCAATTTTGTCCTCAACTTGACCAGTGCTTAGCAATCCTTTACTCATGACAACCAGGACTATGACTAGGGCAGGGAGTCTGGGGCTTTGTAGCAACATTTAGAAGGTACACGTATATAGGATTAATGGAATATAAGACCTTCCCCGTCCATTAATAGGCCTAGGTGGCCTTATGTGTTCCATGTTCCCTTGGTACAGGGGCCATGTTCCCAGGTCTAAAGCACACAGGTATTTCAATCAATGCTTCTTTAAGTACTGACACAGTTCACAACTGTGACACATCCTGAGTCACATAGAACCCGTTGGGGGGAGGAACTTGCCCAAGGGGAAGCTTGTTTAGGGGGAAGCTTGCTCATGGGGGAGCTTGCTTGCAGGAAGGCTTTCACACCTTTTGGCACTGGATCAGCTGGGCACTGAGTCACATAGGTTGTGATGGCTTCTGGCTCTGAGCCTATTAGTTAAAACTACATATATTCTGGGAGGTTAGGATTTTGCTTGGGGGTCATTCATGGGAAGAATGTTCCTCTGAGGCCTTTGTGATTTGTCCAGATGAAACTCTGGGTACCGGTTGTTAAGGCCTCCCTGCCCTTGCTTTGTGAACCCAGATATCAGTGCTCCCTGGTTTGGTGATTATGTGTCTATTACTTTGTTTAGATTGTTGGAGTCCTGCATATTGGATTTTTTCTTGGATACTAATGTCATTCCATTTATCTATCTGCATTGTTTAACTAAAGTAAGATTGTTAAGTCCTTTAAAGCTATCTTTCCTTTAGAAAAGCGTATCAAAGAACCTGTGCTAGCAACCCTTCTGTGTGGTGCTGTGATTGTTCTTACACCTTCACAGCAGCTGCAAATATCATTAATGATACAATGTACCTCTTTAAGCAGGTATAGCTAAGCTTTTTAATCTAATTATTGATCAATCATTTAATCAATAAATATGTGTTAACTACCTTCTATATACTAGGTGCTATACTAAGCACTGGAGATACAAATAAAGGTAAAAGGAACTTACAATCTAATGGGTAATTATTAATTATAATCATTTTTTGTTATTCTATTAATTATTAAGAATTATTAATTAAAATTTTTAAAAATTGTGATTGCTGTCCCTACCCTTCTGGAACCATACTTCAAGTGAGATCCTTCTTAGCCCACCTCCTCCCTGCTCTCATCCCTAGAATAACCTTGTTTAGTAGAGTTATAGGATATCTTTTTCTACCTACACATGGCTTGTGTCCTCAAGTATGAGCATGGGAGACATCCTAAGCCCCTATTCAATTGAATTTGCCTTGAAAAGCTACACACTGCTTGCCTAAGGCACCTTTTGTGGTTGCTTCCCCACATATCAGAATTGTAATACTGGCTCCAGTGGCAGCCATTAACTTTGAGCTATTGCCACTTTGTCTTCTGAGCTTCTTTCCTCTCTATTATCTATTAACTTTATCCCAGCAACTCTGAGAAGACTGAGTGTTGGTGGATCAAAGAGGATGTCAAAGAAGGTCCAAGTACCTTAGGCAATCATCTCTACTGAGCTGATTCTCAGGAGACAACTCTTAACCAGAAGTGTAATGGAGATGTACACTTACAAGTTGTATTTGGTTTAAAATGGGAATTCAGTTTCTTCTTGCAATGCTTTATTTGTGCACCCTATAGAAATATGTGTAAAGGAAATGGCTTTCCTTTGCCAAATTGAGGAGTTTTGCTAAAAAGTCTGACAACAGAGAATGATGGAATTTCCTAAAATATCTGGTAACATTATAAGATGTCAACCACTGGATTAAGGCTTCTGATGGAGCACTGGGGACTTCTGGTGATTGGTCACTTGAGGATCAGCTATGTCTCTTCAGACTATGAAAAACACACACGCAACAACAAATAGCCCACAAAAACCAATCTGACCCTACTTATAAAGTTGGTAAGCTTGAGGAGAGCAGCTCTGGAGGAGGGCCTGAACTCTTTGAAGAGCTCTCCACTCTTGGAAGCAAGATAATATAGTACAGGCAGGGACCCCCCAGCTGAACTCTCCCAACATTCTTCTTCAAACAACTTTAAAATGACATATCAAATCAAATTTTGGACCAGGAGAGGCAACAAAAGATTAAAGGGACACATTTTTCTAGCCCAAGATACTTAGAAGGTCTGCAGGAGGGGTCTGTAACATCTACACAGGTCCAGAGCAAAGAAGCACCAGCACTGGGCCCTGAAGGTGGCAGCAGCAGCAACAGTAACAGCAACTTCTGGAGCTCTCAGCCCAGAGAGAGTAAGGGAATTAGAAAACAAGTCAGAAAGAGATAACAGAGGACCCTTTGCTGGCACTGAGTGCAATTGGCAACTCTATTGTACTAAAAGTTGTTCTGGGTTGACAGTTCTAGGGCTAAGTGGAATACCAGCATTTGTGGTTACAGGGGAGTAGGAGCTTTTCCTGAATAAAGACCAGAATAGAAACCAGGAGCAGTGACCACACTTATTCCCAGATAATGCCACCTTGGAAGCACTGAAAACTTACAGACATCCAGAACTAGCTCTGAAAACAGCAGCACAAAAAACAAAAAGCCTGAAACTTGGCACAGTGCAGCCCCACACCCCAGGTGAGCAGGACCCAATTTTAACATAAAGTTCAAAGTGAAGCAATAGTCTGGGGAAATGAGCAAACAAATAAACAAAAACTTGACCTAAAAGCTCCTATGGTGGCAGGGAACACCAAGACATAAACTTAGAAGACAATAAAGTGAGGGGTGGGGGAAACTTCAAGCAAAGCATCAAAGAAAAATGCAAATTGGACCCAAAGCCAGAAAGAACTCCTGAAAGAGTTAAAGACATAAAAGTGGTAGAGGAAAGAAATAAGAATGATGTAAGAAAGTTACGAAACAAGAATTAGAGGGCAGCTAGGTGGTGCAGTGAATAGAGCACTGGCCCTGGAGTCAGGAGGATCTGAGTTCAAATCTGGCTTCAGACACTTAACACTTACTAGCTGTGTGATCTTGGGCAAGTCACTTAACCCCAATTGCCCTCCAAAAAGCAAAAGGAAAAAAAAAAAGAAAAGAAAAGAGAATTAATAGCTTGGTAAAAGAGACATTAAAAATACTGAAGAAAATATCTTAAAAAACAGAATTGGCCTAATGGTAAAAGTCACAAAAATTCATTAAAGAAAAGAGCTCCTTAAAAGCAGAAATGGAAAAAGAGCTACGAAAACTCATTGAAGAAAATAATTCCTTAAAACTTAGAATTGGGCAAGTGGAAGCTAATGATTCCATGGGACTTCAAGAAACAAAAAATTCAAAAGAATGAAAAATAGAAGAAAATGTGAGATATCTCATTGGAAAAACAACTGAACTGGAGAAAAGATCAAGAGGAGATAGTTTAAGAATTATTGGACTACCTTAAAGCCATGATCAACAAAAGAATCTAGATATTCTATTTCAAAATACTATCAAGGACACCTGCCCCACCCCTATATCTTAAATCCAGAGGGATCTTATAGACATTGAAAGAATCCACTGATAACCTCCTGAAAGAGATAATAAAATGACAATTCCCAGGAATATTATAGTCAAATTCCAGAATTTCTAGGTCAAAGAGAAAATATTGCAAGCAGCCAGAAAGAAACAATTGAAATATTGTGGAGCCACAGTCTGGATCACATAAGATTTAGCTGCTTTCATATTAAAGCAGTGGAGGGCTTAGAATATAATTTTTGAAGGGCAAAGGAGCTAGTATTACAACAAGAATAACCTACCAAGCAATCTGAGTATAATCCATCAGGGGGAAAAATAGACATTTGTAAAATAGAAGACTTCTGAGCATTCTTGATGAGAAAACCAGACTGAATAGAAGATTTGACATTCAAACAGAAGACTTAAATGAAGCATAAGAAAAGAACAATATAAGGGAATTAAACTGTTTACATTCCTATGTGGGAAGATGACACATGTAACTCTTAAGAACCTTATAATTATTAGAGCAGTTAGAAGGACTCTACATAGACAGAGGTCATGGGTTTGAGTTGATTATGTTGGGATCTCCAAAACAAAACAAAAACATGTATGGGTAAGAAAGAGGGATGCACTTAGAGAAGGGAAAGGGAGAGGTAGAATGAGGAAATTTTCCCCAAATAAAACAGGTGTGCATGGAAGAGCTTTTGTAGTGGCAGGGGGGTGAATGAGGAGGGTTGGGCAATGTTTGAACCCTCATCAGATTTAGTTGAAAGAGGGAAATATACACAGATGGATACACACACAGACAGACACGCACACACACACACACTCAGTTGGATATAGAAATCTATTTTATCCAACAGGAAGATAGCAGGGGAAGGGTGTAAGAGATTTGGAGGTAGGGAAAGGAGAAGGATGGATTGGGAGATGTAGTGTCCAGACAGACATTTGAGGAATGACAGGGTAAAAAGAGAGAGAGAAGGATAAATAGAGAAAAATGGGATGGAGAGAAATGCATAGTTTGTTATTATAACTGTAAATGTGAATGGGGTAAATTAACCTATATAATGGAAACAGATAGCAGAATGGATTGGAAATGAGAATCTGAAAAAATGTTGTATGCAAGAGACAGATTTGGAATAGAAAAACACAGAGTTGGAATGAAGGGCTGGAGTAGAATCTAATATGCTTCAGCTGAAGTGAAAAAGGCAGGGATGGCAATCATGATCTTCGACAAAGCAAGATGAAAAATAGACTTAATTAAAAGAGATAACCAGGGAAACTACATTGTGCTAAAAGGCACCATAGACAATGAAGTAATATCAAATTTTTATAGTAAATTTCTCTGATAAAGGCATTGTTTTTCAAATATGTCGGGAACTGAGTCAAATTTATAAAAATAAGAGCCATTCCCCAATTGATAAATGATCGAAGTATATGAACAGATAGTTTTTAGGAGAAGAAATAAAAGTTATGAAAAAATGCTCTAAGTCACAACTGATCAGAGAAATGCAAATTAAAACAACCCTAAGGTACCACCTTACACGTGTTAGAAATGACAAATGCTGAAGGGGTTGAGGGAAAATAGGTACACTGATGCATTTTTGTGGAGTAGTGAACTGGTCCAACCATTCTGGAGAACAATCTGGAACTATGCCCAAAGGGCTATAAACTTTGAATACCCTTTGATCCATCAATACCCTACTGGTAACACAAAGAGATTTAAAAAAGGGGGAAAGACCTATATGCACACAATATTTATAGTAGCTCTTTTTTTAAGTAGCAAAGATTTAGAAATTGAGAGATGCTCATCAATTGGTGAGTGACTGAACAATTCTTGGCATATGATTATAATGGGATACTATTATGCTATAAGAAATGACAAAGTAGAGTGGTTTCAGGAAAACAACAACAACAACATGACAAACCCTATATAAGCTGATGCAAAATGAAGTGAGAAGAACTGGGAGATCATTGTGTATAATAAAAGACATATTGTAATGATAATCAACTGTGAAAAATTTGACTACTTTGATAAATATAGATATCCAAGACAATTCCAAGGAACTCATGATGAAAAAATATGCTATCCTCCAGAAAAAGAAAGAGAGAGAGAGAGAGAGAGAGAGAGAGAGAGAGAGAGAGAGCTGATGAACTCTGTTCACAAATTGAAATACAGTATATTTTTCTCATTTTTTTTGGCCTTTTTTGTGCAATATGGCTAATATGGAAATATTTTGCTTGATTTCACATGTGTAATTGCTATCATACTATTTGTCTTCTCAGTGGGTGGGAGAAAATCTGGAGCACAAAATTCAGAAGAAAGTTAAAAATAAGTAATTATTTTTTAAAAAATAAAAAAATAAGCTCTCCATTCTTGAGAACCCCCTTATGCTTCTACCTTAGTACAGCAAAGAGGGTGTGGACAGTATCCTGTGGCAGATATGCATGACCATAGAAGACATGTTTGCACGCAGATTGTGGAGGAAATTCAAGATATTGAACCCCAGCCATTTGTATAGATGAAGGAGATTCTGAATAGCTTAGAAGTTATGATCCCAGAACCTAGTTTTCCTACAGAAAAAAAGCAGATTTTCAGGTCAGCACCACTTTTGAGAGTTACTTTAAGAATAACTACAAATTCAAGAATCAGTCATTTAGTCAACAAGCCTTTATTACAGGCTTACTATGTACCAGGTACTGCACTATGCTTTGGGGATTCAATGGAAGGTGAAAATACTGTTTCTATTCTCAAGGAGTTCATAATATAATGGGGAAGGAACACATATATAACTATATGCATTAAAAATATACACAGACTTGAAGGAAGGTATTCTCAGAGGGAAGGCATTAGAAGGAAGGGAGATGAGGGAAGAAAATCAGGGAAAGGTAAAGGGCTCCTGTAGAAGGTAGAATTTCCAGGGAAACTAAGAGGTAAAGGTGAGAAGAGAGAACATTAGGGCATTGGGGACAGGCAGTGAAAGGTATGGAGTCAGGAAATGACATGTCTTATGTAGCTGAATTATAGTCTGTGGTGAGGTGTCAAATGAAAGAATACTGGAAATATTGCAAAGGTTCAGATTATGAAGATCTTTAAATGACAAACAGAGGACTTTGTATTTGATCTTCTAGGTAGATCAGGAGCCATTGGAGTTTATTGAGTAGGGAAGAACTACATGTTAGGAAAACCACTTTGGCAGCTGACTGAGGGATGGATTGGTGTGGAGAGAGATTCCTGGAAGACCAATTAGAAGGCTATTGCAATAATCCAAGGGAGATGTGATGAGGGGTTTACTGGGGTGCTGGTGATGATAGCAGAGAGAAATGGATTCATATGAAGTAGAAATGACAAGATGTGATAACTGATTGGATATTGGATGGAGTCTGTATAGACATAGACTTCCAGACAAGATGTGATAACTGATTGGACATAAAAGAAATGAATTCAAATGAAGAATTGATAAAGTTACTGAGGTTGTGAGCCTTGATGACTGTGATGATGCTGGTATCCTCAACAATAACAGGAAAGTTGGGAAGAGGAGAGGGTTTGGGGACGAATAATAATAGGTTCTATTTTATACATATTCAGTTTGAAATTCTATGGGACATCCAGTTCAAGATGACAAAAAATCAATTAGTGATGTAGGAACTCAGGATAGACACTAGGGTTAGATATATAGGTTTGAGAGTCATCTGTGTAGAGATGAGAATTGAATTTATGGAAGCTGATGAGGTAAATTATCTGCTAAAACAATATAGAGCAGGAGTTCTTAGTGTGTGTGTGTGTGTGTGTGTGTGTGTGTGTGTGTGTGTGTGTGTGTGTACTGAGCCCTTGTGGCAATATGATGAAGTCTTTGGACACCTCAGAGTAGTTTTTAAATGCACAAAATACCAAGGAATCAATGGTATTGAAATAGAATAATCAAAATGGAAAAAAAAAAAACTATTCATGGACTTCAGGTTGAGAACTTCTAGTATAGAGGGAGAAAGAGGAGAAGCCCCAAAGCTACTGGATATGACATGGATGAAGATCCAGGGAAAAACATTGAGGAGTGGTCAGATAACTAGGAAGAAAAGCAATCAAGAATGCTATTATGAAACTGAGAGATTAGAGAGTTCCCAGGAGGAAAGGATGTTCAGCAGTGTCAAGGATTCTACAGAGTTTAAGAAGAATGAGAATTGAGAAAAGACCATCAAATTTAGCAATTAAGAATTCACTGGTGAGTTTGGAGAGAAAAGTTTCCCTTGAATGACAAGTTCATAAATCAGACTGCAAAGAGTTAGAGGTGAGTGACAGGAGAAGAGAGGAAGTATAAAGTCATAGTATATATAACTTTCTCAATTAGTTAGGTAAGGAGACAAAAAAAGATATTGGATCATAGTAGGGATGGTTGGATCAACAGAGGGTTTTTAAGAATGGAGGAGACATTTGGAGGCAGCAGGAAAGATAGGGAGAGATGAAAGATGAGAGAGAAAGTAAAGTTGATAGGGGGTGCAATATACCAGAAAGGATGGGTGGGAGTGGGATTAAGGGTACATATAGAGGAGTTTATTTTGACCAAGAGAAGGGTCACTTCTTCATCAGAGACAGAGGTGAAGGAGGATATAAAGGAGGAAGATGTTTGAGTGACATGAGATGGGGAAGAGGGAATTCTTAAATAATGATCTCAATTTCTTTTCACTGACATATGAGGCCAGTTCCTCAGCTGAAGGCATTGGTACAGGGAGTACACTGAAAAGTTTGAAGAGGGTGAAAAGGTTTGGAATATCCCTTGTGGTAAGTGGGATTGTGTTGTAAGTATTGTAATGAAGAGACAGTTCAGTCAAGATCATATAACATAAATTTATAGTGGGAACAATTAGTTCCAGGAATTGGATCTTCTAGAAAGAGAAGTTTCTCTAATGTATCCTCTTCCTGGGAGAGGAAAAAAGGCATTCTACATGTTTCTGTTCAGAGTCACTGAGGATAAAAACTGAGTCAAAAGCTGGAGATGTTGGGGACTTCAAGACCAGGATCAATGGAAATGGGAAAAAGACATTATTGGTCTTGTAGTAGTGGAAGTATCAGTTTTCCCTTTTTTGACTATGCCTTTATGGCATGTATTCCCCATATAACTGCCCCTCCCCGTATACCATCCTGTTCTTCCCAGTGTTGCCAGAAGAGTATTCTTGTAAAGAAATATACTCCAGGTTTATGGAGAGATGTTTATTGCTGCTTTTCATTTGTGCCATTTCAATAAATACCTTTGCTTTGAGCTAATTGTTTCTTCTGTCTGAATATTGAAAGGTAAGCTTATTGGTGGGGACTCAGGAGCTATAGTTTCAGGATATATGGACCAACAAAGTACCTTGAATCTGAGAAAGCTATTCTTAGGGTAATCTATTCTGTGAGTTTGTAGGTGTCATCAGGGGCTTTATATGAATTGGGTCTTATCTAACCTCTGGACCAAAAAAAATTGACCTTTCAATTAGAAATTTTTACCTATGATATTCCAAGTGAGGTGTTTACATTAAAATGTATGTGAAACTGTGTATTTGTGCTGCTGAGGTGCTAGGTGGTAACCAGCCCTCTGCTGTCATATTTTTAATTATTGTGCTATAGATTAAGATGTCATTAGTCACCTCTCAGGATGGGTAGAGAAAAAAAAACCCAAAGATGCTTATTGCTTATCAGTTTCTTAAGCTTTTTGTCAGGCAACTCCTAAATTTGCTATAGCTCCAACCTGGCTGCCTCCCTGATTTCCAGAATGAGAACTGTAGCACCATTGGCTAGTGAGGAAGGGTCATGATTTGTCTTGAAGATGAGAAAATTTAAGGTTTAGACTAGATTCTAGTCACTAGAACAATGTCTAGCTTTGTTATTGCTATTGTTGTTCTTTTCTCAATAAAAGTTTCAGAGATCTCTCTCAGCCTTGCATTTATGATGACTTCTCTTGTGCCATTCTGGAGGTGAGAGAACATTTTACCTCAAATAAATAAGATTACTTTATGTCCAAAGCCCAGCACTATTCTCTCTACTTGTACATAAAATAGAGGTAACTTGCTCATTATTTTTTGTCCAACCCATAGTTTACTCTTCCCTGGGACCCTGCAGTGCCTGCTACACTAGCAATAGTAATGAAGAGTAAACTTGAAAATAAGAAAGGAATAGTACATCACTGAACCAGTGGGAATTTCCACTTGCAGCTTTCCTGGAAGCCATTGAAGTTGTTAATCCCTGAGGTCAGAAGTAGAGAGAAAGGTGTGTTGGGTAGAGAGCTGGCTTGGGAACCAGGAAGACCTGAGTTCCAGTCCTACCCCAAACAATTATTGATTGTGGGACCTTGAGCCATGCACTTGCACTTGATCTCTCATAGACCTCAGATACCTTTCTAAGACTAAGATGCAGAGAAGCTACTGTTCTGTGTTGTTAGAAACTCCTCAATGGGAGTTCCTTGTAATAATAAAATCAGAGTGTTACAAGGAGAGGGGGAGAGAGAGACAGAGACACACATACACACACACACAGAGGGAGAGAGAGAGAGAGAGAGAGAGAGAGAGAGAGAGAACAGTTTGAAGGGGGAGGTGATTTTTTTAATGGAGAAAAAGAGGGCCACGTGAATAACTCCAGTGGGGAGGAACTTGTCATATGACTGGACTGAGGCACTGCCAATTCATTCATTTCAGCCCCTTCAGCAATCAATGGTGATCACCACAGGATAAAAGCAGCTGCTGAGATCACTATTGATCATCAAGATGACTGGGATGATGGCCTTGGCCGTGCTGCAGCTCAGCTTGCCTCAATCATCCCTTTTAAATGATTCCTCTCCAGAGTCCAAGAGTTGAAAGAAATAGAGACAGCAAAGTGTGGAGCAATCCAAGCAAGCCTTAAAAGTGGGTTTCTTTTTCATCTATTCATGATCAGAGAGAGAAGGAACAAAAAGGGACAGTGAGGGGGAGGAGGACCAATTCAATGCAACACTTAGAAGGGAGATTTCCTCTCCCTCTGTTAGAGAGATGGGTATTGTAGACTTGGCCCCTACCATACCTGTCATTGCTTGAGCAGCTTACCCTTGGTGGGGACCTTGTGACTCAGCCTTTGGCAGCAAATGCCAGAGCTAGGAGTCACTGACTGTGACCGGTGACTACTTCTATTCTCTGAGATTTTTTAAAAATACATATCTCATTTTTTTTTCATCTGTGATCAGTCAAGGAGAGAAAAAGCAAACACTTTGAATTTTATGCACGCAACCAGAAGAAAGAGAAAACGCTATCACTCTTTTAGGTGTAGGGTTTTTTTTCTTTCTTAAAGGTTTACTTTCTTCTATTTTATACAAAGACTAAGACATTTATGATGCTAAAACCAATGTAGCATTTCTTCCTTTAGCTCTTGCCCTCCTCCCACCCCCCACTCTCCCTTTCTCCCCCTGTTTTTCCAACTTCTCCTTGGACGTATTGTTAGATGTATTAAATCTGGGGCTATATTGAAGGAGGCAAGTGGAAAATATTTGATCCTGAGCACTGGAGCATACAGAAGAGAATGTAGTTCTCCTGAACATTTATTTTGTGTTCCTGACACCAGTCAGGGAGGTGGAAGGACCTGGTGCAAACATTTCATTGCCCTCTGCCTTTCAGGGTCCAAAGTGGAGAGCTATTACTGCAAAACCGAGATGATCCTGAAGAGCTCGGAGAAATGCCATTGAGCTACACAGGGGCAATCGATAGGGATATTAGGTTTTTCAGCTTTCCAATATTTGGCTCCTTTACAACCCTACTCTATAAAGATTTATGTAGCTTTGGGGGATGGTAGGAAATGTGGCCCATCTGATTTGGAAGCTGTCAGTCAGGAAATGAGATCGAATGACTCCTTTTAAGTGCTGCTTATGCCCTGTGATAGTGTCTATTCAGTTAGGGTGCCATAGATCAAGATGTCAGAGTCATCTCTCAAGGTTGAGATGAGGAAATGGAACCTGGGCTGGCTAAGGCAGAGCAGCTTCTCAGACTTTGCTTCTGATTCCCCCTAAAGGGGCTGTGGTCTCGGACTGCCTTGTTCTCTGACTTCCAACATAAGGACTGTTTTTTACTTTGATTTTCTATCCCTAGTACCTAGAACACTGCCTTACTCATAACATTTCAAAAAGTTTCAACTGGACCCTGGATGACGTGATGAAGTCTTCAAGTTGGCCCCAGGTTCTGATGTTCTAGGATGTATTACATAAAGGAAGCCCCAATTTTCCCATTTATAGATTAATTTTGAAAGGCAAATATGATTTGATGGGGGCATGCTCAATAAATAATCATAATGGTAATTATGGTAACAAATTTGATACTTCTGGAAATGAAGGACTGTTAGCATGGCTTGGAGCCAGACAGGGCCTAAACTTGGGAGCTGGTGTGTGAAATTTCCTCACCAGCCTCTCAGCTCATACACCTTGGGCCTAAACATTACTGTTTAGAACCACCCCATGAAATGGGTAAAGGTCATATTGTCTTCGTTGCATGCTTTGGGTGTGGAAGATACTACTTAGGGAAGATGAGAATTAAAAATCTCATTTGGGGTCAAAATGGTAGCTTTGTGATATCTTCCAGGGTCTAGTTAGGACAACTTGAACATTCCCAGTACATAGTGGGTAAGATATGTCAATGGGGATAAACTCAGATCTTAAGGAAGAAACTACTCACTCCTCATAAAAGGAAAAAGCTGAGAATACTCAGACAAGTGGCTCAATTTTTCCCCTTCCTGAGAAGCCCAAAGAGGCAGAGCTTTTATATAGGACAAGGCTCGAACTTTTGTTAGAAGCATTTGTCATGAGCTTAGGTCTCTCATCTCCTTCAATGTTGTGCAAATTGAGTAATGTGACCTGAAGAAGAGTCTTGCTATTCTACCTCTTCTTTCTAAAGTCTTCTACCACTGATCAGTGGGGAACCACAAGTCCCATCACAATGCAGGAAGTGCTCAGGGTTTGCCTTTCCACTGGTTTCCAAATTCAAGACCATTGTTCTGAAAGCTCATTGTTATCACTTATTGTGCCAGTTCCCTTGGTTTCCAGTTCATAATTTCCCAGCTGCCCTAATTTTGGTCATTGCTTAGAAATTTGCCATTGACTCATGAATTAAACTAGAATCTGCCTGCCCATAAGCATTGCCAAATTGGCAGACTTTAGAAAGAGGAGATAGAATAATAAACCTCTTCCACAGGCCAGATTGCCCAATTTGCACAGCACTAAAGTAGATGTAAGACCTAATAGGTTCATGACAAATACTTCTAACAAAAGTGTCACAGTAAGCCCTCCATATATCATCACTCCCTTCCTATCACCATGACTATTCTCTAAAGAGCCCTTAGAAGTCTTGGCTACAGAAAGCTGGATGGCATTCCCAGGCAGCCTCCACAGAGCTATAATCTGAGGCTGTATTTTACCAGTTCTTAAGATTTCAGTTTTGTGATTTTAAGCACATCCATTAAGTTTTCTTTGCTTTTTCAGGATGTGGTAGAAAGAGGGAATTCTAGGATCATATTTTGTCTTGTATCCTTGATGTAAAGTAGGTACAGAGAAAAAATTCCCCTTTCTTGGACTGGCTGTTGTGGAGGTGACTATAGTTTCCATAGATGACTCTAAGCCCTAAGCCCAGAGAACCTTTTCAAAGATGGTGCCCAGAGAGAAAACTCTACTTAGACTCTGGCTCACTTTCCAGGGAAGTCTTGGGGCATGGAGAAGTAGAACATAAAAAAAGGATGGTAGTAGCATGGTACCATGAAAAAAGTTTTAAATATGGAGTCATGGGGCCTTGGTTTGAATCCTGGTTCTACTATTTTATTACTATGTCACCTTAATCAAACTATGTCACCTATTTCTTCATCTGTGAATTAGAGGGTTAGAATAGATGATCCTCTTTTAATTCAAAATCCAAATTCCGAAGTTTTCAGTTGTTAATATACGATACCTAGCCATTAAAACTTAAATACTGGGTTAAGTTCTTAGTGTTGGCAAACCACTCCTTCCCTGCCTCTTCCACTCTATCCCCCCAGACCCCAACCCCTAGGATGTGGTATGAGGTATACTAATGGTCAGCCTCGTTGTTGTTGTTCAGCTGTTCATTTTTTTCTGACTCTTTATAGCCCCATTTGGGGTTTTCTTGGCAAAGGTAATAGAGTAGTTTGCCATTCCCTTCTCCAGTTCATTTTACAGATTAGGAAACTGAGGCAAACAGGGCTACGTGACCTGTCCACAGTCACTCAGCTAGTAAATATCTGAGGTCAGATTTAATCTCAGTTCTTCCTGATTCCAGGCCCAACATTCCATCCACTGTGCCACTTAACTATCAATGGTCAACTCTAGAACACTGCTAATCAAACAGGAGCAGCTGAGTGGCCTAGCATATAGAGTGCTGGCCCTGGAGTCAGAAAGAACAGATTAAATCTGTCCTCATACACTTACTAGCTGTGTGATTGTGGGTAAGTCACTTAACCTTTTTTACCTTAGTTTCCTCATCTGTAAATTGGAGATGACACCTACCTACCAGAGTTGTTGTGAGGATAATAATTGTAAAGCTTTTTGCACAGTGCTTGGCATATGGTAAATGCTAATTACATGTAAGCAACAATGGCAGTGATAGGTAGACCACCTGATGTATGTCTGAAAAGACACTGATGGGTTGAAGGTTCTGACCTGTAGTTGTTCCTACAGTCTCATTTGGCTTTTAATTTCTATCTAACATGGGAAGGCTGCCCCCAGAGGGCCAGGGAAATGCTCAGAGCTAGTTTGGGAAGTTCTGTCAAATGGCTGTAGAGATTCCAGGGGACTGCGCCTGGAATTCTGCTGTGTGGTGGGTTGTACAATTATAGCAGCTTTCTTGCCCAAGGCCTTTGATGAACAATTATGGAAACAAATAGCTGCTGGAGCAGCTGAAAGAAACACATACACACACACACACACACACACATCCCCAAACACACAGAACAAACAAAACAAAAAATGTTGCTCAGTGGTGGCCCCCATCATTCAAATGGAAACCAGATGTATTTTTTTTTTCCATCAAAGGCCTGAGAAAGGCAGTTTCATTGAGAGCAGCCTCCGTGTTCGGCTTCAACATAATTACTGAAACAGAGATCAACTCATTATTTCATATTCCTTCAGAAACAAACAAACAAAAAATCCAATAAAAATCTCTCCCTGATGTTCCGCAGCATAAAGACTCTGATCAGCCAGGCAAAGCTTATAGCTCAACAGCTGATGGACAAGCAGAGAATGTTCCTGTTAATGAAGCTGGAATGTGGAATGTGATTGTGGACTGCCCTCAGCTATGGCTTATGAGATAGCTTGTTGATAAGCCTTATACATGAACTGTTTCCTGCTGACTTATGTGAGCTTGATGGTATCTTTCCCTTTAATCCCATCTTCTGCTCACTTTGTTTTTGTAGGTCTTTGCATTATAGATTCTCCACTCTTTAACTCTATCCTTTACTGAAGAGCTTGAGAGTCAATTCCTAAACTGCTTCTATGCTAGCACATATTACCCCAATTTGATCAATGTACACATATCTTTGTCCCTTTTAAAGGGAAGTATTTCCATATGAGTAGAGAACCCAGAACGTTACTAGTCTGAAAGCCCCCATCAGGTTTAAGCAAGATAGATCTTATCCTGCTTAAAGAGAATGTATCTTATGAAATTCAAGGGTGAAGAATGTCTTCTGACCCTTCCCTCCACAACCCCACCACCTCCTTACCCACTGGCGCTGTTCCTCAAACGCTGAAATTAAAAATTCACTCCTTCATCTCAGTCTTCTATTTGACTTTTTTTAAACCTCTGGGAGAATTGCTGATGAAAATATCTTAATTAATTAATCTCATAATTAGTCTTAATCTTAATCTTAATCTCATTAGTGCTTTTTAAAATTATTATTGCTGTTGTTTTTTACATTGTTGATCACTCTTCTTTCATGCTCTCTTCTAAGTTTTCAGTTTCTAAGTTTCACCACTCTCCCCTGACTTTGCTCCTACCTAACTGACCACTCCTTCTTCTCTGTACCCTTAATGAATCCTCTTCTAGATCACACCCTTTAGCTGACAGTGTACCTCAGGGTTCTGTCCTAGATCCTCTTTTCTTCTTTTTTTATACTACTTTACTTGCCAATTTCATCAGTTTCCATAGATTTAATTACCATATCTATGCTCATGGTTCTCAAATATACCTCTCCAGCCCCAAACTCTGCTGACTCCCAACCTTGCATCTCAACTGCCTTTCAGACATCTCAAACTGACATCCAGTAGACATCTTAAGCTCAATAGTTCTAAAGTGGAACTCTTTCATCTTTCTCCCTGAACTCCCCACTTTTCTTTCCCCCTAAGCCTCCCAACTCCCCTATTCCTGTAGAGGACAACAGCATCTTCCCAGTCTCTCAGGCTCATAACCTGGGAATCATCCTGTATTCCTCACTGTCTCTCACCTTCTAACCCAATAGCCAAAGCCTATCAATTTCACCTTTGTAATACCACTCAAACATGCCTGCTTCTCTCCTCTGACACTGTCACTACTCTACTGCAGGACCTTATCACCTCATGCCTTGATTATTGCAATAGCTTGCTGGTGGGTCTGACTGCCTCAAGTCTCTTCCCACTCCCATCCATCTTCCATTGAGCCACTAAAGTGATTTTCCTAAATCGCAAATCTAAATACATCACACGCGAGTGTGCGCACACACACTTTTAAAAGAAATCTTTGTTTTTCATTCATACTTTAGTCATAATGGGGTTATTATTGTTATTCAGTCATTTCTGTCATGTCTGACTCTTCCTACCCATATTTCAAACTTTCTTGGTAAAGATACTGGAATGGTCTGTCATTTTCTTCTCCAGATCATTTTATACATGAGGAAACTGAGGCAACAAGGGTAAATGTCTTGCCCAGGGTCATAATACATGTCTGAGGGTAGATTTGTACTTATGTCTTTCTAACACTAGATCCAGCCTTTATCTACTATGTCATGATTTCCTATTGCTTTTAGGGTCAAATACAAAATGTTTCATTTGGCATTCAAAGCTCTTCCTACATTCCATTTTCTTACACTTTACTCCCTAACACATACTCTTCCATCCAGTGACATTAGCCTCTTGGTTATTCCCCAAATATGACCCTCCATCTCTCCAGGCACTTTCTCTAGCTGTCCCCATGCCTGGCATACTCTCCTTCCTCCATGCTGATTATGGACCTCCCTGGCGTCCTTTTAAGTCCCAACTAAAATCTTAAAACCTTCCCAACTTCTCTTAATTCTAGTTCCTTCCCTCTGTTAATTGTCTCCTACTTATCCTATATAGAGCTTGCTTTCTATATATTTGTTAGCATATTGTCTCTTCAATTAGATGGTAAGCTTTTGAGGTCAGGAATTGTCTTTTGCCTCTTTTTGTATCACCAGTGCTTAGCACAGTGCCTGACAAATAGTAGGTGCTTAATAAATGTTGATTGATTGATTGTTGTTATTGTTATACTGTGAGACTGTGGTATTCTAAGTTCTATAGCCACACATCACTAGGAGGACACTGATGTTAAAAAAAAAAAAAAAGAAGAATCACACACTTCTAACTAAGTAATAACTTTGGAGTGTTAACATCTTTGCTCACCACCCCAAATGCAAATTAGTTCTGTTCCTAGTGCCTTTCTCCTTAAGGTTACCTTTTTGTTTGTAGTATATGTGTTTTATATGTTCTTTCATAGGTATACATTGACTTTTCCATTAGAACATAAGCTTCTTGAGGATAGGGGCTATTTGGCTTTTGTCTTTGTATCTTCAGTCCATAGCATGCAACAGGCACTAAATAAATGCTTTCTTCTTTGCTTGCTTGAATTCTGGGCCCAAATCATTAACTGTCTTTGGTACCCGTCACATATAGAGGTACTATTGAACTGGGTTCATACACCTGTATGTCAATGGTCTGGAATACTGGCAAGTTTCATTCATCATTTTCCCATACTCTGATTTCTCATGCCTCATTGTGGCATGGAAATGACCCCAAGTTCTTGAAGACTATAACAATGGGGTATAATCTCTGGCTAGTTCTATGATGCTGGAAAGGCTTTAAGTAAGGTCCTGGCTGGTAACAGACTGTGTCTGCTTTTGGGGGGACTGGCCAACCTAAGTATAGAGAGACTTATCAATACATCAACAAAAGGGCAGGCCCTTAGTGAGAAATCCTTTGATCAGTCATGAAACAAAGAAAAATACAAAAAGGCCCTTAGTCCAGTGTGTCTCCCATCCTACCTCACATGTCCCACCCTTTTGCTTATGCAATAATGGTGGCACAATAAGAGGCACAATGTTCTAGAAATAACATGGACTTTGAACATACATAAGCATTGACTTAGCTGTTGGTATGAAATTCACATCCAATAATTAAGGAAAGAGTTGAATTGTTATAAATATTTGCATTATTGTTATAGACAAAACCAGTATAGAAAGGAGTTTGCAGCAAAATGGCAAGATGCCTTACAGGTTGTCCTTAGAGAAATAAAATTTACATGATAATTATTGCAACTTAAATATCAACATCTATAGAATATGGCTAAGAGGCAGAGGAACCCTAAGAAGATCAGGACAACAACCTTTGAACTAGACAAGTTATTTGATACCCTGTGACTTCAATGACAAGGGAAAGATAGGAAAAAAAAAAAAGATTGAAAGATGTGATCCAAGAGTACTTCCTGGTGAAGGCCCAAGACTCACAAACCAACAAGAAGTCTAATACCTATACATTATAAATGCTTTCTTCAAGAAAAAACCGAGAGATCAAATATCTCAAAAAATGAATTTGATTTTACTTAACAGACAGAAAATGTCTCATTACTTATCTGGGAGTCATTCTTGAGTTAGCTGTCCATGTACAGTCAGACCCTTAACTCATTAAAGATCAAAATTAATACAAAACTAGAATAAAAATGAGAAAAAGATATGGCATGCAATTAAAATACTTTCAACCTGATCTGTTTAAACAAGTTATTGATGCCAAAGAAATGAGAAATGAATAGAGAAAAAGACATTGACAAATTATAACAATTTCATAAATGTTTAACTAGTATAAATCAATTGTCCAAACTAGGAGACCTGTAGCATCTAAATACTGCCCAACTCAGCAAGCAATTGATCTACTTGATAGAGAGATGTGTAAGCTAAAAGAAGCATGGATTTAGAATATAAACTCATCTGTGAAATCTTACCCAGAAGATTATGAACAGTATGAGATTATGAATAGTGGAAGGTCACAAACTGTATCACTCCATAAAATAGTTAGAATCTGTGAAGCGGAAAAAAGCAGAACAGCTTACAGGCAATTTGGTAAGAGACCCAATTTGGTGAGAGAACAAAATCATCCTCAGGGCATTTAAAGATGAATCTGGATTCTTCCAGATCCAGACAAATGGGGGAAAAAGATGGAAAAGATTTGCAAATATTATTAGAACAAACTCGTCACCCTAAAATACAATCACTTTTTAGTTAAACCACTATAGTTGAACTCTATCACGATTCTTGGTGTACTTATAGAGGAAATAGAAATAATATTGAAGAAAGAAAAAATAGGGAAAGTAGTTACATTAGAACAAGTAGAGAGATAAGATTTACATTGGGGTTGCGGTGGGAAATTCTTGAAGGCATTGAGAGATTGGTTATCAAGGAATTTGAAGGAATGGAATATACTAAAGGTATGGAGAAAAACAACCTCAAATCTTAATACCAAGAAACACCAGTCAATATAAAACCAGTAACTATTGACCCATATGTCTACTTTCAATTAATCAGCCTTTCCCATCGATAAAAATAAATGTTATGGACATTATCTATTCATGCTTTGAGGGCATTTTTTTAAAAAATGAGGACAATGGAATGGAATATGAAAGATTTTTAGAAGTGATGTTCCAGAGTAGACCACATCTTAACTATCATAAATTGACTCAAAGATTTAGAGAATGTGAGATTTGGTAGAGTGAAACATCCCCTTGCCAACTTTTCCTCAACAAAGTTTCTACCCTGTACTTGTCAAAATTGTGTGATTCCTTGAAAGATGATCATATTTGTGACCTTCTTATCTTCTTGAGTTCAAATTTGGCCTCAGACACTTACTAGTTGTATGAACCTGTGCAACTTACCCCCGTTTGCCTCAGTTTCCTCATCTGTAAAAATGAATTGGAGAAAGAAATAAAAAACCACTCCAGTAACTTTGCCAAGAAAACCCCAGATGAGATCATGAAAGGTTGGGCAGGACAGAAAATGATGGAGCAACAGCAATAACAACAAAGGAACACAGTTAGATATATAATATATGATTTGATTTATCAGTGTATTTCAGACAGATACAGCAAATGGACAATAAATTATATCCATTAATGAAGAGATAGAAAACAGACTGTACTGACTAGAAAATTAGGCAGTCATTTTAGTGATTCCAACTTATTCCTAAGAAAGAAGCTCATCTTTTGAAAGCTATTATCACTCTGGTGATATATGACAATGAATAATTGAACATCACAGCCTCTGAAGAATGGGAGTTGAGGCTCACCAAAAGGACACTGGGAAAGTGACAACTTGGTCTCAACCTGCTAGGACATATTATAAATGAGGAATGATGAAGTGGTTCCAATGATGTCAGAAAACTGTATGATTGAAAAAGTTACACGACATATAGCGAGAATGAAAGATAATCTATGGACAGCTCACATATTCCATTTTTATCTTCATGCTATCTGAATAACTCAAGGAAGATCTGTACCATATTAAACTGATGGGACAGATGACATGCACAGGATTCAAGAGTCAGAATGTGTAGGCATGGATGGGTTACAATTTGTATCCTTAAAGGGAATACCATCATCCACGAGGTCGCAGACCCATTGAAGCATGGTTTTGTTTTTCTTGTGGATCGTTAAGACTAGCTCTTTTGTGTAAGCATGTATTTTATTGAGAAGGCACTGTGATTTTATGGAACCTGATGCAATTAGCATCAGAACAAAATGTCATTGAAAATGTCATCATTTGGAATACTTCATCATCTATTTGGAATTCTTCCATTTGGATGCTGAGTAGGACAATCTCCATGACACTGGTGAGCACTGGTGAGACTTTATCTCATAGTTTAATACTTTTATTGAAGTTAATAACCAGAGACATGTTGAACAGGATTATCTCTGCAGTTGCATTTTTAAAATAATAATAATAATATATATTTTTTATCATTTAATTTTAGAGCTTTAGATTCTAGATTCTTTCCCTTCCTCCCTTGTCACCCACCCCCACTGGAAAGACAGGCAATTCAATACAGGCCATATATTTGTAGTTACGCAGAACATCTCCACAATGGATATATTGTGAAAGACTAACTATATTTCCCTCTATTCTATCCCGCCCCCACTTGTTCTATTCTCTACTTTGTCCCTATCTCTTTACAAAAGTGTATGCTTCTAACAACCCTTCCCCCAACCTGCCCTCCCCTCCATCATACCCCCTCTCATCCCCTTCCCCTCCACTCTCCTATAGGGCAAGATACCCAATTTAGAGTGTATATCATTCCTTCCCTAAGCCAAATTCAGTGAGAGTAATGTTGACCCATTCCCTTTTGCCTTCCTGTACCTCCATTTTACCCTCCATTGTAACAGTTATCCCATGCCTCTTCTATATGAGATCATTAACCCCATTCTGTCTCTCCCTGTCTCCTCTCATTCTATTCCTCTCCCACCTCTGAATTTCACCTTTTAAAATATCATCCCTTCCTATTCAATTGATCTTGTGCCCTCTGTCTATGTATACACACACTCATATATACATTCATATGCATATATACCCTCCTATATAGACATATGTGTATGTATACATATCTATATCTACATCTACATCTACATATATATATATATCTACACACACACACACACACACACACACACACACACATTTATATTCCCTTCCCCTATCCTCATACTGAAAAAAGTTTCATAATTTACGAGTATCATTTTTCCATGTCAGCGTGTAAATAGTTCAACTTTGATAAGTTCCTTCTGATTTCTTTTCCATGTTTTCCTTCTCATGCTTCTTGTATTTGAATGTCAAATTTTCTATTCAGTTCAGGCTTTTTCCTCAAGAATGCTTGAAAGTCCTTCACCTCATTGAATGACCATATTTTCTCCTGAAACATTATACTCAGTTTTGCTGGGTAGGTGATTCTTGGTTTTAATCTTAGCTCCCTTGACCTCCATCATATGCCAGGCCCTTAGGTCCCTTAATGTAGAAGCTGCTAGATCTTGTGTTATCTTGATTGTGTTTCCACAGTATTCAAATTGTTTCTTCTTGGAAGCTTGAAATATTTGCTCCTTGATCTGGGGACTCCAGAACCTGGCTATAACATTCCTAGGAGTTTT
>CM053590.1:116418316-116437926 GCA_028646515.1 Pseudochirops corinnae
TCATGATTTTCTTGCATCATTCTCATTTTTCTTCCCAATTTTTCCTCCACTTCTCTTACTTGGTTTTCAAAATCCTTCTTAAGCTCCTCTATGGCCTGTAACCACTTTACATTTTTCTTGGAAGCTTTTGGTACCGGAGTTCTGACTGTGTTGTCTTCCTCCTGTTCCATGCTTTGATCCTTTTTGTCCCCAAAAAAGGAATCTAAAGTTGGATTGCTGAGCTTGGTTTGCTTCCTTTGCCTGCTCATGTTGCCAGTCAATTAATTTGATTTTTGAGCCACAGTAGAGCTCTGCTTTCAGAGGGGAGAGCTTTGTCCCAAATCACTGGGGTTTTCACAGCTGCTCGAGCTATTAGGAGGCCACTGTCTCTGCAGCCCCCACCAACTTTGGCTCACTGGTCACATACCTCAGGACCACCACCCAGGACTGTGATCCCAATCTAGGCAGGTTAAGGCAAGAGCACTTAGCTTCTGAATGATTGCTTGGGCCCCCTGCAATCTGCAGGCCAGGAGCTCTGAAGCAGCCATGTAGGGGCAGCTGCAGGTCCCCTGCTTGAGCTGCTTCTACCTCTGAGGTAGCCAGCCAGACCCTCTCCCCCAAATTTAGCCAAGTTCCACTGACCTTTCCTTTGTCCTTGGCTCTTATAGGTTGATAACTCTGGAAGCCACACCAGCTGCTGGTGATCCACTCTCCTGAAAGCTCCAGCCACAGCTTATCCTCAATGCCCTAGGGCTAAAACCACATGGGGCTGGGCTCTGTTCCCAGAGCTCAGCAATGAACCCCTCCTGTCTGCCTGCTGGGCTGCCTTCAGCAGGAAAGTTGTTTCTCTGTCATTTTGGGGGTTCTGAAGCTCTAAGATTTGTTTAGAGTCATATTTTATAGGTATTTGAGGTGGTAATGGGGGGGAGCTCACAGAATTCTCCTGCTTCTATGCTGTCATCTTGACTCTGCCCCTCCAGTTGCATTTTTAAAAAAGGAATTTTCAGGGAAGTCAAGGAATTCTCATATGTAAGAGGCCTGGGTGATATCAGATGAAGTGCTTTATTGAAGGAGAGTGTGTTGGCAATGGCTATCTTGATATGAATGACTCCATTTCAGTGCAATTTAGCAGTCCAAAACACCCCCTAAATCAGTGTTTCCTTTATCCTAGCTCTTGTTCAAGCCCAGAAAAAATATAAAAACTGTTCTGTCTTATCCTGAGGCAGATAACAGATTAACAGATTTTCAAGTCTTGGTTACTTCTCCTGGAATACAACAAAGTGACCCCAGGCCAACAGCAGACCAATTGGTAGGCCAGATTGATTATTTGCTTATCTTATGCTATAAGGACCTATAGAAAATGGGTTGTTCTAAAAAAAGCACAACCTCATTTGCCCCTTAGAAACTTCTATCCTCTATGGGTCAACTGAAGGTTCTCCATGCTAAGGCTTATAATTATAGATGAAATATTTTTTTTCTGATTTGCATCCTGAATTGTAAGCTGTATTTCCCCCATTACAAGAATCTGTTGATTTTTCATATTTTTATTGAGAATATTCCATGTATGTGTATAGAAGTCATGTCCAACTCCCTATGGATCCCTAAGAGTAGTATACAGACTTAGAAAATCACAAATTTTACAAAATCTATGTTGTATTATACTTTTATTTATTTTGTTAGATATTTCCCAATTACATTTTAATCTAGTTCCAACCATACTCAGGGATTTTGCAGGCCAAGTACCCCCTTGCACCCAGGCCTGGAATTTGACACCAGGTGTATATGACACCTGATCATTCTTACAAGGATTATATAAAGATGAGAAAATTGGTATATGACCTGGTCATTATTGATGTACTCTTGATTAGCTTTTACTGAGTGGCAATAACGGCATGCACAATTCCCCCTTACCCCCAGTTTTTTGTTTTTGTTTTTTGGTAATTTCTCTTCAGATATATTGTCAAAAAGTCCTCCCATGTTGTTTGCAATATTGTGTCATTCCAAGCATGAATTTTCTCTATGTATACTTGGTATGGACTAGCAGCTCTTTCAAATTTCATCTTCAGTGTTATTTCTGCTTTGTCACACTGCATGGTGGTTACTGAGATGTTAATTTCCAAATGTGGTGGTTATATTGTCATTTGTATTAAAAATGTATTGTTATAGAAACCCTGACATCTGTTTTATTTTTTCTCTATTTGTTGTCTTCCTGATAATTTAATTTATGAATGCTCTTGGGATGATACAGCTGTTGGTTCTTATGAGGTTTTTGTTCTTTTATGAGGCAATGCGACTTGCAGTCTTTTGTTGTCCTCCTCCATAGAATATCAAAAATGAGTTTGTATGTCAAATTGGTCTTGCAAGTGGCTTCCCTATAGTTCTACTTTACCATAGAGTACAGTACCATACTTTACTAAACATCATGTGCATGTTGGCTAAGGCATTTTAGGGGAATTCCATTGGAATACCTTCCAATGGAATTGGAAGTTGTTTCCAACTTTCCTGCTGAAGGCAGCCCAGCAGGCAGACAGGAGGGGTTCATTGCTGAGCTCTGGGAACAGAGCCCAGCCCCATGTGGTTTTAGCCCTAGGGCATTGAGGAAAAGCTGTGGCTGGAGCTTTCAGGAGAGTGGATCACCAGCAGCTGGTGTGGCTTCCAGAGTTATCAACCTATAAGAGCCAAGGACAAAGGAAAGGTCAGTGGAACTTGGCTAAATTTGGGGGAGAGGGTCTGGCTGGCTACCCCAGAGGTAGAAGCAGCTCAAGAAGCATACAAGAATACCAGAGGTAGAAGCAGTGTGGCAACTGATTAATATTGTTTAAATATTAATTTATTTGTTTAAAAATTTATTTTTATTAGAAATGGTGATAACTGAGGTGAATCCTTGTATTCTTCCACTCTTCTTCCTCTTGTTTTTGAAATTCATAGATTATTTGCTGGTCACGTTGAAGCTGCTACAATTGTAAATTGTATCATCAGTGTTCAATGATCCTTGAGTTGGCATGCTATTGGACGAACTGAACCATATCAAACTTGATATTCCTATGAGATGTGAAACCAGATAACATAAAGAAGTTGTGGTTCTTTGGAAGGATAGATCATAGGTAATCCTTGAAGAAGAAAACAAAAAAGTTTTCATAATGTGTCCAAAAGCAATAAAGATCATCTTTGCATGGGATACTTGGTCATGATGTCATATTGCAGTGCCCATCATGAGCAGAAGCTAAAAGACCAATATGAAGATAATTTCAACTTATGCATTTACTTCTGTTGTAGATGATAGGAAGACTAACATAATACTTTTTTAGAATAGTTTCTGAGAGGAGAAAATCTCATGCCCTAAATTAGGTAAGGTAGAGCTTCTCAAGTACATTTCTGATGTGCAGATATAGGATCATAGATTCAGAGATGGAAGCTCAGTTAGTGCAATAACCGAGGAAACTGAGGCCAGAGAGATTAACAGACTTGCTCAAAGTCACCCAGTTGTATAATTTTCAACTTTGCTCCCCCTTGTCCTATTCTCATCCCCTCTCCTTCTGTATTACCAACAATTTCAGTGTTTTTCTGGAGGAGAATATGAGATAATGGAAATGGAAACCATTTCACTTGGAGGAAAACCTCCAAGTATAGTTTCAATATTATTGCTATTAGTATTACAAAACAGGCTCTCACAGAATTCTAAGATTGGAAGGGTCCTTAGAGGTCTTCTCTGAATAATATCATCAACCAGTATTCAATCAATGTTCACTTAAAGATCTTCAGTGAGGTGGCTGCTAGCCTATTTTATTTTTAGAAATTGCAATCATTATCAATCAATACTTATGAAAATGCTTATTATGTATCAGGCTCTATGCTAAATGCTAGGGATACAAAAAGATGCAAAAGACAGTCTTTGCCCTCTAGGAGCTTACAATATAATGAGGGAGAAAATATACAAATAAAGATATACAAAGCAAACTACATAACAGATAAAATGAAGGGGAGTCACTGAAATTGGGATTGGGGAAGGTTTCTTGTAGAAGATGGGATTTTAGTTGGGACTTAAAGGAAACCAGGAAGGTCAATAGTCTGAGCAGAGTAGAAAGAACATACCACTTGTGAGGGACAGCCAAAGAGAATCCCAAGAGCATAGAGATGGAGTGCCTGGTTTGTGGAACAGTCAGAAGGCCAGTGTCACTGAATTGAAGATTAAGTGTTGGAGAATAAGGTGTATGAAGACAGGAAAGATAGGAGGAGACTGTGGAGGGCTTTGACTACCAAACCAACCATTTTGTATTTGACCCTGGGGGCAAAAGGAAATCATTGAAGTTTACTGAGTGGTTAGGTGTTGACAATTGAACCTGAATTTTAGGACAATCACTTTAGTGCTGGAATGAGGGACAGTTTGGAGTGGTGAGGGTCCAGGAAAAAACCCTGAGAAACACTGACAGATAGAGGGTATGATTTGGGTGAGAATTCAGCAAAGGCAACAAAGAAGGAGTGATTAGATAGGTAGGAGGAAAACCAGGAGAGAGTAGTGTCCCAAAAACCTAGAGAGAAGAGAATATGAAGGAGGAGAGAGTGATGGATGAACAGCTTCAACGGCTGCAGGAGAATGACGATTGAAAAAAGGCTATGGGAATCAGCAAATGAGAGATTATTAGTAACTTTGGAGAGAGTAGTTTTGATGGAATAATAAGTTTGGAAGCCAGATTGTGAGGAGTTAGGAAGAGAGGAAGAGGAGAGAAAATAGAGGTACAGGTTTGTAGATGAGCTTTTGGAGGAACTCAGGACAGACAATGACAGAGAATGATAGTTGGGAGAGATGGAAAAACCAAATGAGGGTGTTTCTAGGATAAGTGAGACCTCGGCAGTTTGTAGGCAGTAGGAAATTAGCCAGTAAAGAATGAAACACTGAAACTAAGTGAGAGTTAGGGTAACAGAGGGGGCAATCTCTTGAAGGAGATAGGATAGAATGGGACCACTTGAACAAGCAGAGGGATAAGCCTTGGTGAGGAATAGGGCTTTCACCATGTGAGACGAAGGTGCTATACCTGGTCACAACATATATGGAACAATGTCTTTAATTCTTCTTCGTCAGAATTGTTCGTGTTTTTATTCTGAGAATTTGGGGGCAGAGTCTTCAATTCTTTTTGGAATTACCTCACCAATAACATTTTATTCCCTGAGATCCTACTTCTCTCTTTACTGGACCATTGAAAAATGTTCTCCTAAAATCTCAGGAAATATAAGGCTAGGTTTAGCTTTCTGCCCTTTCTCTAGTACAGAATTGGAAGTGGACTAATCACTTTCCTCAAGGTTCCCAACATTTCTACACCAACAACTAATTCTTCCTCACTGGCCAGAATCAGATTCGGAATAGTATTTTCCTTCATTTCTTCCTGTACCTTGCATGAATGAAATTATTATTAAGGTGAACAAAGAATTTATTAACAACTCTGCTTTTGTTAAATGGAGAACTCCAGCAAATGTCTGTATTATTAAAATATCCTATTATTACTGTATCATGCCTATGTGCAAGACTTGTGATCTATTTCCTGAGTTCCTCATCTATGTCTTCTTTCTGCCTTAGTGGTCTGTAACATACTACCATGACAATATTACTTCATGCTTTCCACCATGCTATTCCCCTTTGGTTACTGGATTTGCTCTCATATTTATATCTTAATATACAATTTACTACTCTTTTTGTCTAGTCTGTTTCTTTGGCATAATGCATATTTTTTCAGAACTTTAGTCTTGCTATAAGTTTTGTTCCTCTAAATCTCAATGATACCTATGAGGTCAAATGCACTTACTTGCTGCGGTGTTTCTAATATACTTTGCTTGTCATTCATATATAATGTGCTTGTATGAATGTCTTGGGTCATGTGATTTAGTACCAGATCCTTATTTGGATTTAGTCTCCTGTGAATTATTGGCAGACTCCTCACTATTTTTCCCCCTGTGTTGTAGCTGCTTTCTATGGTCTCTACCTTGGCTCTGCCCTTCCCTCCCCAAATTTCTTTACAGATTAAAAACAGTGTGATTATATTTGTAGGACTTCAGGAAACTATATATCTTAACATCCCTCATGAAGTATACTTATTCCCTGGTGAAAACTCTATAATTCTTGTATTTTAAGTTGTAGTTTAGAAATCTAAATTCCGTTCTCCAACATTTACCTAACCAGTTGTTCACTTCCCAAATTGATTTCTCTCTTTTTAAAGTCCAATCCTTGGCTGTTAGTTATCAGTCATGATGAAATGATGTTTGCCACTAAGACCTTCAGTTTCTTGCCTGGGACTTCAAACTCACTCCCAGAGCATTGCTGGCAGTATCATTTGCTTCCCTGTATGGCACCAGAAGTGAACTTGTCATGTCTTGGAAGGTTCACTGTCATGTCCTGTATACGTGCCAGGGAACCAGCCTCTCAATGCTAAAGGTCAAGTTGGCAAATAGCTGCCTTTCTAGCCTTAGCAGGGAGTCTCCAGCCACCACCTTTTTGTCTCTTCTTCCTCCGAGTCTTACTGCAAGCTGATATCGTTTGTTTATTCACTTCATGATTCCTTAGAGCAGTGATTTCTTTGTGAGCTGATATTGTGATTATTACAGCGTTATAATTGTACCTCAGAGGGTTTGACTCCCTCCCTCAATGACTTAGTTTTAACATGGTTAGCGTATAATAATAGCTAAAACTTGCACAGCACTTTGCGGTTTACGAAGCACTTCACCTGCATGTAGCAGCAAGCACCCTAGCATACCCAGGGTGGCTGCTAGCACAGGTTCTTAGATCTGCTTTTCTAAAGGAAAGCAACTCAAAATGGGTTAATAGTCTCACTTTAATCAAACACATATCATTTACCTAGCTCAGGGGGAAAAGTCAGCAGCCTTAACTTCAGAGAATGCAAACACAAGTTACAAACAGAAAAACAGATCATCAGACAGCTTCCAGCATCTGACCATTACATCAGTTACCTATTCAGTTACCAGAGAGGGAAGCACCAACATCTGGGTTTTCAAAGCCGGAGGAATCAATGGCTTCCCAGAGCCTCATCTGGCCAAATCACACAACTCTTCTCAAAGTGAGCCCCAAAGCAAAACCTCACATCAGGGCGTATATATAGCCTTCTCCTGCCTCAGAGAAAGTCACAGCCCTCTTGACCCACTGCCTAATCACAAAGCTACAAGGCACAGGCATTCCCAAAAAACAAGCCTGGCACCACAGGCTCCACGTGACCACATTCAGCCTATTAAGAGGCAGAGTATACTTTCAAATCAGAGAAGGTTCTCAGAGTCACGTAGCCACTTTAGCAAAAGGCTTAGGAGCAGGGAAGATCTTCAGATTCTCATAACAATGCATTATCTCATTTCATCCTATTGGGGAATTTCTCAAATACAGAAATCCTAAAGAGCCTCCTGGAGAGTAATTCTGGACTCTAAGGTCCTTTTGATTAGAGGTCAATAAATCAAGAGGCAAGGCTAGAAGAGAAAAGGTTTAATTAGAATCAGCTGATGAGCAGTTGCCAGGTGGCCAGCAACTCCACAGAACAAAGGGAAATATGCATATACAGTACAGTTAATCCCTTCCACATTGTGATTTTCCTGTTGTGGTTTTGCTATATCATGGATTAGCATAAGAAATTAAATGGGAAGGTTTTGGGGGGAGTTTTGCAGAAGCTGCAGATGACACATGAAGGCCAGCAGATGCCACAGAAAAAGTTTGGAAACTCGGAAATGCATAAGATATATGTATAATATTGTACATGTCAACATATTTTATCTTTTATTACCTTAATAATTCATACTTCTTCTCTAGTAGGAAGTGAAGGCCCAAAAATTTACATGCTTTTACAGATCATGGGAGTTCAGAGCCTCTAAACCAGCAGTTCTCAACCTGTGGGTTATGTTCAATTTGTAACAATGAAAATATATCCTGCATATCAGATATTTACATTATGATTCATAATAGTAGCAAAATTACTGTTATGAAGTAGGAATGAAAATAAGTTTATGATTGAGGGGTCACCACAGCATGAGGAACTGTATTAAAGGGTCACGGCATTAGGAAGGTTGAGAACCACTGCTCTAAACCTTCCCTTCTCCCCAATGTGGAAGGGATAAATCTATAGTGTTTTATACAGCTGTTGGGCCAGTGGCAAAAGGAACCCTTCAGGTGAGGCTGTTCAGCCACTTCCCTCATTTGTGAGGTTGAATAACAGGGATAGGATATCAGGTGATTTGGAGGGAAATGTCTTAACCTTGGGTTTATAACTTGTTAATCTTTTTGTAGCCCAAGATCAGGGCTGTTCCTATGAGGGTGGTTCTCTGTAGTTAATCTCATCAGACTAGAGGTCTCTAAAGATAGAAGGTCTCTAGTAAATCTCATCAGAATATCAGAAAAGGTGATACTAGAGGTCCCAAAGTTTCCCTTTGAGATGAACTCAGCACAGAAAACAGACTGAGAGCCTGTTTTTATTTCACATAATCCTGTAGTTCCTTTTCTTTCACCTCTATGGTTACTAATTTTTTTTGGAGGGGGGAGGGAAGGCAATGGAATCTTGCCCAGGATTACACAGCTGGTATGCATCTAGTGTCTGAGGCCAGATTTGAACTCAAGTCTTCCCCTTACTCCAGGGCCAGGGCTCTATCCACTGTGCCACCTAGCTGTCCCTCTATGGTTACTCTTTCTGAGGACAGATTACCCCCAAATTCATAGGACACAATTTTTAACCATATCTTCTCCATTCCTTACAACAACCTTGTGAGGTAGGTGCTGTTATCACCTCCATTTCATAGCTACAGAAAGTGAGAGTTTAAATAATTTGACCAGGATCATAGCTGGTAAATTTCAAAGGCAAGATTTGAACTCTACTTTTCCTGACTCCAAATATTGACCACCTAGCTGATAGATATTCCAGACATTAGTTCTGACTTGCAAATAGTTACTGGAAATTTACCTTCAGCACTACTGGAGCCAATTAAATTTCTAGGGAATACGACACTTACCATCTGCTCTCATTCTCCAACACATTCAAAGATGGTAGAATTAAACCTTCATTACAGTGTTCTGGTTGATATAAACCCCAACAATTGTTACAGTGTAATATTAAAAAAAAAAAGATCCCATAGGGGCACAATATGAATGGACTAAATTTTCACTAGCCAGTCACCCTAGTGTGTCCCGGCTTCCTAAATGATTCTTTTTGGTAAAGTGTACTTCTCCAGGGAGGCACTGTTATAAGTGTTGGGTACATAAATATCAGGAAGCAAGATATTTCCTTCCAGGAGTATAATGTCAAATGTTTAACAACCTGCTCTGGGGTGGGGGCCAGCAGGGGGGGGATGATGCACTTTTAAGTTTAACCTGCATTATTAACTTTTTCTCTATCATTTTCTTAAGTCTAGAATAGTCAATGGGTGCCTGTGGGCCTCATTGTTGCCTGCAATATTATAGAGCTTCTGAACCAGATTAAAATACATTGGGGAAATATTTAATGACATAAATGAAAATGTAATAGGACATAGATAATGTTCATATATGGTTTTCTAAATCAATGTGACCAGGACAAATCCTAATGTACAGCTTAGTGGTCCCATTTCTATTTGAGTTTGACACCGATTTGTACAATCAACAAAAAAACCCAAAAATTAAACAAAAATCAAACCCACGATTTGTAGCATTTGCAGATTTCTGAGGTATAAATACACTAAAATTTTAATAATTGGTCCTTAACAGCAAGTATGAGCTAATTTCAGCACAATTCTGAACTCTCTGCCTGCAAAGAGCTTATGTTATAATGGGAGAACACCACACATAAAGAGGTGATGGAAAAGGGAGAGTATGTATCTGGAAAGTGGTTTGGGGAGAGTATATGAATGGACACTGGTGTGGAGGCCCTAGTCTTATGCAACTTAAGGCAAAAACTTATCGATCAAAGCCAGAGACCCAGAGATATAAGCCCAGTTTCTAATTTTGGAGGAAGGTGAGAATGATAACAAAGAGAACAGACAAGATGGGGAGAGAGCCAGAAAGTTGTAGCTCAAATGTGGTTCAAAAAAGAATGAGGAAAAAACTGGCCAAAACTCATATACATTCATGGGATAGTTGGTCAGATGAATAGCTAGAGATTCTTGGGAGGAAAATAAGCTTGAAAGTGAGCTTATTGTCACAACTATGTTTTAAAGGAGTCACTTGGTTTTAATGACCCCACTCCTTTGGTTTTTAAAGATGGTCAAGGGTGGCCCTGCACTTGAATGAGATCTGGTAGGTTTTAATTAATGATTCACCTAGCAAAGAACAATGGATCATTGGTTCAGAACCCTTAGGGAACAAGATGGTTGGGACTTATCAAATGAATGAAGCTCAGGTGCATCCAGCTACTTAATGGTCCAAAGCATGCTGTTCCCTTGGCTTCAAGGTTGGTGACCTTGGCTTGACAACCTGATCCCAATTTCCAGCTTTACTTCATGCAAACTGCATCTGTCTCACTCCATAGCTGTATCTTTTATTTCCAACCTAGGCCAGCCCACCTGATCCTGGATTATAACCTGATTTCAGTCAATTGCAACATGAAGGTTCAGCAGAGAGAGTGTGAAGGTGGTTCCCTTGTCAGCTGAGCATCCTGAAGCAGAATGTGAAAATAGTAGAGAAATTCCATATTCCCCAAGAGATATATTAGACCTTTCTTGTCTCTGTGCCTTTGTTCAGATTTTTGTCTTCAACTCAAAGACCCACCTCTCTTTTCTCCATCCAAACGAATCTTACCCATCTTTTGAAGCCCATCTCAAAGCCCATTTCCTGAATAAAGTGACTTAGATCAGATCATAAATGATCTTATTCTCTGAATTCTTAGTGCTCATGATCCATGAAACTGTTTTCATTGGATGCTTAATTACACCCTGCCTGTGAAAGTCCCATAGGATCAATCAATCAGCAAGCATTTATTAAGTATCTGCTATGTGCCAGGCAATGTGCTAGGCCCGAGAATATAAAGTATGAAAAAAATCCTTCCTCTTAAGGAGCTTATATTCTAAAGCGATCCAAGTGCATGTAAAAATAAAGATAAATAAATATAAAGAGAGTAAATACAAATGCAAGCAAAGTAGTTAAATGCACGGTAACTTGGGTGGGAGAGCACTAGTGCTTGGTGGGGGGCAATCAGGAAAGTTTTCATGCAGAAGACGGAGGTGGAGCTGCAGTTTGGGGGAAGAGAAGGAATCTGTGAGGCAGAAATGAGAACAAAGCCTATTCCAGGTCTGGAGGCCAGCCATAGCAAAGGCACAGAGATGGAGTGTTATGGAAAAGAAAAACAGTTTAAAGGCAGAGCAAGGTATAATAATACTCAAAGGATCTGATGGGGCCGGGTCGTGAGGGGCTTTAAATCTAAACAGAGGAGTTCGTATTTTTATCATTAAGGAAATAGGGAGCCACTGGAGTTTACTGAATGGGGCATGACATGATTAGACTGATGTTTTAGGAAAATCATTTTGGCAACAATGGTGAAGATGGACTAGATTGGGGAGAGAATTGAGGCAGAGAGAGCAATAATCTAGGTGTGAGGCAATGAGGAAATGAATTAAGGTGGTAATTGTGACTAGAGAAAAGAGGATGGATACCATAGATCAGCGGTGCTCAACCTGTGGGTTATGTTCAATTTGTGACAATGAAAATACATCCTGCATATCAGATATTTACATTACGATTCATAACAGTAGCAAAATTATAGTAATGAAGTAGCAAAGAAAATAATTTTATGGTTGGGGGTCTCCACAACATGAGGAACTGTAATAAAGGGTCACGGCATTAGGAAGGTTGAGAACCACTGCCATAGATGCTGTGGTGATAGAAACAGCAAAATTTGGCAAATGACTCGATATATGGAGTAAATGGGACTTAGGCATCAAGGTTTCCAATAAGGTTATAAACCTGGGAAACTGGAGAGAATGGCAGTGTCTTTGATTGCAAAAGGGAAGTTTGTAAGGGGGGAAGGTTTTGGGGAAAAGATAATGAGGATTTTTTTTTAAACCTGTTGACCTTGAGATGTCTCAGGGACATTCAGCTTAGAATGTCTGATAGGAAACTGATGATAAAGGACCCAAGGTCAAGATTATAAAATGTTAGTGCTGGAATCTACCTTAGTGACTCCAGTTCTCTCATTTTCCTGATTCTATTTGGAATGCACCCAGCAACTGATGATTGATATCATGAAGAACTAATAAGTGATCATAATTACAGATTTTATGTATCACTAAGTTTTACAAAACACTTTACCTATGCTATTTCCATTTGATCTCACAATAATCTTTGTCAGGTAGGTACTACTAACCTCTCTGAGTCTCAGTTTCCCTATAAAAAGAAGATAGGAATAAAAACGACTTCACACTGTTGTTTATGATAAGACAGTGTATCCATAGCATTTTGTGATTTTTAAACTTCTTTATACATTGGAAATATTACTTTTTATATTTTTTTCTTGGCATGAAGAGACATTAACTTATAGTTTAACAGTGCTTCCCAGACTTTTTTTTTTTTTTTTTGAGTATGACACTCAATGCCTTTTACTAGACTTTAAGTCATTTATCCTAAAAGGGGTTGTCTGGCAGATACTTATTTTTATATTTAAATGCAATTATAATAGTTTTTTTTTTACTTTCTTAAGGTGATTGGAGATAGATTAAGGATATTATAAAACCAGACTTGAGAAATAACTGATTTAATAGATTATGTTTGGGAATAGAAATGTGAATGAATTGGGCCAGTATCTTGCTCTATCTAGTCTTAACACATACCAAGGGATTGTGTTAAGAAAGGAACCACCCTCAAAGGTTAGTATATACCTCAAATACCCTCTTTTCTTGTATGCTTCTGCCGTCTATAACTTTAATTAAATGGTCTTAGAAGTTATTTGTCATTTTGTATCACTTTAAAAGGCGGTGTTAATAATTTCCTTAAATTTGCTGTCTGTTCTAGGAAACAATATCTTTAATTTGTTCTGAATGTTTCTCATTCCAGCTTTAAGGTGTGTACTTTCCTAGTAGTATTATAGGATTTGGTGAACTGGTTCCTATTTACCTTTACAAATGCTGTTTATGTTTCTGTAATTCTTGATGATAACTGTCCTTGGCATTTCTAGACTAGAAATGTTTCTCCAGAAGAAACATTAATTTCAAGGATTTTCCCCCAATATAACAGTCTGCCTATCACCTTGAACTCTTTATTTTCCCTTCTCTGGATATTTCCCAGTTCTTTTATATCTTTCTTGAGGTCAAATGATGATAGCTGCCTATAATATGCCAGGTGTGGCTATGCTATAGTTTTGTAGAAATATAGGATGATGTTTTGATTCAGTTTCCAAAGTATCATGGTAAAAGGACAATACAATGAAATTTAGTCATTTTTTAAAAAGGCTTAATTGATGTCTTTTGTTTTTCTTCCATAGTAATTTGCCAATATAGTCTTCATACTCCCCCATTAAACCTTTCTTTGTAACAAAGATTAATAGTCAAATAAAACCAATGACTTACTATGTTTTGCGTGTTTAGGGTCTCACAACTCTGTGGAGAAGAGGATGTATGTTTTACTATTTTTTCTGGAATTGGAATTAATCATGACAATTAATTAAAGTTTGGCTGCCTACTAGCATTGTTTCCATTTACATTATTGTCTTGATTCTGTACATTATTTTTCTGATTGTAAATCTGTTCATACAAGTCTTCCCCTCTTTTTCTGAATTTCTCATAGTTTTTTTCTTTCAGCAAATAATGTCCCATCAGTTTAAATCAACAAGCACATATTGAACATCTACATTGTACAAGGGACTATTGTAAGGGCTGGTGATACAAAGATTGAGAGGACATGAATGAGAGGACACAGATTCTCAAGGAAATTAAATTGGGGGGAAGGATAAATACACACATAATTACTACATAAGGAAAAGAGTCAGGTAATATATGATAAGAAGTCTGAGCAGGAAAAGATCATTTTCATGTAGGGGCAGTGATAACTTTCATTAAAAGAATGATTCAGACCAAGCTTCTTCAATGACTATAAATTTAATTAGGACCACAAAGACCTTGTTTATCCTCCTTATCTTCTTGATGAAACTGCACATCTGAGACTCCAAAATAGTAGTTTTAATACTCTCTTTATTAAGATGATCTACCAACCTGTCAAATACATGTTCTACATTACATCCCTTCAAATATTTGAAGGGTATGATCACATTCCTAAGTCTTATCTTCTCCCAACTAAGCAGCTGCAGTCAAGAATTAAGAAACATCTCTATTCATAACTTTGCCATCAAGTTACCTAACCATGGCCACCTCATGTAATTTCTTGTTGCCTCGGTTCATAGGCTTACAGGGGAAAACAAAAATGATCAAATCGTTATAACAATTAATATATTCATGGCAAAGGTGGTCCAAACTTAAATTTTCCCTTTTTATAGCCAAACAAGTAGATGAATGTAAAAACTTGGCTTAATGATACTATTTCAGCACTAACTTCTTGGATAGCAATTGCAAATGCTTTCAAGATATGAAACAGGTGTTTCTGCGTGGCCCATTGGACAGAATGAAGAAAAATGTCCTCCTGGATTACCCTGCAGATGATGTACTCGGTGCTTTCTACTTTCAGATGAAAAATATGTTCAATCATATAGCCGACAGGATTCCATCTGGTCTGTCTGCAGTATCCTGAATTGAAAAAGAAAGGCCTCTCCATTTCTAGACTTGGGTAAGAGTCTTACCATGTTTCAGTGAAGCAATTAAAACAGGTGTGTGTTGTCTACACCTGCTGCCTCTGCAAACAGTCACCACCCATACTCATGGGCCAGAAAATTACTTTTAGGATGTGTCTGTATGGCAGCAAATGACTGTTTTGGCAGGGACTGGACTAGCTGTTGAATTCAGTGTGGAGATCAGTGTCAATGCAAGACCTAGCTCTTCCTTAATTCAAAACTTTGTTTCCAAATATTTGTTTGTGTACCATTCCAGGCTGTTTTCCAGACAAAAGCCTGCAGATTGGCTTCTGGTGGGTCTGGTTCCCAGCTGGCCATAACTGGGGCTAAAATTTAGAGCCAAAAGACTCACATCACATACGCCTCAGCTAGTAATTATGGAATTCTAAAACATTTTGAAGTTTGAAGTCCTGTTCATGAATTTTGATGTATAGAGTGCTGGGTCTGGAGTCAGGTAGGCTTGAAGTCAAATCCAGTCTTAGGTACTTACCAGCTGTATGATCTAGGAAAAGTCACTCAACCTGTTTCCCTTAGTTTCCTTGACTTTTAAGTGAGTATAATAACAACACCTACCTCCCAGGGTTGTAGTGTAAGGATCAAATGAGATAATATTCATAAAATCTTCAGCATAGTGCCTGGCATGGAGTAGATGGTATATAAATGCTAGATAGCATTATCATCATCATCATCATCATCATCATCATCATTATCATCACCAACATCACCATCATCAATCATGACAACTGACCTTTGCCTAAAAGTTAGGACACACCTTGATCTACAATTTCCATTATTTCACCTCCTAGCTTAGATAATTTTAGTCAGAGATCCACAATATAATAAGACTCACAGTGGGCATTGTTTCATTAGCCTGTCTGAATCTCTACTTCTTAATCAGTAATTTGGGCAAATTACTTGTTGTAAACTCTAAAGTGTTATATAAATTTGAGTTATTATTATGCAAATCCTCTAAGGATCTACCTTTACTAGTCCCTGTCACTATAGATGAGCCCTAGGAAGTTGTCTGATGCATATTTTGATGAAATGACTTGTGCAGGGTATATAGCCAATAAGGATTAAAAGTGAAATTTAAATCTGCATCTTCTGGCCTCCAAGTTCATTATTTCAATCACTGTGCCATGCTATCCTCCAGTTATCATCATTGTCTCATTTGTTTCATGCATTATCAATGGTGTAGTTATTTTTATTATTTCTGAAAACCTTCAAAACAGGTAGGCTTGGGATTTCAAATGACAACCCAAATTGATCCATGACTACAGTTATTATTAAGTGTTCCTAAAGGGTAATCCATATTACTGTGATTTATTAACTATACAATCACCTGTGCTGAATATGAAAATAAAGCATTTTAAGGTGTTTTAGCGAAATAGTTGATCCATCCTTTATATAAAATTAAAAAGAACACTGGAGTGGCCATTAGGAAACTTGGGTTCTCATCTCAGCTCTTTTAATAACAAGCTATTATTGTCCCCATTTTAGAGTGGGGAAGCTGAGGGAGATATTGAACTTGTCTAGAATGAGACAGCCAATAAGTGTTTGAGGTGGGATTCAAACTTGGGTCTTCTTGATAATTGATCCAGCACTCTAACTATTTTGCCACTTAATTTCCTGTATAGTTCAGTCAGACCAGTCTAGTTTCTTCTCTTACATGACATTCAATCTCTCACCTCCATGTATTTTGGACTGTCTGGAGTGTTCTCTCTCATCAGATCGGCTTCCTTCAAGACTTAGCTTAGACATGACCTTCTGCAGGAGGACTTTTTCTAGTTCTCCCTCCACCCTCCCTTCCCCAGATGCTAGAGAATTCACCTTGAAGGGGAATTTAGTTTAATATATTTGATTAATTTAATAAGAATAATACATTAAATAAGAATAATACATACACACATATGTGTGTCTGGGCTTGGGAAGACCCGAGTTCAAATTCAGCCTCAGACACTAATTGTACGACTTTGGGCATGTCACTTAACTCTGTTTGCCTCAGTTTCTTCATCTAGAAAATGAGCTGGAGAAGGAAATGACAAACCACTCTGGTATTTTTGCCGAGAGAACCCCATACAGAGTCGTGAATAGTTGAACAACATCTATAAATAACAAATATATGTGTGTATGTATATACACATTTTTTCCTCCTCCATTGGAATGTGCTCCCCTTAAAGGCAGAGATAGTTATTTATTTATTTTTATACCTCTAGGTCTTAACATAACAGTCTGCAGCTAGCACCTTATAAATGCTTGTTGATTGACTGAGAGTGTAGAGACCTGAATTCTTATCAAAACTCTGCTGCTAATTGGCTGTATAGCCTTGGGTAAGACATTGGCATCTCTCTAGGCTTTAATAACTCATACTTATGTAGTTCTTTCAGTTTTAATAATAATAGCTCATATTTACACATAACCTTAAGGTTTGCAAAGCACTTTGTGCTGTCTCTGATGATCTCACAATTCTAGGAAGCATCGTCCCTATTTTACAGATGAAGAAATGGAGGCTGAGAGAAGTTAAGTGACTTGCTCAGGGTCATACAGTCTCTAAATGTCTGATGCCTGACTTTAAGTCTGGCACTTGATCCACTGAGGCATTTAGATTTCTAGGAAATACTTTGGTAAAGAGCTTCTCTTATTAAGATCTTGTAAGGCAGGCATTCCAAGTATTACTCTCTCCATTTTACAGATAAGGACCCTGATGTGAGAAAGTTAAAATGACCGTCTATGGTTGCAGAGCTAGAATCAGGCCTCAGGCCCAGGGCTCCCCAACCTAGGCTTAGCACTCCCTCCACTAAAGTATACACATTTTCTTATGCCTTTGAAATCTGAGGTTTTATGTGGCAGATAGTGCTAATTAATTCAGCTTTCAGAGATGCCAAAACCAGAAATCAGAGCAACCTAATGAACCTCGATGATCCCTAAGGTCCAGCTCTAAATTCTAATATCCCCCATACATTTTCTTGAAAGCTGACAGCCCCTGCATCGGACAGAGATGATTTCCAGAAGACACAATTGGATGCTTCCTTGGCAATATGACTATTTATTCCAGCATCACTTGGGTAAATTAAATTGTCTTTTCTGATTTCCCCCCAAGCTGCTCCTCTTGGTTGATAGGATTGGATGGGAAGGCAGAGTCTGGGAGCTTAAGTCTTGGTGATAGGTACACAAGGACACGTTTCTGAATGTGACAATTCAGAACAGAAGGGATCCCTCCTCCCCCAACCTGTTCTTCATTTTCAGTACAAGCTCGGCTAAGCTGCCATTCAGCAGTTGTGGGCAGAGATAGATCATCTGAAAAAGCAGAGCCAAATATTTGATTTGGATGATTACGCTGCAGGTGTCTCATCAGAGCTGTGCTGTCTAGATTACTAATTATTTTCCCTTAACTTAGGGCCTAAAGCAGGGAACACATAGAGCATGGTAAAAATTAGAAGAGATGGCACTAACAAATGAAACCGTAGACTGTTGGTAGCAAGGGCTTTCTTGCAGAGGCATTAGAGACCATCAGTGGACACAAAGGTAGATGGATCCCATAAAATAACCAGGCTTCCTTCCCTCCCCCTCCTTATTTTTACAGCAGTATCCTTTGGAAGCAGCTATATGCACCTTGCTCAACTCAGAGAAAAATAAACGTCATTATAGAAAAACCAAGCCAGAAACAGCTGGTGTCGTTATCTGAAACTTTTTTGGTCTTTTAAGAAACCACTCAGGATATCTCCACTTTTCAGGAGGGACAACTAAATTAAGACTCCACAGAAAATGACAAGGACCAGTAGGGAGAAGTTAAAGGAAGGCAGATTTGGGCTCATTATGTGAAAGAATAGAAAGGATGTGTGAAAGGATTGCTTCCTAGTGGGGAGAATTCTGAGCTCAGGTTCAGGAATTAAGGAAAACCTTAATCCCTCCTCTATCTGGATACCTCTCAATGAATCAATTAACCTCCCAGGGCCTCATTTTCCTTATCTGTAAAATGAATGTCCTGGGCTAGATGACCTATGAGGTCTCTTCCAGCTCCAAATGAAGGTTTTATTCTTCTCTGTGCTTCAGGCAACTTTTTAGGATTTATCTTCTAGTTCATTGATGGGTTACTCCATGCTTGTGAAATCACAGCTCCTTCAAATAGGAGTGTTTAAGAAAGAACTTAGAGAGAAATGTAAATCAAAACGACTCTGAGATACCACATCTCACAAGTCAGATTGGCTAAGATGACAAAACAGGAAGATAATAAATGTTGGAGAGGATGTGGAAAAATTGGAACACTAATGCATTGTTGGTGGGATTGTGAACTGATTCAAACATTCTGGAGAGCAATCTGGAACTATGTCTAAAGGGCTCTAAATAAGTACATACCCTTTGGCCCAGCAATATCACTTCTAGGGCTATATCCCAAAGAGATCATAGAAGTGGGAAAAGGACCCGTATGTACAAAAATATTTATAGCAGTCCTTTTTGTTGTGGTAAAGAACTGGAAATCAAGGATATGTCCATCAATTGGGGAATGGCTAAACAAGTTGTAGTATATGAATGTAATGGGATACTATTGTGCTATAAGAAATGAGGAGCAGACGGACTTCATATTTACCTGGAGAGATTTATATAAACTGATGCTAAGTGAGGAGAGCAGAACCAAGAGAACTTTGTACACTGTTACAGATACATCATATGTGTGACAACTAACTTTGATAGTCTGGGCTCCTCTCAGCAATGCAAGGTTATAAGGCAACTCCAAAAGACTCATGATGGAAAGAGATGTCTACATTCAGAGAAAGAACTATAAAGTCTGAATGCAGATTGAAGCAAATTACTTGCTCTTTTTTTTTTTTTTTGGTTTTATTTCTTCTTTCTCATTGTTCATTCCATTGGTTATAATCCTTCTTTACAACTTGACTAATGTTTAATGTGAAG
>CM053590.1:116438426-116453542 GCA_028646515.1 Pseudochirops corinnae
TTCTTTCTTTCTTTCTTTGTTTTTTTCTTTCTTTCTTTCATCTACCAGGAGATTATTGCACAGCCACCTAAAAGAATTCTCTGACTAAAATGTGCAAAGGGCACTGTAGGCTCTCTTTGATTTAAAAGGAGAATGGATTTAATTTCTTCCCCTTTTGCAACTTGTGGCACCTTATTAATGGTGCTTAATAACTAGTAATGAATAATTGTTGAACTTAAATGAATCTTTACTCATTGGCTCTCCTAAGCCAACTTTTCCCAGAACTGGGAAGCCCCACATGCCCAGGCTTCTCAGGAACTGCATAAAGCATGTCACCTGGCTTTAACTTGCTCAGCAGTTGAGACAATGAAAGGCTTAGTTCCTTTGGGATTTCTCTCTTTTTCCCAGCAAGCCCCTCTGCCCATCTTCTGAGACTGCTGGGCTTTCTCCTGGTGTCAAACAACCCCATTGTTCCAGAGACTGGTAGCACCAAGCAGGCGGTCCCCCCTCTCTGAGAGAGACAGAGTGGTGCTCTCACCCTGTTCCTTGCCCTGAAGGCTTTCTGGCAATGTCAGACATTGAGACACAGCAAGTAATAAATTTCCTTCACCACGGGGCCAAAGGATAGAACATACAAGGGTTTATTCCTACTTCACTTAGTTTGGATGGAAATTAGTACTAAGCAGACTGAATTGGGAAGAGGGGCCGTTAAACTGACCAGGAATGTAGGAGGTCTTAAATGCCCCTTTCGGAGATCCAAATCAATTGTCCTATGTGATAGCAGCAAGAAATTCAGGTTTTATTTTTGTTGCAAGATGTGAGTTTCATCCAACCCTGCCTGTTCATCCCTTCTAGGCATGGCAAAGGAAATGATCACGGGGAGACCAGACAGTCTGTTGCTCATGTTGTTACACTGTTATGGTGATTGCAGTACAAATTCTCAGGGTGGAAAAAAAAGGTATAATGACAGATTGTGTGATTATACCCATACTTATAATTAAGCTGTTACAATACAGACAAGCTACTGCTCTCTAATGTCACCAACAGAAACCTCTTTGCTTGGAATGGAAAGTGACTCACTGGCAATTAGGAGTTTCCCTACAGGACTATATTTTCAGACCTCACCAATACTCTAGTCAGAGGATGCTGAGGCTCATCAGAATTATAGAGGAATGCACAGATACCCAGGAGCTGCCATCTGATCCCCAGGTACCAGATGCAGCCCTGGTTATGTATGGGCCTGTCATTATCAAAAATCAACAGCCTGCAATGCACACAGTGCTTGGCTTTTGTGAAGTGCCTCACTGCCAGTTTGACGGGTGATGCTGTGGGGCTTATCATTTCTGTGATTCCCTCATTTCATCATTGACACAAGGAAGAAGAGACAATATATTTGGTGAGCACCAAGGTGAGTTCAGGGCCCAGATGATATCCCTGACTAACTGTCAAAATTTTGTCTTTTGAATGCTGAATATTGCAAGGCAATGGTAGGAAAACTATGAGTGAGGTAGGATTCTTCTTTACCCTCCTAATGCCAGAGCCCCTTGTTACTATGGCAGTGCAATAAAGGGGAAAGAACACTGGTTTGGAATCGGAGGGGCTGGGTTTGAATCCTGATTCTGTTACCTAACTATGCAAATTATATCTCCTCTCTCAGTCTGTTTTCTGATCTATAAAATATATAGGTTAAACAAGATAATATCTATGATGGAACCTTCCATCTCTAGATTCTATGAGGAAAAGTAAGTGTTCTATAAGGGATGGTGGACAAGACAACTCTTAAAATTCCTTCAATTTCTAGACCTCATGAAGGAAAGTGAGTGCTTTACTTTTTTTGTAGTAGCAGAGAACTGGAGACAAAGGATATGCCCATCTACTGGTGAATGACTAAATATATCATGATGCATGAATGTAAAAGGAAATTACTGTGTTATTAGGCTGTAAGCTCCTTGAGGACAGGAACTCACTTTTGCCTCTCTTTTTATTCCCAGCACTTAGCAAAGTGCTTGGCACATATTAGACATTTAAAAATGTTTATAGATTGGTTGAACTGATATAAAGTGAAGTAATCCGAACCAAGAAAATAATATACACAACATAAACTACAATAATGTGAATGGAAAGAACAACAATAATGAAAAGAAAACTGAACCCTATGAATTACAAAGAACAAGGTTGGCTCCAAATAAGAGATTGAAGAATGTTCCTCTCCCTCTCAACAGAAGAGAAGGAGGACTATGGGTATGGAGCCCTCTATTTAGTTTAAGACTTGGTTTTATGTCGGCTAGTTTGGTTGAATTATTTTTTCTCTTTATTTTTATTCTTAGTTGTAAGAGATAGCCCTCAGTGAGAGAGAAAGGGAAAGGGATATGTTGAGAAATGAAAGTGTTATAAAGACAAAAGATAGCACCAAAATTTTTTAAAATGTGTTTTTCATGCATTGATGATTATTAAGTTTATAATAAAGATAATTTAATAAAAAGAAAAGCAGTGCTTCATGGTCATGGGACTTGCTTTGTAGTCTTTTCACAAGTAATACTGACCCTTTTCAACTTAATAGACTCTTAATTTTAGGATACTTTTATTTCTGTCTCTACTATTCTACCTGCAATTCTCTCTCATTCACCTTTGATTGGCAGGTCTCATACACTCAGAGGCATCTGAGTATAATGGAAACAGCTCAGAACATAATCTAGATTCAAGTCCTTTGATCATTCCTTCTCTCTTTCTAATCTTCACTCTCTCTTTATCCACTGGCTACTTCCCTGCTATCTACAAATATGCCCAACTCTCACCCAAGCTTAAACAACCTTCAGCTGACCCTACCATCCCCTTATGCTATTGTACTATCTCTCTCCTCTCTTTCACTGCCTACAAAAAGTGATCTTTTCCTAGAAAAAGTGATCCAAAATCCTTGCCTCCATTTCTTCACAGTCTGATCACTTCTTGGCCCCTTTCAATCTGGAATCTGGCTTGACTAGGACTGAAATTGTACTCTCAACTGCTACCACTGCTACCAGTGATCTCAATTATTAAATCCAACGGCTTTGTCTCAATACCCATTCTTCTTGACTTCTCTTTGCATCATGTGCCCCTGTTGACCACCCTCTCCTGAAGAGCACCTTCTCCCTGGAATTTCATGGCACTACTTTTTCCTGGTTCTCCTATCTGTCTGACCAGCTTCTATTGATGGATCATCATTATCATTTATTTCTTCTCTTTTTCTTTCTCCCATGAATGATTATAACCCACATCTCTATACTGCATCATCTTCAGTCTCTCTGTCTTTCTCTGTCTCTGTCTCTCTATCTCTGTCTCAGTCTCTCTCTATGTCTCTGTCTCAGTTTCTCTCTTTGTCTCTCTCTGCCTCTCTCCCCCTTCTTCCTTTTTTCTCCCTTTCTCTATCTCCATCCCTCCCCCTCTTCTCTCTTTATCCATACTACCTTGGTGTTCTGTTCTGCTCCCATGAGTGATCAATGATCATCTCTGTGACTCACAATTCTACATATCTCTTTCTGGAGCTCTAATTCTTCATCACCAGGCACCTGTTGAACATCTCCACATGGATGTCACCTAATACAAATTCACATTGAAGAATTCACCTGAGCCATTACTGCTGATCAGAAATCTTTCTGTTATATTCATCTCTTCCCCCACAGTGATGTTCTAAACAATTTTCTCTCTTCTTATATTCCGACTCCATTCCCACTTCTCTTCTTTTAGCTGATGTCTTAGTTGGCTACTTTCCAGAGAAGACTGAGGCTTTCTGATGAGATCTATCTCTAGTCCTCAAAACTCAATATTGCCATACCCTTTTGCTTTCCCTCCTTTTGTCACAGAGGAAGGAACATCCCTGCTCCTAGATAGAGATAACCCCTCTATTTGGGTCCTTTATCCCGTACTGTCCCCTGTCTTCTAGAGTCTTGTTTGAGTAATCCTACTCTCTTTTCCATGCCTCTTTATTGTGACTCTGATGTTGGCTACTTTCAATTTGTCTACGCATATACTCGGTTTTCCCAATCCCTATAAAACCTTCCCTTCAGCCTTCTGCTTCAACCAAATATCATCTTGATTTCTCTTCTTCGCTGCTCAATGGTCCCACTTTCTCAACATTCCATCTCTTCCTCTTGTGGCCTGACTCCCACCCTAATTCCTCTCTCACAGCTTTCTCAAAGACTACGACTTACCAAATGGAAACCCGACAGTGTTTTAGTGCATCCTCGTCGCCTACTCAGACATCTGTAGCATTTGCTAGTTTTAGTCACCTCCTTCTTGGTTTCTCTTGGTTCTTCCCCACTGATTCCTTATTCTCTTCTTGATCCTCATATTGGTATTTTTCTTCTTCTCTTGGTTATTTCATTCACTCCCGCTATTCAAACTACTGCTTCTACCCAGATGACTCCATAATCTGTGTCCAGCTCTGACCTCTCTGATAAGCCGTAGACCTATACCACAGACATTCTACAAAACACATCCAACTAGATATTTCACTAATACCTCAAATTTGACACGTCTAAAAATGACCAAGGGACAGTTAGGTGGCACAGTGGATAGAGTGCCAGGCCTTAACTCAGGAAGACTAACCTTCCTGAGTTCAAATTGGGCTCAGAAACTTCCTAGCTGTGTGACCCTGGGCAAGTCACTTAACCCTGTTTAACTCAGTTTCTTCCTCTGTAAAATTAACTGGAGAAGGAAATGGCAAGCCATTCCGGTATTTTTGCCAAGAAAACCCCAAATGGGGTTACAAAGAGTCAGACACAACTGAAATGAATAGAACAACAACAAAACTGACAAAAATACTATCTCCACCCCCAAATCCCCAAACCTTCTCTCTTTTTGACATTGTTATTTTTATCAGTGGTACTAATATCTACCTAGTCTCTTATATCCAAACTTTGTCATTAGATTTGAAGTTTTTTTTCTTCACTCCTCATATCCAATATATTTCTAAGTTTCATTGCTATTGTTTCTGAAGTGTCTTGGATCTATTATTTTGTCTCTATTTTCACTGCTAATACTCTCGTACAAAGCATCTTTATTGCTTGCCTTGTCTATTGTAATCACATCTTAGTGCATCTTCATTCACCCTGATACCTTCCAAAACATCTTTCATACTATTGCTAGACTAATAATTTTTATTATGCATGAATCTGGTCATGTCATTCTTCTAGTTTAAAAGCAACAGCAGCAGTAGCAGCAGCAACAGCAGCACCACCAGTAGCTCCATATTGCCCACTAAATAAAATTCAAAATCTTTTGCTTTGCATTGATAGACCTCCACATTCTTTGGCCACCCTACCTTTTTAGACTTGCCTCATACAACTTCTTTCCACATAGTATACCATCCAGCTAAACTGGAATACTTGTTATCCTTTGAACACATAATGAACTCCCCCCTCCTATTGCTTTTGTTTTTACTGTTCCCTATCCCTAGTAAGTTTCCCTATCCCTGTTGAGTTTTTATTTATCCCTTGAAGTCCAACACAGATGCCACTTATTCCATAGAACTTTTCTTGTTCCTCCCCCAGCAGCAACCCCCACAAAGCTGCTGTCATCCAAATTTTGTATTTCTTTGAGCACTCTTCATAGTACTTTGTACATAGAAAGAACTTCATGAATTTTTTTATTTTATTGCTCCCCCCTACTAGAGCAATGACTCTTAACTAGGAATCTGAACTTTTGAAAATATATTTTGATAACTATATTTCATTAAATTGGTTTCCTTTTCAATCATATATTTTATTTTATACATTTATAATATTATTCTGAAAAGCGGTCAATAGGCTTCACTGAACTGCCAAAGGAGCCTAGGACACGCAAAAATGTTAAGAACCACCACATTTGAGGGATTTCATGATGGAGCTAGTAGTACTAAACAGAGATAATTCACATTTGGGTAACTCCCAGTGTGGTCACTATTGCAAAATCTTTCAGGGAACCTCCTCCTTATCAAGCCCTCTGCATCACTCCATTTCAATCCAGCTTTCCCTGGATTCACCCTCACATTCCCCTTCTGACCAAGTTTCAATGGGGATAGGCCAGAGAACCTTTGGAGAGGGCCTCATCTGTAGAAGGAACAGTTACCAACAAAGGTATGAAAACTACTGATCAGAGAATGGAATAGTGAGAGTAGAGAATCAGGGGTATCTCCAAAACTAAAGCCTTTTTTTTTTTTTAAATTTGAGAAGTTTCTGAGATGAGAATAGAAGGAAAGGAAATATCTTCTGTTTCTGTTATTTACAGAATCTACCTTAGGTGAAATAAGGTAACTGCTCATACCTATTTGGGCAGCAGCTGATTTTCCTTCTATGGGGCTTTGTAATTTTCATGTCCCCAAACTGACTGCCTAAGAGCTCTTCTCTTCCTATACAGGCAAAAGGCAATACGAAGCTGAAACGAATGGCCACAGAAGTGTAATCAATAGCAAGAAAAAAAAGGATAATTTAAAATTAAAAATCATTTTCTCTTACTTCTTTCAATAGCAGATGCAGCTTATTATTTTTACATGGAGATAAGAAGTCACCTAAACAGTATGATTAAGCCTCCCCAATTTTCCCTTTAGTTTCCTGGTTTAAGGTTGTGGAATCAAGTCAATTGCAGATACCTGGGGAAGTTGTTTGAGGGATTTAGCAATAGGTTAATAGTTTAATTTTGTTGTCTTAATCAACAATAAAAGTGATAGATAAAGAAATAACCTAGGAACCAGAAAAACCTGTGTTCAAGTCTTACCTAACATATATTGGCTTTTGGCCCCAGGATGAGACACTTAATTTCTCCTTGTTTTAGTCGATTTTCTTAGAGTATGGGTTGTATAGACGATGCTTGAACAATGAACAACAGTGAAGGTTCTGATGTGGTGATTATTATCAGATAATGAGGACTGAATTATTATGATATTTGAAACAATGGATCTTTGCCTATTTGCCCTTTAATCAGAAATCTGGATTCCAACCCAAATCCTCCGACTCCAAAGCCAGTCTTCTTTCCACTACACTATATACATTCTAGAATTATTTGTATCTCCTTGGCCAGATTGCAAAATCAAAGTTGTATTCATCTTTGTACCTCACAGCACCCAGCAGAGTATCTTGCCCATAGTAGGGTCTCAGTAAATGTTTGATCAAAGGAATGAAGCTCTGATCTATTCATGTGTGAGATAACAGTTTCAGTTCTTCCCTGCCTCCCCCATTTAAGTCACTCAACCTTTCTGTGTACTGTTTCCTTGTCTGAAGCTCAAGGTAATTCACATCTACCTCCAAGAGGTGCTGGGAAGACTAATTAGTTAATAATGTTTGTGAAGTGCTTTGAAGATGAGAGGCCCGACACAAGTGCTAAGAATTAACATTATCCAGATCACATCTAAATCTTTCTCGGGTGCCACCACTCAAGGGACCTAACTGGAATTCCTCCCACTCACACAAAGCACATGTCTAATTCAAGCATTTGTGAATTTCGGGAGGGAAGAATCTGACTGCTTTGCTGATGACTGAGTTTGAAATAATGACAGTTGGTCTTATGGTGGCTGTTTATGCATCTAGAAGTACAAAATTCCTGAGCATATTTAGCCTAAAAGATCAGCTTTCTGCTTCCTGTATTTGCTCATATATGCATACATATATGTGTATGTATGTACATATACATACATACATGTGTGTGTATTGAGGGTGGAGGTGTATATGTGGGAGATAACTGATGAAACAAAGAAGGAAATTCCCCAAGGTTTTCCTTGTCTTTTCCTCAAGGTTACCAACCTCTCAGATGGAAATCTCCTTCCAAATAGGAAGAAGTCCCAACTCTGAGTTTCACTAAGATACCCTTTTCCTTTTCAACTGCTATATTCTATTAAAGTCTTGCTGGTGTCAATGAAATTAGTAGTGAGAAAATCTATGCAATGAGGCTCATCATTTTGATATCTTACTGGCTTCTGTTGCTCCACGGGCATTTTGGCTTGAATGTTTAAATGCACACAGAGATATATAGATATGCCAGGTCCACCCCCCCCAACCCATCGTAGCTTAGAATACATTTCTTAACCAAGTACCAATCTCTTCTGAAATACCAAATTATAGACCTTCTCATTTCTTTTCTAATATAAAAAGCCCAGGGAATATATAAGCCTACAGGCTTTACTACGTAACCTAAGACTTAACCTCTTTGTTCTTTAATTGCTGAAACGTAGAATCAGAGATTTTTAGAGCTAGAAAGAACCTTAGGTGGCAATAATAACCCTTTACATTTGTAGAGTGCTTTGTAGTTTATAAAGTGCATTTATATACCTTTTCTTATTTGATTCTCTCAGTAACCCAATGAGGTAGGTAATACAGGGATTGCTCTTATTTTTAAGAAATGGAGGCTTAGGCTATTTCCTCAAGATCAAACAGTTTGTAAGCATCAGAGTGGCACCTTGAAACCAAATCTTTCCAAAGCTTTTTCTACCATAAGAGGTTGCCCTCAACAATAATGATAATAACTCACATTTGTATAGCATTTCCATTGAGATGAATAGAACAGGTATTATTATCCCTATTTTCAAGACAAAGAAACTAATGCAGACAGAAATTAAATGATTCCACATTTACATTGCTAAGAATGAAGCTTATTCAACCTATTTCCTCATCTTACAGAGAGGGAAACTAAGGCTCGGAGAGGTTAAGTAATTTGTTCAAGGTTACACAGCAAGTTAGGGGCTAAACCAGAATTAGAATCTAGGTTTCCTGACAATGTTGCATAATGTTGGCAGTCCCTTAGAGGAAAAATGTAATAATGGTACTGATATAAATCCCAGTATTACCTCTCTGTTAAAGTGTTTTACATATCATAATTAGTATTTTATTTTTTCCTCAGTTACATGGCAAGAAAAATTTTAGTATTCGTTTTTACTAGATTTCAAATTTCAATTTTTTCTCCCTCCCTCCCCTCCTCCATCCCTTTCCCCCTTCTGAAAATGGTAGGCAATTTGATACAGTTCATACATGTGCTATCACATAATACATCTCCATATTTATCACAGTTGTAAAAAAAACAGATCAAAAGAAAAAAAAACATGAGAAAGCATACAGTAAGAGCATACAGTAAGTGAGAAAAACATGCTTTGATCTGCATTCAGAGTCCATCAGTTCTTTATCTGGATATGGATACCATTTTCCTTTGTGGGTCCTTTGCGCTTTTCTTGGATCATTGTGTTGCTAAGAAGAGCTGAGTTATTCATAGTTGATCATCACACAATGTCATGGATACTGTGTATAATTTTTTTCTGGTTCTGCTCATTTCACTTTGCATAAGGTCATACAAGTCTTCCCAGGTTTTTCTGAAATCTTCCTGTTCATCATTTCTCATTGCACAATAGTATTCCATTATATTCATGTACTACAGCTTGTTCAGCTATTCTGCAGTTGAGAGGCATCCCCTCAGTTTCCAATATTTTGCCACCATGAAAAGGACTGCTATAAATATTTTTGCACATGTAGATCCTTTTCCCTTTTTTATGATCGCTTTGGGTTGCAAAACTAGTAGTGGTATTTCTGTATCAAAGGGTATATATACCCAGTTTGGTTGCCCTTTGGACAAAGTTCTAAATTGATCTCCAGAATGGTTGGATCAGTTTACAGCTCTATCAACAATGCATTAGTGTCCCAGTTTTCCCACTTCCCCTCTATCATTTATCATTTTACAATTTTGTGAAATAAGCCATTCTGATAGGTGTGAGGTGGTATCTCAGTGTCATTTAAATTTGCATTTCTCTAATCCAAAGTGATTTAGAGCACTTCTTCAAATGCCTATAGATAGCTTTGATTTCTTCATCTGAAATCTATCTGTTCATATCCTTTGACCATTTATCAACAGGGGAATGGCTTATATTCTTATAAATTTGACTCAGATCTCTATATATTTGAGAAATTAGGCCTTTGTCACTTTCTGGAAAGATTGTTTCCCAGTATTCTGCTTTTCTTCTAATCTTGGTTGTGTTGGTTTTGTTTGTGTAAAAGCTTTTTAATTGAATGAAATCAGAATGATCCATTTTGCATATTGCAGTGCTCTCTATCTCTTGTTTGTTCATGAATTCTTCTTCTCCCCATAGATCTGACAGGTAGACTATTCCTTTCCCTTCCAATTTGTTTATGGTATCTCCTTTTGTTTCTAAATCCTGCTTCAATTTTGACCTTATTTGGTACATGGTGTGAGATGTTGGTCTATACCTAGTTTGTATAGTACTGTTTTCCAGTTTCCCCAGTAGTTTTTGTCAAATAGTAAGTTCTTATCTCAAAAGCTGGGGTCTTTGGGCTTATCAAATGCTAGGTGAACCACTCTATGGGAGTGTTCATCCCATTCCCATTTACAGTTATGATTACTACCTGTGTATTTCCCTCCATCCTATTCTTCCTTCTATTTGTCCTCTCCTTTTACTCTTTCCCTACTCATCAGTGTTTTGCTCCTGTCAGACACCTCCCCTGATCTACAACAGTTCCCACCTTCCCCTTTACTTAATCTCCTCCTCTCCGACTTCCCTGTTGAGTAAGATCAATTTCTATATTCAACTCTGTATATTATTCCTTCTTTGAACCAATACTGATAAGAGTAAAGTTTAAGTTATGCTCATCATCCCCCCTCCCATCTTCTCCTCCACTGTAATAGTGGTTGGGCATAGTATGCAAACAGATAAGCTAAAGCAAGATAATTTGAAGAGACCACTAATAATGAGGAGATCAGGAAGGCTTCCTGTAGGAGGTAGGGTCTCAGCTAAACTTTAAAGGAAGCCAAGAATTCTAAGGCACAGAGGTGAGACACTTGTTTAATCTATTCCACATGGTACCTAATTAATGCAAAGGATGTGCAAATATTCTTTGCACAGAATTAAGTATCATGTGTATTTCTGTTAATGTGGCTAATTTCCATTCAATTCAACACTTACTATATTCTTACTATATGCTAGAGAGGCATTGTGCTAGGTGCCAAGGAGAGTCAAAGGTAAATGTTGTACAGTCCTGGTCCATATAAAAGTTACTACATTTTTCCTAAAGAATAAACTGGCTTAGTATACATTTATAGTACTGAAACTAATTTTTGATTCATGAAACCAATATACATTCCTCTGTAAGTTAAATCTTATTCACCTGCAATTCAGGAGCATATCACTGGGCTCATAGTAGTGTCTCAATGCTCATTGACTTAAGAATAAATGTAGTTTTAGTTATTCCCTTTGAATCTGTTTTTCCTCAATCTCATTTCCAGCAGTAGGTTTAATTTGTTTCCCTACCTACTGGAGCTATCAGACTTTGGTTGGATAAATCGCACCACTTCTCCTAGGACCAGTTTCTTATTCTATAAAATCAAGACAATAAAACTTAAGCTTATTAAGAGAATCATCAGAGCAGAGAAGACAGGGTGACAGCTTTGGAGTCAGTAAGACTTGGGTTCCAGTCAGGGCTATGCTGAGGTCAGTTCCAACTGGCTCCTGAAAATCAATTGTCAAAAGTTTAGTATGAGCATTTATACCTTGAACATCCGCCAATGTTGCAAATCAGGGCTTGATTTATTGTTTTACTAATTGTCTAGCCTTAGGAAAGTGACAGAGAAAATATTAATAACACAGATTACACTTAAAAATGTGTCATGAACATACCCCCTCCTCAAGCCAGTAGTTAAATATTTACCAGCACATTCCTGGTTCTAGTCCCATCTCTTAAACTTGTTAGCTAAATGATCCTGGACAAATCACTTAACTTGTCTGAGCCTCAGGCCACTCTCTAAGACTATAAACCTCAGAGCAGTTCCTGGTCAGCTTTGATAGGGGGGTTTCCTCAATAGGAATTCCCTGTACCAATAAAATCTGTTAAAGACCTAATGAACTAACTAACTGACTAAGAACATATACTACCTACCTCACAGGATTGTTAGGAGAGCCAAATGGAATGAAGTATGTAAATTACTTTGTAAACTTCAAGTGCTAAGTTAATGTCAGCAGTTATTATTTTTATTATTCAGAAATGCAGAAGAGCTGACTCATTCATACTTCCTCTCATTTCCTTGTCAGTTACTCACCTTCCACCTTTGCTTCCCAGCCATCCCATGCCAAGATTATTGGGCCTCATAAAATGGCCAAAATGAGGGTAATAGAGATGAGGAGGAGAAACAAAGAACCTGAAAAATCCACCAAACAGATAATCGACCTGATAACTAAAAACCTCATGGAGTGGCCTTCCAAATAGACACATTTTCATCTGTTGCCTTTTTCACTTTTCAAGCTGTTTGCAAGAGTATGGCCTGCAAGGGCCTAGTTTCCTAAAGAATGGCTCCTCCTGTAGCTAGTCACCATCTTGGAGTTAATTAACAAGACAAGGTCCAGCATTTTGCAGTGATATCTATTTCCTCTCTCTTCCTCACAGACAGTTTATAGGGGACACGCGCCCACAGCGCAGCCCCAGGCTGAGCTGAAGGACGATTTCTCCCTTTGTGTGTTGCTGTGTGGAAGAGGACAGTAATCACCTCTGACTGGCCCTGTCCCTTTCTCTCCTGCTCATCTTTTGTGCTTCCAGTAAGACTGTCTTTTGTCATTCTTGCCACTGGAGTTTTCAAAAGCTGGAATCCCACTTTCATTGGCCACTCTGAGAGTGTACAGTGTATTTGATGTCTGGGACATCAAACAGATGTTCGTGCTCACAGTGCAGAAATAATCCTAGACAAAAGAAGATGGTGGCTGCATAAAGAACATGGCAGGGCAGAGAGTCGGGGATTACTATTAAAAGCCAAACAGAAGCCCATTTTACAAACAAAATCCATTCATGTTGTTAGAGTTTTACCTCAGAAGGCTTTTATTTGAGGATGGGAGTAGGAGGAGGGCTGATTCTCCTAGAAATTTATCAGCAGCTTTTCCCCACCTCTGATTTTAAACCTGGGGTCTGAGATTCTTTTAAACTCCACTAAACATGGGGAGTACCATTTAGCCCAAAGTTATGCATGCCCAGATATGTGCCCACCACAGAGCAAGCATATCTAATTATAGTTTTCTAATATAGAAAGTCAGCTAAGGATCAGGTCACACAACGCCTAGAGAATTATAGCATACATGTTCAGATGCAGTCAATGTCCTCAGGTTCAGTCTTCCCTCCTTATTATTATTTTAACAAGAATGAATGGGAGTTTAGAGGAATCAGCTGTATTTCCATTTCAGTACCTCCCCTTACCCCTTCCTGCACTCTGTTCTCTCTTCCTGGCTGCTGGATAAGTGGCGCTTCAAGAGTTAAGGAAGGGGTGAATTAATTGGAATGGGAGGGTGGAAAGGGGAGGGTAGGAAGACTGCACAAATCAAAGGAGCTTGTATCACCAGAGGACTGCTTAAGGGACGCAGTCATGCTCACAATAGCATTTCAAGTTCACCTTGTGTGTGAGAAAAGAGGGCCTTAATGGCTCTATAGAAGGAAGGGGAAAGAAAAAAAGGGGGTGGGAGAGATAAAAGAGGAGAGGAGGGTGAGGAGATGGAGAAAGAGAAAGGGAATGAAAGGAGAGGGAGAAGAAAGGGAGCAAGGAAAAGAGAGGGAGAGATGGAAGAAAGGAGGAGTGAGAGAGAGAGAGAGAGAGAGAGAGAGAGAGTGCAAATCCAAATGTCGATTTGTAGACATAGTGAGGAGAGTCTGCTGGCTGACAGGCTGATTTATTGGATTCTTCCAGTTAATCACTGCCGGCCTGTGGCCAAACGGATCTCCAGCAAAACTGAAAGGCAGCCGAGGGAAACAGGCTTATAAGCATAAAGCCGCATAATGGTGTTCAATGAAGTGTGAGACTTTTAGTTCAGTCTCACTGAGCCGGCCCGCACTGCCGGAATGTCAAAGAGGGATTGTGGGTGGAAAAATTATGGATTTAAACTGCTAGCTGTAAATGAGGTCAATATGTCTGGTTCATAAACAGTCCGAGCCTATTCCAAGAATGCAGTGAGGGGGAAAATTAGCGTGAAGCCAACACTGTAGACAAACCTCATTGAGATATAATTGCAGCTATAAATACAAGCGAAAAGCTTACTGAGTGCAATAAAATACAGACACGCTTTTTTATTCCCCCTTATTCTTCCTTCTTTGAATCTATGCATTTGTTAAGTGTTGTGCATCTATAAAGTACCCCCCTTCATCTCTCCCTCCCTCTCCTAGTGACACCCAGTGTTGCAATTAATTGAGTGTTCTTGATCTCCCATTCTATTTTATTCAGGCGAGATTGGAAAAAATCAAAAGAGCACATCTAAAGCATTTTCTTCCCTTTTGCTTTTCTATTTGAATCAGGTTGAAATGTGTGAAAAAAAAAGCATAGCTTATTTTTTTATGAAGGAAAAAAATCAGAGTAAAAGCCTTTTTAAACTAATACATCTGTTAGATCATTTGAATCTCAATTTAATGAGGTGACATCAAAGACGCACGCGGGATCCTACAGTGGCTTTTCTTTTTTCTTTTTCCTTCTTTTTTTTTTTTTCCACTACCTGGTCTTTGCTCGTGAAACATTGACTCTAAATTAATATGATGTTTTTTTTCTTCTTCCTCTTTTTTTAAACACCAAAGACTTTTATTACTGAATTTTGTGCAGGAGCTCAAAGGACAGAGGACAGACAGCAACTTGCTTCATCCAGTTTAAAAGCCAATACAATAATAAATTGAAGTCTAATAGCCATGGTCAGGCTGTCTTTCCCCCTCAACCAATTGATTTAAATGGCAGTAATTTGGTGAGCGAGGTTAGTCCTGTTTAAATTAAACCCATTAATATAATAGCACAAGTCTTGAATGAAATCCATCTGTAGCAAAGCCTCCACCGGTCAGTGGTTTAATAACTGTCCGGGGATGTCCTGGACCGCCCACATCCGTACAAACAGGAATTACAAATTATAGCCAAGGTCCTGATTTGGGGGAAGGAGGAGAGAGAGAGAGATAGAGACAGAGACAGACAGAGACAGAGAGAGACAGAGAGACAGAGACAGAGAGAGACAGAGAGACAGAGAAAGAGAGAGACAGAGAGACAAAGAGAAAGAGAGACAGAGACAGAGAGAGACAGAGAGACAGAGAAAGAGAGAGACAGAGAGACAAAGAGAAAGAGAGAGACAGAGAGACAAAGACAGAGAGAGACAGAGACAGAGAGACAGAGACAGAGAGAGACAGAGAGAC
>CM053590.1:116454042-116548343 GCA_028646515.1 Pseudochirops corinnae
TATTCAAATTGTTTCTTCTTGGCAGCTTGCAATATTTGCTCCTTGATCTGGGAACTCTGGAACATGGCTATAACATTGCTAGGAGTTTTCTTTTTTGGGATCTTTTTCAAGAGGTGATCGGTGAATTCTTTCAAAATCTATTTTGCCCTCTGGTTCTGAAATATCAGGGCAATTTTCCTTGAGAATTTCTTGAAGGATGCTTTCTAAGTTCTTTTTTTGATCGTGGCTTTCAGATAGTCCAATAATTTTTAAATTATCTCTCCTGGATCTATTTTCCAGGTCAGTGGTTTGTTCAATGAGATACTTCACATTGCCTTCTATTTTTTCATTTGTTTAGATCTGTTTAATAGTATCTTGATTTCTCATAAAGTCATTAGCTTTCATTTGCTTCACTCTAACTCTGAAGGCATTATTCTCTTCAGTGAGCTTTTCAGATTCTTTTTCCATTTGGCAAATTCGACTTTTTAAGGCGTTCTTCTCCTCACTGGCTTTTTGGGCTTCTTTTGCCATTTGAGTTAATCTATTTTTTAAGGTGTTATTTTCTTCAGTCAGGTTGTTGACACTCTTTTCATGATTTTCTTGCATCATTCTCATTTCTCTTCCCAATTTTTCCTCTTATTTGCTTAAATTTTTCTTGTAAGCTTTTGGTGTGAGATTTCTGACTATATTGTCTTCCTCCTATCCCCAAAAAAGGAATCTAAAGTTGGATTGCTGAGCTTGGTTTGCTTCCTTTGCCTGCTCACGTTGCCAGTCAATTAATTTGATTTTTGAGCCACAGTAGAACTCTGCTTTCAGAGGAGATAGCTTTGTCCCAAATCACTGGGGTTTTCATAGCTGCTAGACCTATTAGGAGGCTGCCATCTCTGCAACCCCTACCAGCCTTGGCTCAGGGGTCACACACCTCAGGACCAATACCCAAGACCACGATCCCAATCCAGGCAGGTTAAGGCAAGAGCATTTAGCTTCTGAATGGTTGCTTGGCCCCCACTGCAATCTGTAGGCCACAAGCTCTGAAGCAGCCATGTGGAGGTGGCTTCAGAGCCGCCACTTCTGCTGCCTTCTTGTCTTGGGGGAAGTAGGCCGGACCTGCTTTTCTCCCCCAAATCTATCTGAATTCTACTGACCTTTCACTTTGTCCTTGTTTCTTATGGGTTGATAATTCTGGAAACTGCCACAGCTACCAGTGATCCACTCTCTGGAGTGCTCCAGCTGTGGCTTGTCCTAACTGCCCTGGTGCTAAGCCACAGTTTCAGGCTGGGCTGGGCTTGGGTCCCAGGGCTCTGTGATGAGCCCTTCCCATCCTCCTGCTGGGCTGCCCCCAGCTGGAGATGTGTTTTTCTGTAATTTTGTGGGTTCTGGAGCCCTAAAATTTGTTTAGAGTCATATTTTATAGGTATTTGAGATGGTTATGGTGGGAGCTGCGGAGTTCTCCTGCTTCTATGCCGTCATCTGTGTTTAAGATTCTGCAAGCTAAGCTTCAGCAATATGTGAACTGAGAATCACCAGAAGAGTGACTGGTTTTCAAAGAGCAGAGGAACTAGAGACCAAATTGCCAACATTCATTGCCTTATGGGAAAAGCAAGGGAATTCCTTAAAAAAAAAAAAGAATCTTTTCCTTCATTGACTATAGTAAAGCCTTTGACTATGTGTCACAACAAAATGTGACAAGTCCTCAAGAAGATGGGAGTACCAAATCATCTTACTCATCTGCTGAGGAACCTGTATGTGAGTCAAGAAGCAACAGTTAGAACTGAACGTTTGCAACTGACTGGTTTAATGTTGGGAAAGGATGACATATTGTCACTTTATTTATTTAAATTATATGCAGAGTACATCATGGGAAATGCCAGGCTGGATGAATTAAAAGTAGGAATTAAGGTTGATGGGAGAAATATCAACAATTTCGGCTATGCAGATGACACCACTCTGATGGCATAAAGGGTGGAGGAATTAAGCAGCCTCTTGAGAATAAAAGAAGAGAATGTAAAAGCTGGCTTGAAGCTTAATATAAAAAAATATACACCTAAGATCTTATCAACTGGTCCCATCACTTCTGGCAAATAGGGAGAAGAAATGGAAGCAGTGTCAGATTTTATATTCTTGGGCACATAGATGACTTCAGAAAGTGACTGAAGCCATGAAATTAAAAGATGCTCCTCCTTGGAAGGAAGTCTATGGCAAATCTGATTGGCATATTAAAAGGCAGAGACATAACCTTGCTGACAAAAGTTCGTAGAGTCAAAACAAAGGCTTTTCTAGCAGAAATGTATAGCTATGAGAGTTGGACTATAAGGAAAGCTGAGCACCACAGAATCAATGTTTTCAAATTGTTATCTTGGAGAAGACTTTTGAGAGTCCCTTGGACAGTCAAAGGAATCAAGTCAGTCAACATTTAAAGAAATTAATTCATACTATCCATTGGAAGAAAAAATACTGGAGCTGAAGCTTAAATACTTTGGTCACATAATGAGAAGACAGAACTCATTGGAAAAGAACCCGATGTTGGGAAAGATTGAAGGTGAAAGGAGAAGGGGATGGCAGAGGATAACATGGATAGATAGTGTCATGGAAGAAATAAACATGAGCTTGGGCAGACTTTAGGAGATAGGGGATGATAGAAGGGCCTAATGTGCTAATGGTCTGTGGGATCACAAAGAATATCCTACGTCTGATTGACAGAAAGATAAAAATAAGTACAAATAGAGAAATCTCAAGAAGAAATAGATTTGTGAAGAGGGAGATAATAAATTCAGTTTAAGATGTGAGTTTGAAATGTTGGTGGGAAATCCAAATGGTTATGTCTAGTTAGGCAGGTAGAGATTCAGGTCTGGATAGGATAAGACTGGAAATAAAAATTTGAGGTCATTCATATACAATTGATAGTTAAAATCATGGTTCAATTTATACACCCATATAGAAAGGTGAATAAAATCTTATAACAACTATGGTAGGAGAATGATGTGAGTGGCTATGAAGTTGAACATCAGTTATGTTAGAAATTCATAATTTAGGTAGGGTTTTGGATTAGATGACTTCTAAGGTGCCTTTCAGTTCTAAAATTCTCTTAGTTTTTCTAAATTAGAGAGCCCATTATCTGCAAAGTATTGTGCTAGTTACTAGGGGAAATATAAAGGTAGTTAATATGTGATCCTTACCCCCACAGAGCTTACACTATCTCATTATTTTCTAATTAAATAAGAGATTAGAATTCAGAAAACCTATCCAGACTAGAGATACATATTTCTTTCTGTTCCTTTTTATTTTTATTTTATTTTAGTTTATATCATTCGTTTCCACGAAATTTTGAGTTACAAATTTTCTCTCCATCTTTCCCCTACCCACCGTCCCAAAATAGCCATCCCAATGTATCCCCCCTCCCCCAATCTATTCTCTCTTATGTCTTCCCCCCTCACCCCTCTGACTTTCTGGTAGGGCAGGATGGATCTCCCAACCACAGTGCCTGTGTAGAGATACAGATTTTAGATTCTCTGAAGGTGAAGTCATAGGAGCAAGTGAGGAAGCCTAGAGATAAAAGTCAAGGTCATATGTCAAAGACAGAGCCTTGGAGCCTTGGAGAACAGATTTATTTAGAAGCTTTAAAGAGGAAGCAAAACCAGAGAAAGAGGCAGAGAAAGAATGATCAATATTGTAGGAGCCCAACCAAAATAGCTCACTGCCATGAAATAAATGAAAAAAGGAAGGAAGAAATGACTGAAAAGGCATTTATTAAGTGCTTACTGTGTACCAAGCCCTAGGGATACAAATGGAATGAAAACTGGATAATTCTTGTTTTTAAGGAGCTTATACTCATTTGAGGAAACAGATTCTAAAATAAACTTTAGTTGTAAGATGAATGGAAAAGTTTGGAAATACCAAGGGTATTACTTCAGGGTTGATGGTAAGGCATAGGGTCCTTAAGTTATCTTAGTAGGCCAGATGACAGACCTTAAAGTCTAGAGTCAGTGGTAGTATAGACGAGTAGATGATAAGGCCTAGTAATCATACATCTCAATGGAAGGAATAGAGTTGCTGATTCCCATCTCATCAGAACCATGTGAGCAGTCAACCATGTCTTGGTCTCTAGGTGCCCTGGTCTAGGAAAGGGAATGAAAAGAGGAGGAGAGGGAGGAAAAGCACTTCAGGATTGTTGTTGTGTTTGTCCTTTGTTTATGAAGAGGACTGTGGCATCAGGAAAATGATGACATGACTTGCAGTTTACTTTGATTTGAGTGAGAGAAGGTCACCAGCCTTACTTTCTCCTCCAGAGCCATCTGGGTCCAGTGACCAGATATTGATTAGGATTAGCCAGAAGTAAAGTGAGACAGAAGGATTCACCAATACTGTAAGATGTAATTCCTATGATCTTATCGAGAGCAAGAGAAAGAATGCAAAATTCTGGATCTTGTAGTCAAATCAAGTCGAATCAACAAGCATTTAGAAAGCATTTGTGGTAAGTTTTGAGGATGCAAAGAAAGGAAAAACAAAATGAAGTACTTAGTGTGAACTTTTTAACTCTTTAAAATTATTTATTTATTTTTAAGATTTGTTTTTAAAAACTTTGAGACCTGAATTCTCTCCTTCCCTTATTCTTTTCCCACTCATTGAGGTCAGCAATTACATCAATTATACATGTGAAATAATTCAAAACACATTTCCATATTAGTCATGTTGCAACAAAAGCAAGAAAAATAAAGAAAATGAAAACATTATACTTTAAGCTGTATTCAGAGTTCATTAGTTCTATCTCTAGAGGTGTATATCATTTTTCACTATGAGTTCTTTGGAACTATCTTGGATCATTGTATTGATAAGAGTAGCTAAGCCTTTCATAATTGATCCCCTTAACAATATTGCTGTTACTGTGGAAAATGTTCTCCTGGTTCTATTCATTTCATTTTGTATTACATCGTATAAGTCTTCCCAGGTTTTTCTGAAACCATCCTGCTTTCCATTTCTAATAGCACAATAGTGTACTATCACAATCATATAGCACAGCTTGTTTAGCCATTCCCCAATTAATGGGCATCCCCTCAATTTCCAATTCTTGGCCACCACAAAAAGAACTTCTACAAATATTTTTGTACAAATAGATCCTTTTCTCTTTTCTTTGATCTCTTTGGGGTATAAGTCTAGTAGTGGTACTGCTGTATTGGAGTATATAAACAACCCTTTGGGGGGACCAGATTGTTCTCCAAAATGGTTGAACCAGTTCACAACTCCATCAACAATGCATTAATGTACCTATTTTTCCACATCCACTCCAGCACTTGCCATTTTCCTTTTCTGTCATGTTAGTCAATCTGATAGGTATGAGGTGGTACTTCAGAATTGTTTTAATTTGCATTTATTTAATCAGTAGTGATTTGGAGTGCCTTTCTATATGACTATAGATAACTTTGATTTCTTTGTCTGAAAACTTCATTTTAACATCCTTTGACCATCTATCAACTGGAAAATGGCTTTTATTCTTAGAAATTTAACTCAGTTTGCTATATATTTAGTGTGTACTCTTTGCTAAACTATTTAGCCAGCTCTTTAATACCAACATAAACAGTCCACTTGTAGATGTAAATTATAAATAGAAATCTCATTTTTATTGTTAAGTTTATATCATGACCCACAGCATGACTAATTCTAGTATTTGGGGTGTGTGTGTGTGTGTGTGTGTGTGTGTGTGTGCATTAAATCCAACTTAGTAGTCTATGGTCTTTATTGCTGATACTCCATTGAAAATCACTCCCTGAAAGTAATCTCCAGTTTTTGTCACCTTTAGAACGTGACAAGTTAAGTGACTCCCTTAATATGATACTTGGGCTCAGAGTTATTTATGTTCCTCCTAATACCTGATTCTGGGATTGATTCTTCCTAATAAATATCAGTCAAAGCAAGCTAGTATGCAGGTGGTATACTCCAGGCAGGATTCCAAATGAAGTAGCTAAACATAAATTGTCTTTAAATAAAATCACTTGAGGAGGGGGGAGAATGAGGAGGGAGCAGAGAAAAGGATGTTTCATCTTGTTTTTGCTCTAATAAATATTCTAGTATTCAGTGGGGGTCCCAAGTAATGTCAGATATCTAGAGTTGCCCAGCCTGGGTTCAGTGGAGAAAGAAATAAAGGTAGGAGAAAGAACCACACCCCAAACCCTAGAAATGTTGTTGCTCTAGGGACAAGGAGTCTGTTTGTTGATTTTTTTCTCCCTTGGTGGCTCTGGGACAGTTGGTAGAATTTGGTTATTGCCCTAGAGATTTTTCTCTCCTAGATCAATCTATTGTAAAGTTAGCTCTGGTGGAAGACCTACTGGGATCTAGTATGGAAAAACCACATGAAACTTCATCTAGAACCAAACAAACACCCATGGCCATAATTTGTATTCTCTCCTATTGGGAGCCAGGATCATGCCAATAAAGACAGAGGAAATAACTGAATGATTCACTTTTGATCCATTCCCTAAGTATTTATTTCTACTGAGGTTTACTTTTCCTTGCTTCTTTCACTTATAAAAGATGTCAAACCAAAAGTCTAGGAATGAAGGGCACACAGTACACCCATAGATGCACTGGCTTTTCCCCTCCATTACTATAGATCGATTAGCTATCTGCAACAAATCAATCCATTAACAAGTATTTATTAAGCACCTACTGTGTGCCAGGTTTAAGTACCAGTGAGATGCGAGGCATACAAGTACAAAGAATGAAACAATCCCTGTTCCCAAGGAACTCACATTCTGTAATATGGCTAGATTGCCACATAACACAATTATACTGTTACCAACTTGTTCCACAGGTCTTAGCTGCAGCTTCTATTATACCCTGTCATCAGCATGTACATCAATATTTATAGATTTAGAAGAAATACCTACAAATGTGAATGTGTGAGCATGAGAATGTATACAAACACTAATAGAGACTCAATACACTGCTTTAGTTGTTATTATGTGGGAGTCTTCAATAATAGTACCTGCCATGGTTATTGTGAGGATCAACTGAGATAATACACATAAAGTTCTTTGCAATCCTTAGAGCATCATATAAATATTAACTATTATTATCATTGGCATATTTCATCACCTGTCATCTGATGTCACAATCGATCATTGCATTGGTCAGAGTTTTGATGCCTTTACATTCCTGTGGTTGTTGGGCATATTCTTTTCTCGGTTTTATTTATTGCGTATAAGTCTATGTAAGTATCTCTGAATTCCTGACAATCATACTAAAACAAAATAAAACAAAACAAAAAACCAAAGGAATCCACTCTACCGTAACTTGGTTGATAGACTCTGTTGCCAGTTTATAGGAAGCATGTTTGTCAATTTATACTTCTGTGGCCATATGTGTCAATATAAACTCAAGAATGTATGTGATTCAGTTTTCTCCTTTAAGAACAGGAAAGGGCTAGGCAAGAACCTTCCTAAGTTTGAAAGGAAGAACACTTTCCTTTTTTCTCCTTGCTACTCTCTTTCCCCCCCTCACTCAACCATCCTAACTTCAGTCAGGAATATAGCATTTTTAGCTTGAAGGAAGCATGACCAACCAGGTTGCTATTGGCTGTGTCCCAGCAAAGGAGACGAAGTAAGGGAAAGACTGTCTTCTCACGCTGGTGTGAATCATCATCTTTATTTTCTGAACAGTCATGCCTGGGCATAAATGTCAGATAACAGAATGGTTGAAACTAAGTTTTGGGCAGCCGTTCTCAACCATATTTGGGATTAGGTATTCTTGAGGCTGTGAGGAGCTGCATTCCTTAGCCAACCTTCACCCTCAATTAATTGTCAGTAAACCTACCTCAACTAGGGCACCTATTCCGTGGCAAAGCTCATACTTGCCATCCTCTTTGCAGAATGCTACTTCTTGTTCCATGTCCCCAAATACTCCATGTCCTTTTTCCAGAAGGCATGGTCTTCAAACCCACAGAATGAAGCACTGTTCAATGAAAATGTCTCTCTCTGTATATTGAGGGAGGAGATTTGGGGGAAGAGGTTGCTGCAAGTGTCTCTCCCTTTACCACAAACATGATATATTGGAAGTGTGTAAGAAGCCCAGCATGAGTAGTAACAAGAGACTCCTTCATTTAGGGGTGGGCAAGGCTAATAGGGACTTCAGTGGCGGGGCTGAAGGCATAGATTGGGGAGCACTGATAAAGAGGATAGCTTAATGAGGGAAGAGGTACCTGGAAATGTAGTGGCGCTAGCCCAGGTGCAGTTGAGCCAGGAAAGGGAACTCATGGCCCATTCCAACCTCCCTGTGCAGGAGAGTTATAGGGGCAAGATTGCCCTGGGAGATCACTTTGGCAAAAGATGCTGGGGTTGGGAGAGGGATTGGGGGAGGTCATTCTGAGTGATCTGGAATACTGGGGGACCATGAGTGACTGCGAGAGCAACATGTGAAAGGTGTGCTAGAAGAAAGAAGCAATGTTGAGGAAGAAATATATCTCTTGGATGTCACCTTCCCAGGACAAAGTACCAGTGGTCTTACCCAGTTCCAGCACTTTCTTCAATGTACTGATGGAAAATAAAAATGAACATATGTTAACACGTATTGCTGATGACTATACTGCACAGAATCTAGGTAATAGAGTTTGCATACAAATAACACATAGCACATGGTATTTTTACATGGACATGTAGCATCAACTTATAACAATGTCTATTAGAATTTCCAGGGCAATACATAATTCTCATTAATTAGAGAGATAACCATGGGGTGACAAAGAGAAGCTAAATTATGAATGCATTATATATAGGTACTCTTGTTGAATGAAAATAATAAGTCTATTACGTTGCTCACCATCATGTATAATATTTATGCCATGTTAGGGTGGTATGTTTGCAGAGTAAATACACTTTTAGTTTTACATAGCTGCTTAGTTATTAATATTGTTGAAGAAATATAAGAAATTATTGCTGACTGGTTTTTACTCCTTCCTAACTTGATCTAACACTATATTAATTCAGTTAGTAGATTTATAAGTCATTCATTGATAATGTACTCTTTTGGCCTCTCTAGTTGTCACTTAAAATGTACTTCTTTATACAAAAAAAGAACAACCTCCTCCCCCCTCAAAACACACACACACACACACACACACACACACACACACACACACACACACACACACACCAAAATAAGAATCCAAGTTTTCTTAACTTAGTGGTTTTGTCCCTGATTCAACACTCAACACTGGCTCATTTTTTCTTTCCAACAGTTGTAGATTTATGAGGAGTTTCTGTTTTGGTTGATCAATAATGCCTCCCCTAACTTGGAAGAGAGAGGAGGGGGAGCAATTTCTAGTTAGAGGGAATCCTGGGTGAGTTAGCTGAGATCTGAATTGTGATGTTGCTCTCAAAAATGAGCCCTTTATTTCCTTTATGAATCCTTTAGAACAAAGACTGGCTTAAGGAAAAATTTTGAGGTTTGTCTTTAGCAGTTTCTTACCTCAGCTTTTGGCCTATTTTTCTTTATTCTTTCTTGGTCCTTCCAACCCCTTTGGGCTCATTTCTTATGTCTAATTCCCACAGAATATTCCTTTCAACTTCAATTCATCTAGTATGTTATAATGGTGGCTAAGATTCCCTCCAACTCTCAAATTGTGTGTATCTAAGTGATACAGTAGATGAAGCACCAGTCCTGGAATTAGGGAGACTTGAGTTTAAATTCGACCTCAGAAACATAATACCCTGGACAAATCACTTAAGCACTGACTCAGTTTTCTAATCTATAAAATGGGGATAATAACAGCATCCACATCTCAGCATTGTTGTGAGGATCAAATGAGATAATATTTGTAAAGCTCTTTGTAAACTTTGAAGTACTACATAAAAGATATTATTGTTATTCCTATTATGATTATCAACTAATTCCCACAAGGGATTTTGTGAAAAGAAGTTAAGGCATTTCCCCTTACTGGATGTATTTGCATTTATATAAAAGAGAGAAAACCAACCAATCAAAAAACATTTATTAAATGTGCCTCCTTTATGCCAGGTTCAGTGCTAGGCCCTGCTCATACAAAGCAAAATTGAAGCAGTTCCTGCCCTCAGTGAACTTACAATATATCTGGGGAGGCAACCTGTACACATATGTATTTCATAGGATCACAGAAGGGAACTGAGAGATCTTCTAGTTCAATTCCTCCATTTTTATAGTGGAAGAAATCAAGGGCCAGGGAGACTAAGTGATTTGTCTGGGGTCGCATATAAGTAAGCATCAGAGGTGTGATTTGGACCCAGGTATTCTGTCTCTAGGGCTGTCTCCTTCCAGTGTATTATTATTACATAGTATAAAGTCCATTGAACTAACATAGTATAATAAAGTCTAAAGAAACTAAACTAGGAGAAAAATGGGCCTGGGTCTGGCTCTTGAGATTTGCTAGGTCCTTGTCCTGGGGTAGGTTCTTTAACCTCCCTGAGTCCATTTTCTTCAACCAAAAACTTTGAACCTTGAGTACTACTTTTCAGGGTTGTTGTGAGGATCTCAGATGAGATAATGGACATAAAACACTATGTAAGATGCAGCTGTTATTAACAGAAAAGTCTTTAGGACTAGACTATCCATTAGTCCATGAAGATTTATTAACTGATTACTTTGTTAGAGGCATAATATTAAGCACTAGAGATACAAAGAAAGGCCAAAACATCCCCTGACCTCCTGGAACTCACAATCTAATGGGGGAAATACCAGTAACTACATGTAAACAAGATGTGTGCTGAGGAGACAGAAGGCAATCTCTAGGAATCAAGCAGACAGTTCTTAACAATGCAATTTCAGAAGCCTTCTTTAGTGGGGGTGGTCTAGACATTTTGGGGGTAAGGATTGCCCAGTGCCCCTCAAATCACATACCATATAAACTCTGCTTGCTCATAATGATAACCCTGGGCATATTCACACGTGGTCAGAAATAACATGACCAGTTTACACGAAAGAATCTTTCTTGGGGGCAGGGTCATCTCCAGGGATTTGAAGGGCAGAAGATAGAATAATAAAAACCGTGTTAGAAACATTATATGGGAATACCATACCTATTCTCTCCCTACTCATTTGGATTTTGTGGGGGACAAAATCTCCTTCCTTTTGATTTCTAAGTTGCCTTGATACATGCCTATATTGTGACAATCACAGTTGATTGTCTTGGATTAGTTAAGCTACTGAGCTTTAATTTTCTTTTTGAACTGTTAACTATTCCAAATGTGCTTGAGAATGTGATGAGTTTTACTAAGGAGGTTTTCCGTTTAGGGACCTGGCTCCATTTCAACCTTGCTGTTAAGTTCATGTGACAAAGGCATGAATAAAGACTGTGCTAATAGGAAATGCTGGGAGACCAAAATGCCAATTCAGGCCAGAGGTTCTAAGGCAGTTTTCAGGCTTGCTTGTTGCCTCCTTAGCATCCTCAAGTAATGAGAAAAGATGAAAGACGTTTACAAAGCCCAATGATTTCTCCTAATAGGTGATTATAATGTACAAAGAACTCATCAGGCAAAGTTTAATAAAGAAGTATGAACTGTTCTTTCTAATCCTGATTGAGAAATCAGATGATAGCTTAAGTGAGGTCATTTTCTGCCTTCTAGTAATAGTTATATCCCTTCTTACCCAGTACAATAGAATAAAGTTGACTGTACAGTTATCCCTTCCACATCACAGGGGTTAGGGGCACAGCACCCCTATGATTTGGAAAATCTGAATAAAGTTTTTGACCCTCGCTTCTTATCAGAGAAGAAATCTGAATTATAAATTATCTTTTTTTAAAAGGTGAAATATGTTGATATAATACATATATTTCATGCATTTCTGAGTTTCTAAACTTTTTCTGTGTTGTCTGCTGACCTTCACAAATTGTCTGTGACTTCCATAAAACTCTCCCAAAATTCCCATTTAATTTCATATGCTGGCCCATAATATATTGAAACCTCAATGGGGAAAGTCATGATGTGGAAAGGATAATTGTGTATAGTGTCTTGTCATAAAAAAATTGTTAGAAAAACCATCTAAGTCTTCGATATGTGTATAGTGGAGAGAATATTGGCTTATAGAATCAGAGAACGTTAGAAGTCACAGTTCTACTACTTGTGGCCTGTGTGCTTTAGACATTTCCTTTCCCCAAAATGAATTTTCCTCATTTATGAATCGAGAAGGTGGGATTAGATCATCTCTAAGGTCATGCATAGAGATCGCTGGAATTATAAGGAATTCCAGAAGCCATTTTTTTACCACCCCCTCATTTTGCACATAAGGGAGCTGGTCTTTCACAAACCTGATTAGAGACAACTAACAAGGATTTTAACCTAACTATAAAAATGCTGACATGATCTTGTTATGTATGCAAATGAAATGCAAATGAGTCCCTTGAGTGAATGTGAGGGAAGCAAATGTGAGGGATGAACAAGCCATGCCTTGAGATGACCATTCAAAGTCCATTCAGTGGAGACAGATTAGAAGAGGAATACAACCCTAACCAGGAAAAGATGCATGGAACTTGGAACCCAAGTCTAGCCAGTACAATATGCGTGATTCTGTACTCCATAAAACACAGATGAGTGGTAAACAGGGCAGAAGACGTACAGCAGAAGTACAAGTGGAAGCAACCAATAAACAGAAAGGGTGCAGGACTCTCAGAATCATGTTGGTTGGGCTTACTGGGCATGTGGCTTGTTGGAAAAGAAGATGTGTTATTTCTGTCTCCCTCATTTTCCATTCACCAAGGTGGTAATCCTGTATCTTTTTTTTCCCCTAGTCCTTCAAAAACCTTTTCCTCTAGGTATAGGAAAGATCTATTTACCTTTCATTATTTTAAATGTTTGCTTTATCTTTACAGCGTTAACCTCCAGCATTTGATAGTCCAGTGTACTTATTAGTAATGTGCTTGGGAGGAGGCCACTGCAGAGAAAACATAACCAGAAAAAAAAAGTAGACACAGATCTAACACTGAAATATTTTGACAGAAGCACTGCTCTAGATTGGAATTTTAGGTAATAGAAGGATCAGGACAATTGCAGTTCCATTGGTACTACTTCCCAGGGCAGTATTCAATACCTACAATACTGTATGTATGGAAAAATTTGTATGTATTGAAAAACTTAACTAAAGATTTGATAGTAGGGTTAGGTTAGTAACCTAATCTTCACATTACCCCCACCCTACCTCTGCTCTGCTTAGAGAAGGAAACTCATTTTACCAACAGTCTAAGTGCTTGCCTGAGATCACACAGATAATGAAAGTCAGAGGGGGGCTTTGATTCCAGGTTTTCTGACTCCCTAAATTAGATTCCTTCCATTGCACTTTAGCCTCCAGCTCTAAACTGATAGTCCTATAGTTACGGTCACTGTTTTGTTTTGTTTTTTAAATGGTATTTTGTTTTCCCAATTACATGTAAAGACAATTTTTAATATTCATTTTTTTTATAAATTTTGAGTTTCAAATTTTTCTCCCTACCTCCTTTCTCTTCCCCTCCCTAAGACAAAAAGCAATTTGACAAATGTTGTACATGTGCAATCATGTAAAACACATTTCCATATTAGTTGTATTGTGAAAGAAGAAATAGAACAAAAGAAAAAAAACTATTAAAAAATGAAGTGAAAATAGAATACTTTGATTGGCATTTAGAATACAGCAATTCGTTCTCTGGATGTGGATAGCATTTTCCACTTTGAGTCTCTTGGAATTGTCTTATATCTTTGTATTGCTGAGAAGAGTAAGTCTAGCGAAATTAGTCATTGTACGGTGTGATTTTTACTGTGTATAGTGTTCCCCTGGTTCTGCCCACATCACTCAGCATCAGTTCATGTCTTTCCAGGTTTTTTCCGAAATAATTTTGCTCATCATTTCTTATAACACAATAGTATTCCGTTATATTCATATGCCATAATTTATTCATCCATTCCCCAATTGATGGGCAGCCCCTCAATTTCCAATTCTTTGCCACAAGATCACTCTTTTTTACTTATCCTTTTGTTTCTTGACTGGTTGTTAATGAGTCATATCCTGACTTTGAGAATTAACATTTTAGGCTAAATAATGCAGACTAGTTTGTATATATCCTCATCTGGTAGAATTCTCCCCACATCTTTTTTTTTTTTTAAATCCTCCTTACCCAACCATGTGCAGGCATTGAAATATGCAGTTTCCCCAAAACCATTGATCTATGTATTCTCAACATATTTACAGAAAGAAAGAAAGAGATCTCCAACTGATGTCTCCTGCTGTAAGAAATACTCAAATATGTTATAGTACAAAGCATTCATTTAAAGTATAAAAGAGTCATTACTGCATAGAGTGCAAGAGGAAGATAGGAAGACGTTGCTACAATTTAAATTTTGAGGCCAAACAAATAGATACAGGTCTATATGCCTCTCTGAACTCCATTAAGTGGTTCCACAAAAACACATTAGGTAAAAACAACACGACAGAGGATGGTTAGTTCAAGAGGAACAATGTTATAAATATAAGAGAGTTATAGAAGAATTTAAAGATATTTTGGTGGGGTTTGGTGATAATATATTAATATTATTTCAGAACGAAGGTGGCCAAGACAACACTGTATGAGGTATGTCTTTATTGTTAGTGCTAAGCAGAGCCATCCCTAAGTATACCTGGGCACAGAGTAAGTTCCTAATATATGCTTATTGACTGACTTGACTGCCTGAGTATGGTCCCATAGGTCAATTATATTGTGTATTTCTGCCCCTTCCCTAAATAATTTATTCTAGTACAATCAAGTTAAAATGAATAATAATTGGGGGTGGCTAGGTGGCTCAGTGAATAGAGAGCACTGGCCCTGGAGTCAGGAGGACATGAGTTCAAATCTGGCCTTAGACACTTAACACTTACTAGCCATGTGACCTTGGGCAAGTCACTTAACCCCAATTGCCCAGCATTCTCTCCTCCAAAAAGAAGAAAAAATAATAAAAAATGAGTAATAATCACTACAAATACTCCTTATTTCTGTAGTATGTGCAAGGTCATGAGACATTTTTCCAACAGTCTTGTAAACTTGTATTTCAAGAATTACTATTCCCACCTTATAAATGATGAAATTAAAGCTCAGAGAGATTGAAGAACTAGCCCAAAATCACCTAGCTGGTAATTGACAAAGGCGGGATGAAGACCCTCTGACTCCAAGTTCGGTAAACGTTCCCCTAAAATGAACATTAAGGGCAACTTTGAAGGCCAAGAGACATAGCCATATAACATGTGGGAAGGGGGAGGTGCATGAGGGAGAAAAGGGCCAGTTCTACAGCTTTTTCTTTTTTTGTTTGTTACTTGACACTGGGGTATCTGAGGACTGTTGCAAGACTGTGAGCCCCATCACATCTTTCCTAGTACTATTTGGTTGAGCCATCTTTTCCCATCATCCTTCTCTGTGAGTCACTGGCCACAGTAGAGGAATGAGGGACAAATCTCTTGTCCCTGTGGACAATGCGGATACTGGGACCAACTACTTTAATTCTGATCAGTAGCTCTTATTGTTATGATGAGACTTCAAGCCGTGACCCTGACTTTCTGATACACATGATCAGCTTTGTGCTATTACTATTATCAATAAAAACCCTAGAAGTTAGAAAGGACAGACCTTTCCCTTCGAGATCCCCTGACCATTTGTTGTTGTTTTATTGCTACTGTTGTTTAGGATAAATCATAAAAGTGACAATTTCTTATTGCCCACATTCCTGACACAGTAAACCTGGATCTTCAGTGCTTTCCCCCTCCCACTCTGCTATCTCTGTAACTGTTACAAGTGGTAACCTCCTCCTTGGATAATTACATTTCTTTAAATGTAGCTCTTTAAAAAGAAAACCAAGTTCAATATAGCAAAAGAATATTTGAAATAGTGCAATGAACAAGAAGATAGGATACTGGGATTGTTGGAAGTAATTTTTTTTTTCCTTTTGAAACCATTGCTGTATCAGTCTTTCTTCTCTCTCTCCCCCCAGCCTCCACTCCCCCACCCCAAGCAACTATTTGGTTTGCAGGAACAGACTGGTTTAATAAAATTGGCCTTCTTCCTTCTACTAAAAGTTTACCTGCGAGAGCCCCGAACATAATAAAATCAGATTATGAAGGCAATCATATTTACTTGTAATAAATCAAATCTTGCAGACATCAGTTAAGTCTCCCTTACTGCACTGGGACAATATCATGCGTGCATACATCAATACCTGAGGTGTCAGAAATATATTTCATAAGTTCAGAAAAATCGCACACACACTTGCAGTACCATTATGAGCAGTGAATTTGTAATGCGAACATTATGATGTATAAAGTGGCTTTGTTCCTACATTTAATAAGCATTGCATGTCAAGCCCACAAACATAATGGAATTTGCTGGTGATTTCTTGCCATTAAATACAGGTTATTGTTATTTTTGGGGGGGAGGAGAGAACTTCTATATGTGTTGCCTATATTATCCATTTTTGAGAATTCAATCCCCTTCCATGTAGCAGCATCCTTAAACTAGGAAATAAATAAATAAAATCAAAAGAGACCCACTTCTGGGACATTAAATTAGGTTGAACGAGAATAACTGGAGGACTTGCTTTTAGTCTGGAATTAGCTTACCACTTAAAACAACAACAAAAGCCTCTGACTTTCCTTTAATAATTATATGTGCATATGTGTTTATGTGTGTGTTTATATTACAACATCTGTAAAAATTCCCTCTATACTGTATATTCCATAGTGAGGGCCTGCAAAGAGAACTTTGTAATGTGAGAAATCAAAGTAACTGAGACTGTTTCCACCAAATGCTGTTTAAAAACACATAAAAAATTAAAAATACAATAGCTGAATGGAGTACGGGTCTGAATGGGTGTGTGTGTGTGTGTGTGTGTGTGTGTGTGTGTGTGTGTGTGTGGGTGCGTGTGTGCGTGTGAATGGGGGTAGAGAGTAAGTGGACAGGAAACAGTAAGGGAGTAAAGATTTGGTTTCTGTTATTTAAAAATATATACATAACTCAAGTTATTTGTAGGTTAGTCATCAAAATAAGTTGTGAAAATTCCTTGGATAAGAGGGAGAAAACTATCTTTGTCATATGGCATGGACACAGATAGGACCTGCCATAGGTTGAGACTGTGTTTTCCTTGGAAAGGCTGAAGTCTCCCAGGCCAGGGGATGAAGAAATGAGAAGGCTGAAAGTTTCTCATTTAGGAAAGGCCAGAAGCATCAGATTGGTCTGAAAAAGCCAGAGTTGGTTGCCAGGGATACAGGGTGCTGAACTGAAGGGCCAGAGGCAGAAGACAATAGTGACTAGATGAGAAGCAGGAATTAAGAACAGGATCCAAACAAAGTGCAAAGTGAAGATATATGATCTTGGGGTGGGTTTGGGGGAATCTGGGAAAGGAGTCAGGCTATGACTTTAGAACCAATCAACAGAAGGGTATCTGAATTCCATAAAACATCTGCAGAATTCCCTGCCCTTGGTTTCCTACAGATGCATGCTTGGTTTTATGCAGGAAGCTACAATATGAGTAGCCTTGTTATCCAGCCTTCCCTAAATGATTTGTAGTTGAATCTCTTCTACTGCATTGTTCGCTATACAGTGATCATTCTTGAAGGTTTTTTTTTAAAGCAGTGGTTCTCAACCTTCCTAATGCCTTGACCCTTTAATACTTGTATGTGGGTATATCTGCATGTGGGCGGACCCGCCTGGAGACGGATAGAGGAGCAGTGTCTCGGTTCCTAAGACCATCGGAAATCTGTGTTTTCCAGGATTTAGGCAATCCATTCGACCCCCAAAGGGGTCATGACCCACAGATTGAGAACCACTGTTTTAAAGGGAATCCATGTATGTGGGTATTCACTGTATCTGCTATAGTTTGGGGTTTATTTCTAAATGATGTAAGAGGAGTTTGGGATGGTAAAGAGCTCTGGGGATAAAACTGGTAAATGTGGATCAACAAATGTTGTTAGTGAAGGAGAGGGTGCGTGCATTTTGCTTTGCCTGATGGTCTTGGTAAAGTAGACTGTAGTGGGGTATTATTAGTGTTTATAGTAAAAGTACATTACTTCATCATCTTATGGTCCAATATCATGGTGCTATAGTTTCTTCTTTAATAACATTCCTCTCATTGCTTGACTTTCTCCACTCCCATAGCAACAAATTTCAAGGCCCTCATCACTGATTACTTAGACTATTGTGTAATGATAACTGTAATTTGAAGATCTTCTCTGCCCCTTAATAAGCCTAACGGAATTTGAAGACCTCTCTGCTTTGAAAATATACTCTGCCCCCTAATAGGCTGAATGTAATCACATAGAGCCTGTGGTTGGAGGAGTTTGCTGAAGGGTGAAGCAGAGCCCAAAGAAACTGGGAGCCAGAGCGAGCTAGATGATTGATAGGAAAGTGATTAGATAGGCTTGTGTTGGTGTGTGGGAAGGCTAAAGGATGTTGTGGCTCTCTGTGCTGTTGTGGCTTACTAACTTCTTTGCTACTATGATGGAATTGGCTTACTGGTTTTGGGATTAGGTTTTCTGGTATGTGAATAAATGTTTTGCTTCTGTCTTCTATATGGAGAGTCTGTTATATTTTGTGATTGAGCACTGTGCAGGTATATTTATAGTCACTGTTGGTGCTGCAAATATTGCATTGACCCTACATATTGTAATTAATTCTTTTAGACCACTGTTTTCCCTGCTGCTTGTTCCTTCTCTTTTCCAACCTGTCCTTCATACTACTCAAAATTTTCCTAAGGAACAGGTCTTGCCTTGTCACTCTCATACTCAAAAGCAAAAACAAAAATGGAAGCTATGCTAACTCCTTATTGCCTGTAAGAGAAAATGAGAACCCCTCAACTTGGTACTTCAAGTGCTCCATAGTGTATCTCCAATCTTTGTTTCCTGACTTATTTCATGTGACTGCCCTTCACTGACTCTATTCTAGCTAAACAACACTTCTAGTACTTCTCTGAAGTAGATGTTCCATTTCTAGCCTCTTCACATTGGTGCAAGCTATTCCTTCGTACCCCTGTATCCTCATGCATGCTTAGATACAACTCCTCCTTTAACCTCCTGTTAAAAGTATTCTTTCCTTCCTGTAAGTTTTCTAGAGCATTTGAGATCTCTCATTCTTATTTATAATATATTTTTCAATGTATATGTTGCACATCTTCTGCATATGTTCCCTTCGGGCAGGGACAGTGTTAGGGGTATGCAAGTAAATATTAACAATCAGCTGATGGGGGGGAGGGATATGCCTACCACATACCTTAAAATTTAATCTACACTACTAATGAGCTGTGTGACCCTAGGCAAGTCACTCAACCCTGTTTGCCTCAGTTTCTCATCTGTAAAATGAATTGGAGAAGGAAATAACAAATCACTCCAGTATCTTAGCCAAGATACCCCTAAAAAGGGTCATGAAGAATTAAACACCACAGAAAAATGACTCAATAATAACAATACACCACTGACATTTTCTTAACTCTACAATCAACAACATAGTAAATCAAGCCTCAATTTGTAATGCTTCCTGATTCCTGAAGTGTAAATTCTCACACTGAGAATTTTACAATTGCCTTTCCCAAGATGGTTTGAGGTGGCTCTTGCACACCCTCAGATAGTGTTATATCTGTTGTTATTGCTCCATTACCTATCAGAATGCCTTACATAGTAGGCAGTTTCACATCTGTAAGGAGATTGGACTTGACCTATAAAGTACTTAATGTTTGTTGAATTGTCTCAAATTCATTCAGTTGAACCTACACAATTCAATTCAACTCAGCCAGCAGGGCGCACTAGATGTATAGTATTGTCATAGACACTTTAGGAGATCAATTGATCAACCAATAATTTCCAAATGCCTACTGTACCAAGCACTATGCTAATCTTTGGAATAGAATGCCGATATAGAAGTTAGGCTAAGATATGGTCCCTGAACAGAGCATTATATATAAGAAAAGACTTCAAGTTTAGAATAAGATCTGAGTTTGAGCCTTATCTCTTGACAATTGAGTGCTACATGGTTTTTGGCAAGCCATAGAATGTTTCTGAACCTCAGTTATTCTGTTGGTAAAATGGGGAAAATAGTGTTTGTGCAGGGGTTGTTGTCAGCAAAGAGACTTATAAACCATAAATACATATATCTGTGCACATGATTACAATCCTGTTGGGAGAGGGGTGAGAAAAATTCTTGATTGAATGAATTAAGTAGCAATTCAAGGATGCATAAATAAGTGGTAAGATGAGTAGTCCAGAAAATATATGCTCTTGCCACAGGAAGGAGATATCAGTTAATTCAAATGAGTGATTGGGGAAGGTTTCATAAAAGAAAGAGAATATAGGATGGGCTTTGAGGGATGAAAATACCTTGTTTAGACAGAGAAAAAGACCAGAAGAAGAAGAGGCAAAGAAATACTCTATTTGTCTGGCAGAAGCAAATTCATTAACTTTTTTGTTTTGTCATTCAAGCCTTGGCCAAAGAAATTTCAGGCATCTTTCAAAGAGAGCTCTGAATTTCTCTTGTCTCAGTGTATTTTCAAATGGACCATTTCTCTGCTTTTTCAATATCTAAAATATGAAATTCCTGTCCACAACCTTTATCAAAGTTGTTATTTAAAGCATTTTTAATATGATTCCTCCACAAATGTCTGACTCTGATAACTCATCATGGTGTAGAGGTCACCCTGGATTCCCAAAGACTATGCCAGTGGCGGTGCTAACTCTGACACATTCCTTTGTCCTGAAAAGGTTTTGGGTAGGATCTGGAAACTAGGTGTACATACTCTGCTGGCTGAAGATCAGCCTAACTAAACATGGAGAACGGTTAAGCTCATTCTGGAAAGCAATTTGGAACTGTGCCCAAAAGTCACTAAATTGAGAATATCCTTTGACCCAGACTTACAATTACTATGAATATGCCCTAAAGAGATCAAAGAAAGAAAAAGGGACCCACAGCACAAAAAAGGTTTATAGCAGCTCTTTTTTGCAATAACCCCATACTGGAAACCAAGGGGATATCTGTTAATTCTGTGAATGGTTGAACAAATTATTATCAATGAATGAGCTCCTTGAGAGTAAAAATATTTATTCCCTTGCATTTAACATAGTTCTTGAAGCAGACTAGATGCTTAACCAATGTTTATTAGTTTGACCTATGTTCCCATAAGAAATGGATTATACAGTCCAGCTATACAGTCAATCAGTCAAACAAGCAATAAACATTTATTAAGCACCTACTAATGTACCAGGTGCTGTGCTAAGTTCTAGGAATACCAAAAGAGGAAAAAGACAATCTCTGCCCTCAAGGAGCTTGTTGTCTAACATGGGACACAACATGCAAATAAATATATACAAAATCAACTTCATACAGGATAAATAGGAAGTAATTAACAGAGACAAAGAACTAGAATTAAAAGGGGTCAGGGAAGAAATGGAGTCAACATTCAAACTCAAGCCCTCTGATGGAAAACGTGCAGTTTTTCCCAATATATTATGTTGTAGGTTTAAATGTGCTTTTCACATTATTAACAAAGATGAATTATGAATAAGAAATGGCATAATAGATTTCATCAGTGACATGTATAACTTGAAAAAAGAGATGGGCTGGCCATTCAAGGAGAGAAATGGATAATAGATTCCAAAGTCATGAAAAGTTATGGTATCTCGAGGAAGGTCCTCAATGAAGGACATCTAATGGAACATAGTGTATGGCAGGCCATGAGTAAGAGTTATATAGTATGAGAAGATGGAGGTGGGTTGTGGAGAATATGCCCTCATTGAAAGGGTTAGCAGATCCCTTGACTCAATGAAGGCTGGCAGCAAATAAAGAAAATAAACATTAATTGAATAGCTACTATTGATCAGCCATTTTGCTAAGCACCAGTGAAAGAGTTACTTGATCCTTCCAAGGTTGCCTAGTTTTAAAAGAGTCTTCCAGAGGATTTGGAGGGAGCGGTGGGGTGGGAAGAGTGACCATGTTTCCTATCACACTCCTGGATCCCTCCCTTAACCTCTTTACATAGGTTTCCCTGGGGGCAAAATGGACCCTCTCTTCCAGAGGTCCTTGGGTGATTAGCTTTCCCAAACTGTCTTTCTGGGCCTCTCACAGAGAGGCTGAATACAGCTCCAAGGTGTGGTTTGGGATTCCCCACTTTATTTATTTTGTTTCAAATGTGCAACATTGTGTTTGGGCTATAGGAGTCTTCTGCCTAGGACTGATCTGTAAGGTCAATAAATTGATTAATTCAGGGTCCCTGCAAACTCCAGGAAGAAATAACTTAGAAAAATAAAGTCATATCAAATGAAAAAAAATTAAAAGAGTCTTCTAATCAAGGCAGATTACTCACTGACCCCTGTTCTTAATCTTCACCTTATGCTTCCTTGCTCACATATTATTCCATATCGGGAATGAATGGCTTCTTCCCAACTTGTTCTACTGAAATATTTCCCTTCCTTCACCCTAAATAATAACCTTTCTTCTCTTCCCCTATTATCTCTGTTGAAGTTCTCTTTCCTTCCCAACTTTCTTATAATACTTTCCCTCCCAGATCTCTCTCTTTTTTTTAAACTTAGAACGTTCTGACTCATATCATCATTATCAGTGAGCATGTCCTCTATCCTCCCTATTAGATTATAAACTCCAATCTAAGAATGTCTGTCTTATTTTAGTTTGGTCCCCCCAGTGTTTGCTAATCAGCATGACTTTCACTTATTAGGCACTTAACTTCTCCCTCTCTCCTCCCCAGTTAATTGACTTGTTTATAACTCAGTTCAGTTCTACATTAGCTTGTGAACTGATTGACCTCATAAAATGGAGTCAACTTGGCCTAAAGGGGCCCATTCATTCATGAGATTTATACCCAGAAAAGACATCAGAGAACGTCTTCATAGTTTGAGATCCTCATCTTCCAGATCAGGAAACGGTTTGGGCAAGTCATAATCTCTCTGGGTCTATTGTCTCATCATAAAGATAAAAAGATTTGACTAGAGGATGCTTACAGTTTTTTCCATCTTTAAGTTTTATGATCACATGAGACCTGGAGAAACAGTGACTCATCAAATGCCTGCTTAATGGCAGGTCTTAATCTAGAAGCTTGATCTTCTGACTACTAATTCAGTGCTCACCTGGTAGAGATGTCTAACAGGGAACCAATAATTGTAGATTTTTATGGGGTTATAGTATAGGATGAAACATTCTGTATTTAACTGAGGCATGTACATATAGGGCAGCTAGGTGGTGCAGTAGATAAAGGACTGGATTTGGAATCAGGAAGACTCATCTTCATGAGTTCAAATAGGGCCTCAGACACTTACTAGCTGTGTGATCCTAGGCAAGTCACCTAACCTTATTTGTCTCAGTATCCTCATGTGTAAAATGAGCTAGAGTAGAAAATGGCAAATTACTCTAGTATCTTTGCCAAGAAAACAATAAATAGGGTCATGAAGAGTCATAGATGATTGAAATACTCAACAACAACTATGAACTTGTAAGTACAAGCCCATCTTAGTCTTGATTATTCTTGGAGAAACGTGTGTATGCATGTGTGTGTGTGTGTGTGTGTATGTGTGTGTGTGCGTGTGTGTGCGCGTGTTAGAGTGGGTTTAATTATCAGTTGGTTCCATTAAATATTTACTGAGTGTCTTACATAATTAACATACATAATACCACTTCATGTTTTATATGAAAAAACATGTTCCTTGGAAATTAAAAGTTCAAATTCATGTAGGAGGAGTCTATGGGAAAAATGGGGATGAATAGCTGGTTTCTTATATCATATCACTCTTTAAAAAATTATCCACTTTCAGCCAAATTTTGAGCAAAGACTACCTACCTATGAGGCAAGGATCCCATTTGTTTGAAGTATAACTCAGGTGGCAAAGTCCATTGGAATCTGACTCTCTCCTCATTGGTGGAGACTAATGCCCTAAGCCTGTGTGAGAGGCAGGGTAGAGTTGGAAAGAGCCAGAGAGAGAAGAGGTTTGGTTCTTTCAGTTTCTAGAAATCTATTTAGTCTCTGCAGTTGCTTTGGATGCTTCTGGCTTCCAACTTCATGTGAAAAGATGTACAATGCCAACCCCACTCCAGATCACTAAAAGGAGAATAAGGTTCTGGGAAGAAGTCAACATGAAAAGAGCTGGCAGTCTCTATTATGTCCCTATTCCCAACCTGCTAAACTAGAGAATTCAGGAAATTTCCTTTTGGGTGAGATCTAGGACTCTCTTATAGTTGAGCTGAGTAACATCATTCTCAATGGGAGAGCTCCTTCATTTTGTATTGTCTGGTACATATTATTCTATGTACATTTTCTCTGATTTCTGTTTTGCTATCAACTTAGATGAAATGCTTTCTTTGCTGATTGCCATGTGTGTTCATTGTGGAAGTGGCATTTGTTGGAAAGAGATCAAACCTTGGCTATAGATCTTAGAGTCTTCCTTTCCTCATTAAGAAATAGTGAAAAGTTTAACTTGGACCTGAAAACTACACTCTAGTTTAGTAATATTTATGGGAGCAGATAGGTGTAATTCTAGTCTGGTATGCTTCTTTCTGAGGCAAGCAGAGTGGCTAAGCTTCTGGACTCAACCTCCTGCTTCCCCACTGGGAAGGAATTAAAGTCTCTTTGGAGATGAGCCAAGTTAGAATAGACTAGAAGCATCTATTTTCCTTCCTTTCAAGCTACAAAACAAAACCCCTCCGCTACATGTGAGAGGCAGCTCCAGTGTAGAAGTAACCTGCATAGCACCTGAGTGAGAACTTAACATACTATTGCATGCTATCAAAGAGGAAAAAGGTGAATAAAATCTTAAATGAGATAAACCAGAGCCTTAGTCCCTGTCGGGCTAATGGTTAACTCAAAGCTTGTTCGAGTTTACTTTTTTGGTTATAGTATTAAACATGAAGAGTCCATTGATGTTGATATTACCAACTAAATTACTTAGTTAAAGATGCCCATATTTCCTTCTCTCAAGATAATGACTTCTATCTTCCACCTTCCATTTGGTGAGCTTCTTGAAGAGAAGCTGGTTCCCCTTCAGGAACACATCAAGTAATACTGTTGTTGTTGTTGTTTTGTGTGTGTGTGTGTGTGTCTATGTGTCTTATTGAAAAGATAATTGTCATATACTACACAAAGATAATACCTTTCTTTGAAAAGCTAAAATTTTTTTGTCTTTATTAATTTGTTTGTTTACTTTGAGTTTACAAGCTTCAGTTCCACAATCCCTTGAGTTTCAAATTTTCTCCCTCTTCCTCTCCCCCTGCCCCCACCCTTTCCCCCAGCCATGGTGGCATGCAATCAAGTATAGGATCTGCAAATACTTTCACATTAGACATTAGTCAGGTTGTAAAGAAGGATTATAACTGATGGAATGAACAATGGGAAAGAGGAAACAAAAGCAAACAAGAAAAAGAAAGAGAGCAGGTAGTTTGCCTCAATCTGCATTCAAACTCTGTAGTTCTTTCTCTGAATGTAGACATCTCTTTGCATTATAAATCTTTTGGAGTTGTCTTATAACCTTGCATTGCAGAGAGGAGCCCAGTCCATCAAAGTCAGTTGCCATACATATAATGTATCTGTAATAGTGTACAAAGTTCTCCTGGTTCTGCTCTCCTCATTCAGCATCAGTTTAAATAAATCTTTCCAGGTTATTATGAAGTCCATCTGCTCCTCATTTGTTATAGCACAAAAGTATTCCATGACGTTCATATACCACAACTTGTTTAGCCATTCCCCAATTGATGGGCATCCCCTTAATTTCCAATTCTTTGCCAGCACAAAAAAGAGCTGCTATAAATATTTTTGTATATATGGGTCTTCCTCCCACTTCTATGATCTCTTTGGGATACAACCCTAGAAGTGGTATTGCTGGGTCAAAGGGTATGCATTTATTTATAGCCCTTTTGGCGTAGTTCCAGATTGTTCTCCAGAATGGTTGAATCAGTTCACAACTCCACCAACAATACATGTGTTCCAATTTTTCCACAACCTCTCCAACATTTGTCATTTTCCTATTTTGTCATCTTAGCCAATCTGGCCACTGAGATGTGGTACCTCAGACTGTTTTGATTTGCATTTCTTGAATCAATAGTGATTTAGAGTGTTTTTCCATATGCTTATAGATATCTTTAATTTCTCTCTCTGAAAAGTGCCTGTTCATATCCTTTGAGCATTTACCAGTTGGGGAATGACTTGTATCCTTATAGATTTGACTTGATTTTCTGTATATTTTAGAAATGAGGGCTTTGAAAAGCTCAAATTTTGATACACATAAGTTAGAATCCCTCCAACCACTCCTTGAGTTATTCAAGGAATAAGTATTGTTAATTACCATTGTTTTTCATTGAATTTATTGAACTTTGAGGTCAAGTACTTTGCCTTTGATCAAATAGCTAGTTAGTGGTGGAACTTTGACAGATTTCTATTGAACTCACTGACTTTTAAGCATTTTTTCCCTTGAGATTGAAAATGTTTTTTTTTTAATTTTATTTTTGCATTTGAAACAGGAGAGCTTATGGGTCACCAAATCACCTTAACAGCAAAAATTTTTCCTTTGGAGCAAATAAGTTTTTGTAGGTCAAGAATCAAACAATCAATCAAAAGCATCTATTAAGTGTCTACTTTCTTCCAGACACTGTGCTAGACTCTGGAAATGAAAATGCAGAGAATGAAACAATCCCTACTCTCAATTCTAATGAAGGAAACAATAAGTACATTAAATATAAGGAGAATAAACACAAGGTAACCTGGGAAGTAGGACACCAGCAGTTGGGGAATCAGGGAAGATTTGTTGCAGAAGACAATATTTAACCTCTGCCTTGAAGGGAAAGAGGGATTCTGTGAGGGGTATGTGAGGAAGAATTGCATTCTAGGTATGGCAGCAAGCCAATACAAAGGCAAAGGAGACAGAAGATGGAGTACTATGTGTGAGGAATAGAGAGAAGATTAGTTTCAAAGGATCTCTGGAGTGTGAGAGAGTGAATAAAACATTGATGATGAAAAGATAGATTAGAGCCAGGTTGTGAAGATTAAAAAAACATCTAAGCAGAGAAGTTTATATTTGAACCTACAAGCAATAGGGAGCCATCACAAGTTGTTGAGAGGAGTATTTAGTTTATTGTTGTTATTATTTTAACAAATAGTGTTTTTCAAATAGAAAAGACAATATTGACAAGTTCATGGCAGCTAGGTGGCACAGTGGATAGAAGGCTGGACTTGGAGTCAGGAAGAACTGAGTTCAAATCCAGTCTCAGATATTTACTAACTGTGTGTACAGGAAAAAGTCATTCAACATCTCTCTACCTCACTTTCCAGGGATAATAATAACACCTACCTCATAGAATTGTTGTGAGGATCAAATGAAATAATATTTGTAAAATACTTAGCAATGTGTCTGGCACATAGCAGGCATTTAATAAATGCTTGGTTCTTTCCTCCACAAATGGTATGAGTCTTAGCTACCAAGTCTAAGAGATTATAGTCTTAATTTAAGGTGTTACCTGCTAGTAGCTACCAAAACTATAGAAGCAGTATGTGGGAAGAATCAGCCTACATCTGCATAGGGAAAAAATTGTAAACATAAGCCTATCTAAGAACAAAATTCATCCCCAAAGCTCTTATTAGTCTTTCAAATCAGTACCAAACATTTGAAAAAAAAAATACACCATTTGGTTCCATAATAGATAATCATACTTATCTGTACACCTACCTTCTATCTTCTACACAAATCCTATGACTAGTCATGTTGCCTATCTGATCTTTACCTGCTTTCAAGTGTTTGCTAATCCTGACTTCTATGCTTAGAAAAGTCATCTCTTTGTCTCCTGGACAATTTCTGATTGAAAAGTTTAGAGTCTTGAGGCAACCAGTGAGGAGCAACTCATAGTGACTAATGCCCATTAGTGTTTTGCATAGTACACATATACTATGTAATTTATATGCAAATTATTTTAAAGACCTACTTGCAAATTGGTAACAATGATTAATAAATTAATTTACCTATCATGTTTACACTTCAACTGTCCATTCCCTAGAGCAGTCTACCTATCATTAAGAGAAAATGAGTTTCTATTTCACATGTATCAACTCAACATTTTCTATCCAACGACTCTGCTTCATTTTTTAAAAATGTAGTGACAGTTTTCTGAAATATTCAGGGTCTTAGATAGGCTAATTATATAATTATCCTTTAGAAAAGAACTTCCAACAGACGCTAATTTATGAATTTGCTAATAACTGTTCTTTATTTTGGGACATTAGCCCAAACAGTCTTTAGCTATAATAACTTTTATTACCTTGTTCATTGTGCCTCCTACTACAACTTCTTTAGGCAAGGATCTAGAGTTTTCGTTACAGTGACTTGTAGGAAATTATTGTTTGATGTCGAAACTGAGGACAACTGTTCACTTTTTAAAAAGATGTCTATAAATACTTTGCAAATGGCATCAGCAATGTTTTAGATATAAAATCATTGAAAAGAGGTACAATTTTTAGGTATTTCTACATTAAAAAAATACATCATCATATCAAAAGAAATATTTCATAGCCTAAATGGAATGCCTTACCTCCATACCTAATCATGTATTGGCCAACTTTTTGGAAATGAACCTCTTCAAAATGAAGTAGGTTGATATTTGAACAAAAGAGACTCTGGTCTCTTATTCAAAGGGTTTCAGCTTGGTAGAATGTGGTAGAACACTCAGTTGTCTGACACAGCCTTCCACAACCCAGAATCACTTTTATACTGTTATGAGATATTGGTGCAGGATTTTAGAGACATAAAGAATAGCAAACTATTTAAGAAGACTAAAAGTAAATGAATAAGAATTCCAGTTTATCCTAGAGAAATGAATCAAATAAAGACTGATCTTCTGAGAGCCAAAAATTATTGCTTTGAGAAACAGTCCATAATTATGTAATCTCCCTTATTGCCCTTGCTAGACACCTGGTGATCCCCTTCATGTGATCTTGGAAAAGAAGGCTGGCAAGAAGGAATGAGAAAGACTAGGAAGTGAAGGAAAGTGCTGCACTGATGGTTGATGCATAAATCTAGCAAATTCAGAGACAAAACATAATGCTAGTGATTAATTGTCGTTGTAGCTGTAAGACTGGCCTTGGCCAGGGCTCATATTAGACCAACATTCAGCTATACTTACATCTTCAGCCTGGTTTGGAGCAAAAAGATACTTCCCAGGTTCAAATCCTGCCTTCAGCACTTATTAGTTTGAGATCATAGGCAAATCCTTCAACTTCTCTAAGCTTCTGTATCATCATTTGTAAAATAGATATAATAAAATCTGTAACACCTTACAAGGTAATTCTTCTTCTTCTTCTTCTTCTTCTTCTTCTTCTTCTTCTTCTTCTTCTTCTTCTTCTTCTCTTTCTTTTCCTCTTCCTCTTCTCCTCTTCCTTCTCATCCTCCCCCCTCCCCTCCTCTGCTTCTTCTTCCTCTTCCTCACTTTCTCTCATCTATCTCTCTTTCTTTCTTTTCTGTCCCTTCGTCTCTCCATCTTTCTTCTCTCTCATCTCTCTCTCTCTCTCTTTTTCCCTGGGGTCATCATCAGGATTGGGAAGTTCCTGCAAGGAAAGTTACTATGCTAATGCAAATCAGCAACTGCTCTGCAGTTTAATATCTTATAAAAAGTTGCCTGGGGCCATGAAAGGTTTGCCTAGAATTCCAAGGCTGGTATGTTTCAGAATCCCATTCTTCCTGACTCTGAGATTGGCTTCCTAGTTATTCAACTTTGCTGTCAGTCTCTAACAAGTAAAAATATGCTAAATTGGAATGGGTTGCTTCTGAAGAGAGAGGTTCATCCTCTTTTGGGGTTTTCAAAGACTGTATGATCACTTGTCCAGTATTTCATTGAGGATTCTTTTTTTGGTTCTAAGTTGGTCCTCTGAGGTCCCTTACCACTCTGATGTTAACTATTTCTTCAGATCCTGCAAAGAGAACTAATACTACAGTTTCAGGTTGCCTGTGCTACCTTTTTACCCATTATTGAAGCTTTGCAAAGAGTCCAAATGATCTGAGCTTGACAATATCTGTCATTTGACCAAACAAGGACCATTCATGTAGCAAATTTACCAGAATATCTTTCTCACTATCCTCAGTAGTCCCCCCTCTCCCAGGGAAATAGGGCCAGGACTCCACCACCCCCCCCCCCTGCCAAATTACACTATTCCTGGCAGAAAAGTGGTCACTATGGTTTAATGCCTCCTTCTCACTCAGAGTATAATGATATCCCACATCTAAGGTTCCAGGAAAGTACTTAGAGGACCTTAATTTGAGTGTGACCAGTCAAAGAGAGGATACTCCATTAAGCTAGGAATATTTGTTTCAGTCTAAGAGTTGCCTTACCAGGGTAGGTAGGTGGTGTAGTGAATAGAGCACTGGCCCTGGAGTCAGGAGGACCTGAGTTCAAATTCAGCCTCAGACACTTAACACATATTAGATGTGTGACCTTGGGCAAGTCACTTAACCCCAATTGCCCTGCCTTCCCCCCTCCAAAAAGATAAAAAAAAAGGAGTTGCCTTACACAGGTGAGATGGCTTCAAGAGGAAAATGAAGAACATGTGAATGAATATGCAGAATAAAGAAGACTACTTTGCACCAGAATCTAAAAGGAAATCCTGGTAGTTAGGAGATCAACAAGGAGTAACACTGAGAAGGAACCAATTTAATTAAAGCTATTATTTCAAAGGTGGGATAAAGAAAAAAAACTTTAAAAAATAGTGTGGTTAGAGGGGTTGATAGTTTACAAATATACCATCTATTAGAGATAGAAACAGACCACTTCAAGATTGTTGGCATAATAGAACATGCAGAAATTTGTTCTATTGTTACAACTTTGCTGGGCGCTGCCTTGAGAAATAGGAACCCAGTGGATGAACGTAATGTTGAAGAAACTATACCTCTAAAATTTAATTTGCCTGGTCACTTATGACCCAGAAAAACTGCTGCTCATAAAAAGAATGGCCATAGATTAATTTTTGGGTGAGATTCACATATAAAACTATGAACTTCCCTTACCTATTTTTAAGTATATATTAAACTTAACAATTAACAAAATTGTTCTGTTTGTATCCACTTCTGAATTTTTCTTCATTTTATTGAAGTTCTTATTTTTTTATTTTTTATTACTACCCACTATCCTTTTGTTTCCTCCCCCCCCCCCCCGAAGATCTTTCTATTAACAGATATGTAGAGACAAGTAAAACAAATCAATACATTGGCTCTGTCTACAAATATGTCTCGTTTTACTCCTCTAGTCCATCATCTCTCTGCCAGAAGGAGGAAAACATTCTTCAATATCATTGTTTTAAAGTTATAGTTGTTTATTACTTTGATTCAAAGTCTTTCAAAACTGTTTTCTATTGCATTTATGTAGTTTGCTATTTAATTTTCTCTGTTGGTTCTATTCATACCATTCTGCATCAGTTCACATCTTCCCAAATTTTTATGAATTTTTGATATTTGTTATTAGTCCATTATACCCACATACCACATTTGGTTAAATCATTCTGCAGTTGATGGGCACCCACTTTGTTGCCAACTCTTTGGTATGACAAAAAGCACCACATAGACTAGTTTTAAATGGAAGCATTGAACTCAGGAAATAAAGTTGTCTAGGAAGAGGGTTAAGTATTAGAGCAGCCATATTCCCAGTGATTGACTTGCCTGAGTGTATCCTGGCCCACTGATCTTCTTCATGAAAGAAAGAATGCTGTATGTTAGTTGGGAGATGAGGCATTATAGACAACTGTTACCAGCTTTGCCATTTTGGCTCTTGATGGCAGCAATTGCTAATTGAACAATCATCTTTTGTCCCACTCATGGTATATGTGCCGCAGATTGCAGGAACCCAGTCTATATGATATGGTAGAGTAGAAAAAGCAAGGGAACTAAAGGATCTGGATTAAAAATACTACCACTGATATTTAGGATTTATTAGGCCTTTGACAAATCATTCCCTTCTCTATGCCTCTGTTTCCTTATCTATTAAATCAGCGTGTTAGATTAAGATGGTCTTGGAAGTCCTCTTCTAATTATAGATCTATGATACCCGTCATTCATGTAACTACCTAAAACTACCACTGTTTGTTCACCTGCATCAGTTAGAAATGTAGAAGTGACTTTATAAACACAGACTTTTAAGTGATGTGAAATGTCATACTTTTTTTTTTTACTAAGTAATATTCTCTTGTTATATTTCTCAATACCAAATTAAAATGTTTGAATCTTATGGATTTTTTTTTCTTTCTTGTATATGGATATTATGCACAAACCCTAACTGAATATTCTTAATATGTCCCTTATATAATGTGCTACTACTCTTCAAACTTCTCTTAATTGTTTGATAATAATACATGAAGTGGATTATTGGAACTTCTGTATGACCTTTTTAAAAGATTTCCTGTTATTCATCCACAGAGAAAAAAAGCTGATCAGTAGCTAGTAAAATTAGAAAATCAAACTCACATAGGGAAGATGTATTGCCATTGCTTACATACCTGTAATTTCTAGACATTTACTAGGTCTTTTCTACTTCTTCACTGAATAAATTGGGTGGGGGAATCCATCGAAAACAAAAACCATTCTTTTAAAAAAAGTATTTTGTTCTTTTATCTCTAGTCCTTTGTACTGTAGACTATTTTTCCCTCTATCTTTTATCATGTCCCAGTGGTACTGATCTGAATACTTATGAGTCAAGCCAACCTTATTTTCTATAGTAATTAACCTAATAGGCACTCATTTGTGATGTTTAAAATGTATGAGTATGAAGGGTTCACATCATATAAGAAACTGACATATGTATTTGTGTGTATATATTTAACCATACATACACATGCAACAGATCCCCTGGGCAATGATGAAAGCAAGAATGATAGAAAGATTTGGTCTTTGATCATTCCTGACCAAAAAAAAAAAAAAATAAAGATAGAAAGAAGGGAAGAAAAGAAAAAAAGGCCTCCTTCAGAACCACAGGATAACATAGGACAGATTCCTTTAGAATCTATAGTAGAGATGAGTCTCTTGTTCAGCAATGGGACCCATCCTGCCACCCCAATAAAAGAGAGTATCAAAATACATTTGGATAAAACACTTAAAAAAAACAAGTTGCTTCTAAAATAGGCTAGTAGATGTTAGAATAATGGGTTTTTTTTTTCAGTGACTAGTCTCTTGAGAAGGAAAACACCTTTAGTTATGGAACTCAGTCAATATGACTCGGAAAGTAAACCAATCCTAAATAAATGGGGAATATTCTCTGATAGGGAGATGATATATTTAGAAGGTTCCAAAAGCTAAAAGTAAAAATGATACAATAGAATGGAATGAATCGAAGGGACATGGAATTTTTGACTGAAAATAAACCTCTACAAGTCCCTCAAGCCCAGTCATTTAATCCAGAAATCATTCCCTTGACTTAGAGTACCTATAGTGCACTTTTAGTAAGTCTGACTCTGAAGCTCAAGATGATAGTGATCAAAGAATGAAGATGGATGCTAGTACCTGCTCAGGAAAATATTTCAGACAATGTTAGACTAACTAAAAAGGCCTGTCATTTATACTAGGCTAAGGTGACTATTTCACATTATATGATTTCTCCTGTCATCAAATCATAACATTATCCATTTAGAACTAGAAGTGATTCAAGAGGTTATCCATTTTACAAACAAGGAAATCAAGTCCAGGAGAATTTGCCCAATGACACATAGCTAGTAAGTGGCAGAGATGAGATTCAAACCCACACAAGGTGTGCATACAACTTGGACCAGAAGACATTTCCAAATCTCAAATTCTGACTCTGAATTTGAAAGCTGCATGATCTTGCCTAAGACTGACCAATCATCTTTTGGCTTATTAGGATTGCTGAGTTTGAGTTTATGAGAACCTTTTTTTTGGTCACTGAATCAGCATTTTATCTCTAGTCTTTGTGCTGTTGAACAAATTGTCCCACATTCCTGGAATGTTCTCTTCCCTCATCTCTGACGTTTCTTTTCCAAGCTTAGCTTTGGGGCCATATCCTATGGAAAACTTTATCTGATCTCTTTTGTTGCTAGTAACCTCTCCTTTCTCAAATTATCTTATATTTACTTATCTTTTTATCTGCTCTATTCCCTCAAAAAAATGTCAGCTTCTTGAGAACAGTATCTTGTTTCACATCTAATAAATTCTCATGGAATTGAATTGGATCCTCATTATACTTGTTGGAAGTTCGTTTTCTGAACCAAATAGGTATTAGCAGGAAGGTGTTTTTTTTTTTTCCCTCCTACTTGGCTTTTGAGAGTTTTTCCCAAGACCTCATACCAAGAAAACTTATATAAGTCACGTCTGAGCAAGACTAGGTGCAGAGGCATTGATGAGTTCCAGGATTATTTCTTTGCCAAATTTCAGTGAGACAAGAGACTGTTGACTAAGAAAATGTACTTACAATGGTTCCTGGCAGGTCTGGCATTTGGCCCAGGGAACTAGGAGAAGTAGAGGAAGAATCATCACCATCTATCGAACATGTGTGATTATGACAAAACCAAAGCTCCTTTCTTAGAGGATGAATCTCTTTGTTGTCAAATCATTTCAGTGCTGAAGGACCTAGATTTCCTTATAAGAATGCAAGACTTGGAAGGAACCTTAGAGTCTGCTTTTCATCTATCCTCCTCAGGAAATAGGGACTCCAAGTCAGCTCAGAATTCTGTTCCTACCCTCCTTACTATTTCTACCCATCACCATTGTTCTTCCCCCAAACAGATCCAAGGATGTGCATTCAAACCATGTTCCCAGTTTAAACAATATACAAGTAGTATTCTTCACAATTCTTTAAATTCTTTTTGATGGACAAAATGGATGCTGTCAGGAATGGCCACCAAGATCCAAACATTTTACCTGACTCAATATAAGACCCAAGAGCCAGAAAATCATGCCACGTCTGCTGAAAGAAAATTACAGATGAAATTCTTGGCTTAGAATTTTCTCCATACTGCAAAGAAAAGCATGAGGAACAACAACAAAGAAGATGCCAAGCAGACAACTTTTCCTTCTGTAATTGCCAGTTTTGTGTCCTTTTCCTCTCAATTCAGAGGACAGGACCATTTTCCTTTTTCACAGAAAACAGAAGAAAGAAGATAGAATTCATTGGCTTTGTTGCTTCTGTTTCCATATAGGGCCATTTGCAAATGCTAACTGGCTTGCTGATTTTTTATGGACGTGTTCCACAAAATGGTGCTCTCTTGAATGACAGAAATTCCAGACTGAATTCTGAGTCTCATTTTTAATGCAGGTTTCAAGGCTATGTCCTCAATGATGATCCTTCTTTTTCGTATTTGAAAATTTCTTAATCCATGACTTGTTGATTATGAGGAGTCCCATTTCAGCAAACAGGTATTTGAATGCTTGCAAACTGAATGTTAGGAAAACTATATATGCTTCATTCAGCACTTTTCCATGATAGTTTTTACCTACTCTATTTCAGAGGAAACCTAGTGGACGTTTCTGTTCATCAGATAAAGAATCTTCAGCAGACTATTACATGCAGACTTCTTGAGGGCATGGACGATGTCATTTTGCCTTTGTGTTCTCAGCACCCAAGTGGGTACAAAGCAAACATCTAATCAACGATTATCGGGTAAATGAGTTAATAAATTAGTAACAAATAATCAAGTGTTCTAGGGGAAGCACTATCACTCTTCCCATTATTCCTGGGAGATTGTACACACACACACACACACACACACACACACACACACACTCTCACACATACATCTATATCACATATATATAAACACACATATATATGTATATATATATATATATATATATATATATATATATAGGTTCATCTCTCTGTCTCTCTCTGTCTCTCTGTCTCTCTCTGTCTCTCTGTCTCTCTCTGTCTCTGTCTCTCTCTCTGTCTCTCTCTGTCTCTCTCTCTCTGTCTCATGTTTTTCCTTGGGAAACCTAAGAATTTGTTAAAATTCACACCTCAATCACCTTTAAATAACCAGAAGGAGAACTCTTTAGATTTACCTTAGACAACTGGTAGAATCTGACAAAACTAAATAGTAATTTGGTTTTTAATGAGTGGGTAAAATGAAATTGTGTTCCCCTTTATAAATAAAGCCCTAAAATTTGATCATAAGAATGACAAATGAGCTTCTAGAGAGTTTTGTGCATCAGAACTCTTTTTCACCTAATTTTTTTTTAATAGTAACTTGTTTTGAGGGTAGAATTAGAAGATTTTTTTTATAACGACGTCTTCCAACTATTATAATAGAAACTGAAAATAGGCAAATTGATGAGTTGTACTCATAAAAATACATACATACTATTATAATACAACCTGACATGTTTAGAAATTAGCTGGAATTAGGCAGTAAGCTATACAGCGAGCTGTTTATTCTATAGACAGTCTGCATTCATGCATGCCCACACAGACAGACCATTGCATACATTCTGTACCCTGTTCATCTCTATGCACAGTGATTCTGTACAAAGGTGGTTTGTATTCTTTCAAGTGAATGTACCAAGCAATATTATGGTTCTATTTCTAGCAGCTCCCTATAAACTGGGTCTATAAACTTATGACCCTTCTTAACCTTTTATCCTCCCCCCAACACATACCAGCTAGACTTCTGAATTTGAGAGGAATTTGGAATTGAAATCAATTTGCTTATTGCCTCCAATGACTAGTACTTCTTTTTCTTAATTTTTTTCCCTCTTTTAAAAAATGTAGGAAGAATTTGGTTGCTTAAGGGACCAGGCAGTTTAAAGATTACAAGTGGTATATACTTCAGTTCGGTAGGAAAGTACTCAGACCCCATGATGCTTTATATCAAAATAAAAACCAGGTGGCAAGGTCTTTGCATTATGGGGATAACTCCTAAAACTTACCTCAAGCATTTGCATATTGTGGTTTGGGAGAATACCAAGATTGGAGTCCCTCTTGCTTCATATGATTCCCTGCCCACAAAAGAGCTTGTGCAAAGCGAGCCCTATAATTCAATACAGGCTGAATGCTGACCAAACTCTCCAAAATGTTAAATAAAAATGAATATCTTGGGTATGGGGGAAAGGAGGATTATCCTCTCCAAAATGCTTGGAATAGAGCCTAAGAAAATCAGTTGAGAAAGCCAAAACCTCATCTCCAGGGTTGGTGCCCAACACTTTCTGATGTGGAAGAAAATGAAGTCAGTTCTATTAAAGAGCCTTCAGTGTTCATACCGATTTTTCTTCAATGTGGGGATGTTAAACTAATATTTATTGCCCAGCTACAGGGCCTCAGGAATCTGAAAATGTTTTCACCTCCACTGGGATAAGTTATAGGCTTTTCCTGAATGCCAATTTTCCCCTGTTTGGAGCAGTGCTGTGAGAGAATGGCATGTCCTGACTGAAAATGAACTGTTCAGAGAGTGAACACAAAATGATCTCTTCAGAGGGAGCTGAAGCTAGTTGTTCTGAGGCCTGGACATTAGTGACCTGGTGAGGGAGCGACCTCTGCCGTGGACAGGTTATTATTGAGGGGGAGTCCATGTGATTAGCCCCTTTCTCTGGAATTTTCTACCTTTTCCCCAGCAGCCTCTCCAACCCTCACAAAGTATCCTCACTCAGCCAATGTTAGCTGTCTTCCCATGATAAAATGTAAGCCACTTGAGGCTACTTAGAGACTCTTTTTTGGCATGTATTTCTGTCCTCAGTGCTTAGCACAGTGCCTGGCACAAATATTTAATAAATCTCTCTGCCTCTCTCCTTGTCTCTCTCTGTCTCTGTCTCTTTGTCTCTCTCCCTATCTCTTTCTCTTTGTCTCTCTGATTCTGTCTCTGCCTCTGTCTGTCTCCTGTCCCTCTCCCTTTCTCCCCCTCTGATTTTCTCCAGGTCTTTATATTACTGTCTCTGTTTCTCTGTTTCTATCTCTTCTTTCTACCCATCTCTCCCTGTATGTCTCTCCATCTGTTTCTGTCTCTGTCTCTCACTCCCTCTCTGGTTTTCTCTGTGTGTGTGTGTCTCTCTCTTTCTCTGTCTCTCTGTCTCTGTCTGTCTCTGTCTCTGTCCATCTGTCTCTCTCTCTCTCTGTTTCTCTCTCTCTCTCTCTTTGCTCCTGCTGAGGGTTTGGCAGTGGTGGAGTAATTAAACTGTCTTTGCTCCCTGGAGACTTGGTGGTAAACCCGATTTGGCCGTGTCTGAGAAAAAATTGTGGTCACCTAACTCCTGCTGATTAGGTGATTCCCTGATGGAATGGTGGTGGGGAAATAGAAATACTAATTATATGGAGGGCCACAGGAATCTATTCAGCTGTCCTACAGTTTTAAATGGTAAGAATCCCCTAATTCCCCACTTACCACAATTCCTCTGACATTGCTGCCAAAACAAAAAAAATCCTAGAATCACAGGACTCCTAAGGACCTTGATCAAGTGCATCCCATTGGCTTGAACTGAATTGAATGATGACTATCCCAGAAAGATTTTGTTACCTACCAAATTGCCTAAAAATCCCTCAAAGACATTGTATTACTTCTTTCACCCAATATGTTCAAATGTTTCACAACCCTTACAACTAATTCAAAATAAAAACAACTGGTTTTCATAAAGTGCTATCATATTCACAAAGCACTTTATACATATTGTTTTGTTTAAACCTCACAATAATCCTTTTAGATCAGCACCACAAATATTCACCAGTCTGACAAAGGGGTCTTGACACAGAAAAAGTCAGGAGCCTTTTCTCTAGAGGCTACATGAGTTAGTGCAGAGATGTTCAATATGTCTCAAAGGGTCATATATGGTTCATAACCCTCTCTGAGCATTGTTCAAACTAGATTAAAGTGTAATTAGGAAATATTTAACAAAATAAATGAAAATACAATAAAACATAGATAACATAAAAATTTAAAACTAAGTCAGTGTGTTGCCTGCAGGGACTCTGATGTATAGTTTAGTGGCCCCATTTTCATTTGAATTTGACACCATTGGTGTAATAGATAGAGTGCTGGTCTTATAATCAAGAGGAGCTACACTTGAATCCCTCTTCAGACCACTATGTAAACCTTAGGAAGTCACTAATCGTCTATGGGCCCTAGTTTCCTCATATGTAAAATGAACAGTTGGGACCAGATGACCCCAAAGGTTCATCTTAGCACTAAAGCTATCATCCTAGGATTCTTTTGCTATTTAGGAATAAATCAAGAAGCATTTATTAAGCACCTACCATGTATCAGAGACTATTCTAGGAGGTAAGGATGCAAAACCAAAAATCAAATACCTTCAAGGAACTTATAATCCCTTCAAGGGAGACTATTAAATATTCATGGAGGAACTTGGGGGAAGGCATTAACAAGAATTTCAATTTTTTGTTTTAAGGAATAGAAACCCAAGGTGGCGGCTAGATGGTGCAGTGAATAGAGCACCAGCCCTGGAGTCCTGAGGACCTGAGTTCAAATGTGACCTTAGACACTTAACATTTACTAGGCGTGCAACCTTGGGCAAGTCACTTAACCCCAATTGCCCTGCCTTCTCTGCACAAAACCAAATAAATAAATCATAAAGAGAGGAGCTTATATAAAAAAAAATAGAAACCCAAATAACAATTAAAAATCCAGCATACCTACTATATGTGAGAGGCAATCTGTCATAATGGATAGAAGGTTGGTCTTGGAATCAAGAAAGCTTAGTTCAAAGTCTTGCCTCTTCATGTACTGAATGTGATAAAATCATCCATAACTTAATCACTTAACCTCTCAATCGCCCAGGAAACTCTAAATCTGAGAGTTACAGAGGAATTGCCAGTCTGTATCAATAGAAAAAGTCTCCACATAAATAAAATCACAGGTCACCATCAGAAAAACTGGTGGTCATGGGGAAGGTGGTAATATATTAGGCAATTGTGATGTAAAGACTGAACAGAAATAGTCCCTATCCCACAAGGAGCTTATTTTTAGGGGAGACAGGGACTTTGGAGGTATAACATACATAGATAAATTAAAAGAACCTTGAGAAAGAGAAAGAACATTTCCTGTTTCTGGTTATGATAATTTGACTCATCAGTGTTAAGGGTACTAGCATCTCTGGTGTGAGGGTTTGCTGAGGCCTTTTCAGGGCTGTTCATCTATCTTTGGTATATACCTGTCATTCGACCCTTGCCTGTGGCTCCAGGAAGCTGTAGTAGGTGCAGTGGCCACACGCTGATAAACTTGTCTGAGCAGATGTCTGACCAAGCTCTAAGCACTCCACAGTGCCTGCTTCAGTTGCCTTCATGGACATTGGAACAAATTGTTCTCATCCACCCATTCCACCAGGGAAAGTCTTCATATGCTTCAAATAGACATCCCCTTAATTGGGCCAACACCAGTCTTCCTGATCTCTCTTTTGCCACTTAAGTTTACTCTGGAAGAGAAAGTTAGGATGAACTTTGTGCAATTCTGCCGTATTTAAATCCAGTTCACCCATAAGTTAAGACATTACCCAATGATGTCATTGGTCCTCTTGGAAAAGGAAAGACAAACAACAACTTGACTCATGACTGAAGGAATGAACCATCCTAATTCTGAAGGGATTAGGCAGAACCAAGAAACAAAGGTTTTGCCATTAGATTGCTCTGTCCAGCAGGTAAGGACTAATTTGAGTAGAATTGTATGTACTTACACTTTAAGCATCCTCTGTACCTAATTTAGAATTCTATGATCTATTACATTTTCCTTCATTTACTCAACACTTAGGAGTTCTTTATGGGTAAAGCACTATGCTAGGCATATATGTCTCTGAACCTTTGTGTTAAAAGATGCTGCTGATATGTTTAATTAGAAGGAAGAGTGGTATTGAAGACTATACTCTAGTCTGTCATTTGGTTTGTGGTCATAGCCATTTATTTATTCTTGTCTCAAACTGAACCACTCCAGGTTGGACTGCTTGTCCATCAGCAGCATCTGCCTGAATGAAGCCAACATCTGCCTCCCCACTCAAGGGTGTGTCTTGGCATCTTCTTATAGTATTTTTTTTGCCCATTTGTACTACATTCTCTATAGAACAGCTCTTTGGATATCTTATAGTCATTCATCCTATGCCTAAGCCTGATCTATTGGAACTATATCATAGCAAGTTTTGAGGTTGATTATGGTGAACTGGTAACACTCTAGGGCGGTGGTTCTCAACCTTTCTAATGCCATGACCCTTTAGTACTCATATATGGGCGTATCTGCATGTGGGTGGACCCACCCGGAGATGGATAGAGGAGTGGTGTCTCAGTTCCTAAGATCATCGGCAATATGTGTTTTCGAATGGTCTTAGGTGACCCCTGTGAAAGGGTTGTTTGACCCCCAAAGGGGTTGCAACCCACAGGTTGAGAACTGCTCCTCTAGGGTCTGCATGGGTGAATCACCCATGATTTAATTTCATAATAATATCTAGCACTTATAAAATACTTTTTAAGTTGTACTTACATGATCTCATTTGATTCTCACAAGTTTGTGAAGTATAAGTTATTTTTTTAATCATATTTTGGCATAGATCTCTGATTCATTTGGTATAGGGAAACTTTCTGTGAGCTAATTCCAAAGTACTATTGCAGGAAGAGACCTTTTCTGAAACTTAAAGCCCTACAGTGTCAGCTGGGACAATCGTTGATTGTTGGATTGAGAAGCAAATTACTTTCCCACATCATAGAATCAGTCAGTCAGTCAAGAAGCACTTATGAAACACCTACTATATGCCAGGCACAGTGCTAAACTCTGGGGGTGCAAAGAAAGGCAGAAGGCAGTGCTTGTCATTAAGGAGATCAGAATTTAATGAGGGAGACATCAAGCAAGCAACCACATACAAACAAGGTATATGCAAGATAAATGAGAAGTAATCAACAGAGGGAAGCACTATAATTAAGAGGGATTGAGAAAGACTTCCTGCAGAAGTTGGGATTTTAATTGGAGCTTGAAGGAAACCATGGAAGCCAGGAGACAGAGATGAGAAGTTAGAGCATCCCAGACAGGGGGCAGAGACAGAGATAAAGTATTCTAGGAGGGAAAATGATGTTTCTTGGGCAAGGAACAGAAAGGAGGCTAGGGTCCCTGTATTTAATGTAGAGTTCATGGAGGCTCCTGAGATGGAAGAAGACTGGAAGTGTGTATGGGGGGGGGGGGTTGGGCTAAATTATGAGGGGCTTTGACCACAAAGCAGAGGATTTTGTTTTTGACTGTGGAGGTGAAACTCAAACTCAAGTCTTCCTAACTCTGAGGCCATCTCTCTAGCCACTCCTTCACCCTGCTTCTTAATAATATAGTAATTATTACCCATAATTTACAGATTAAAAAGTTGACTGAGAGAGGTAGTCAATCACCTATGTTCAAGAGGGACGTTTGAACCCAGACCTCCCTGCTTCCAAGCCTAGCAATATGCCCAGCACACCATCCTTACTTTTATAAATCAAGAACAGGTCTGAATCAGAAAGAACACATATGCATGCACATAGATGGATTTGCATTCATGCACAAACACACATACACACACACATCACAGAAATGGAAGCTGAATTCCAATCCAGCTTTCAGTATCTTAGCTCTCTAGCTTTCAGAACCAGAATCCACTCCTATCTCCCCTCCTGGTGATCAGTAGTTTTCCTGGAGTGATTGTGCCATCACATAAATGTGATACATCACATCATAAAGCCCTGGATAATCTCTGGCTCACAGATCTTTTCTTGAGTGTGGGATTCAGCAGTTTATTGTAAAAGGCTCTCATTATCATATGGATACAATAGCATAGAAAATGCTCCTTAACCATCAACTCTCTTATGATCTAAGGAAATTTCTAAAAGCCTAAGTTGTCCTGTAGCACTAGCTTCTTTCTGCCATCTCGGGAAGGAAAAAAGAAAAAAAGTTTTCCAAAAGGAAGGGAAAACTGAGCCACTCTAAATGCTAGAAAGACTTCACTTGAGACAAGGCCATTGATGGGGAGGGTTGTTGCTTATGTTGCTTTTCTATTCACACACACCCCACTCTTATCCTAATGCTATAGGTGTTCTAGGTTACATTTTTATAAAAGGGGGGGAACAATCCACCCAAATTCTAATTTCATTATCATTTGTGTCCCTGGACAGCAATGATAACAGAGAAGTAGTTTAAAATGTTTAACTTTTAGAATAACCTTCTCTCTGAAATCTCCTTTAGGAAAACCTGTATTGATGTAGTAAAATAACTTTGTATGATCTGGTCATTTTTTTCCTTCCCTCTTTGCTGAGGTCAGGTGAAAAAATCAAATAGTTCAAATAAGGAGAAATAACATGGAATGAGAGAGAGGGTCACCTTTGAAGCCAAGAACACCCAAATCTGGCACATACTGTCTGTATGACAACTCTCCACCTTGATGTCCCAAGGAAAATCTCTGGAACAATAGAAATTATAAGAGAGTTGCCAGATCAGTAGAAGGAGTTTCCATACCAGAAATTCCCTACAGGAAAGGACAACCTCTCCTCTAATAAAAATTCCAAGTGGGACAAAGAAGATTCTTCTGCTATCTCCTACCTGGTACTTCTCCATGTTTTAATGAAACCCTCATGACACATTCCCCCAAAGTCAATTACTTGGATCCAGACTTTACATTAAAAATATAGATTGTTAGTTATACAAAAGGGAATTTGCCTGATTTCTCAGCAAGAAACCCTATGTCATAAAAATGTCCTTTCCCTAATCAAAATATCACCTGAATGAAGTCATCATGTTTAGGCTGATTGCATTTCCCCCCATATATGTGCAGCTGCATTTGCCTCTCCATAAATGTCATTTGATTATGAGAATATAAACAGAAAGGGACTCAAAGGGAGTCAGTACAGGGCCTGCTTGTTTACCTGCTGCAGCTTTCTTAGCCGAAGAACAAATGTCATGCAAATGGTGCACCAGCAATGAGCTGCCAATCACAGAGACTTGGCATTCATGATGATTTGCTAAATCATTTAAAGAGACATGCTTTACTAAATGAAAAAATATCAGCGGCAAGGGCCTGTGTTTAAACACGGGGCTGAGTTATTATCCCAGTAGGCCAGAATGAAATGAAGACATCTTCCAATTAAAGCTTGTAGATGAACCCAGACAAACCACCCCCACCCCCAACCTCCTTTTTTTTTTTTCATAAAGACAGGCAGATTATGATTGGGAAAGAACAGCGACAGAGGCTTTCATTACAAGCTGATTATGGTGATATAATTCCCAGCGCTGTGTGTCTGCGGGCCCAACTTCACATTTGAAGGTTTTTAATATAATTTCCTTAGGGTGAAATGCTGAAGATTTATTAAACTTTATGAAGGGCTTACAGATCCAATTTAAGAGGACATATCATAGGGCAAAACTGACAGACGATAAAATACATTCCAAGTATACATATTATATACACATACTATATATCTTTCTCTCTCTCTTTATATATATATATATATATATATATATATATATATATATATATATATATATATATACGCACACAAACACACACATACATATTACATTTATACACATCTCTACATATTACATATATATGCATCTCTACATATTACATATATACACATATATAAATATACATATATTCATATATATTGAGCTGTGAAATCATTTTAAAAATTATTTTTGTTGTTATGAATGTTAAAATGAAATCAGCCATTTCTCCCAGTCTAACAGCCCTATTTCTCCACAGAAGGCTTCTGCATGCCTTTTAGAGAAGGTAAAAATTCAGGCCACAAAGGAAATGCTTGGAGAGGTTACCTAATGCTACTTGAAAAAACAAAATCATCCAAAAAACAATGAGGTCATTGATTCATACTCATTCACAAATAGCACTTTTTTGGGGGGCAGTAAAATATTTGAGTCTCTTCTTTCCAATATGCCACCATTAAAGCCGTAATGCTGATACAGGTGCAGGTCTAGTCCCATGTGTGGGTAATCAATGCATAGTTAATCACAGACTGAGACACCCTAGGAAATCTGGTTTTCAGGGTCTGAGTTAGTTCCTCAGTACTGTGCCCTATAAACAAACAAATGGAAAAAGGGATAGTTGTTCTGAAAGTTGAGGTTGGTACCTTCTGGTTTTTTCTTGGTCTTTGGGATATTTAAAAAGCATAGGTGTAGGTTATATATATATTTTTTGCTAGTTTTCAAACAGGGTTGTGTGGGGCCAAGTTTATGTTATGAATTTAGGTAAGAGTTTTAGTGGTGAAAAGTGGTACTGAATATTCCTTTGCCCACGCCAATACAGAAATATTTCCCAGTGACATATCTGGTCCCTTCAACACTCACCTTCCTCAAAAACAGGCATAATTTGAAGATTTTGTGAAGTCTTACACCCACGTACTTTGATTCTGATCTCCCAAGCCAGGCTAGCCTTGGATTTAATGTCTTGTTTTTTCTTTTTCTGTTTAATTTGAGATTTTTTCTTGTAACAGGTTTCTTAAGTTGGTACAGGTCATAGATAGAACTCAGAGTAGCCTATAACACTGGTCTCCTAGGCCTGGCAATTCTACTTGGTATCCTAGAAATTTACTGAACTTGCCTTAAGCAGGTAATTCGATTTTAGGAAAATCTCCTAATCCTAATTTGAAACAATTATAAGACAAGGACTATGTCTTTCATATGTATGTATGTGGAGGTGTATAGATAGAGCAATAGATATACATCTATGTAAATAGCTATAGCTATAAATGCAGATACATCTTTCTGACAATTTCTAGTGCATAGTAGGTGCTCCATAAATACGTTATTTTATCATCATTTAGGCCATTCTGGATGCAAATTTCCAAATTAAACAAGTCATGACTTCCTCAGGGCTCCCTTCAAAATGACATTCATAAATAGTCTTAGGATAGGCATTAATGAGATAGAGAAAACTCAAAGGAGTTAGTTATTTCCTGAGAGGAGTAATGATATACAATATTACTTGTAAGGAACCCAATGAATTTCTGAAACTTCCCCCATTCCTCTTCAATACAAAAAGGTTTTCCCATTGTTCAAAGTGTGTTACATTCTCATGGACTCACCTGGAAACAGGGATTAGCCACCTTTTGTGGCTAATTGAAGAATTAGCCAAATGACTTTCTCATCCATTCATTCAAAATCAATCAATGAGGAGTAATGTGCTAGGTACTACAGAGATTCAAAGCTTAGATGAGACAGCATATCTGTCCTTACCTAGATTGCATGTATAAACAGCTATACTTCAGTAATTTTAAAAATTGTCATTTGGCCTTGTTTGCATTCTTTCCCCAGACACCTCTCTATGCCTTAGGAGATAGTTGTTCAGAGCTGCAAATTTTCATTGTAAATTTCATCCTTCTGTGGCCACCATCATCTTTAGTGAGCTTTTCCAAACTTTGCTAAGCTGGACTTTATCTTTAAAAAAAAAAAAAAGATATGTAATTTATCACTGTGCCCTTATATAAGGCATTTTCAGTTTTATAGAACCTTCCACAACTTGTACTCCATTGGCACAACTGTTCAGCACCCACAATCACTTCTATGACTATTTATATATTTCACATCACATCACTTTTGAATAAAACATTTATACTGCATATAATGGGTCTGTCGCTGTTGCCCCAACTCTCTCCAGATTCTCTCTTCATTTGTGATTGACTCACTCACTCTGTACCTGAACCTGTGCTGGTCTGCTGGAAAAGTTCCCCAGCGAGGACAACTCCATGGCTACAAATCACTCTCTCAGGTAACCCTAGTGTGAAAGGAATATACTCTTACTGCTTAGCACTGTAGGTCTTGAAACCTCATTAAAGTGCTTCCTATTTACACAAATCAGTCACATTGTTAACAGGAAGTATTTACTAAAAGCAAAAGCGTGAATGAAAGCAAAAATGTAGCACATGATAAATAGATGTTAAAAGAAAGAATAATCAAAATATAAGTTTACCAATAAATCTGGATCACACTTTCCCAACAAGGCACATAATATCTATGGAGGGCAGTAGGCACAAACTTACAGTATTTATCAGCGAGGCATATGTACCTGGGAAAACTTGTGATCCCTGTTTAGTAGGCCTTAAAGTCCTTTATCTCTTATACGAGAGTATAGCATGAGTCACATTTTATCTGCTGGGCAGGACTGTTCTTATTCTAGCTTCTTTACTTTCCTGCTAGCCGATGCTGTTTCTCTGCTCTTCTAAGGCTCCTGAAGCTCTGTTGACCATTTTTGCCAAACCACAACTTCTGGCTTAAGATCTACAAAGGTTCCCAGTTCCTTTGGTCAGTGAAAAGCAATTCCCTATAAGTTTAGATGCTGCAAAGCTAGTCAGGTCTGCTTCTTATGGACTTTTATGGTTTTGATTTTTTTTTTCTTGAATCATAGAGGTTAGTTAGTTAACAAGCATTTATTAAATACTTAAAATATTTCAGGCACTGGCGCTGTAATAAGTGTCAAGGATTTTGAAAAACAAACTCCTTACATCAAGGAACTCACATTCTAATGGAGGAGGTAAATTGAAAACAATGATGTACCTACAAGATAAATGCAATGTAAATGGGAAGCAATCTCAGAGGGAAGGTATTAGTAGTGAGAGGAGGGGGAAAAAACCCAACAGGGAAGAATTCTTACAATTGGTGAAATTTGAGATAAATTTTGAAGGAAGCCAAAGAATCCAGGATATAGTAAGGGGAAGTGTTCCAGGTATAAGGGATAGTCAATAAAAAAGTCACATAGGGAAACTTGATTGTTGAACGTTAGAAGCAGCAACAAAGGCAGTGTTATTAGGTTGTAGAGTATGTGAAGGGGAGTAAATTGTAAGAAGAATGGAAAGGTAGGAAGGGGCCAAGTTATCGTCCCTTTTAAAAAATCAAACAGAGGATTTTATATTTGATCCTGAAGGCAATAGGGAATCATTGTAATTGACTGAGAGAGAGGCAATGTATGACATAGTCAGACTTGTGCTTTAGGAAAATCACCTTGGCAAATGAGAAGAGAATATGGGAGAAACATAAGACAGTGAACCTCAACCAACAGGCTGTTGCAATAGTCCATGCATGAGGTAGAGTGACTGTATCAGGGTGGTGGCTATGTAAAAGGAGAGAAGGGAACATATACAAGAGATGTGAAGGTAGAAAAATGATGATACTTTGCAACAGATTGGATATTTGAGGTGGGTGTAACTGGGTAGTCAGATAATACCACTATTCTAAGCTTGGATGACAGAGATGATTCTCTCTACATTACCAAGGAAGTTCAAGAAGAGGAAAGGGTCAGGAGTCAAAGTAGCCAAACTTCTGAGAGGTTCCTCCTCTTTTAAGTTGTACTAGGGTGCACACAGCATTTTCCCAGCCATCTCTTCATACAATGTACCATGATGTTTTCTCCAATCAGCTCCCAACATCCAAGCTTTCCTCCAATCAGATAAGTTCCCTGCATCAACTGTGTCTATCTTTATACAGCTAGTCTCAATTTCTGTCAGGTCTCAGCTCTATCAGCTTCTCAACTCCATTGATTTTTTATGTTCTCTCTTCTGAGGCTTGGCATCTTCTCTTGTTTACTTTTCTTGTCAATTTTTCTGAAGCTTTTCAAACTGACTTATCATGTGACTTTTAATCTTCTCTAATCCCTTGAATTGTAGCTTCCTCATGTGTACCCAACCACCTCCATCTTAGATTGAAAAGCCTCAAATCTGCTTTTCTGTCACATATCACAAAAATTGTTAATGTACAATAGTCTCATATTCCCTAAACAGTTCTTTGATTTAGAGTTTCTCAGCAATAAATTTCCAAGTCCTAAGATGGTTCTATGTAACTTAGCTGCTAAAGAACAATACACTGTAGCCATCTTGATAAGTCTTTCAAGAGGTGGAAATATTAAGGTAAAATAATGCTTTTTCTCATAGAAAACAAAACCAGAAGTAGAGCTTTATATGCATCAAAGTGAAACCAATTTTCAACATGCATACTAGGGTTAGTTCAAGGAATATCAGCTAGACAGATGTAAGAATTAAGAGCCACTGATTTATCACATATTGAAGCCATGTGATAAGGAAATATTTTAGGTACTTGTTTTATCATTTGAAGATTCCTAAAGCAACATGAGATTATTATTATTGTAGTAGTAATAATAATAATACCTACATTTCAATTGTGCTTTACTGTTTGCAAAGTTTTTTGTTGTTGTTGTTGTTGTTTTTTACAAATATTATCTTATTTTATCCCCACAACAACTTGGGAAGTGATATGAGGAAACTGAAGCCAGAAGCAGTTAAATGACTTTTCCAGGTCCACACAGCTAGTAAATGTCTGAGGTCAGATTCAAACTCAGATATCCCTGACTCCAAGTCCAATGCTTTATCCATTGGGCAATTTGACTGCTCTGTAACTATAGATAGATTATAACATATGACATACTAGTCTGGGTAAATAGAATAAAATGTATCACAGCTAGATTTGTTTGAATAATATTAAAGATATCTAATACCATTTGACATCTTAAGATACTTTACATTAGATTCTTCTTCTGATATCAAGATTTTTTGTGTATTTACCTTTTTCACATAATTACTTGAACATATTCTTCTATGGAGGTATATGGCTCAAATCACAGTTGTTCTTTTTTTCTTATTCATTTCTAATTGTTACAGAAAACAGTTTTTTGGCTGATCCACTTGGGATCCACTTCCTCTCTGACTACCACACACACACACACACACACACACACACACACACATACACACACACACACACACACACACACATACACACACACACACAAACACACGCACTTTCCCTATTCTCTTGCCACCTTTTGAAATAGAAGGCTAAGAAGAAATTTCATTTTGCAATACACTTGAACAAGTTCTGTTGATGTCTTTTATTTGTATATAATATATATCATATATTATATAATGTATACATAAAGAAATACATTTCCAAATTACAGTTCCAATATTGCATTTTATATTTATATACATAAATACATTTGCAAATTGCTCTCATTTTGATTAGAGCTCAGAAACATTATATAAACATATAAAATACTTGAGACCTCTTCCAATTAATCTGTATTATTATTTCTTAGTACTTTGATTATTTGAAAGACTCATGGTTTCATGAGTGTGGGTGCTCCCTTCAGAAGTAGATAGAGCAAATCACCCATGTTTTCTCTAATAATCAATTCTCAGCCATAGACTTCCACACAAGTAGGCATTGCAGTCAGTAAAAGGGTTAGGCATAGAGTCAGGAAGACCTAAGCTCCATTCCTGCCTCTGACATTAACTGATTATATGACCTTACCTTGGGCAAGTCATTTAATCTCTCTAAGTCTCAGTTTCCTCAACTGTGAAATAGAGATAATAATAGCACCTGGCTCATGGGGTTGTTGGAAAAAATCAAGAGATATGAGTACAGTTTCTTTGCAAACCTGAAAATATCATATAAATGTTTATTCTTATTATTTCACTAGAGAAGATCTTCCCAATGTACCGGCTCTAAAAAAGCCTTTCCCAAACCTTGTTGTGTATTTTAATAAATAATTTCTGTTCCCAATGTCATGAATTTAAGAACTATAATTCTGAGTTAAGATCATGAATAGCTCTGGTTTAAGGCTAAGCCAGTGCTATAATAATTCAGAGTCATCTGTAACACTGAATTATTGAGTACTTACTCCCTGCTCTGGACAAAGATATCATCATGGAGTAAAACAACAACCTACACATCTTAAACCAAATATATGGAGAGGGTTTGTATACTGTATCTGACATGGTTTCCTATCTATAAACTCAAAACAAGGGGGTGCCAATACTAGTGATGGTGGAGAATTAAAGACTGTCGAAATTATATGGAAATTTTCTAGAGAAATTGACTCACAACTTATTAGGTGCACAATCACGCTAGACTGAGGTGTCAAAGCAACAATTCACAACATCACCCTGAGGTTAAGAAAATCAACTGGGAGTAAAAAGTTCCATTTCTGACTTCCCCAGCTCTGAGTTGACTGACCTTAAGCTGGCTGCCTCTGTCTTTTTTGTTTCTTGGTTCACCTTCTGTCCTAATACTTGACACTCACCTCCTTCCAAGAAGTCAATTACATTCATGAGTAGTTTAGCTTTCTGGATCCAAGTGAACCTTTGGTTCTGGTGGTAGTGGTTGATCAACTGATTCAATAAGAATTTTTTTGTTGTGCCTACTGTGTGCACAGTGCTGTATGAGATCCTGGGAAAGATAACAAGGATCAAATATAACTTGGGTCCTGCCTAACAGATTTTCCAATTTTTCAGGGAAATATGGACATATCCACAAACAGCTGAAATATATGTTTATGGAAGGAACAAAGATGTAAAGCTAGAGGAGAGCTTAGAAGTCAGTTAGTCCCATCTACCTCCTTTTAAAGGTGAGGAAACTGAGGTTGAAAGAGATTATAAGATATCCAAGGTCAAATATTGGTCAGGGTCAGGATTCAAACTCAGACCCTCTGACTCCAAATCTAGCGTTCTTTTCATTATATCCCACCAGGAAATGTGTAAGTAAAATGATGAGTGAGGTCCAGAAGGATACAGAACATTATTAACTGGGACAGGAAGGCAAGATAAATTAACTAAGGTTTCAGGGAGGTAGTGAGATTTGGGCTGGACTTCACGAGGTAGGTAGAATTTCAGACAGCGTAGGTAGAGGGCATTGGAGCAGTAGAGATGATACAGGCAAAGACAATGGTAGGAAAATGTGGGACATACATAGGGAAAGGGAAATAATCTCATTTGTCTGGGAATACTTTTCATTTGACATGATGCTATGCATGCATATAACTGGTCATATGAGATAGCTGCATGTATTTCTTGGTATATGTAAAGCTCCCTACATTTACATGTTCCTAGAACACATTCTCTGACTTCCCCTTCTTACCAACAATCAAGATGCACTCATTAAGTGTCTACTATGTGCCAGGCTGTGCATTTCCCAATGAAGGTGTATGCATTTTTTAAGAGTAAGATCAATATTTAGGGTAGAAAACATTACTGTTACTTTTATTTCTATTTTACCTATCCTAATTTCATTACATGCCTTTGGCCTTGAACTTCGTCCTTTCACTGACTACTAAAATAAGCTTATTGATGGGGAGCTTGTGAGTGATATTGTGGAGAGAATTCTGACCGCAAAGTACCTTGTTAACTGCGGGCCAATGTGGACCCTATATGATACAAAACAGTTGTACAAACTAATTTCCAAAGGGAAAGAGCATGAACAGCTGGGTATATTGGAGAAGAAAAAAGACAAGAGGCCTCACCTGGGTTGTGCTTTGGAGGAGTTTAGGAGTGCTCAAAAGTCGTGATGAGAAAGATGAGTGTATTCCATGCATGGGAGACCATAAAAACAAAGGATATATATTTTCCCATTGGGCACCCAAAATCTAACTTTGTGAGTAGCCAAGATCTCCACTAGTTACTTTCTTGTTTTTATTTTCACCCACATTTTGCAAGGCCTCTCTCCTGTTTTTGGCTCAGCCAAGACACTTTGATGCTTAATGCAGCATTAGCCCTCGATTGACTGTACTCTGCTCTTTCCATAGATGGTATCGTGTTAGTTTGTATTGATTCTCAATAGAGGATCTATGTGCTTGCCCTGCACCAAGCACTATTAAGTCTGTAATATATTATATCTGTAATACAAAGCTTTTAGTTGCTTATGGATATGCATGTGAAGCAATGGGTCATCTCTTGGTAGAAGCCCGAGTACCAAACAAAGTAAACTGCTTTTTGTGTCTGGCTGAAAAAAGCAATCTGAACAGTGAGGAATTCAAAACAGTAAAAATCACACCTAGATGTATATTTGCTGTGGACTGAAAGATCTAAATAATTGTTAAAAAGTAAGAGGTTTTAAATTCCCAAATAAGCCTCCTTTAGGCTTGGGAGTAAGGCAGTCCCTTGTAGGAAGTTCAGAACTTTAGGGAGGGCTAACTTAAAGATTTTTCCTTCTACTAGATTTCCTATAATGGATTTACCAGCTAATGCTCTTTAACACTGAACCAGTTGCTTGAAAACCCCTCTGCCTCATTAATCTGTCCTGTTTTGTTAAATAAGCAGGTAGAGTTATTCAGAAATGGAGGGAAATCTACAGAAGATATGAGGAGAATAGGCAGGTTTTGGAGTCAGGAAGGCCTGGATTCATGTTCTGCTTTTGACACACTGGTTATGTGATCCTGCAACCTCTAGGCACTCTACCCAATTGTCTAAGACTGTAAGTTACAAACATGGTGCCTATCTGCACTGGTAGAAAGTGTTTCCACACAGGAATTTCCCTCTACCAATAAACAACTCCTTTGGGCTAGGCCTAGGGAACAGGTGAACTGAGGAGGGATCTAAAAACTAAATAAAACACAACTGGAAGTACGTTTGTTTGTGAAATGAGACCTGGGTTGTAGAGTCTTTACTTTGCCACTAGCTGTATGATTTGATAAATCTCCAAGTTCCTCTCAGTCTCCTCTTCCTTATCTGGAAAACAAAGAGTCATGCCTATCCCTCCCAACCACACAGGGTTTGAAGGAGAATTAAAGAGACTGAATCCAGGGAAAATACTGTATGCTCTTTGGAAGAAAAGCATTATAAACCCCATGTATTATTAAAGGAAAAGGAAAGTCAGAAGGAAATTGGAAAGTCCCAAAGCATAGTGAGCCACACCCCCCCCCCCCAAATGCTATCCAGGATGGAGCTCAGTTCTCACTTAAAATAAATTGTTGTCCTTCCCTCCTTAATATATTCCACCTATATTTCATCATCACAAATGGATGACCCTGATGCTTGCTTTTTTATTCCTCTCCAAGCTCATTAATACATTGAGACAACCAAATTGTTCCTGAAACCAATCTCTTGGTGGCCTTCTGCTTGTTACCTTAGACTGATTTAGTTCACAAAGCCAAGCTTAATCCAGACAAGGAATGCTGCTGCTTCTCATGTTTAATGACAATTTGACAGATTAGTCCTCTGGATAATACAGTATCAAAAAGCTTTCTGCAAAGTCCAGGTAAAATATGCCCACAGCTTTGCTACAGTCAACTCTTTAAAATACTTAAGCAAATAGCTTTGTCAAACGTGTTCAGTGTGATCACCTTTGGTGAATTCACGCTGCCTCATTCTTAATTAGATGAAGCATTTCATGATGTTCCTGCAATGCTTCTTCCTAGATTCCTCTGGCGTCTTCCCCACCGACAAAACAATTCTCCAAGTCAGTCTTTTCCGGGATTGTCTTCATTTTTGCCCTCCAACATAGGAAGACTGTCCAGCTAGCCTTTCAGTGAAGCTCATTTTACAAGCATTCGTTAAAGTTCCCCTTCCTGGGTGATTCTGACTATTGGAATCCTTCCGACTACTATGTTTTATATGTTTTCAAAGAACTTGAAATCTAAGTGTTATATGAATGCGATTGATAATTATAACACTAATGAAAACAACCAAGAAGGCTAAAGGTCAAAATGAGACAGAGTTTCTAAAGAATACTAAGGGTAACAAAAGGATGCTTTTTAAAAAAATTATTTCCAATTTTTGGAATAAAACAAGTATTTCCATAACATATATAATAAAAAAGATGATTATACATAAAACTACAAATCTATTGTGCACAATTTGTTATTCTTATCAAATATATGACAAAATCATCATGCAAATTTGTTTTTTTTTCCCTCCTCTCCTCCCCCATGATTTAAAGATGTGCATGTGAGTGCATGTGTGCATATGTGTATATATCGATATATATATATACATATATATATATATACACACACACACACACACACACACACACAAATATATGTACATGTGTGTGATTAAGCAGTATTGGGGCAAGAAGAACAACAATGGACAAGGCAACAGCTTGAGGGGCATGGGATGGTGAAAATGGTCACCAAAAGAGCAAACTTTTGCTTCTGCTTTCCTTGACAATGACCTTTCAGGTTCATGATGAAACTAAAAATAACTAACATTTATGTAGCACTTGAAGGTTCACATGACACTTTACATATGTTATTTCATTTTATGCTCACAACACCCCTGTAGGGTAGATGCTTTTATCCTCATCTTAGAAATAAGGAAATCGAGGCAGAGTGACTTACCCAAGGTAGCACGGATAGTAAGTGTCCAAGGCAGGATCGTAATTTAAGTCTTCCTGATTGAAATAAAACATTCTATCCACATAGCCGTGAGAGATATTTAAAAGAGAACAGCAACTAAAGATAAGGAAGGAAATGGTAAAAGAGTAACTTGTTGGCCTCAATGAGAAATTAAGGTTGCCAGGTTCTCATAAACTAACTCCCAGTGAACTGAAAGAACTTGAAGATGTGGCAGCTGACTTAGTTAATGATATTTAAACAGCAGCAAAACAACAACAGCAACAAAACAAAACAAAAACCCAAAATGTGGATGATGGATGAGCTTCTGTAGGACTAGGAACAGGCAAATATCATCCCAATTTTTAGAAAAGGGGAAAAATCAATTCTTTGAAAATTTGAACTTGATAATGATTCCTAACAATTCTAAAATGGATTATCATATTAAAGAGATTGTTTAGGGGGGCAGCTAGGTGGAGCAGTGAAAACAGCACTGACCCTGGAGTCAGGAGGACCTGAGTTCAAATCCAGCCTCAGACACTTAACACTTATTAGTCATGTGCTTTTGAGCAAGTCACTTAACCCTAATTGCCCTGTCTTTACCCCCTCCAAAAAGAAATAAAATAAAATAGATTGTTTGTGAGCACTCAGAAAGGAAAGAGATGATCACTTCCAGTAGGCATAATAATAATAGGTAACATTTACATAGTGCTTATTATATGCTGGGCACTATGCTAAGAGTTGAATAATTATTACCTCATTTGATGCTCACAATAACTGGGGGAGGTAAGAGGCAAAAGGTATCACCCCCATTTTATAGATGAAAAAACTGAGGCAAACAGAGGTTAAGTGACTTCTCCAGGGTCATTAGGCTTCTTTTTTAAGCAAGTGTCTGAGACTGGCTCTCAGATTGCATCACCTAGCTGCCTATAAAGTATGAACCCCTTTACAAGTCATAGAACTCCAACTCACTAATAAGAGAAGAAATGTGAATCAAAGCAGCTTTGAGTATCTCACATCAAGAAAACAGGGGGAAAAAGATAGTAAAAGATTGGAATAGTTGTATTGGAGAGGTTGCCAAAAGATGAATGAGCTAGCACACTGCTGATGGATCAATGAATTATTCTCCCTCCTGGAAAGCATTTTGGAATTAAGCTAAGTAAGCAAGGTTTCATTGCTAGGCATAAACCCCAAGCAAGATTAGAATCTAATCAGAAAGTCTCGTGTCCACCAAGATTTTTATAGACCATTTCTTGTGACAGCAAAGTGAAAGCCAAGTAGATGCCCATGAATTTGAGAATGACTAAAAATAAGTGATAATGAATATAATATAATAGTATTATACTATAAGAGACTATGAATATGAAGATTTCAAAAAAGCATGGAAAGACTTGCACGAACTAATACAGAGTAAAGTAATAGAATGAGAAAATAATAAAGCTAGTGACTGTAATAATACCAAGGTAAAGGACAACAGCAACAAAAGAAGGATTGAATTTTAACACCACGCTTGGCCTTGGGAAGAGATAAAGAAAATGCTACACCAAATAGTTACAGAAGCACTTCTTATGGTAAGAAAGAACTGGAGACAAAGTAAATGTCCATCTGCGAGGGAGCAGTTAAATAAACCATGGTACATGAACATAATGGAATGTTACTGTGTTGTGAGAAACAACACATGTGATGGGTACTGAAATGCATGGAAAGACTTCCATGCATTGTGAGGGTAAGCAAAACCACGGAAACAATACACACAACAATTACAGCAATGTAAACGGAAAGAAATAACACAAAATCAGCCAGTGAGAAAAAACAATAGCATCTATTAAGGAGTTATTATGTGCCAGACACTGTGAGAAGCACTTGGGATACAAATGCAAAAACAGAAAGACAAATTCTTGCACTTGAGTTTAACAGTGTGTGTGTGTGTGTGTGTGTGTGTGTGTGTGTGTGTGTGTGTGTGTGTGTAGCACTGGGGATTGGGTGGGGTGTGGGGTGGGAGTGGGTAAAATGCCATATCTTATACAAGGACCTGAAGAAGTCACACAAGTCCAAAGTCAGCAGCCAGATGACAAAATGAGGAGGTGATCCGAGCTGAGCTCCTTCTAATCAGACATACAGAAGGCCGTAAAAAGGTGGAGTACCACTGAGGATGATGGCATCCTGTAAGATGATGAAATTTTCACGAGCTTCCTGGGGTTTGGAATAGAAACCAGAGAAGACTCAGAGCAGTGTAGTCAGTTTAAAAACTGAAGAAAAAACAATCAAAAATGAATGTCATGAAATTATAGAGAACTTTAAGAAAATTACCAAAAATAATGCCCAAAAGAAGTGACATGAGAAGACACCTCCCTCTCTTCTTGATACAGGTGAGGGAGACCTCTGATGTATAAAATTGCATATGTTGTTTTATTTTTAATGTATTGATTTTTTCTCATCTTTTTTTTCCATTAAAAATAAATCTTTGTTATACGGGATAGCTCTTTGAAAGAAGAGAGAGATATAAGTGGACAGTTAGACAAGACAAAAAAGAAAAGATATCAAAAATTCATTTAAAAAAATAATATTTTTGTAGAGGTGGGATCCTATGGGTGTGGAATATTATATATACTCAGATACAACATAGATAGATAACTTTTGCTGAATGTCTTTTCTCCTCTCTTTTTCTTTAATAGAGATATATACTAGACCTGTGACTTCAGCAGGAAACGCCATATGACGAATTTTTCTCTACCAATGCAGTCCAGCGCCTTATTCACAACTTGTAGTCCTATAAATTAGCCGATAACACTGTGAGTTTAAGTAACTTACCTGGGGACATACAGCCAGTATGTTTCATTGTACTTCACATCTGTTGCCCTGATTGGAACCAGATGCCCCTCCTAGAATAAATTCATCACTTCTAAACTCACCACTATGCTGCTAACTTAAGCCTCTCACACACCTCCCCTCTGATTGGAAGGCTGGAGGGTAGAGTTCCAAATTCCTCCCAATGACTTCCTTTATAGAGGCAAACTCAATCCACTTTGCATCTCTGCCTTGTGTGGTTTCAGCTCCATGGAACAAGATTACACATCCTGGGTACCCTTTGTTCATCCTCTCCAGCTTTCCTGTTTTTTGGGGTGTAATGCCTCCCCTTTTAGGTTGTAAGCTTCATGAGGGCAGAGACTGCCTTTATTTTTATTGGTTGTATCCCCAGCACTTAGCACATTGCCTGGTACAAAGTAGGTGCTTAATAAATGTTTATTGGATTGGATTAGAGGTAGAACTTGAACCTAAGTCTTCCTGATTCTGAGGCCAGCTATCCCCTAAATCACTTTACCTTTTTATTTTTTTTTGCTTTTTTTCTGGAGGGCGGAAGGTAGGGCAATTGGGGTTAAGTGACTTGCCCAAGGTCACACAGCTAGTTTTTGTGTTGAGTATCTGAGGCTGGATTTGAACTCAGGTCCTCCTGACTCCAGGGCCAGTGCTCTATTCACTGAGCAACCTAGACACTCCTACTTCACCTTTTAAAAGTCTTTGTTAAAAAGAATAACTGGGGAGGAGATGGAGGAAAAATATATTTAGAAATGATGGTAATGTAAAAATAAAATACATCATATACATACATATGTAATATGAATATAAAAAAGAACAATAAAAATGAAAAATCATTTCTTTTTTGAACAGAGTCACTAAATGAGTAGATCCTCAATGTCATAGGTATAATGTACTTGGTATTTCAACAAGACTTTTGACTAACAGTATTTTTGTGGGCAATACTGAGAAACCTGGGGCAGCTAGGTGGCACAGCAAGTAGAGTGCTGGCCTTGGTGTCAGGAGGATCTGAGTTCAAAGCCAGCCTCAGACACTTAACACTTACTAGCCATTTGACCTTGGGCAAGTCATTCAACCCAATTGCCCTGCCTTCCCCCCCTCCATAAAAGCAAAAACAAATTAAAATACTGAGAAACCTATTCTGGGTGATAATGCATTGGGTAAAGCGCAAAATAATTGGAAAACTGGATGCAAAAAAAAATAATGACTTAAGTCAAATTGTTGGGTCATCTTTAGTGGAATGTCACAGGATTATAACATAGGATCAAAGAATTTATGAGTTGGAAGGGACCTCAGAGACGATACAATCCAATTTCCTAATTCTATAGATGAGGAAAATGAGACCTTTAAAGGTGATGCAGCATATTCAATGACATCCAGAGGAAGTACTATAAACTCAGGTCTCTTGAAACATTCCCACTACTACATACTGACATGAAGTACTAACAATAATTCACATAAATATAACAACTTAAGATCCGTAAAGTGCTACAAGTTCCTACAAGTCTGTGAAAGTATTATATCCATCTGGCTGATGAAAAAAAAAAAATAGAGATTCAGAGAGCTTGCCTATCATTGCTTATCATCACAGAGTGAGAATTTGAACCCAGGCATCGTGACTCCAAGTTCAATGTTCCTTGTATTATCTATAAACTGTTCCCCCTCTTCTTTCTTTATTCTGCCTAGCAGAAGTTATTGTCTTCCATACTGGTCTTTTGTTCTTGCTATAGGGTGTAATGTAGGATTTGGGTTTTAAAAAACCTGAATTCAAATCTTTCCTCAAACACTTACCATGTGACACTGGGCAAACCTACAAACCTCTCTCAGTGTCAGGTTCCTCCTTTGTAAAATGGTGATAATAATAGCGTCTATTTCACAAGGTTGTGTATGCACATGTAAATATACTATATGTTATCTTTATAAACATATATGTACATAAACATAGATATATTAATTATATCCACATGTGTAGTTACATGCATGCATATGAATGTATATATAGTTTGTGTATATATAATTATGTATTGTATGTATATATGTAAAGTGCTTTATATACCTTATATAAATTTGATTTATTATCATTAACCATATTTAACTTTTAAAATCATTTGTTGTGGCCACATTTACAATGTTTTCCTTCCATTTTATAAGTCTTGACTTCATTCTGTATCTTTTCAGTCACTTTCCAATCCTGTTTCCTTCCTCCCACACCACAGAAACATCATCTTTCCCCTCAAATAATTCTTGTGCTTTCTCTTTCATTCATATTGTTGTTCCTGTTATTCAAATGCTTAATGGACAAATGAATCTGTGATCACATCAATGCCTTCAGGTTATCCAGATCACAGTCTATCCATACCTGCTCATCCTGTGTAAGTATCTTCCATGCCCTCCACTAAATTTATCACAGTATGTTTGCCCAATTTTCTTAGAGCCTTCCTCGATGTCCCTTGACAGTGAGTGGAGTACATAGACTGTCCATTGATTATCCCTCATTCTTGCTATATGAATAGTTCATCTTCTTTATCCTTCTCATATTTCTCTGATGACATCCTTCCTTCACATTACTTCCCCATCATAGTTTCATGTTTATAGCCTGCTTCTCCATTGCCTTTGGGTAATCCTCATTGTCAATTCTTTGGAGACTGTAGTGTTCCATGACTTATGACCAGATAGCAATATCATTGTTCCCATTACACCAATGTTGTTCACAAGCTTATAAGTGGCATAAGTTTGTTGAACATTGTTCCATATTTCTAGTCTTCCCTCAAAACACTCCTTACATAACAATTCTGATATTAGATTTCAAGCTACAATGGGATGCTTGTTATATAACTTGTATTGTCAGTCCCCACAGTATAGGGTATATCTATTCAGAGCCTTCTACAGCACTGAGTATGTTTTTGAAGCTCAAACCATACATTTTACCAGACAGGAAAAAAACTCCAACAGTTACTAGGAGAGTGGGGTACTGCAGGCAGGCACATTCTTTTAAAAGGAATTTTGAGTAGTTTAAATAACAAATCATTCTAGGTCATTGCTATTGTGTTGAGAGGTACCCATGTCCCTCACTTTTATAGTTTGTGGCATAAAACAGTACAACTTGAATTCAATCAAGTGCAGTCCCTATGATTACTTTGATTTCTGGGACAGATTTTCAAGAGCAACTTCTAATTTTAGGTATGGAAGATCTTTCTCTCTTTCTATATTCCCCTCATCTGTGTGCTTGAACTTCCCTTTAAAGGAGAGGAAATTAGGCATCAATGTGTGAAAGGAGGAAGTCAGAATGGGGTGGGGAGGCGAGGTAGATTAAGTTTTTGGATAGATTTGATATTACTCAGAGCCAATTCCACAAATTCCATTTTAATACCTAGTATTCTGAGGACCAGAATGAAGCTTGAAGTTGTTCGAATCATTTTGTGATCCAATTATATTTCTGTTTTGTAAGAGGCAGTGTGCCATAGTAGATAGAGAGCCAGTCTTAAAGGCAAGACGATTTGGGTTCAAGTCCAGCCTCAGACACATACTGTGGCTACAGAACCTTGAGTAGAATACAACCTCTTGGGCTCTAGACAGCTCTCTAAAACCCAAGATTGAGGAGAAGGAGCTGTCCTGAATTGGTAAAAAGTTTCCTCACACAGGAGTCTGCATGCCAGTAACAACACAGGCCCAATGCCTATAATCTATCTGCTCCATACATTTAAAAAATGGGTTCAAACCTTTATCTTGTAGATTGCATACATTTCATATTCCATAGGCATAGGGATAGGGAACTAGTACTGAGATTTCATTGTTATAGAGAACTCTTGGGTAAGAAAATTCTCTTAACCAATGTAGCACCTTATTATAGCACCAATAGTACCTTATTAACGATTTTTAGTCTTAGAGTGACTCACAGCACCAAGAGATTAAATAACTTGCCCAGAGTCACATGATTAGTATGTGTCAGAGATCGGATGTGAACACAGCTTTTCCTGATTTTGAGGTTGAACTTTATCTGCTATACCATGCTCATCTTATTACATTCATTTATGCTTTAAATATATAGTAATTGTTGGTTTTCTCTCCTTTCTACCACATTACGCATGCACGCATGCACACACACACACACACACACACACACACACGGACTTACTATATGCAAGGACAGAGAGGTAGATGCCTGAGTGTGAGTCTGCACAAAAGAGAAATATCTATTTTAAATGTTGGATATGGAAAAATCAAATAGATGGAGAAAAACACATCGTTGTCTTGAAGCAATCCTATTTATGTTATTTCCAATTGAGCTGATTTTTCTGTTGCCTGAAATGACTGGACTTCAGTGTCCTATTTGAAAGTAAATACCTATATCCCTGATTATAAGCAGATATCTGGAAAATGGCCACAAAACAATTGCATTCAATTCACATTTATGAAGCACTCGCGAAGTTAAATAAACCGTACTGGGGACACAGTAAAGTATGATATGGTCTTTACCTTAAATGAGCTGCTAATCTGTTGGTATCTGGGGTCGAGATGGGGGACAGGGAAGAGATAGACACAATGAACATAGTGGAACAGTCTTTGGTGATCTTAGGAGAGGACATATATTAGATTCTCACAGGCCACCTGAATGGACTCCCATTTGACTCATCAAGAGGGGTTGGTCTCAGCTAACAATTCCAACTTTTCCTTTGCTGTTGTCTGTTGGACCACAGTCCTGTGTGAGGAACATTAGGCTTTACTAGATTAAAAAAGGACACAGGAGTGGAAAAGGACAATGAATAGAGCAGTCTTCTCTGTGGTCATCTTACATTTACCATTACATTTCTTCAAAGGCCGTCTTCACGACTGAGGCATGAGGTAAATGGTCTTCATATGTCAAGACCATTCACCTCATGCCTCAGTCAAGTTTCCCTCATTTTCTTAGACAAACTCTTTGAATTTGAATGGACAATTTTAAAACTTTCCTTACATGACCTTCCTACTACTTCTCTCCAGAGTTCTTGGCTCTCTGTTTTGGGACTGTTTTTTCCCCGCTCACAATCATTTTCCTTTTTACCTCTAGGCCTTATGTTTTCAGTTTCTTCACTGAGCAATATTTCCTCCATCTCTGCTCGCTGCCTCTGCCATCCCATCTTGCTACTGGCGCTGGGGACTCTTGCCATATGCCTGCCTCAGCTCCTCCCACTAGCTTATACACAGCTTCTTTTTTATCAGCCAGGCTCTCCAAGCCCCTTCTGGTATGTGAATCCTCCCCACCCATGAAGAGCCTTGTGCAATATGTCTCAAGTGCCTCCCGGAACTGAAAACCTTTTCTGCACCAATATTTTGAAGTCACACATTGAGGGTTTCAAATCTGTCACTTATGTGGGCCTTGGTATGTTTCAATTTGTGTTTTGATTTTTTGGTGTTGTGAGTCTCACTTGCCAGGAACTAAAATAGAAATGGGAAATGGGGACTTTTTCTCATAATTCGCCATTCACATCAAATCTCCCCCTCCACTCCCTCATGCAGTGTGAATACCAGCGCTTGCGTTGAACACTAGAAGTAATGTTGGAAATGTACTGAACAGACTCCCTTATATTCTCTTCCAGTTGCTCCAAGCTTGTATGCTCAGTCCTGGCCAAGCTCCTTCTGTCCTAGCATTTGGGAGCTGGTGGATGTTTGTATTTCCACCTTCCAAAGCCCAAAGGAGGATTCCAAAATATTGGGAATGCGGACACTAGCTATGTGGGAATTCCAAGTGTGATACAATTTATGTTGTGGTGACTTAAGGTTTCCTGCAGTCATAACACTTTGGGCAGTATGTTTTCTGGGTTCCAGAGGCAAAAGCAAAACTAGGCCAGGCCTACTGATAGTTAAATAAGGCCTTTGAAGAGAATCCCACACAGGATAAAGAAAGGATATCCTTAAGTAATAAACTCCTAATTCAGGCCAATTTCCCTTTTTTTGCAAATGTCTCACTTAGGATTAGGTAAGACTGACCCCTTCTGGTGAGCTGAGAAGATACTTCTCAGGATAGCCACCTCTACCAAGAAAATTCTAGTAGGGTTCAAGAAACCAGTCTTCAGACTCAGCTCCAGTAAGTTTTACTACCTAAGAATAATATTACATAGAAATGATATAGTATCAATCAATCAGCCAATAAGCATTTATTAAGTGTCTACTATATGCAAGGCAGTATAGTAAGCACTGAGATACAAGGACAAAAGTGAGATGGTTCCTTTCTTCAAAGAACCTACATTCTAACAGATGACACAAAATGCATATGCTTATGCATGTATGGAATATAGGCAAACTGAATACAGGTTAATTTTGGAAGGGGAAGATACTAGAAGTTGGGGAATCAGTATACGCTTCAGGTAGAAGATAAAATGCTGGAGTTTAATTTTTAAGGAAAATGGATATTCCAAAAGGTGAGGCAAGAATGTTTTCTAGGCATGGGAAAATGCCAGTGCAAAGGTATAGAGATGGGAGTTGGAGGGTCATATGTGAGGAATATCAAATAGTCCAATATCACTCACTTTAGAGTGAGTGAAGGAGGATTAATATCTAAAAAGACTGGTAGGGGTCAGGTTGTAAGAAATTTTAAATAGCAAATAGAATATCTTACATTTGATCTAGGGGAGTACCTAGGTGACCTTGTGAGATCTGTACCAATTAGGAGAGACCAATTGTCAGGCTGTTGAAATATTCTAGGTGAGAGGTGATGAGGATCTGAACTGGAAATTTTGTTTTGTGAATGGAGAGAAGAGGGAATATGAGACAGATATGGAAAAATAAATAATATTTGACAACTAATTGGATATGGGAGTGACAACTAATTGGATATGGGAGTGGATAATGGTAATTTCTCTCACGGAAGCTGATTAGGTCATTAATTGGAAATATTTAAAGAGGAAGAAGAAGGATCGAGAGAAAGCCTTAAGCTCACTTAGGATGACAACAGGGTTATGAGCCTGAATGAGTGGAAAGATGATAATGATCATGAAATTAACAGGAAAATTTACCTTTTGGAATATCTGGTTTCCTTAAAAATTACCTTAAGCATTATCTACTATCTGAAGGGTTTTTTTTGGGGGGGAGGGGGTAAGGGAATATAAAAAGTTCTGTTTTGAACCTGTTGAGTTTGAAAAGGTCAATCAGTTTGAAATATACTGTAGGAAGTTGGTGACGTGGGATTGGAATTTAGGAGAGAGATGAGAGCAAGATTGAATAGACATAGGAGTCATCTGCACAGAGATGGTAACATAATTCATGAGACCTAATTAGGTCATCAATTAAGGAATCTAAAGAGAGACTGAGACAGAGCCTGAGGAGACACCCATAGTTAGTGGACATGTCAAAAATGATCCAGCCACAGAGACTGAGGGGTGGTTAGACAGACAGGAGAAACTAGTGTCTTGAAAACAGAGAGTGAATCTAGAAGGATAGTGTTGTTCCCAGAGAAATTAAGAAGGAAGCAGAATGAGAAGAAACAAATGAATTCAACAATTCACAGATCACTAGTAGTTCTGGGGAGAGAAATTTCATTTGAATATGAGATCAGAAGCCAAATTAAAAAGGGTTGAGGAGTAAGTGAGAAGGAGGGAAGTAGAAGGGTAAGGATATACAGAGACTTTTAGGAGTTTGTCTAAGAAAGGAAGGAGAGAAAGAATATAAGAGGAGGCAGGAATGGTAGACTCTAGTGAGGATCTTTTAAGAATGAGAAAGACTTGGAAATAAGAAGTCAGATAGGGAGAAAATGAAGATGAGAGAAAGGTGACAATGGAGGCAATCTGCTGGAGAAGGAAGGAAATGGGATCTAGGGTACAAGTTGAAAGGAAGGCCCTGAAGAAGAAAAAAGGCTATTTTTTTCATCAAGGATTGGAGTAAAGGAGGAGATCATGAGCAATCATGTCAAGGGATTATGAAAGATGATGATGAGGGAAAAAGGAGAAGGGGAGAATAGGGAGTTTGTATAATATGACCTTTATTTTCTTGATATGAGGTCAGACTCCCAACTTAAGTAGTGGGGGTGGTGCTTTGGTGAGCTTGAATAGAGAACTTAAAGTTTGGAAAAACCATTGTGGTTAGTGGAATAGCGAATCAGTTAGGAAGGAATAAAAAGAGTGCTTCCTATAACAAATGCACGGTTGAGATTAAAAAACACAAACTTATTGTGGATACCATCAGAACTGGTTGTATGTCTTCTACCTGTGTTCAGTAAGCATATCACTGAGACTGAAGGAAGCAGATGATTGGAGTAATACAGGTTTAGAGTTGGCAAGATATAGGCTGTGGGAGCAAGGGATATGATATTTGAAGATAGTGTAGAGTTGAACTGATTTGCTAAAGGACTGATACTAAGAAAAAGATGAAACTGTAGCCTGAAAAATGTAAATGGTCTGAGAAAGTACTGAGGCATGGGACTGAAGGTAAGAACAAAGAATAGATTTAAGAAGAGTAAAGTAGAGAGAAAGAATAACTGACAAAAAATGTGATCAGACAAAGAAATTTCAGAGTTCTTGAGCATGGAATACTTATAGATGATGCCAAGATAAAGTGTGACTATCCCTGTTAGCTGAGATAGAATAGAAGAGTAAGTCATGAAAACTGAGTAGATTAAGGAACAGGGAAATTAGGATATTTAAGGGAATAATATATATATGTTAAAATCATCTAAAATGAGAGCAAGAGCTGAGGTAGAAACAGGGTGAACCAGGCACTGAATTCATTGAGAAAAGAAGAATATCCAGGAGATTAACACACACACACACACACACACACACACACACACACACACACACACACACACACACACATACACACACAAATAAGCACATGGATCTGAATTAGAGGTAGATTCCAGAAATGATGGAGACAAATAGTATTCTAATGCCCATTTTGGACCAATGATTTATTGGGTGTGAAAACAAAGAGGACCTCTGGATCCTAAATTGGAGCAAGTGGGAGAGCAAGGTCACAATGGTATCCAGAACATGGAAGGACAATGAGGATAAAAGGTCTAAAATGAAAGGAAATTTGTTAATTATAGATCAAGAGTTCCAGAAGGCACAGAGGAAAAGGTGGCCTATGAGGAATGAAGCATCGTGGAGGTAGAGTTGAATTGGATTGAGACAAGAAAGTGGGTACCAGGTGTTAGGGAAGGGTATTTGCTACTTGGAAGTTTGGGGATCCCTAGAACAGTGTCTGAAAAAGAAGAGGACTTGGGAGTTTGATAACCATTGGGAATTAGTCCAGGTAGATTATCACTAGTTGGGAAGTGCTCTAACAATTAAGTCAGGTGAGTAGCATGTTCAGCCATTCACCTAAATTCTTTGTGGTAGATTATCTCTGCCACCACTTTCTTACATTTGCAGAATTAATTGAGAGCTATATTTCCTCTCTATAATTCCTTCCAGCTTCCAGTTCTATGAAATCCTTTTTATACATGAGGTGTGGCTATGAAATACAGTAATCACTCTTTATTTTAAGGATATAGAGCCATTTTCTCTCCAAATCAGTTATTCCTTTAAGATAGTCCCCTTGGAAGGTGCTAGACTTATTCTGATATTTCTGCCTTTGTTCTAAGTAGAACTATAACTACAGTAGGCAGCCAGGGCTCTCCTCCAAGATGCCAAAATTCTAAAAGTATTGACTATACAGCAGCCTTCAGCAACACAGAAACAACTAAACTTAGCATCTAGTTGACAAGAACAGCTACAACAGCAACTTCTAGGTGATTTAGGAGTGGCCATATATTAAGTGAATTCTTTTCTGCCCTATTGGTCTTCTGTGTCCCTTCTCTTCCAAAATTCCCCAGTCTAGCAGTGTCTGAGGTTATGCCCATGCCTAATCTCAGCACAAAAATTGCTGGTTATGGTTCTGGAATTGCCTCCAGAGAGTATCAGTCACACTGTATTTTGAATAACCTCAGTGCTGGCAATTCTTTATCCTCTGATGATGGGTCTGATATTGGAAATACACAAAATCACTCAGAGCCATGTTTGGAGATAGGCTTTGGAGTTTATAAAGCACAACAAAATTTTGATTATCTTCATGACCACACTTTCCCAGAAGCAATAACTGACATGCCTTGCTTAGAACCTCAGAGTTTTGTGGAATACAATTTGAAAGGCATTTTATTAAGGGGGTAACACTAAAAAACATATGCTCAGGACCCTCTCATATCCCCAAATAGGTGATATTTGTCCTAGGAACTATGTTAGATACCACGGAAAACATTTCTTTGTGTCCTGGGCCCTTAGAGGTTAAATCCCTAGAATTTCAAACATGAAATTAAAAAGTCTTCATTAACACATTATCATGTCTGTCCTCTACAATTATATCATTGTGCAGGATATGCCATTAAAATTTACCACTTAGACTGATAAAATTTCATCCAGAATTAGTCTGTCTTCAAGAATATTTTACTGCATGCTGGGAAAAGAAAGTCATCTTTGGAAAGGTATATTTAGTTCAGAAACAAAACAACAACAAAAAAAACCCCAATGATTGCTTTCTATGAATTCAAATTATGTGTTGAGTCAGATCTCTTCTAAAAGTTGTGGTTGGGGTTACGTGTATGTAAGGGGATAGGGGAATGTTTTGAAGTCAACTGAGAGTGTTGAGAGAGACAGACAGACAGATAGAGACAGAAAGAGAGAGAGAGGACAGAGAGAGGGAGGGACAGAGAAACAGGGTCAGAGAGATATAGACATCAACACATACACACACACAAACAAACACACACACACACACACACACAGTTGACTTCCTTTGCTTTCTCCATCTGACCAAGGCACAAACTAGAGAAATTTTATATGGATTTTTTTTTTTGCCTTTTAAAAATGTTTTTACATCATCTTATTTCCAAATACATCTTTCTGCCTTCCCTACCTAATGAGTCATTTTTGTCACAAAGTTAAAAAATGAGAGAGAAATAGTAACTCATCAAAACCAACCAACAGATTAATTGGCTTTGTCAATGTATCCCGTATTTCACACCCATAGGCACCTTCCCCATCTTTGTGGTAAAGGAAATGAAGTACGTTTTCTCATATCCTCTCCTGGGCTAAGTTTCTTTGTCATTAAAACTTTTTTTCATTCAACTTCGGTTTTTGTCTTTCCTTTGTTTCTTTTTCTTGGTTGAACGTGCTGCAGTCTGCATCAACTTAACAAACCAGAGGAACTGGATTATTACAATTCCAAGCTTCTCTAACCATGAGGATTAGGTTTGGTAGCACAATAGCTCCTGAAGACGTGGAGCTTATAGTGGCCACTGCATGACAAATACTTTGCTATTTCTTTTATTCTTAGGTGCTATGTAGAGAAATGACACCTCTGGAAATGTTTTTCAGTGGCCTCTCGCCCAAATCATGATAGTGATCAGTTAAATGGTAGAAAAAAAAATAGCACTAAAAACAATACAAAAACAATCTCCTTTTATAAATCTGTGTCTTTGTGTCTAACAATAGAAATGAATGAATGTTTTCCTTTTATTAATTTCATCACTATCACTAAAAAGTATTTATTTAACAATAATCTATGTATAATGAAGCACCAAATGATAGGAAAACAGTCACAGTCTGCTCTGGGGGAGGTTTCATTCTGAGGATGACTAAGATATACATAAAGAAAGTTCAGAAATTAACTAAATAGATAAAAAGCATGCTTACAAAAGTAACAGTAATGGGGGTTACTAAGGAGAGGCTCAAGTGCTATGCCTTTCCATGTCATTATTTATTTTTCTAGGGAAAAAAGTGATCCTTGGTAAAACCTTCTTTTAGAAATATAACATGAAAATGGGAATTAATTCAAAATGAATATACAAATTATAGATTTAAAGATGATGTTTTAGGGCAATCGAAATAACGGAAGACAGGAAATATTTGAGTTACCTTTGAGAAGAGCAATTCTTTTAAATTGGACCAATCTGGGACAGAGTGAAGGTAGCAGAGTGGGAGTAGTAATTATGCTTTAGTTCCTTCATAATCTCTTCCACAATGATCTAGAAAGTTCACCAAATTGAATTTTAATTGGGAAAGCCTAGAAAAAAGTTACAGTGAATTACTTTTCCAGCCCAGACTAGCTAAGGAATACTGAGAAGTCTATGGACAGTAGGGTGAGGATTGACCAGAAGGGCAGCTTGGTAGTAGCAAAGGGCCAGACAGAATGGTGTTTAGCAGCAGTGGGGAGTATCCCAGAACCCAGGGACGGTAAAAGGACTGAATTCCTGGGCAGAAAGAGATCCCAGGAAACCTCCAAACAAGCACTGGGTTGTGGAATGGGTCTCATCTAGCAGTTCTGTAACCTCTGTATACTTAGTCTTGGATCATCATTCCAGAGTAGAAAGAAGTGGTCTTAGTCATAAGCCAGCAGGGGTCCTATCTGTATAAGGAGAAAGGAACAGGTTCTAGAAACATAGCTGTGTGATTCTGAGCCCAAGGGCAAAGTATGAGCTCAGCTCTAACCCTTAGCTCCACACATAAGCCTGCAATACAATAAATCAGGACAAGAGAACAAAACCAAGGGGGACCCAGCTATTCAGTCACTCTGAACTTGCAGAGCTAACAGTAACTGAGTCCAGCAGCAATCTATGGAAACTCAACCACATACAAGTCAACAAACTCAAACTGGGGCAGAAATTTATAGTATGCAAACCAAGAGAGCAGTGAATGGACCTCTACCTGAATCATATCACTTTGGAAGCATCATAAACTTACAAGTACCCATACTGAGATGTGAAAGCAATAGGACATAAAGGACAGACATTCAGGTCAGAAATCGGACAAATTGAGAAAAGAAATAAGAGCTATGTAAGAAAATTATGAAAAGAGAATTAATATCTTGATAAAAGAGGTGCCCAAAAAGAAATACTGAATGAAAATAACTCCTTAAAAATCAGAAATGACCAAATGGTGAAAAAGAGTTACAAAGTCTCACTGAAGAAAATCACTTCTTCAAAATTCCAATTGACCAAGTAGAAGCTAATGACTTTATGAGATAACAAAAAATGATGAACTGGACCACCCAAATCCAGCCTCGTGCTTCTTATCAATATTTATTTCATTTGTAGTTTTCTAGTCAAATCATCTAATGTTACAAATGAGGAAAGTGAGCCCCATAAAAGTTAAGTGACTTGCCTAGGCTCCCACATTTAGTAAATGACAGAGGCAGATTCAAACCCAGGTTCTCTGCCTCCAATTCTAGCACTCTTGCCACTGCACCATAATATTTCCAAGTACCATGTAAGAGCAGTTTCTCAACTCTTCAATAGATCCCCACAACTCTCTGAAGTGGTTCAGGGGGTGCTAAGAAAGAATATTTGGAGTGCTAGGCAGGTACACATGGATGATTCCATTATCTTTGTAATCTATGTTTATTGCACACAGAATGAATGTTTTGAACTGTGTGTCTTATTGATTCTACAATAGTACATCCTTTCCATTTAGACTGGAGATTCCTCAAGGGTAGGATCTGGGTCACCCTCCCCCACCCCAGACTCTTCAAAAGGAGAGTCAAAGTCTCCAGCCTTAGACTGATGACTTCCTAAGGACAGGGTATGAGATTCCCCTCCTCAAACCAGGTGCTCCCAGAGGCAAAAGTTTGATTCTTCTGCTTCATACGAGGGGCTTCCCAAGGGCAGGCCTTGGGTTTCTTAGACTGCAGTTTGTCTGAGTTCAGGTCTGGGTCTTCTCCCTCAAACTAGGCATTCCTGGATAGCAAGCCCACGTGCTTCCCATCATGTCAGAGTCTCCTTCAATACTCAGCCCTGCATGAATGTGTGTGGGTAACTAGGTAAAATCAGGAAGTTTTAAATGAAGCAAATAGGAGAGACAAACTGACTAGTCGATAGAGTGCTGGAACCCTGCCTCTGATAAATGACAGCTTCTGTGTGCCTTGGGTAACTACCTAGGACTTAACCCACTAAGTCTTTTGATCTGGATTGATGGAGGAAGTTTCTGCAACAGTTTTCTAAACTGATAAAATCGAAGACTCAATGTATGTTTGAGGATTGAGGAAACAAGAAAGCTAAACTGCAAATAACCGAGGCTCGTCAAAGAAATGACATAGTTGCAGCACTGAACCCAAATACAGAAGGGGAAGAATATGCATGAAACACCTAGTACTGTGCTAAGCTTTTTAATAAATATTATCTCATTTGATCCCGAGAAGAAGATGCTATTATTACGTCCATTTTACAGAGAAAAAATACTGAGACAGATTTACGCAGGGTCACACAGCTAGTAAGTTTCTGACACTGGATTTGAACACAGGTCTTCCTGCCTCCAGGCCTACCTCTCTATCTATTAAGCCACCTAGCTGACTAATAAATGTGAATTTATTATTTTACATTATATTTTATTATTATAATATATTATAATTTATTATTAGAACTAGCTAGTTCTGCTCTGGGACTGCTTCTAGTGTTCTCGATACATGACATCTGAGACCCACTGATTTGGAGGTTTCCTCAGGAACAGCAAGAGCAGTCACAGAGGCAACAGGAATTATTGTTTCTCTGAAGACTGTTTTGATCTACTGCCTTCTGCCACATTTCTATAAAAGGACTCTATAATGAGGCATTAATTTGCATAAGTAGCACATGGGCAATAACACATGCCCTGATAGGCCTTCTCTATAGATGTCAGACCCACAGACAAAATATTTTGTAAAAGTTGTTCGAGGAAGAGCTAAGAGAGACAGAGACAGAGACACACAAAGAGAGACAGAACAGAGACAGGGGACAGAGAGAGAAACAGGGAGAGAGAAAGAGAAAGAGACAGAACTGAGGCAGGGGGCAGGGTTGCAGAGACAGACAGAGAGGCAGACACAGACAGAGAGACAGAGAAAGGAGAGAGACCTATAGACTGAAGACTTAGTGGGTGACTTTGAATGAGTTCCCCAGCCTTTCTGTGCTTTATTTTCCTCGTATATTAAACAAAGGTAACAACAGCCATCTGTCTCATAAAGAATCCCAAAGGTTTAGAAGGAAAACTGCAAAACCATAGTGCCCTATAAATGTTGAATCATTACTCTCAAGTGTGTTTAGAATCCCCAAACCAAACTGTAAATGATTCAACTCTAAAGATGTTATCTGTCCTGAAGGAGAATAAAAGACACGTAAGACTGGGTGATAATCAATAAAAAGGAGAACATTTTCGTCTTGGTTCCAAATAAATAGAAGATGGCAATGTTGGTTACAAGCAATTGCACCATTGGAAAGGGAGGTCAACCACATCTGTTTCCTGGAAGTGATCACTGAGAAAGAGTGGCCATGAAGAACATGAAGAGTGGCCAAAGAATAACTTTAGACATGTGGGACAACAGTCTTTGGTTTGGTTGTCAAGATGAATGAGGTCACCTGCATATTGTTTAGACAACTGCAAAGCAGAGCAATATGACCCAGGGCTGGTGTCAGATCTTGATACAACTACAGGGCCAGGGCCAGCTGGAAACTCTTAGGCACTAAAAACAAAATAGAAAGTAATGCTGACATCAAAAGGCTCAGTTTGACAAGTGAAAATCAGAGTGGATGAATGATAATAACAGCTGGATGTGGTGCAGTCTACAGGGGGCAAATTTAATGGCATCAGCCATACCTCCCAAGATGCATGTGAATACATGTTTACAGTTTTCTTGTCTTATTCAAAACAAGGAAGATTAAAAGTAAATTAAGCTATAATATCACCCTTGCACTTTACCAAAATATTATCTTTGCCAGAATTTTATTTTTTAGAGCCATACTTGGTTGCTTTTTGTTTGTTTGTTTGTTTTGCTTTGCTTTGTTTTAAGGGTATGGGAATTCCTACACTAAAGTCCTGTTTTCCAAGGTCCTGAGGTGGCATAGAGATATCCCTTGGTTCTTCAAGATTATTCCTATGGTGAAAAAGATTCTGGGAAGATGTAACAAAATGCAAAGGATTAGATCATGGATTTAGTGATGCCATCACTATATGTCAATTGTCTAGCTAGATTTAGAGAGACTCTTTACCAGATTGACCTGAGTGATTCTTCTTTTTTTCTTTTTTCCTCTTGTTGGTCGCAGTAAATATCTAAGACCATATTCGAGCATGGAGACATATTTGGGGAATTTGGAGCCATTTTATGGACTCAAAGATAGTTGAAGTATTGAAATGAATACATGAAAGTAAGGATTGGAGTGATGGTGAAAGGGAGCATAGAAATTGATATGATTGATTCAGAGAAAGGAGTATTCTCGTCTGATAGAGCTCTTTCTTTTTAACCTCGCTGAGCTGAACAGAATATTCTAAATCAGAGGTTCTCAACCTGTGGGTTATGTTCAATTTAAATGCATCCTGAATATCAGATATTTACATTACGATTCATAACAGGAGCAAAATTACAGTCATGAAGTAGCAACAAAAATAATTTTATGGTTGGGGGTTACCACAACATGAGGAACTGTGTTAAAGGGTCGCAGCACTAGGAAGGTTGAGACACTACTCTAAATAAATCACTCAGTGATGAGAATCATGAAATTTTAGAAAAAGAAAATTTCTTAAGTCCAACTTTAATTATTTTACATGCTAAAAAAACTAAAAACAAAAACTCAGGCCCATTGAGTTCAAGTAAATAAATTTATACAATCTAGTTTATAGCAGAAAAGAGATTAAAGTTGAAGGTATTCTGCCCCTTAATATAGTGATTTTTTTTTCCTAGTGGGCGAAACTACTACATTGATTGGGTTTTTTTGCAGAATTAATGAAAATAATAGAAAATTTGCTCTTTAGGATATATTTGCTGGAAGGTAAATGATTTACTGGATAAAATGCCAAAGTTGGAGCTAGGAAGAGTTGAAATTAAATTCCTTCTTTGAAATTTATTAGCTGTGTGACTACAGACAAATCAAAACCTCCCTGAGCTTCAGGCAACTCTCTAAAACTTAATTCATTAAATTATAGGAAATCCATTAAATTATCCATCAATCGACAAGAGTTTATTGATTGAATTGGAAGTCAAAGGAGTTGCCTTCAAATACCGTCTGAGACTTATTTATGTGACCTTGAGCAAACTATTTTGGATCTCTAGCCTCAGTTTCCTCCTCTGTTGAAACGAGGGTATAAAATAGGTGATCTTTGAGGGCCCTTACAACTCTAAATATATGATCCTATATGCCAGGCTGATTTACACATTTGGGAGTGCCAGTTTGGATTACCTGCTGTGCTATTTTGCCAATGGGCTATGGAGTAAGAAGTAGTTTCCTAATGTGGAAAAGAATAAATATTTATTAAGTACTTACTATATGCCAGGCACTGTGCCAAGTGCTTTGCAAATGTATCTTATTTGATCCTCACAACTCTTTGAAGTAGGTACTATACTATTGTCATTCTCATTTTACAATTAAAAAAATTGGAGGCAGACAGAGATTAAGTGATTTGTCCAGAGTCACACTATAAGTGTCTGAGGTCATATTTGAACTCAAATCTTCCTGACTCTAGGGCCAGTAGTCTATCCTCTATGCAACTTAACTGCCTAGACTCTTGATAAGAGCAGAAGTGTCCAGCTTCTGACCACAATCCAACTAAAGTTTGGCTGTGGTAGTAGTCCTTAGGGAGTTGGAAATCCGCTATCAATTATCAGGTCAAAGGGATTAAAGTCCAAAGTGGTGAAAGTCCAAATACCCTATCATTTAAAAATAATCCTGTCAATGGGCATATGTAGATATCAGTATAGAGGCAGAGATAAGACTCTCTGTTTCAGTGGCTTTTTTTTCAAGCATATTTATTATCACCAGACTCCACATCTTTGGGATTGAATTCAAAGTCTCTAATCTAAAACCAGGATTAACTTCAGGGCAAGAACAAGGAAATTCAGGGAGAGAAAAGTCAGTTTATTTTGGGAATCCTTCAAGGGGATCTCTTTGTCTAATTTCAGAATAGAAGATATGATGTCTAAGGGACATGCAGGGAATTTTAAATGAATAAACCGAATGATTTCATTGACCTGAAGTTTCACTCTTTCCCTTGTGCTTTTTCTTGATGATGCCATTGATATACCAAAGAAAAGCACCCAGGTAAGAGCTAATGGGTACTGCTCATCCTAAATTGCTTTCTTTTCTGTTTACTATGAGCAACTTCTTCAGGCTTCGAGGATTCAGTTTCTTATTCAAGGTATGTTTTGTTGACATAATAAATTATTCAGAGCCAAACCTGAGTTGAGGCTAAAGTTTTCTTGCAAAATGTGCTAATTCGCTAACTCTTGCAAATCAGATAAATTAGTCAATGAGCGGTTGCAACCCCAGAGGCCTGTTTGTAACTAACCAACATCAAAAGAAGCCTTGGAAGCAACAATTTTCAGATTTATTATGGTATGTGACCTCGTGCCAAATTTGAAATCCATTTTAGGAACATTTATTGTCTCGAATCTAAGGAATCTCTAATTACTTGAATACGTGTTTATTGTGGGTAGAGAAGATAAAAACTGTTCATTCTCCCTGGATGATCAATTGTTTATAAGATAGCTGGAGAATGATAATATATGTGTGTTTGCTATTAGGGTGAGAAGTTTGAAAATGAGTTAAACTAATTTCAACATTAAACAGAATGACTGCTATAGAACTCCAAATAGGAAAAAGATGTTTTCATATATTAGACAAATTATATTAGTGTTAATAAGGAGATTGATGTCACCATTATCAAATTAAACACAGATGTGCTGGTTTCTTAAATGTGCTGGACATTTGCTGACATGTGCTGATAATGACAATGTCAACCTTTGACATATGATCTTAATGTGATAATGCCATGATCCATTCAAATAACTTTGATATTAGACCTAAATTGGTCTACATGCACATTTTTGAAACTATTTTAAGGAAGTTTTGTCCCACAAAGATTTTAATCAATCCATAGATTTTGGTCATTCACGTTTGTTTATTAAAATATATTTGTTCTCTAGCAGAATGTTAATTTCACTGAGATCTTTACTAAGAACATGCCAGAAGTTTATACAGTTTGTGCCAAGTTTCCTGAAGTGTCTGGATTTGAACTAGCCTTGTGTCATTATCCAACTGGGCTGAGGGAGAGGGGAATTCAAGCCTATTCAAATATTCCCATACCCTTCTTCAGCACTCACTGGCAAATGGATTTTTTCCATTAATTCAAAGAGGGCATTTAGAAAGCTAGTTGAGCCCTACACAAAGACTGGTTTTGAACTATAGAGTAGTACTAAAGCAGAAAAGCCCAACTTTAGACTTTACACTGATGGTAAAAAAGGAAAACAAACAGAAAAAGGGAAAAGAAAATTCCACAATACCAAGGGATGGGAAATCACCTACAGAAGCAGCATCTGTCATTTGTGGGTCATCTCGACTTTCCAGGAAGGGTTATCTCAGCAGTTATGGGTTTTCTAGGTGGTTAGCAATAGGAGCCAGTGAGGTTAAAACAGCTCATCACTTTATCAGGATTATTGAGGGTATGAGAGAGGACTTAATAGTCTGGCAGTCCTTTTTGTCACAATTTAATGGCATATCGATCGTGCAGAGTGAACAATCATGACCTTCAACTGTTTACAGATGCTTCTTAGGGAAAAGGCTTAAGAAGCTTATTCCAGGGGAGCTAGGAAGGTTCAGTCCTGACCAGTCAAGTTAGGTATCATCAAACTGAAGTCAAGACATCTCAGTTTAAGAATCCTTAAAAATTGGAGTGGTCCTTACAGTTGGCAAGATCTCAAGTGGTTCAGGAAAAGTCAGCACAGGACAATCAGTAAATAAGATGAGGGGATAACCAGTGTATTAAGATCAATAGATCAGCCAAAAGGAATATTAAAGAATAAAAAGAGAGGAGAATCTCTCTAAACTGCAGTAGTTATGAGCTTTTGCTTTGGACCCCTGGGGAAGGGTTCCTTTAGGAGTGACCCATGACCTGGGGTACCCCAAAGGCTCACAGGGACCAGGTTTTATGCTGAGGGAGTGACCTAAAAGGTTTAATCTTTCTTCATTTGCTAACACCTGAATTTATCCAATAAATTAATCCAAATGAAGTTGTTGTTGAGTCATTTCAATCTTGTCTGATTCTTCATGACTCCATTTTGATTGTTTTGTTGGTTTGTTTTGTTTTTATGGCAAAGATACCAGAGTGATTTGCCATTTCCCTCTCCAGCTCATTTTACAAATGAGGTTTTGAGGCAAACAGGGTTAGGAGACTTAGCCAGGGTCACTTAGCGAGTAAGTATCTGAGGCCAGATTTGAACTCAGGAAGATGAGTCTTCCTGATTTCAAAACCAGTGCTCTATCTACTATACCAACTAGTTACAAAAGCAGAGATGTCCCCAAATGTGAGTGGCAGAGTCTCCAAGTCCTGTACAAGTATCCAGCATACAATATCACAGTTTTGAGTATGGGACAATCCCTAAGAAAATGAACAAGGATTCACAGAAACCCATGAACAGATACAGAAGAATAAGGTAAATAACCCATTAACCACACCCAAGAAGAGAGTTAAACTTAAGATTGGTGTTGGGACAGCCCACTGCTCTTCTGGTAAATCACCCTCCTCAAGAGAGTCCTATATAGTATCTTTAAGACTTGAATTATTGCAACTCTATGTTTAGACTGTCCCTCCAAATCCCTCAAAAGTAAGCATGCTTTGTAGTTTACTGAATAAAGGGGCCCCTCTTCTCAACAGAATTGAAATATCTGAGTTGTTTAATGACTTTTGGATACAAATAGGTCCCTGTATAGGAACAATGTGAAGTGTCTTCTTCCTTCCCTAAGGAGAAGGATGAATCAGGAAATATTCTCTCCATATTTAGGACTCTGGAACTCAGGGACATTGACCAAGATGATTCTGAAAGTTGATGCTACCCAGAAAACCTTTCTCTGTTAGGAGGCTAGATTCTGAGATTATGGTTAGGACATTAAAAATCCCCTGTCCTCTACACATAATAAGTTTGTGTTCAGGAGCAATGTCCTTGAACCCACCCCCCATCCCCAAACCCCACCCAAGATGTGCTTCAACTATAAGTTACCATTGCTTCTTTCAATAGAAGCAGTAGTGGAAGCAAGATATCCCTTCCTCATCTCTTTCCTCTTGCCTCCTTCCTTCATGAATACACACACACACACACACACACACACACACACGCACACGCACACGCACACACACATTTTGGAAGAAAGCAGAAATGAAAAACAAAATTCTTAGGAGTTAAGAACTTGAAAAAGTAAGTAATTGATTTTTAGGCCAGAAGAGTGTCCTCAGTCTATCAAAAAGTAGGAGTTTTTGTGTCCTGTCAGTTTGATTGGGTAGCTCTTCAATTTTGTCAGAGACTCCCCTTGTCCAATCCCCAAGGTTATTGTGAGACTTGGGATGTTCTGATCATTAGGACGGTAACCATGATGCAAAATAAACACATTTCATGTGACAAAATCTGAGCAAAGACTATTTTTTTTTCTTTGAATGTTCTTACTCTTTAGGCTTGGAAGATATTTAAAAAATTAAGTTCAACATCATTTTTAAGTACCTGTTATATGCCAGACATGCTTGGGGATAGAAAACAATACAATATCTGCCCTCCAGAAGCATTGATTCTATTGAGGGGAAACAATATATACTCATATAAGGAAATACAAAATACATAAAAATAAATTCAAGGTAATTACAGGAGTTTTGGTAGGTGATGGAGAGTACTGGATCTTGGGGGAATCAGGAAAGACATTTTATAGGAAATAGCACTATGAAGTAAGATTTAAAAGAACCTAGGGATTCCAAGAGCTGGAGGTTAATAAAGTGAGCATTTTAGATACTGAGTGCAGACTACACAAAGACACAGAAGTGGGAAATGGAATATCATCCAGGGAGAATGATGAGTAGGTCAGTTTTACTAGAACAAAAAATACATGAAGTGGAATAATGTGTAATCAACCTGCAAAGAGAGGTTGGAGGCAAACTGTGAAGGAGTTCCAGTGCCAAATAGAAGAGTTTCTACTTTATCTGAAAGGCAATAGAGAACAACTAAAGCTTTTTGAGCAAGAAAGTGATGCGATCAAGCCTGTGCTTTAGGAAAACCACTTTGGAAGTTGTGTGGAAAACGGTTTGGAGAGGGGAGAGACTCATAACAGGGACACTGATTAGGGAGCAATCACAATCATATAGATTCAAGGTAATGAGAGCCTGAATTTGAGTTTTATAGTGTCAATAAAAAGGAGATTCATCTCCTTTGGGAGACGTCTTAGTGACAGAATCAACCAGATGTGGCAATTAATTGGATATGGAGAATGAAGGAGAAGGAAGAATTGGGGAAGATGTAAGGCTGTGAACCTGGGCAGCTAGAAAAATGGTGGATTCCTCAACAGAAATAGGAAAGTTATGAAAAGGACTGAATTTAATGGGAAAGATAGGTCATTTTGTTCTAGATGTGTTATATTAGAGATGTCCTGAAGGCAACTGGAGATATGAAATTGGACAGAAAACTAAGACTTGGATAAGATTGGGTGCCATATACATAAGAATGGCTGAACTCATAAAATATGAGATTGTTGAAGAGAGTGTGGAGAAAGAAGTGGGCCAAGGACAGAGCTCAAAAGTAGATAAGTCATAGAAGCTAGGTGATGGATGATGATCCTGTAAAGCAGTGGTTCTCAACCTTCCTAATGCTGCAACCCTTTAATACTCGTTTGTGGGCATATCTGCATGTGGGCAGACCCGCCTGGAGACAGATAGAGGAGCAGTGCCTCGGTTCCTAAGACCATCAGAAATATTTGTTTTCCGATGGTCTTAGGCAACCCCTGGGACCCCTGCGAAAGGGTCGTTCAACCCCCAAAGGAGTCGTGACCCACAGGTTGAGAAATGCTGCTGTAAAGGATACTGAGAAGGATTGATTTGTCAGGTAGGAGGAGAACCAGGAGAGAGAAGGGCTACAAAAAACTCAAAGAGGAGAGAATATTCAGAAAGAGTAGGTAGTCAACAATGTTAAACACTTCAGAAAGGTCCTAAAGGATGGAAATTTGGAAAAAGCCAGTAGATTCAGTAATAAAGAGAGCACTAGTGACTGAAGAGAGAATCGTTTCAGTCACATGATGGATATTACATCCAGATTATAAGTGGTTGAGAAAGTGGCATTAGTGTATAGACAACTTTTTCTGAGTTTAGTTGAAATAGAGTAGAGATTTAGGATGATAGCTTATGGGTATAGAAGAATAATTTCTTTTCTGATCATATAGAGCCATATGTACAATATAAACCCTCTATCAATGATCACATAATTATGTTAAAATCTGTTGACTGGGGGTAGTCATGGCTGTATCCCAAGTGCCTATGTCTAGGGGGCATGTTTATTCCCTGCAACAATCTATAGACTGCCATTTTCATGCCTTATCTTCCTTGAGCCTACAGATGAATGACATTTGAGAGGTTTAGGGGATAAAGAGTGCAAGACCTGAAATTAGGTGAGAAAACAGAGTTGCGGACTGGCAAAGATCAGGCGCAAGAGACAGTGGCTACCCACTTCTATTACCATGCCAAACTAGTCTATGTCTGTCAGTGTCTCTGTTTTACCTCTATGTCTTTGTTTTTGTTTCTTTGACTCTATCTCTGTTTCTCTGTCTCTGTCTCTGTGTCTGTCTCTGTCTCTCTGCCTCTATCTCTGTCTCTGTTTCTCTGTCTCTGTCTCTGTGTCTCTGTCTTTCTCTCTGTCTCTGTCTCTCTGCCTCTGTCTCTGTCTCTGTCTCTCTGCCTCTGTCTCTGTGTCTCTGTCTTTCTCTCTGTCTCTGTCTCTCTGCCTCTGCCTCTGTCTCTGTCTCTGTCTCTCTGCCTCTGTCTCTGTCTGTGTGTCTGTCTCTGTCTCTCTCCCTCCCCCCTCTATCTCTGTCTCTGTTTCTCTGTCTCTGTCTCTGTTTCTCTGTCTTTCTCTCTGTCTCTGTCTCTCTCTCTCTGCCTCTGCCTCTGTCTCTGTCTCTCTCTCTGCCTCTGCCTCTGCCTCTGTCTCTGTCTCTGTCTCTGTCCCTCTCCCTCCCCCTCTCTCTCTCTCTGTGAGCCTACGTGTTACTCCCCTCAGTCTTACTCAGCTGAGCTTGCCCCGCTGCCAGGGTGCCGGTTATAACTCTTTCCTTAGGCAGCCATTCAATGGAATATTTATTGAATGCTCATTATCCGGCTAGAAATGTTGTCAATATCCACGGAGGAACAAAAAGACGCCACCCCTGCCTTAAAAGAGGTTACAGCCGCCTTCGTTTCACCAATATCATAGTCACACAAACTCATTAGACAATATTATTGATCACAGAAGGTCAGAGCTTCAAGGTCTTGTAGAGATCATTTCATCATAGTCCTAGATCTGAGCCGGAAGAGATATTAGAGACAAGCAAGGCATAACTAACATTTTCAGGACCTGGGTAAGCTGTAGGACTAGCTGAGGCAAGAAGCATGAATTATGTCCTCTAATCAATTTTATAAATGATGAGGAATAAAATTAGAAGTAAGTAAGATAAGGAGAGAATTTGTCAGTATAATTAAAGAACAGAATTTCAGAGATGGAAGGAGATCTAGTCCAGTGGGGTCAAACAAGGCCCACATCACTATGGAGTGCCTGGGAACCAAAATAAAATATAATTGGGAGATGTTCAACTCTTAAATACATAGAACATAGATAATGTTAATATGTGGTTTTCTAAGTCAATCTACACCAGCTTATTGTATGGTTTAGCGGCCCCCATTTCTATTTAAATTTGACACCACTGATAGTCTAATCTTTCAAGGTACCACTGGGATTACTTCTTACCCTTCCTGGGGAAAATGTTTGCAACCAGAAGTTAGGAGAGAGGCTGTTATTCCTGGAAGGAGTGAGGAAAGGGGGAAGCCCTGGAGAGAGGATGGTGTGGAGCAAGGTGAGGGACTTTTTTTTTGTGGGGGAGGGAGAATCACAGTTAAGTGACTCGCCCAGGGTCACATAGATAACAATTGCCTCAAGTCACATTTGAATTCAGGTCCTCCTGACTCCAGGGCAAGTGCTCTATCCACAGCACCACCTAGCTTTCTTGGGGGTTTCTTTATGGGTCACAGGGAGTAAGGGAGAGGGAAAACAGGTTGTGGTTCTTTTTCCCTACAGCTACCAGGAGTAAACCATCTCATCACTATTCCTCAGACAATATTGGGCCTCAGGTTCCCTTCACCTCCATCAGGCTGGGAATATAGTGGATAAAATACTGAATTTGAAGTCAGGAAATCTGGAGTTTGAATCTTGCCTCACAACACTTTGTAGCTATGTAATTCTGGGTAAGTCACTTAATCTCTAAGGCATGGGATAGAAGATTTAGAGAGAACAGAAATTTAACCCATGCTCTCCTTCAGTAGAAACAAAGGGAGAGTAGATTTAAGTTGTTAATCATCTCCAAACCTTTCTAGTCTAAGCCCTTCCCTTGCTAGATGAGAAAACTGGGGTCATGAGAGGTTATCAAATCCAAGTCTCTCATTTTCCAGGTGAGAAAGCCAAGGCCAAGGAAAGGGTTAAGCCGCTTGGCCAACATCATAGGCCATGAGTAGAAGAACTAGGATCTGAATCATAGGGACCATAGATTTAGGGCTGTTAAGGGACCTTTGAGGTAACAGAGTTCAATACCCTCATTTTATAGATAGGTAAACTGAGGTATAGAGAGTTTAATTGACTTGATAAGGGTCACACATCTAGCAATGGTCTGAGGCAGGATTTAACACAGGTCTTCTGAATTTCAAGTCCAGTATTGATGTACTATGTTACACCTGCTTAGGTCCTTTGACTCTAACTCCAGTGTTTTTTGCATAGCATCACCCCAATATTTTATTAGGTAAGAACCTGAGGCAGAGAAAAGTTCAGTAGTTTGCATAAAGTCACACAACACTGAAGCTGGAGCTAGATCCTATGAATCTTGGTTCTCAGCATAATGCTTGCACTGCTAAATCATACTGCTGGTCTCCCTTAGTATTTCTTCCCTTTTCTTGATTCCTTCCCAAGCAATTAGAACACTCCCTTCAGATTCTTGTTGAGATCATTGTAGGACCTGGCCTCAATCCTCATTGATGAAATGTACACTTTTAACTCTGACAGGTTATAATAATGCACACTGAATGCTAGAGTATCCAAGTCTGTATACAACACATTACTGTTATTTTACTGTAATAGTGCTAATAGTAACAATAATAATGATAAATATGAACCATTATTACATACCTAGTACCGTAAAAAGTACAAGATACAAGAGATTTAAGGCTTTTACACAGATGGATAAGAGGCTTAATGTTTCATCTGTAATGAATGAAGGGAAATAGAAGCTAGAGAGAGAGAGGCAGACAGAGACAGAGAGACAGATATACAGAGACAGAGAAGAAGAAGAGGGGGAAGTGGGGAGAAAGAGACCAAGACAGAGATAATGAAGGAGGGGGTTTGGGATTGATTTAATTTCCATCTCTCAACCTCTACAGGAAACATGAAACTTCTTATTTGAAAGATTTGTCTTTTCATAGGTGTAGATACTCTTTCTGTGTCAACCATCTGGTAATGAACTTAGGTTCATCTGGTCTTCAGAATCATAACCAATATGTCACTTGGTCCTTATTCAAAGTCCTAACTTTTAGGTTGTTAGAGCTTGCATTATGTTAATATAACCATCCAGAATTCAAGATTACCCCTGCCCATGCAGTAAGTAGAGTGGAGGAGAAAAAAAAATACATATATATAAAATTCACACTGAAATATACATAAATGTACATATACATATATATGTATATATATATTATATATATATATATTATATATATAAAGAGATATATAGTTGGATTTAGAAGTGGATATCAAAAGGAAAGAAGAGAAGCAAAGTGAGGAAAGAGTGAATCATCAGCATGAAGCAAGGTAGTACAGTGGAAAGGGCTCTAAATCTGGAATTAGAGGACCTGGATTCAAATTCTGGCTGATACAGATAAAATCCCCTAAGCTCTTTGGGTCTTAGTTTCCTCATCTATAAAATGAAGGGGCTGGACTAAATGATGTGTGAGGCTCCTTCCAACTCTAAATCCTCTAAAGGCCAGCAGACTTAAATGTCGGAATGGTGGGAAAACACAGGACTGAATATTTCTAAGTTTAGTGTTTGTCCATTGAGGAAGGGGGAGAATCTGCTCTGTTTGCTTTCTACTAACACTAGTGATATTTTTTTACTGTACTTAATCTCTCCAGTAGCAAAGAAGTTCAGCTGAGTGAATGATTGGCAGGAAGGCTTTTAGAAACAAATCATCTGGTCTTGAGAAAGGTACAAAGCAGCTCTAAAGTAGGGTGAAAGCAGAGAAAGGCTTAATATTTAATTATTATGGTGGTTGGACTTTCAAATCCCAAAGTCTTGGTTGATTGGGCTGGCACTTGAAATGATATTTAATGTTCAACATTGCTTTGAGTGAAAATGAGTTCAAATGAGCTAAGGAGAACTTTAATGACCTTTAAAAAACTTTATTGAATAAAATAGAAGGGAATTGGTATTGCACAGAATATTCACACTGAAAATGTTTTACAGGGGAAAAAAAAAGAGATTTGCCTGAAATCCAGTAAATAGCCAATAAAAATTCACCTTGTCTGTATATTGTCCTAGGAGACACAATCTCATCTACATTTATTAGAAGTAATGATGTAGTGTCCTACAGATAATTAACACAATAAAATGCTGCTAATTTCACAGTGTCATTATAAAATTTGCCAGTTCAAATTAGAAAGTGATTAACCCTCTTAGTGAGGCAATGACATTTCCATTCCCTGTCTGTGAATTAAATTTGCAAGGGATTTCTATTCCCCCCCCTCCCCCAACTCCAGACTCTGCAAGAGTTCATCTCTCAAACCAGTCTTCCTGCCAATGTCCTATACCTTTGCCACCTACCCTACTGAAGGGTTCATCTTCTCTACTGAATTAGCAAAATTCATGACCATTTTATACATAGCACCAGGAGCTTTCAATACAGACATGGATGTATCTGGCAATGAGGGAATAAAGTCATCTTTTAGAAAAATTTTTAAAGAAAGAAATAGTAATCTGAGATAAGTAGAAGTTCATTGGTAATGAACTTCTTGTTGGTGCATGCAAGGGAAGATTTTCCATTAATGAGGTGACTTTACAATGAGCTTCATTTCATTTAATGACTATGAATCCTTAACCTTTTGCCTGGACACTACTTTATCCATTTACTGTATATCTCTCTTCCACAACCAAATTTAATTAATTCCTTAAAAAGGAATAAACTCATTAAAAGAATAGATTTATGGTTCCACATTTAAAATATTCTTACTCAACTGAAATCCTCTTAAAGAATATTTAATGAGGGAATGATATTTTAAATGAATGAAAGGTTGAGTTAATGATGGAATAGTTTGACCTGTTAAAACAACTATTAATTGAATAAATCTAATGCATAAATTTATAATGCTGTTAAAAATATGGTGGCAAGCCCTTTACTCCTCCTCTCTACCCTCCCCCTTAAAATGAAGCAGGGCTAAGAAGGAAATTAGAAGTATGAGCAGGACTCAGTTTTCAATTGTAAGGATTTGTTTGCAAAGACCTGGAGCTTACTGGCTAAATTCAGTGAAGAAGTAATGGGATGTGATCAGACCACTCTCAAATATTCCATTCCAAGTAATTTCCTCAATTTCCAATACATTCCTGAGTGTGTCCCAAGTGTGTTTTTGTGATATTACTAAGTTGGAGAAGCTCTGTGAGATTTCAGGCATTGTCTTGCATTTTCATCCCCACTTTCTTGTGCACAGAGTATGGTAGATGATTAATAACTGTTTGCCGATTGCTACCTTATGATGGGTGCTTCTGTGACATGTTGAAAAGTCCACTGGTTAGGAATTAACAAAAGCTGGGGTTATAGTTGTGGTTCTACATGTGTGACAGTAAACAATTTAATTCTCTTTTTGTGGCCCAGGTTTCTATTTGTAAAATGAGAGTGTTGAACTAAATGATATCGGCAATCTCATCTATCTTTGACACTCTATTAGATGCTTGTGCTTTTAGTTTTAAAATTCTCTGATTCCATATTTAAGTAATAATAATAATTCTCATTTGTATAGAATCTTTAGATTACAAAGTGCTATAACTAGCACTAGTTGTTTTTTAACTTGAGTGAACTTTATGTGAGATAAATCATGTTGTTCCCAATTTTCAGATGAAGAAATTGAGACTAAGAGAGTTTAAGTGACTTTTTGGCACTCCCAGGCAGTAAGCATCACAGCTAGATTTCCCATCATGACTCCAAGTCTGGTTTTCTATCCACTATACCACAATGCCCGTAACTAAACAATCTTGTGAAGTAGGTGGCAAAACAGAGAAACTGGACGAGTCAGCCAGCCACAAGTTGAGGAAAGAAATTAGCTTTCCCAAGCTAACTTCCACCCAATACTAACTTGGACTTAAATGTTCTTATATGGGGGTAGCTCTGTATGCCACTGAAGAGTTATCACAATAAGTATTCTGAGTTAAGCTCTTCTATGTCTAGTCTCTAAACAGCCTCCCAGTGAATCTGCTTTTGTCAGTACATATTCTGTTAAATAAATATCTGATTATTGCTATTTTGAGAGAAGTTTGTTTGTTTGTTTGTTTTCAGAGTCAGTTGACTATCAGATTTGGAAGATACTGAAGAGCCTATCTGGTCTAATCTGCAGGTGGAATTCCCTCTATAGTATATCTCAAAGGTACTTTGTTTTTTGTACAGCCCATGAGCTAAGAGTGGTTTTTAAATAAGGTTTTATTGCATTTTAAAATGTAAAAAAAAAATAAATTGTGGGGGAAGAAGGGAGATAAAAAAATAACTTTTGTCAAAAAAATGTAAAACCGAAACAAAAACAGTCTTAGCTCACTGGATCGTACAAAAACAGGCAGTGGCCAAATTTGGGGCTACTAGTTTGGGTCATAGTTTGCTGAACCCTTCTATACATGTGCACAGTTTTCTATAAATATCCCCAGTGAGTAAAAACCCTCTACCTTCTGCTTTTGGATAGTTTTCATGGTGATGACTTAAAAAAAAAAAATAACAGTTATTACACTGAGCCAAGACCTTCCTCTCTGCAATGCTCATTTGTTATCTGGGTTGTATTTTGTGATCTTAAGTAGAATGAATCTAATCCCTCTTTCATGTGATAATGCCTAAAATACTTGAAGACAGCTGTCTTGTGCCCACTAAGTCTCTTATTCAGGCCAAACTGCCATATTCTTCAATAGATTCTCATACAGCTATTCTCTTTGCCATCCTATTCACCTTCTCAATGGTAATCTTTATTTTGTCAATGGCCTTCTGAAAATGCGTCACCCAAAGCTGAATTCAATATGCCAGAAGTGATCAGGCCAGATTCCAACAAGATAATTTCATCCATAGTCTAGACAATATTCCTCTCAATGTAGCCAAAGTTTGGTTGACTCATATAATGAGTTTTCAGTTCACTGAAACCCATAGGTAAATTTCAAATGAATTGTTCTCTAGCCATGTCTCCATGCTCTCATCTTTGAAAAGCTGATTTTTTTTTTAACTTAAGGGAACTTTAACTAAACCTATTAAATTACACCAACATGAATGTGGCCCAATATCCCAGTCTATCAAGATATTTTTTAATCCTGACTTTGTCATGTATTATGTTATCTATTTCCCCCAGATTTATTCTATAAATAAATTTAATAAACTTACCATTTTTGCCTTTGTCCAAATCATTGATAAAAAAAAAATATATTAAGCAGCATAAAACTAAGGCATGATCACTGAGGCATTGCTTTAGAGATTTGTGAGTTCTTTGATTTAGAGCTTGTATAACCATTTTTCTTTTCTTGTTTTTTAAAGTGTAATACGAGGAAATTGAGAGCCAGCAAAGTTAAGAGACTTGGGTCAAAGTCACTTGGAAAATAAAGGGCAAAGGCAAGATCTGAACTGAGGTCATTTGACTTCAAATGCAGACAGCTTTGGATTGAATCATATTCTTCTCCCATGTATGCCCTTCCTCCAAGTTGGCATCAAATCATGAATATCATCTTTTGACTTCATTAATGTGTCCAATTCTGAGCCTACCTAACCAAGTGCTCTCTCTTAATCTGGGTTTTGTGTGACCTTGCTCTTTCTTGGTTTGCCTCTGAATTAGAGGCTCTCATAGCAACAATCTACGAGAATTCCCTCTCTATGAATTCTAGAAGGTATAAAATGAAAAGATTTGACCAATCTGTCCTCCCCATTTCAATTTTTATGTTGACAACAAACGTCTTGCCAACCAAGTGATTATGCAGTAACTCAGTATCCACACTGGGCAAGGAAAAATGACAACATCCACATATAATATTTTTTCAAATGAGATTTATTAAAGTATATTCTGTATAGCTGGCCAACATTTCAGAAAGGCTAGAGATAGCAAGAGAGGTAGTGATGTGATCCTTCAAATTGGCATCTAAATTGGGATGGATGTATGGAAGCTCCCAGGTAGCTTCTCAGTTTTCCCTCTTTGTATGGGAAAAAGTTTCACCTCTGATATGTTGCAGATGCTTGCTACTGTTTTTAGTTCTAAGATGATGACTGGTGAGGACCAAGGTATGATCAGCTAGTTCTGCCTCTGGATCTATGCCCTAGGATTTTTGACCCCTGCAAATGATTGAAGGATATGAGAGGACTAAGATTGGAATGTTCCTTTACCTATTCAAAATTGGCTAATATAGTAGTCATGGAGGAAATCCCAGGTATCACATGGCCATTTGGTTCCATGGATACTTTATTTATGAAGTGCTAGTTGGGGAGAATGGTGGAATTATTGAGTTCCTTGAAGGCCTTTCTTTGTATCTCCAACATTTAGCACAGTACCTAATATATAGCAGGCACTTAATAAATGTTTACTGATTGATTGACTTATGTACATAAGTACTAAAAGTGCCCTGGCTAAATAAGGAGAATGCAGAATACTGAATTAATTCTTCAATGCTATCAATTAACGAGCATTTACTGAGCACTTTCTTTTTGTCAGGCACTGTACTGGGCACTGGGGATATAAATATAAAGAATAAAACAATCTGCTCTCAAGAAGCTTATATTCTAATAGGAGAAACAACAGATACAGCTAAGCTATTAAAGCTCAAAATTTCACAAAACTTCTGCTTCACTCTGCATAAGCATACACAGAATGAATACAAAAAGAATAACTACAAAGTAGTCAAGGAGGAGAGGAACTAGCAATTGGAGGGAATCGAGAATGACTTCATGACTGATTTAACTATTATGGAAAACAATTTGGAACTATTTCCAAAGAGCTAAAAAACTGTGCAGACCCCTTCACCCAGCAATATCATTATTAGGCCTGTAACTCAACAAGATCAAAGAAAATGGAAAATACTTATATGTACAAAAATATTTATATTTTGTGGTGCAAAGAATTGGAAAATGAGGGGATGGTCATCAATTGGAGAATGGCCAGATGAGATATGGCTCATGATTGTGACAGAGTAGTATTATGCTATAATAAATGACAAGAAGGATGGTTTCAGAAAAAAATGACAAGTCCAATATGAACTGATGCAAAGTGAAGTGAGAAGAATCAGGATATCACTGTGCAAAGTAACAGCAATGTTGTAATGATGGTCAACTATGAAAGACTTGGCTATTCTGATCAATTCATGATCCAAGACAATTCCAGGGACTTATAATAAGAAAAAAATGCTATTCACCTCCAGAGAAAGAGAGAGAGAGAGAGAGAGAGAGAGAGAGAGAGAGAGAGAGAGAGAGGGGAGAATAAATGAACTATAAGAGTAAGTCAAAGTATAATTTTCTCACTTTTTTTTTTGCTTTTTGTGATATTGCATTATTTCATATTTATAATTTATATTATTTTGTTAGCCATCTTAGTTGGTCAAGGAGGAAGATAATATGGAACTCAAAATTCAGAAAGAAAAGAATACTAAAAATAAATAATACATTTTTAAAGTAATAAAAAAGAAAGTGAGACTCTGGAAGGAGTTAAGATTTTAAAAAATGGTTTCATGTAGAAGAGGGTCCTTGAGCTACACCATGAAGGAAGAGAGGGATCCTAAGCCCTAGATCTAAGGAAAGAGCACATTCCAAGTATGGAAGATAGCTAGTTTAAAACCACAAAGAACAAAGAAGTGCTATACTTTCATGCTATACATGAAAAACAGAGAGAGGATATTTTGGTTGGATCACAGAGACCAGAAGTAAGAGTAATATACAATAAAAATATGTGTGTGTAAAGTATAAATATAAGTTGGGGCAGGTTTTGGAGAGTTTTAAAAGCTACACGGAAGAGTATATTTTGTCTTAGTAGAAATTTGGAGCCACTGGGATTTACTGAGTAGGGGAATTATATGGTTAGATTTGAGACTGAGGAGTCTGGGAGACCAATTAGGAAGTGGCTGTAATAATCTGTATGAGAAGTGCTGAGGTCTTAAATTACGTGTGAGAGGAAAAGAGTCAAAGGAGAGAGTTGTGGAGGTAGAAAAAGCAAGAGTTGCAAATGAATGGATATGTGGGCTGAGAGGACTGAGGAGTTAAGGATAATACTGAGGTTACAAAAATTCAGGAGCGTGAAAGACCACCTTCAACAGAAATATAGGTATTTGGAAGAAAATGGATTTTGAGGGAAAGATGAGCTCTGTTTTTGCCATGTTGAATTTGGTGTCTTTAACACATCAAGGTTGAAATTTCCAATAGTCATTTGGTGATTTATAACTGAAGCCCTGGCAAGAGACTGGAATTAGATATATTGACTCATCTGAATTGAGATGATATTTGAACATATGGGAATGATAAAGTCACTGAGAGGAAGCACATAGATAGAGAAGGGGGCCTAGGGTGAATATCCAGGATTAGAGGAAAAATTAGAGGAATGATGAGTCAGCAATGAAGACTGAGAAGGAGCAGTCAGCCAGTTAGGAGGAGAATATAGTGTCATAAAAATCCAGAGAGGAAAGAATATTCAGGAGGAAGGGGTGGGTCAATAGCATTAAATCCTATAGAGAGATTAACAAGGATGAAGACCAGAAAAAGATCATCAGATTTTGACAATTAAAAAATCATTAGTTCTGTCTCTCAGTTTCTTTTTTTTAATTTAAATAAATGTTTCACTGATACTTTTTTATTTTTAAATATTTTAATTTTTCCAATTACATGTTTTTATATTAAATTTTATGTATATTTTTAGTTTACATTATTCATTTCCACAAGATTTTGAGTTACAAATTTTCTCCCCATCTTTCTCCTACCCACCACCCCAAAACAGTGATCCCTCCCTCTGTATACCCCCTCCCCAAATCTGCTCTCTCCTATATCCTTTCCCATCCTTCCTCCTACTTTCCAGAAGGGCAAGATGGATCTCCATACTCCAGGGCCTGTATATCTTATTTCCAAGTTTAAAGTAAAATAATAATAATAATAATTTTTTTAAACATTTTATTTTATAACTTGGAATTCCAGATTCTTTCCCTTCCTCCCTTGTCACCCACCCTTACTGGGAACATAAGCAATTCAATATAGGTTGTGCATGTATAGTTATGTAAAACATTTCCATAGCGGATATATTGTGAAAGAATGATTATATTTCCCTCCATCCTATCCCACCCCCACTTGTTCTATTCTCTACTTTGACCCTGTCCCTTTTCAAAACTGTGTACTTCTAACTACCCTCCCCCCAACCTGCCCTCCCCTCCATTATCCCCCCTTTGATTCTCTCCCCCCCTACTCTCCTGTAGGGCAAGATACCCAATTTAGAGTGCATGTCATTCCCTACCTAAGCCAAATTCAATGAGAGTAAGGTTGACCCATTCCCTTTGCCTTCCTGTTCTAGCCCTCCATTGTTAACAGTTATATCTAGCTTCTTCTATATGAGATAATTTACCCCACTCTGTCTCTCCCCATATCCTCTCATTATATTGCTCTCTCACCTCTCAACTTCACTTTTTAAATATCACCCCTTCCTATTCAATTGATACAGTGCCCTCTGTCTATGTATACCTGTACACATATATACATACACTCACATATGTATTCATATGCAGATATACCTTCCTATATAGACATACATATACACACACATATTTATATTCCCTTCAACTATCCTCATACTGAAAAATGTTTCATAGGTTAAAATTATCATTTTTCCATGTAGGCATGCAAACAGTTCAACTTTGATAAGTTCCTTATGATTTCTTTTCCCTGTTTACCTTCTCATGCTTTTCTTGCTTCTTGCATTTGAGTGTCAAATTTTATATTGAACTCTGGTTTTTTGATAAAGAATGCTTGAAAGTCCTCTGTTTCATTGAATTACCATCATATTTTCCCTGAAACATTATACTCAGTTTTTCTGGGTAGGTGGTTCTTCGTTTTAATCCTAGCTCCTTTGACCTCCAGAATATCATATTCCAGGCCCTTTGATCCCTTAATGTAGAAGCTGCTAGCTCCTGGGTTATCCTGATTGTGTTTCCACAGTATTCAAATTGTTTCTTCTCAGCTGCTTGTAATATTTTCTCCTTGATGTGAGCTCCCCCCATAACCACCTCAAATACCTACAAAATATGGCTCTAAACAAAATTTAGAGCTCCAGAACTCACAAAATGACAGAGAAACAAGACTCCCACTGAAGTCAGTGTGGCAGGTGGACAGGAAGGGTTCATCACAATGCACTGGGAACCGAAACCTGTCCAGCTTGAAACCACAGTGTAACCCCAAGGCGGCCAGGACAAGCTGCAGCTGGAGACTTGGATCACCAGCAGCTGTGGCAGTTTCCAGAATTATCAACCCATAAGAGCCAAGGACAGAGGGAAAAGTCAGTGGAACTCAGCTAAATTTGGAGGAAAGGAGTGGGTTTGGCCATCTACTCCCAGAGCAAGAAAGCAGCAGAAGCGGCAGCTCTGCAGCCATCTCCACATAGTTGCTTCAGAGCTCCTGGCCTGCAGATTGCAGGAGGGACAAGTGACCATTCAGAAGCTAAATGCTCTTGTCTTAACCTGCCTGGATTGGTATCATGGTCATAGGTGGTGGTCCTGAGGTGTGTGACCAGTGAGCCAAAGCTGGTGGGGGCTGCAGAGATGGCAGCCCCCTAATAGCCCCAGCAGCTGAGAAAACCCAGAAATTTGGGACAAAGCTCTCCCCTCTGAAAGCAGAGTTCTATGGAGCCCAAAAGTCAAGTAATTGACTGGCAACATGAGCAAGCAAAGGAAGCAAAGCAAGAACAGCCATCCCACTTTAGATTCCTTTTTGGGGGACAAAAAAGATCAAAGCATGGAACGGGAGGAAAACAACACAGTCAGAACTTATGCACCAAAAGCTTCCAAGAAAAATGTAAGCTGATTACAAGCCATAGATCAATTTAAGAAGGATTTTGAAAACCAAATAAGAGAAGTGGAGGAAAAATTGGGAAGAGAAATGAGAATGATGCAAGAAAATCATGAAAAGAGAGCCAACAACCTGAATGAAGAAAATAACATCTTAAAAAACAGATTAACTCAAATGGCAAAAGAGGCCCAAAAAGCCAATGAGGAGAAGAATGCCTTAAAAAGCCAAATTTGCCAGATGGAAAAAGAATCTCAAAAGCTTTCTGAAGAGCATAATTCCTTCAGAAGTAGAATG
>CM053590.1:116548843-116564107 GCA_028646515.1 Pseudochirops corinnae
TAGTACCTGCTTCACTGGTTTGTTGTGAGAATCAAGTGAGATATTATATTAAAGCATTTTGCTAACTTCAAAACACTATACAAATGTTAACTATTACTATTATATGACATCTTTCTCCTACTTAGCAATAATGAATCAATAAAAAAATCTATCCAGATGATTATCTCAAGCCCAAATTGTGTTACTACAAGTGAAAATTAACCAAGTTCATAAGACAGATAATTAACAAATGCAAATTTTAGTTAGAGTGTTCAGTTTAAGATTTGAGATTCTTTGGTGCTGGGCCCTCTGTCCAATTACATAAAATTAGCCAATTGCTTGCCCCACTCACTGGTTTTTCCACTTGCCTGCTCTGGCTAATCAGAAATGGTCTCCTGGGCTAATGTGATCTCTACTTTGTATCTGCTGCCCTGTGTGGTTTCAACTCCATGGAATAAAATGTCTCTCTCAGGGCAAACTTACCACTTTTAAACTCAAGCCTGATTGAAACCTAAGTCTCCACTCTACTATGATTGGAGGGCTGGAGGACAGAATACCAAACTCATCCCAATGCCTTCCTTTATAAGAGAACAGAAACTATTATAAGTGAAACAGAGACTCCTAAAAGTGGGAGTCCACTTACTCCACTTTGTATCTCCTGTACTGCCTGGTTTCAACTTTCAACTCAGTGGAATAAGATGGAACAAGATGCCCCTATTCAGGATACCCCCTGGATTCCTGTCTCCTTTTGTCTATTGTCTCCCCCTTTAGATTGTAAGCTCCTTGAGTCCAGGGACTGTCTTTTTATTAATTGTATCCCCAGCACTTAGTAAAGTACTTGCAAGATAGAAGGCACTTAATAAATCTTTATTAGATAGTATTGGATTGGGTGTTATTGTGATACTTAGCCAAGGTTCTTCAATTCACAGACTCTTGAAAAGTCTCAAGAGCTCTTACTTCCCAATCCTACAATAGCTTCTAATACAAGCTGGTATATCTTCACACCATTTAAAAAAATAAATTTTATTGATAGATTTTACTTTTATGCTACCTACATTTCCCACTATTTTCTTCCCCACATCCCTTCCTAGACAGTCATTCCTTAAAATAAGATTTTTTTTTTTAAGATAAAAAATGCCCAGGAAAACTAAAACATGGAAAAAAAATCTGTCATTACCATTATATGTAATGCCACAGGGTATGGTCTCCCTCCTCTGCAAAGAAGAGTGAGGGGTCTTTTCTTATTTCTCCTTTAGGGGCAAGTTGGTCATTAAAATTTTGAAGCATTCCATTTTGATTATTTTCTTTTCAAGTTGTTGTTTTTATCACTTACACTGTTGTAGTCATTGTGTATATTCCTTTCTTGGTTCTATGTATTTCACTTTGTATTGCTTAGCAGAAGTCTTCCTATCCTTCCCTCAACAAATACCTTTTATTTTCTTTTACTTGCTCTTCTCCTCTCCTCCCTACCATCCTTGAACCCTCCCCTTTCACTCTTCTAACTGCTGGACATCTTTTTGACTTCAACCTTGTGTTTGACTTACTGCTTAGCTGGGCCATAGCAAGTTGGAGTCAGAGATCTGTCTTTCTTTGAAGGTTAACAACTTTCCCCAGTAGCTAGAAACTCTCTTAGCATAAACTCATTCAATTTACATATACTTGTGTATAGATTGATGACATATATATATATATATATATACATATGCATATATGTATATATATATATATATACACATGTGTGTGTGTGTGTGTAAAGAATCTATAAATATCTACACACAGGGGTGGTAAAGAGTTATTAGATGTCTAGTGTGCAGAGTGCTGTCCTATGGGATCATAACATAGACAGTTTACATGAGAAGCAGTCCATGTCCCCACGGAACTTCTAGTCTAGTAATTGATTAATAAACAAGAGTATGTATTTAATAATAATGACTGGCATATTATATTCCAATGAACCTATTATCTCATTAATGTGTGTATTATTTCATATGATATGTATTGCAGCCTGTCTATGTTTTCTCATCCTATGTGACTCTAATCCAGATATTCCCTAAGTTCACTATAAGAGGTTCACCCAATGTACTAGGGGCCTTTGTCTCATTCTCTTGACTTTCTGAAGATACAAGTAGAACATATGCATTGTATTAGGTATTAAGGCTTTCTTAAGTGCATTTAAAAAAATATTATAAAGCCCATTATTTTTTCCATGTCTTTGATATCTTCTCTTCCGACAGTATCTTTGACATTTATAAATCACTTCACACTTTGTAAAACACTTTATGTATCTATCTATCATCTGTCTTTGATAGCATTTACCACTGTGCCTGGCATACAATAATAAATGCTTATTGACTAATTGATTAGGCAAGTTCATGATCAATATGTCATTGAGAGGTGATCCTTTGTTTTCTTGGAACCTATTAGTCATACTTCTCCTCACAGAGAATATGAACCTGCCTATCAGCACCTTATTAACATAAGACAGATCCTGATTGAATCTTAGTAACTGAGTCTGCTCCAAGATGGACTGGTTGGATTGGAGCCTCCCAATAGGACTCATAGGGAATAGGTTTTCAATAACTTGAGCTTTACCCAAAGTGAATTGGTGTTCTCACACTTTTGAGAGGGTGAGCTTTTGTTGATGGAGTCACCCTTTCCATTGGCTTATGAAATCAGGCCTCATCTATGACTCCAGGCATCTTTTTTGCCTCTTGTCTTTCCACATAAATTGCAATGGTGTAGTAGGTAAGTGTATGTAAGAAATTCTTCTCCTCTGCTCTGCTTCCCAAGTAGCTATGAGTGACTGTGGAGGGACAGAAGCACACAGGAAAAACATGTATTCACCCAAGGTCTTTTGTCTCTCTTTTTCCCCTCTCAGCACAGGTCAGAAAGCAGATTGCAGACTAGGTTCTCAGAGAGTAGCTAACTCCTTTTCCCTTCTGGATTCTTGGGGCATCCCTGAAGGGTTGTAACTTCTAATTCTATTAACTCAAAAGCTAGCCTGTACAGTTGATATCAATTAGCTTTTTAAAATAGATATTTACTAAATGGATTTACTTAAATGTATTTAACAAAGACATATGTTACAAAACCATTGCTTCCAAACTGTACCCTTACTACTTACTGTGGAGAATAGGCTCAGATTTAAAGTATAAAGGGTAACAGAATAGATCAATTCATTGCTGGTCATGGTCAAGCAGGTCACTTGGTTGTTATGCTAGTTCCTCATCAGACTCTACTGCTATGCTTCCAGCTTTGGTGGTCTCTGCCACTGACTTGCTAGTAAAGTTATCTCTGATGACTCTTCCAAGTTTTAGAAGCTCACAAGGTTGTAACCTAGTCAGCGTCACATGTTCATTTACCTAAGTTCAAGAAAGAATTAACACAAGAGAGACAAAGGAAACAGAGGAACCATGGATGATGGAACATGGTGATTGAGTAGAGAAATGAGGGAGTGACTGTGTCCCTTCCCACAAGAGTCTTTCATGTTCAAAAACTTTCCAGGAAAAGAAAAAGTACAAAAAAGCCCAAAGGAAGGGCATATCAATCCTTTAGCCAACTACAAGATTTCACCATGCACTATACTTCTTAGTAATCAAGGGTGATAAGAAGTACTCAGAAAATAGCAGAGCCTGCTCTGAATGTCTAGAAGTAGGCTATCCCAAAATTCCATTTCCTTGACTAGAATTCTGACTGAGCATGCTCCAAGAGGATTGGGTAGGATACAAAAAGTACTACCAAAACAAAAAGAAAAAGAAGGCTCTTTCCCTGAATTAGCTGGATTCAATGGGACTGCCAACTTGTCAGAGCAAAGATCAAAATTAGTACATAGGCATAAGCAATGAATGATAAAATTAGCTTAAAGAAAGGTTGGTGAGAGACAAAATGAAGCAAATTCATCCATATCTCATTCAAAGAGGAAAATGGAAAGACAGTAAACAGAAGAAAAAGGAAAAGATATGTAGAAATATTTCTAATAAGGTTCCCCTCCATCAATCAATGAATCAACAAGCACTTAGCAAGTGCTTTCTACATGCCAGGAACTATGGAACAGCAAAGATAACATATGTAAAAATAGGTACACAGGAAATAAATATAGGGTAGGTAGAAGGTAGTTTTAGATGAAGAGTAATTATGAATTGGCGATGGAGGGCTGATTGTAATTGGAACAGATCAGGAAAGTTCTCCTGACAGAGATGGAGACAGAACTGGAGCTCAGTGAGAGAAGATCAGCAAGCACTAGGCTAGTATTGCTGCACTGTAGAACAAATGGAGGGAAGTGATGGGTTAAGAATCTGGAAAGATAGGAAGAGGCCAGGTTGTCGGGGGGAAAAAACTTTATACCAAAAAGAGGACTTTATATTTAGTCCTAGAGGAAACAGGGAGACATTGTAGTTTAGGAGGAGAAGAGGGTGGGGGGAATGACATAATCAGACCTAAATTCCGGGAAAATCACTGGTGACTATGTAGGAACTGGATGACGTGCGAAGAGACATTAGATCTTCTCCCATCCCTAGCTTGGCTTCTGACTTTATGGATTTCATCACCATGCCTGAATGAAGATGGTAGATATGTGAATAAAGAAAAAGGTGATGGTGTGAGAGATATTGTAGAGAAAGAAATTACAAGATTTGACAACTAAATGGATATATGGGGTATATAAGAGAGAAATATCATGCATGATACCAAGCTTGAAAATTTAGATGACTTGGAGGATGATACCCTTGTCAATAATTGCAAAGCAAAGGAGAGGGATGAGTTGGAGAGAGGGGGTGAAGGGAATCGTAAGTTCTATTTTGAACTTGCTGAGGTTAAGATGCCTATGGGAAATCCAGTTTGTAATGTCTAATATGTAACTGGTGATGCAAAGCTGGAACACTTGACAAAGACTTCATCTGGGTAGATAGATATGGACTTCACTTGCACAGAGATACATCATTTAACCATCAGACCTGATAGATGACTGAGTAGGAAAATATGGAGAGAAAAGAAGAGCTAGGTCAGAACCTTGGAGAGTACTCACTCTTGGTGGATTTAACAAGAATAAAGATTCAGAAAAGTCTGGTGAGCAGTGGTCAGATAGTTAAGAGAATAAGGAAAAGAGAGTAGTCATGAAAACTCAAATAGGAGAGTGTACTCAGAAAGAGAAGGTGGTCAGTGTCATTGAATTGTTGCAGATATATCAAGAAGGATGAGGACTGAGAAAAAAACCATTGAAACAAACACACTCAGAAAGACTCTAACATCACATTCCTAAAAGTGTTTGTAGAGAAAATAGAAATGGCACCAAAGAGAACAAAGATGGGGAAAAGAGATGGATTAGATTTAGTAGACATAAAAGAGATAAGTACTGGAGTGCCACAATCATGAGTGTAACAAGGGATTAATTTACTAAGTACCTGAAGGAGGAGCAGATAGAATAATCCTGGGGAAAAATAAGAAAACAAAAACAAAAACCTGAGGCCTTACTAATTCTCATAAGAGGTGACCACTCATACATCAATAACTATAGGCCTGTATACTTATTTTCCCAACTACAAAATTTTTTTATTACAATAAGTTAAACAAGCATTGAGGGCATCTTTGTCTTGATGAGGTCATTAGTAGGGAAGAAGTAGGCTTTTACAGGCAATACTTCATAGTAAACAATATTTTTTTGCCATCATACAACTGACTGAAAAATGTGGCAAATATAACATCCAACTGAACTTAGTGTTGAGTAAAAAATTTTTAATTTCATAGAGTAAAACACTACCTTAAAGGCTTATTTCTAATAAGGTGCATCTCATATATACCTCAAAATTATTCACAGTTACTCAAAAATAAAATAAGGGAGATATTCTTGTTATGGGTCTTCTGATTACTGATAGCAGGGAAGGCATAACATAGAGAAACATGCACACCACAAGTATTGACAATTGTCATGGAGGAGGATCGGCTTAGGATCCAAGTTGAAGTTGGATTCCCTATGGATGGCAAGATCTTCCAGGTGCTCTTGTCATGTTGGTTCCTGGAAACATTGTTGTCCTAGAAATCAGTAACTACTCAAAAGAATTTAGTCTAAGCATTCGAGCAGGAAAAATCAAATAAATAAAAAAAATTCTCCTGTTTAGACTCTCTGACATGCTGTTAGACAATGTAAGAAAACTCATCCATCAGTTTCTGTACCATAGACAGATAATACCAGTAGACAAATTGAGCATCTTAAACAGGAGGAAGAGAGAGGAGTAGGTGCCTTGAGAAAATGGGTTTTGAGTTGAGTCTTGAACGAAGCCAGTGAAGTTGGAAGGAGAAGGTGAGGAAGGGGAGCACAGGGCCAGCCAGTGAGAAGGCACAGAAGTGAGATAATCAAGTGTTGTGTTCAAGGAACAGAAAGGTCAGTATTGCTGTATCATAGAGTATATGGAGGGATGCTGAGACCCTTAAAATCATCTCATCAAAGTTTCTAATTTTATAGCTAATTTTTGCCTTTGCCACTTACTAACTATGTGCCCTTGGATGGATCACTTCACATTTTTCCAGTTCTTAGTTTTACCCTCTACTAAATGAGATCAGATTCAATGGTTATTAGTTTAGGGCCATTCCAGTTCTAAATTAATTTTTGTATACTTTTCCCTCATAGTAACTCTGAGCTGGGTGGTTGTTGTTTTTTTTTTTTAATTTTAATTCAATATTCCAATTATATTCAAACACCAAATAATCAGTGATTATAGACTGTATGTTAGATAACTAGGAATAAGGACTGGATCTATCTTTTACCATATTTCAGAAAAATAGGGAGCTCCCTGATGAGGAAACTCTCTCTACCAATACAAATTGGCACATTCTCCACAACATTTAGTCTTAGGGAGTTGACTCAAAAACCAAAAGGTTAACACATTTGCCACTCGTGTTACCCACTCCTGCAGTTGCCTACTAAGAGATAGAGAATTCAAAGGGAGGTAATATTGCACAGTAGAAATAATACTGAGTTTAGAGACAGAAATTCTGGGTTCTAAAGTCACCTTTCTTGGACTTGGTTTCTTCCTCTGTTAAATGAGAGAGTTGGATGATGCAACCTCTAAAGTTACTTGCCTCTCTAAATCCATGATTCTGTGATCCTAAAACACTCAGATATCAGATGTCTAAGCCATTTTTCCTCTTAGGGAGACATATTACTCCTCGGCCAGATGCACTGGCATTAATCAGACTTGACTGTTGTTGCACGAGAAAAGCAAGAATGTTTCTGCAAAGAGGACAGAGTTAAAACCTTAAAAAAAAATAATGAAAACAACAACACTCCAATATCTTTCAGTGGAAAAGGGCATTTAAGCAAGATATGAGTACATTGCACAAACTTTCACTGAGATTTTAATTTCTATCAACTTGCATCAAAAAGCAAGGTCCCACCTTGATGGCACTGAAGTAATAACTAGATTTTTGAAGCATGGGCATAATAGTTTTGTTGGTCAATGTTTGAAATAAGGAATGAGAAAGAGAACAAATGTCTCCCACATCACTAATGAAGGCGTAAAAATGTAGCATTTATGGAATGATACACAAACTTTGAATTTCTCTCCTCTAATACGCAATACAAAGCAGTTAGTAAGCCATGGGTTCCAGTTTGCAGTTCAAGTATTTCAGCAACTTCTGCCAAGATCTTCATGGATAATTTAGTGCCTTGCTCACAAAATGGGTGGATGATATTTTCATTATGGTTTAGAAATAAGATTTACAAAAAAAAAAAAGAAAGAAAGAAAGAAAATACCTTCTGCATTCTGTGTGGACAGTTGCCCAAGATCACTATGTTTCATAGGAGGGAAAAATTAGAAAATAGCCGTTGAATAAAGCCTAAAATATGATGCTCTCCCATAAATAGTCCATCCTTCTGACTACATTCTTCTTCCAAGTTTACTCTTCTTGTATAAGGAAGGGACAGCCTTCTTTTCTTTAAATTCTGATTCAATAAAATATCAATCTTAACTTGGAAAATATTCTTATTTATAACCGAATATCTATCTATTTGCATGTAAAATCCCATTGAAAAGGCATTTTTATCACCTTTTGTAAGATTTGCCTGCTATTGCCACTGTTTTTGTAAAGAACTTTTCTATTTTACATAGTGAGTAGGGGATACAGTGGAACAAATTCCCTAACACTTTTCAGTAGTAAGGGTCAATTGCTCTTAGTCAAATGTTCAGCCACAGTTATTATGCATACTGCTCTAACATTACAGGATACTCCAAGATAACTCCATGCTCTCTCTGACTCTTAGAAAGCTGACTACCTCTCTTCTTATAGCCCCGATCCTGTTGTGAATAGAAACACAACTCCTTAGTGGGTTTGATTTGCAACAAGACAAAATACAGCTTTATCTAGTCAGATCAGAGCTGAGTTCAGCTCTCATCTTATTTATGCTCCTCCCCTTTTTACATAGCTGTGTTCCACTAAATTACATATAAATAATACACTCTAAAATGCAATCGAAATTGGCAACCAATATATATCTTTTTTTTTTCAAAATGGTTAATATCAGCACATCTACCATCTACCATGAGGTTCCCCAGTCTATGGCACATCTAGTTCCTGCTAGAGTCAAGGAGGGCAAGCAATCCTCTTAAGTCAGATGCTCCTTTTGGACTGAGGAAGGATTGACAAAGAGAAAGGTTTCAAACTCAAATTTTATAATTCTGTGATAAGGAATTTAATCTCCTCACCTCTGACTCTCAGAATCCACATATTCCTTCAAAGCTAAACTTATGTCCAATAAAGCTTTTTCCTAATTCGATCCTAGTTGTTATTATAGTTTCCTCTACACTCCCTTAATCTTTTTTGTATTTATTTCTCTGTTTACTTGTTTGGATCTCATGAACTCCTGAAAGTTCCTTTCTATCTCTGTCTTTGAGTCCTAGAGTCTAGCAAAATACACAATACCACATAGCACACTTAATAAATGCCCATTGAGTTACACCAAAATTCATTGGCATTAATTTCATTGAAAAGATAACAGCCTGATATTGATGGCTAGAAGGAGTAGGTAAAGTTCCAAGAATGAAAGTAATCATCATCAATGCTATATGTGTAGTAATGGACATGAATGCTTAGATGTGGAAGAAATAGAGTAGCATATGCTTAAAGGGAGTACAGTGAAAGTAGATTGTATAGGACATGTAGGATCAGGAAATTTTCTCACATTCATATGCCCAGAGAGCACTTGCAACTTTAAAACATTAGAGATAGAAGTGACCTTAGAGATCATACAGTATAATATCATTTTTACAGGGAAACATGCCCCAAAATGGCAAATCCATATCTTGAATTTGTGTCTACTGACTTCCAATCCAAAGTGTAATATTATCTCAATATTTCAGATCCAAGGGGGAAAATTGTCTAAAATATACAGATAACTGAAGATATATATATATATAAAAGGTTCTGCTTCAAGAGGAAATTTTTTACTAAGTCTTACTCCAATGCATCATGAAGGTGATCTTGGGCCTTTAAAGGCCTGCCAAGGAAGCACAAATGGTGGGTTGAAGGGTTTATCAAGCTGAAAAAACTGGGTGGAGTGACTAACCTACTTACTGTTGGAATCTCTTCTCCTGTAGGTGAGCTACAAGGTGATGATCTTGTTGTGTTTTGGGGCTCAGGAATTTGAACACTGTCTACTAAGACAAGTGGGATTTTGGTGTTGGAAGGGTATTGAAAGGTGTACCCATACAAGGGCAATCACAGATCTTTGGATAATTGCCTCAAGTCTCACCATTTCCATATTTAACTATCGTGGAGTCATGGACCATTAGGGATAGAAGAGGGACCATCAGGTCCAATCCCCTCATTTTACAGGTGAGAAAATCAAGATCCAGAATGATGATGTGATTTGTCCAAAGTCACACAGTCTGTCAAGTGGCAGAGCTGGGACTCAGATACAAGTCTCCTAACTCTAGGTGCAATGTTCTTTGTTCTAAGCCATATTTCCTCCCTTCATGTGAAAGATAATCCAACCACTTCATCCTTTGTTTCTACTATTATCAGACTTCTCCTTCCTCATTCAACTCATTGAGCTTCCCTGGCTAGTATAACCAGTGGAGCAATTCCTTTTCACTCTTTCCATATGGTCCTCTACATTTTTGAAAATGCATTTAACAGAAGGAAATAGTTGAGCCCAGTGAATTTCCATAACTTGGGCCCTTTCTCTTAGCAGCAGAATTCAAGCTCCTTGAGAGCAGTTTTTTGTTTCTTTTTTGTCTATGTATCCCCACTACCTAGCAGAGCACCTAGCACCTAGCAGATACTTAATAAACGTTTTCTGAATCCAGTGACTCACTCTCAGAGCTAAGATGTGGCTGTTATTTACTACTTTATTCCAGATAGGTTTTCCATGCTTTTGTTTTTAACCACAGCTATAAATGACTTCTTTTTTCCTCCTTTCTTTGTACCTTGTGGTGTGTAAGTTCAGGTTAATGAATACCCTGGCCTTTTCTTCAAATTTAGTAGCATTGATTATATTGTTTGTGAAAAGTTCAGAGTCTATAGCAAAACAGAGGTAGGACTAATATGGCCTTTCTTTATCAAAGCAACTATGTTCTAAAGTAATTTTGTAGAAGGTGAGAGCCCATCTCCTGGGTAATACATCCATCTTGTCTTTCCTCTCATTGAGCCCACAGACCTTTTCTTTTGCCCATTCTTTTTTCCCCAAGGAAGGAATTAACTTCTTTGGGTTTTGAAGAGCTGGTAAGAATTCCATCCACAAGTGAAGATGAGTTAGTCTTGGGAGATTGTGCAATTAAAGAAATGAAAGAAAAGTCTGAAAAGGTAAAGAGAAGAACATTTTCTGTCCAGGGATTGGATTAAGGTTTAAGATGAGAACTACTTAACATGTGAGGTGCCATCCCTGGAATAGATTTTTTAATCAACAACACTTCTCATTTAGTGCAAGAGTGAGCCAATGAATAGACTAATACTACTGACTGACATTGTGGTCCATTCATCTGCTTAAGTTGTCTGAAAATTTCAGCCACCAGTGAAGGATTAATATTGATTTTTAGACTTTCTTAGTTAAATATCTGATATACTATGGTCTTATTTTCTTCTCCAGCTCTCTTTCTTTCTCCACCTGCACCATTGTTGTTATGAAAACAGAATCCACCTATTACTTTATCAATTATGCCTGGTAAATAACTCAAAAATAAGGAGAGAATTCATTATCTTTAATCATCAATGTTCAAAAAAAGCCATTTCCTCTCCTTCTTAGTTTGGTCCAACTGGAAATCCTGGAGTAATTAATTAAAATTTAGAGTAGGTAACAATATTTTTGTTGGTAAGAAAACAAAAGCTGTCTTTAGAAGAGTAGTCAGGCAAAGGTTTCATGTATTTTGACAGTTTAATAAATATGCTATTAATTTGGACATTTTACTACATAACCTGCTCAGATCAATTGTGATATAGTCAAGAGACCTTGGGTTTTTGTCTCAACTGTGGCACTGACTTGCTATGTGACTATAAGCAAATCATTTTGCCAAATGGGACTATTCGCTATTGTAAATGTTCTCTTACTCCTCAGTTTTCCCTTTTCTGAATTTATTTGTGTACATGTAGAATATACCCTTCCAGCTCCAGATCTATGATCTTACAAGAACACTGTGCATAAATTGAAATTATTGCTATTATATTCTTCAGTATTTTCTTAGTACCTAAAGCAGAAGGCTCTAAAAGGAACATTGATTAAAATGCTATATTTATATCTTCCTATATCAACCATCATGACAGGGTCATTTTTGTTCACAGACTTTATTTTCTCTGTAATGTTTGGGAATAAAAGAACCTCACTCATTGGAAGAAAATCTCTTTGCTGCCTACCTCCTGGAAATACATGGGTTTCAGGGTTTATAGCATGGTGACATTAACCATTGTGAACTCTGATTAGGTAGACAAGCTTCCAGTGCACACAAGACTAGGGAATCTCATCAAGCAAGCCAGTAAGAGAGACAAGACAAAACATGGCAGCTACATCTGGAACATATCAGGATTAATGACTTCAGCAGAGAGAAATAGATAGTGAAATCTACAATAGTAGTTGTAGTTACCATACCAAGGAGCAAGGCCTACAAGATTGCCTTTACAGTGAGTTTTCTTAATATCTTTACATGAATAAATGGATGTGTATCTCTCTTGCTGAGTTGAAAAAACAGAAGTGTTAATTGGAAGCTGAGGTTAGCATTTCTAGGAGGCATGCTGGAGGTAGGTATCATTTGGAAATGGATGCTGTGAGCATTTAATGCCCAAGTCAATTCCTTATTATGAACTTTCTATTCTATTTCATTGAATGTCTTTTGCTTTGAATTCACGTGACATATACCTTGGTATAGTATAAAGGTATATATCAATGGGGGCTCAGAGTTGTGAATTTGAATAGATAACTACACCAGAACTACTACGAACATGGTATAGCTTAGAAAGGGCTCACAACAAGAGGGCTCTGAGCAACATTAAAAATTTAATTCAGACCTGATTCTGACTTGTCATTAAAACCAAACAAAATGAGATAGACTGATTTAAAATCACTTACTCAAAAGATAGAATGTGAAATTATTTGGGATTACTTTTATATATCTTGAAAATGCATTCCTCTAGAATGCATGTGCACATGTGAAGAATGCTTTTAGAGAGTATTCTTGTTCAGATAGAGGTTGAACCAGATGCCTTCTGAGATTATGCAGTTCTAAGTCTTTCATTAAACTGCTTTCCCAAAATCTATAGTCAGATAAGATAGGACTCTCTTTGAAGAGTTTCTTCTCCTGGACCTTTGGGGGAAGTCTCTGAATTTTGGAAATAAATAGGTCATTATAGATGGAAACAAAAGAAGTACTGTTGACTTAGCTTTCTTCTGCCTTGGCTTCAGCTAGGAACTCATTGAGAAACAGCTGGGCAAGGGTTCAAGAGAGTTATTTCTAAGCTTACTTCTTATTCCTATCCTAACAAATCATTAACAGTTGGCTGTCTGGTGTTCTTTCAATTTAACTCTTTGTTGGCACTGGTTATGGAGTGGTTCATTAGATGCTTTTCCCCCCTACTCCCCTACTAGATTTGACACTTTTAAGAATAGTGCATCTTGAGTTGATTCATTCAAGTCAAATCAACAAGTATTTATTCAGGGGTGGAGCTAAGATGGTGGAAAGGAAGCAGTAGCTTTTCCAATCTCCTCCAAAAATTCTGTGCTAAAAGCTAAAAAGTGAATTTGAATGGATTTAAGAGTGACAGAACCCATTGGGAGATGGAGTGTGGCAGATCCTCAGCCCAGAAAAGTGCCTACTCAGGTCTGGGCAGGGAGAACGTGGAGCACACAGGAGCTGCACCAGCAAGGATCTGAGAACAGAGTATGGCAGACTGAGAAGAAGCCCCAGCCAGAGAGCAGACTCACCCAGTGGGAGGGGCTTGTAGCCGTCTCACCACAGGACAGAGGATCATTGGAGCTGGGTAGGAGAAAACTCAGGGCCCACAGCAGGGTCAGCAGCTTTTCCTGGGGCTAACAGCCCACAGCCTGGATGTTTAAAAATTACATACCCAAACTTCCAGAAGTCAAGATGGAGGAATAAAATTTAGTTGCTCTGATTCCCCCCTCCCTGACCCAGAAAAGTCTGTAGTTAAATGCCCCACCCAGAGTAAAATCTTGAATTAGTAGAAACAGCCTCAGTCTTGGGTGTCACTGAGGAAAGGGAAAGGGAGACTGTATGGAGTCTGAGCCCAGGAGGGTAGAGCCAGAAAACACTAACAACAAAAGCCCAGGTGTGCTTTAGCACCACCCAGCCAATCAGCAGAGTGCAGCCCAGCCCTGCTCTGCCCTGCCCTTCTACTGGCCTCCTGCTACTGAGCCTGCCTGAGCTGTAGCCCAGAGACACAGAGGCAGAAACCTGAAGGAGCCAGACCATCCCTCCCCCTTATGTTACTCTGTAAGCCTCAGGGTAACTCAGGGGAAACATTGAGAGTCTGGCCTTGGCCTCAGTCTAGACACTCAGAAACTACAGCTCAGTTTGGTGAACAACCAAACCCCTACCTCCCAACCTGAGAAGCTCAATACTTCTGCACCCCAGAAGCAGATATCCACTCCAAAAATCCAGGACATGGACAACCATCATGGGAAAGAAGGAAACTTCTAGGGCTAGGACCATCATATCTTTTTATAGTAAGCAAAAACAACCAAATTCAGAAAGGCAACCCGGACTCTATACTCACACTGGAGACCACAGAAGGAAATGTGACTTGGCCTCAAGCCCAAAAAGCATTCTTGGAGAATCTCAAGAGGGATTTTAAAAACGAAATTAGAGAAGTAGGAGATAAAGTTAAATCTACAGTGACCAAACTGGAAAAAAATTTCACTGAAGAAAACAAACCTTTAAAAAGTAAAATTGGAGAACTAGGACAGGAGGTCCAAAACCTAACCAGAGGAAATACCTCCCTAAAAATGAAAACTGAACATATGGAAAAAGATCTTCAAAAACTAATTGAGGAAAATAATTTACGAAAAATCAGAATCAGTCAAATTGAAGCTGAGGACTCTATGATGCAGCAAGAGGCAATCAAACAAAACATAAAGACATAAAAATCAGAAGAAAGAGCAAAATATTTCACTGGAAAAACAACTGACCTGGAAAACAGATCCAGGAGAGATAACCTAAGAATTTTTGGCCTACCAGAAAGCCATGATGAAAAAAGGAGCCTGGACAGCATCCTTCAAGAGAATGTCAAAGAAAACTGTCCTGAGGTCCTAGAATCAGAAGGAGAAAGAGTTATTGAAAGAATTCACCAATCTCCTCCTGAAAGAGATCTCAAATTGAAAACTCCAAGAAATATAGTGGCCAAATTCCAGAACTACAATGTCAAGGAGAAAATACTGAATGCAGCCAAAAAGAAACAATTCAACTATCACAGAACTACAGTCAGGATTACACAGAACTTAGCAGCTGCTACATTAAAAGATCGGAGGGATTGGAATGTGATATTTCATAAAGCAAAAGAGCTAGGACTGCAACCAAGGATCAACTACCCAGCAAGACTGAGCATATTCTTTCAGGCAAGGAGATGGTCATTTAATGAAATAAAGGACTTCCAGACTTTCCTTATGAAAAAGCCTGAGCTCAATGGAAAATTTGATCTCCACTTACAAGACCCAAGAAAGACATAAAAAGGTAAACAAGGAAAACCTACACTCACACAGACACATACACACACAGATGCCCATACATGCACATAACTTGGGACTCAAGAAGAGCAAACTGTTTATATTCCTTTGTGAGAAGCAGATATCTG
>CM053590.1:116564607-116579769 GCA_028646515.1 Pseudochirops corinnae
AAAAAAAAGAGAATAAAGGACAATAGAGGTTGTGGTTGTGCAGTTTTTTCAATCTCTTCATGACCCCACTTGGATTTACTTGGCAAAGACACTGGAGTGGTGTGCCATTTCCATTTCCAGCTAATTTTAAAGATGAGGAAACTGAGAGAAACAGGGCTAAGAGACTTGCCCAGGGTCACACAGCTTGTAATTGTCTGAGGCTAGATTTGAACTCACATCTTCCTGACTCTAGGCCCAACTCTCTATCCATTGTGCCACCTAGCTGGAAAATAGAAGACCTACCTACATTTTACACTGGCTCCTATGTAATGGTAAGAGAGCTAAAGGAGAGCCCCCACTATATTATTTATATTCCCTGTGAAAAACTTATGATGGAATGTGGACAGAAGTCACACAATATGAAAAGGTATGGATGAATCATATTCCCTTCTGAGGGACTACCTAAATCAATGAAGTTCGTATACCTATTGAAGCAATCAACTACAATGTACTTTAATTCTGAATTATTCACTGTAGTATTGAAATATGCAGTGATGATCATATCATACCCCCACACACACTCAGAAACTTTCAATGGCTCTCCACTGTCTAATGAAGTCCAAACACGTTAACCTCATATTCAAAAGAATTGGAACAATTTGAATCTCATCTGTCTTTCTACTCTTATTTCCCAGTATTACCTTTCACAAACTCTATGCTCTAGGAAAATGGACTACTCACTGTTCCCCAAACAGATCTTGTACTTTTCTTTGCATGTAAGGAAGAGGAGGCACTTCTCCCTCTTGGAATACTTATTCCCTCATAGTTCTTGCCTGTCTAAACCCTAGTCATACTTCCCATGCCTAAAGACAGTCTTACCTTTCTTCTTTCTTTCAGCCACCTCTCAATTCTCATGAATGTTGTTCTTCTTTTATGACAATTTCAAATTCTACCTAGATTTTGTGCCAATCTTGCCTTCCCTACTTGACTCTAAGCTTCATAAGGGCAGCAACTGTATCTTTTTATTTTTTTTATCTCCTAGAATACCTAATACAGTAGCCTACACAATAGTGTTTGTTTAATAAATACCTATTGAACAAATGGTTGGTGGGGTACTCTATACTGTGTTGTTCCCTTGTATTTCTACAGTAATTATAGTGGAATAGAAGAAAAAGGAAAAGAAAGAGCAAAGAATCACAGAGTTTTTAAATCTATCTATAAACATTAATTTAACTGTTGATATTCTAAATGTGAGATCCATGTCTAACAACCACTACATTCATATATTACTGCAAGAAATGAACCATATCAATATTGATATTCTTGCTATAAATGAAACCAGAAAACATAAAAAAGTTACAGCTAAATGATGCAGTTAGAATAGCTCATAGAGTCTCTTGGAGAGGCAAATAAAAGAATTGACACCATTGGTTTCATGATTCATCCTTTTTTTTTTTCCGGAGGTAATCAGGGTTAAGTGACTTGCCCAGGGTCATAGAGCTAGTTAAGTGTCAAGTGTCTGAGGCTGGATTTGAACCAAATAGTGCACTAGCTGCCATGCTACCTAGCTACCCCTTTATGATCCATTCTTAAGCAACAGGAAATATAATTGCATAGGGGACTTGGTCATCTTGCCTTGAATGCTTATGAAGGACATAAATACAAAGATTGATATGATGTTAATTATAGCTTACTAATTAATATTTGTTTCAGAAGATGAAGAGGTAAAGAAAGCCTATGAAGAAATTGACTAGATGCTCCAAACCAAATAAACATACACATCAATAGCCACTAACTTAAATGTGAAGGATAAGAGAATGGTCTTCTTGGAAATTGATTCTGGGGTAAGACGTGAAAAAGAGGAGATCTATAACTGCTAAGTCAGGTGCCTATTTTCTTATCTCTATGAAATATTTTCAAGAATGATGGTAGTGAGACTGCCCTTGGTGGAGCACTGGAACAGGAACATAGAGGCTTGTATAAGCAACATTCCACAGCAAACCTCTTTAATTAGTAGCAGTGTAGCAGAGAGCGCATAGAACTTTGTTTGAATTCCACCTGTGATATTTACTAGTAATAGGCAAGTCATTTAAAACTCTCTGAGACTCAGTTTCCTGATCTCTAAACTAAGGATAATAATACTTGAAGAGAGAGTAGGTGTAAATTTTGTCAAACTTAAACAACCATACAAATGTTGACTGTTATTACTTGTTCAAGTACTGATGAAAGGGAGGAGGAAATATTTGATGAGGTAGAGAAAATGCCTGCCCTCCTCTAATTAGGTCCCTGCACATGTTGTAACTAAACAGAGGTACCTAGGCGGCACAGTGGGTGGAGCACTGGTCCTGGAGTCAGGAAGACGTAAATTCAAACATGATGTTAGAGGTTTCCTAGCTGTGTAGCCTTGGGCAAACCATTTAACTTCTGTTTACCTCAGTTTCCTAAATTATACAATGTGTATAATAGCAGTATATACCTCACAAAGTTGTTGTGAGGATCAAATGAGATAATTTTTTAAAAATTATTTTAAACTTAAATAGAAAATGAGAAAATTTAAAAAAATATTGCCATGGACACAGCAGAACATAAGAGAGGATTCAATATAAAACAATAAATTTCCATTTCAAGAAAGCCTACATAATAAATACTACACATTGTTTTCAAAACTAGCCAGCTTTTCTTTGCTTTCTGGTGGATTTTCTTTTATTCTCTGCTGTGTATTTTTTACTTTATTTTTTCCTTTCCCTTACTATGCCCCCCCACCCTAAAGAAGGCTACAGTTAAGTATGACTATACACACACACATACATACATACATACATATCTATAAACATACACAGACATATACATATACACTCATACACATATGTGTAAGACCATAAGATGCTTATTTCCACTTGTCATCCATTTCTCTGAAGATAGATAGCATCTTCCTTCATAAGTCCAGGTCTTTCCATATTTTTCTTTTTTTGGGGGGGAGGGCAATTGGGCTTAAGTGACTTACTCAAGGTCACATGGCTAGTAAGTGTTAAGTGTCTGAGGATGGATTTGAACTCATGTCTTCCTGACTCCAGGGCCAGTGCTCTATTCACTGCACCACCTGGCCTCCCCCCATATTTTTCTTAATCACTCATATCATCATTTTCTACACTACAACAACATTCCAACCCAATCACATCCTATCTGAGAGATTTTCTTCGAAGGTTTCCCCCAATTTTCTGCATTCCTCCTATACTTGGCTGCATACATTTGAAATAATATTTATAAAAAGCACTTATCATAGTGCCTGGCACACAGTAGGTAGGCACTATATAATCTCCCCTTTCCTCCCATCCCCAATATCCTTTGATAGATGCCACCATTGGAATACTTTTATTCAAGGGTCCTTGGATTAACAACCAAAAGCAAGGCATGATGGTTTTCACCCTGTCACAAAAGATGTCCTACGTAGATTCCAGATGCAAAGGAGTCTGTCTGCAGATGGAGAGGTTCTCCAAATATTTCTGCTCGTGGAAGGTACTACAATGACATTTACCCCCAAACAAAAGCTAATGATTGCCAGACTAGCTTTTATATGAAAATGTGAAATTGTGAACACAAAACACTTGTCAGTGTTTTTTTCAAAGACCAAATGTAAATGATTTGCTAGATCACCTACTGCTACTTTTAGGGTAATTTAATTAGGGTGTCTATTTGGAGTACAAATGGAGAGTTTATTATAATTGCAATTATAGAAACAAGAACTAGAAGAACTTGGTGGCTATCTTATCCAATTATTATAATATTAAAGTATCTATAGCTATGTCTTCTCCACCATTGGAATGCAAACTCAGGGACTGTTTTTCATTTTTTGTGTACATACTCATAAACATATGCTTTGTGCAAGACACTTTGCTAAGTGCGGGGGATACAGGATTAGTCCCAGATCTCAAGGAGCTCAAAATCCGATGGGAGAGACAGCAAATAACTATGTAAAACAAGTTCTATGGAAGTGAGAATCCTATTAACAGGAGATAAATTGGGGGTAAACTCAAAAGGAAAGCACCAAGATTAAGGAGGTCTAGGAAAAACTTCTTGCAGAAGATGGTACTTTCATTGAGATTTGAAGGAAGCTAGGGAAGCCAGGAGGTAGAAATGATGAGGGAAAGAATTCCAAGCATGGGAGACAGCTGGGGAAAATACATAAGAGTAAGAAGATGCAGGATCTTGTACAAGAAACAGGAAGGAGGATAATGTCACTGGATTGTAGAGTAGGTGGAGATGAATACTGTGTTAGAAGACTGGAAAGGTAGGAAGTAGGCAAGTTATGAAGGATTTTGAAAATTAAACAAAAGATTTTATTTCTGATCCTGGAAGTAATAGGGAGACAATGTAGTTTATAGAATGAGATTGGGGGGATATGATATGGTCAAATCTGAGTGTTAGGAAGATTGATTTGACAGCTGCTTACATAATAAGTACTTAAATACTGATTTGATTGAATTATTGATTGATAGAAAGAGTTGTAGGTGTAGAGAAAGCACAAATATTAAACCCTATTTAATATTTCAAAGATGAGCTGAAGAAAGCTGTTGTCCTTTGCCATATATACTGCTATCTCTGCTGTGTCAGGGACAAGGAATATAGGGATGGGGTTTTTAAAAAGCTTTCTTTGAAATATTTGCTTGTGACACTTTGGGCAGTGGAAGTAAAAATCAGGTCTTTTTTATTTGACGTTGTTGAAACTTCAGGGTACATTTTTAAACACAGCATGGGGATCTGGAGTCTCACAACTCCAGGGAAAGTCAAAGGAATCAGAGGCTCTCACGTGCACACATACATGCATATATACACACCTTTGAAAACCAGAAAGGCCTACTAAAGCACATCTACTAATATTCATCTGGCTGCTTTAATAGTTAAAATATTTTTAGTGAATTCACCTTGAAAACAGACCAAAGAATGCCTGTTTCTCCTTGCCCCACCTCCTTCCTTACCCAATTATGGCTCTGGTGCAGAGGAAGGGAACAAAGGACGAGATTTAACAGCCCACTCCACTTAACAAAAGAATCTGCATTCAAGAAGCTAATAAAGGCTCTCTTTAGTAATCTCTTGGTGAGAGGGGAAGGGGAGGGCTTGGGGAAAAAAATGTTTGGGGGATTTGGGGGGGGGGGTGCAGGAGAATAATACATTTTTAGTGGCACAGAAGAAAAAGCACCAACTCTGAAATCAGAAGACCTAGGTGCATATCCCATCTCTAACAATTAACCTGTATGACTTTGGGTAAGTTGATGGATTTGCCTATCTAGTCCTCACTTTCCTTGTCTATAAAATGAGTGAGTATGAGGGTAACAGATCGCCTCTGAGGTCCCTTCCAGCTCTCCAACTATGATCCTACAATTCTCTAAAGTTCTGCATTCCCTTCATTATATTGAGGTGAAGTGGGATGCTGAAGTGAGTTCAAATGAGAGTTGTTTCCAATTAGATATCCAATCATCAAATCGAGCTAAGCATGACAGATGTTTATCATTCACACTTTACTCCCTTCATTATCTATGTGCGCTATTTCACTGGCCCCTCAAGCTGAATAGAACTTAGTCAACATTGAAACAAACATTCCTTCTGCTATCATGATAAATGTAGGCAAATGGACCTATCCATGACTGAATTCAAGAAGCAATTCCAGGGGGGAAAAAAGCCTGATTGTTGCTGCAAAATACTTGTACAGAAAATAAAACTACATATGCAAAACTAATAGTTCCACACCTCAGTTTGACAGGATTTTCAATAAAGATGGCTAGAAAAGCATATAATAGTAAGATAATATCCCAAATGCATAATAATCTCAGGGAATCAGGAGAGATGATTATAAACCACCCACTTGATAATGCAGAATATCATAATTTATTCCAGTAGCTCATTTCCTCCCCCCTCGACAACATTTCTGCTTTACCAAACTGAACATTAGTAGCCTTCAAATGTTAGGATATTATTTCAGATTCAAGAACTCACAATAAGAATCATGAAAATACATGTATTTATAAGCATATCCATTCATTTTCATACTGTATGTATATATAGTCAACTGTTAAATCTCCTAAGTGACACAGGAATAGAGCATTGGACTAACAGTCAGAAAACACAAAATGCAAATCCTGCAGCAGATAATTTACTAGATGCCAAGTTCCTTAACTTCTCTCTCAACTTTCATGTCCTCATCTGAAAAAATGAAGGGGCAGGATTTCATGACCACTTAAGTACCTTCCAGGTCAAAATATCTGAACCCATGATTTGGGAATCATTCATGGAAAATGTGAAATTCCAACTTATCTTCTCCCTCTCTCCTAGAATACTTTTGAACTTCCTCCCAACCACCATCAATGTTATGTGATTAAAGAACTCATACTCATTTTAATATTAGATTAAACAAAAATTAATTAGAAAGATAAATCTTCTGGATCAGGAAACACACACACACACACACACACACACACTCACACACCCCTAAGTCAAGTAATCATGCCATATTGAAGTGGGCTATTCTAAACAGGAATATAGATACTAACAGCTTATAGAGATAAATAAACACAACAAAATGAACTCTTGATAATGAGAGCCTCTATTCTGGGACTAAGAGGTCACATTTTCATAAACCAGAGAGGTAAGCAGTTTTTCCATTAAACTTCAGCACCTTCACTATAAACAGTCAATGATTTAACTCCAAAACTCCAAGTTTATTTTTGAAGTAAACTTTATGTTCCATGTAGTGTGTATGTTTGAGAAAGCTTTTAGGCTTTGGGAATTAATGTTCATGTAGGAGATGTACTTTGTGAACAAGGAAATACCCTCTGAGGTGTGACCTTCAAAATTTGATGGATCTGTGTACACTTGATGGCTCATATTTCAATGGGACTGCTGATGTGAAGTCCAAGCTAGTACAACCAGGTTTCTAAACTGCAAATTAGTGAAATTTACCCCAAACAAAAACTAATAATTGCTAGAATGATTTTTATGTGAAGATGTGAAATTGTAAACATGAAACACTTTTCAGTATAATGCATTCAAAAACCAAATGTAAATGATTTGTTAAATTATCTACTGCAACTTTTAGGATAATTTAACTAGAGCATCTATTTGGGGTAGATAATTGAGAGTTTATTATAATTATAATTATAGAAACAAGAACAAGAAGAACTTGATGATTATCTTATCCAATGCCCTGACTGTACACAAGAAACTAAGATTCAAAGACATTAAGTGGCATTCATTAATTCAACAGGCATTAAGAGCCTACTGTGAGCAAGGCACTGTGCTTTTGTTATTTAATTGTTCAGGTGTATCTGACTTTTCATGACCCCATTGACTTGTCCATGGGGTTTTCTTTGGCAAAGATGCTGGAGTTGTCATTTTTTTCTTCAATGTGTCTCTATGTTACAGATGAAAAACTGAGGCAAATTAGTAATAAGCCCAGGGTCAACACAACTTCAGACTTTGTATATCTTATCTGGTCTAGTAAGAAGGAAGTCAAACACAGAAGTTTTGTTGGCAAACACAAGCTATTATGGAGGGTGGGAAATGTTGGATCTTGCTGAAAAAAATTGGTTAATAATAACAATCTATATTAAACTAATTATTTTTTAGAATATCTGGTTGACAGAATTAAAACTGTTTTCCTCAAGCCATTTTGTACATGTAGACATGTCTTTACATGTGCAGTACATCTATATATTTATTTGAAATAAGGAAAACAAAGGAGTACATCATGTTTGTTATCAGAAAATACACAAGGAGACAGTTATCCTATGATACCAGCAATGTCTTATTATCTATCAGTACAATTGAAATCATTTAATGTTCCTGACCATCATTTTTTTCACCTCTATAAAATGGGTATGATAATATTTTCATTAATTCCTTCATGGGGCTATGGAGAAAAGCTTTTTTGTAAATGTTAAAGCGTCATTTAATGTCAACTATTGATACTGTCATTAGTGTTACCATCATCATTGCCACCATTACTGTTATCTTATTTTTTTCTTATCATTTTGTTAGGATTCAGATAGATCTGAGGGGTCTTCTATCTGCCCCCCTGTGCAGAGAGTCTACTACTATTCCTGCTATTGCCTCCTAGCCAGCTCTTCAGATGATAGGACTTCAGACCACAAACTTGGGCCTTCCATCTCCTGCTGTATCCAACAAGGAAAAGCTGCAAGGGGCCAGGGCAGGTATCTCCCATCTGCCCCAAGGCAACCACTTGCATCTCTAACAGCACAAGAAAACTTCCTACCTCCTGTGCCTTCAAGCTGTAGTCCAGACTTCCTCGACCATGCTCCAGCTCTTAATCCTGAAACTTCATTCCAGTTCTAGAATTCCTACATTAGAAATATATTGGGACCCCTGGGGCCTTTCTCTCTGACTGGTTGGCTCCTCCCAGAACCTCTATTTAACAAGGTCACCCAGGTTATGCAAGCCTCATTGTTCCCTTGGCTACACTCCGGATTTTCTCTTCCATGGCTCCATGCTGGATTCCCTTTCCCTCCCCTTCCCTCGCCCCTGTCTTTTCAGCTTCCTTTTAGGAATTGTCTTCCCCATTAGAATGTAAGTTATTGTCTTCTTTTCTGCTTATGTTTGTATTTCCTCAACTGCTATATAGTAAGCACTTAAAAAAGATTAGTTGACTGACTGACAATTTCCCTGAAAGCTCTTTGGAACAACTCCAGTACCAGACTAGATAATAAGAATAAGGACCTCATTTCACCCACTCAAGGTTAAAAGGTTTTGCCTCTAAGACCCTCTATTTTGAAAGCTGTTTCATACGTGTATGTGGAGATTATGGGTATTTGTAAGGCAAAATCTATTTTCAAATTATCTAAAAATTTTTATAGATGGATATTTTGACTTAAATTCTAGACAATAGCTGTCTGTAATGGTGTTCTAGCTCAGTAAAGTTAATTTCTTGGATCCTCAAAGATATTTGGGTGGATTGTATTCATAGCACAGGGAATTCTTCTGTTACTTTATAAAGGATTGCAAATTTCTAGCCATCTTTGTCTTTCTCAATGTTCAATAGATGATAATGTTTTCAAAGTGCAGCGACATTGAACATTTTCCACCACTTTGATAAATGATTAGCATCTGTCAATATGTCCAAGCTCCTTAAGAATAAACTTTCTATAATTTCTAGTGGCAGCGACCAGATCATTAATCACTATGATAAACCTCTTTATTTAAAAAAACGAGTCTTCCAGATGGCCATTTATTTGATTTTTCTTAGTCAACATGTTGGTTGGATTTGTATTGATATAAACCATAAAAATTCAATCTTTTCATTCCATTTTTGGATCTCAGCTATTTCATAGAGTCCATCCAAAGATAAAAATTTTCAGTTGTATTTGACAAATTCAATGGTAAATATCTGTTCTCAGTCTTTAGTATTGCTTGGGGAAGTAGTCTGTTTGTTTCAAATGTATTTCTAGACATTTTAAATCTGTTTATGATGTGCTCTAAGAACATCTGTCAATCCCCTAATTCCTTTTTTGTGGAGGTAGTATTCATCTTTCTATGGCTGTCTTTGATATATTCTGTTTTCCTCTAGCATTGTACAGTTTTTTGTTTGGACACCTCCTAGATCTATCATCATCCATTTTACCATGACAAAAGAATGTTAAGACTGGTACTGTGTGAGCTTTAATTATTCCGAATGCATTCTTCCTGTTAAACTCATATTCAGTGCTTTCCTCAATTTGTCACTTAACAAAACAATCCCAACATATTCAATTACAACTTTCTCTTCCATAGTCTTATGCTTGCTGTGTCTCACCTAGAAAATTATTTTTATCTCCTTCATCCACTGGTTTGCTCTGACCTCTGTATTCATGCTAAAGACTGCCTCTAATCTTCCTTGGTACACATGAAAATGTTTATGTTTATCCAGTCCAAATGACATTTTTATATTGTTACAAAAAGTTTCTATGAGATAAGGTAGCTATTTAATGTGCTTTTCAGTGGAGCCTTATAACTTAATATCATCCATTTACTTCAAATGATTAACATGATGTTTTGGTATGACTCCTTTAACTTAAAAGCCATACTCAGTTGTTGTCTTTTTTTTTTTCAGAAGAGATAATGCATTTAGAGGTGGGCAAATCATGGCAGACTTAAACTCTTACCCTGAATATTACGTGTTTTATGTCAATGACTCTTAACATTGTTGTATTGTTGATGTTTTAAAAAGAGAAGTTTTCTATATGGATATAAAATATATTCTCACTTTGTCTGGATCACTTTTACATATTTGTGGAACATGACCAAGTCATGAGTACAGAACTGAATCAAAGATTTTGTGATAGTCAAGAAAGGTACATAAATGATATGGTGCTTTATGGTAGTTTTTTCAATAATCACTAGATCAATAATGAGTTATTCTTCTTTAATTATTTATTTATTTGTTTACTTTTAGTTTATAACATTCAGTTCCACAATCCCTTGAGTTTCAAATTTTCTCCCCCTCTTTGTCCTCCCTGTTTCCCCCCTCCCCCATGGCGGCATGCAACCAAATATAGGATCTACAAATATCTTCACATTAAACAATAATGAGTTATTCTTTACAACACTGGGACTTTGGACTGAGGAGCTACACTGTTAGAACTATGATTACCAACCAGGCTCTATGCTCCAGAGTTTGTAGCCCTCTTTAGGGAATTTTGACCTTTTAGCATTGGTTCAGATTGGAGGAAAGAGAGCTAATGCACAGAAAGGGGGAAAAGAGCCACATGAGATTAGTGAGGCAGGTTTGGTACCTGCTACTTAGTCCAATCCCCTTGTTTTACAAATAAGGAAAGTAAGACCAAAGAGGGGAAATGACTTCCCAAGAGTCAAAAGTGGTATAGTCAGGATATGAATTCCAGTCTTCTTTATTTTAAAATCAGTAACTCTTCCACTATACCACATTTCCAAAGATTTGTACCTTGGACAGATATGAAAGCTACAATAAGGAAACAGTTTATGCACTCAGATCAGGCTTCTACACATAAAATCATTCATTCATTTAGCTTCTCCCACCATAGACAACATCCTTTCTGCTACATTAAGAAAGGATTAAGAACTGGGATTTGGAAGTAGCATTGGACTGTAGAAAAGGAACACAGATTAGCATTTCCTATCCATGTTTCCAGCTAACTAGGTGGTACAGTGCTTAGAGAACTGGCCTTAGGACCGGGAAGACTCACCATCATGAGTTCAAATATGGCCCCTGACACTTACTACCTGTGTGACCATGGGCAAGTCACTTAACCCTATTCACCTCAGTTCTTCATCTATAAAATGAGTTGAAGAAAAAAAATGGCAAACCACGCTACTATTCTTGCCAAGAAAACCCCCAAATTGTGTTTGGACACTACTGAAAAGAGCCAGCAATAAAAATTCCTGTTCCCAATATAGTGTTTAAAAAAAGAAAAAGTCTGCCCCCTCCAAACTACATAGAATTATGTTTGTATGTGTTTATGTGTGTGTTTGTCCAAGAGCTATTGAAAATAAAAGGAGGTTCAGATTAAAGGGGAAAGTCCAGTTTCCTTGAATGTATCCATAGAGAATATATTTGGGCAAAATTTTGACTTTTGAAATGGTGAGCGTTATTTTAAAAACCACTTATAAAAATGATCTGTATGTGTTTGGGGTAAAGCTGTCAAAAAGCTGGCATACAAAGTTCATGACTCCTGAAGATCTCTTCTCTAAAACAAAGCTGGGGTAAGCAGCAGATCTCTGGATCTTAAGCACTGGGAAAAGTATGTCATCTCTCTGCACACTGGAACTTCCCTTTCAAGGGAAAGGATAATCTGAAATGAGAAGAGGTGGGTGGGAATATTTGAGTTACTTTGCAGAGGCGATAATCAGCTGTCATTACAAAGTGCTTTGAGTGGAATGGCTTAGCACCAGCCACAGGATGTTATTAAAACCGGATACAAGAGGGAAAAGCTGGAGAATGAGAGAAGAAAATTAAGGCAAGGGGAGAATTGCCACAGAGAAGAAATCAGCTACTAAAAATCTAGTAATAAGAACTGGTTCATAAATTTAGAACTAAAAGGAGCCTTGGAAGGAAGGAGGAGGAGCCTCATTTTTACAGAAGAGGAAACTGAGGCCCAGAGAGGTTAAACGAATTGTCCAAGGTCACACAGCTAGCAAATGAGAAAGGCAAGAACTGACTCCAAAGCCAGTGGTGTTTCCACTGTGCAATACTGCCCCTCACATTAGTTTGTGAAGTACTTTGCTCACATCTCTCCCAGGAGGAAGACAGTGCAAATACAGTCTTCATTTGATGAGGGAAACTGAAGCTCAGAGAAATAAAATGATTTATCCTTCATAGTGGTTGTCAGAGTCAGGAGCCCCTCAATGCTCAGTGGAGAGTACTAGGCCTGGAGCCAGAGAGACCTGAGTTCAATTCCAACCTCAGACACTCAATTGATTATGATATATATCTGATGCCATACTGTCTGAGTCAAAAGTCTTAGGTAAACCCAAGGGTACATTAAGTCCATTAAACACCAGCTCGTTTCAAGGTAAGACAAACCACCTTTGGCAGTTTAACCATTTTTTCACCAGTTTTGCTGGGTCTAAGGCTGACTTTTTAGTTTTGAGGCTGACTTCTCTGAGTCTACTTTCAGCATTGACAGAGAGAGAGTACCTATTCACTGAAAGGCAAAATGATTGTGAGCCCCCAGAGCCTTATTTTTTCATGTTTACAAAGCTGATGATCTGTTTGCCACAAAAATATTCTGTGGTGGCCAAATAGTGTAAAGTGTGATTCATTGTCAACCTGCTCACTGAAAGAGTAAAGAAAGTCTATTAAGACATAGCAACCAAAACTTTCAGTGCCAGAGTTCTACCACAGATAGATACTGAATGTGAAACATCTAATGTGGTGCCAGTAGTAATAGTAGTAGTAGTAATGGTGGTGGTGGTGGTGGTGGTAGTAGTGGTGGTGGTAGTAGTAGTAGTAGTAGAGGTGGTGGTAGTACTAGTGGTAGTAGTAGTAGTATGCATGTTTATTATATTGCAATAATAACACCTTTATTAGGTCAAAAATTATTCCAAAAGGAGACCCCATCGGGATGCAAACTCTATAATTACACATTTATTATTATTAAAATAATTAATAATAACTAATATTTTTATTACATTTTAAGGTTTAGAAATCATTTTACAAACATTATCTCATTTGATCCTCACAATAACCCTGAGAGACACATGCCAGACACTGTGGTAGGCATGGAGGAGAAAACAGTCCAATCTAAGAGCTTACATTCAACTGAGTGAATCAAGATATCCATAGATAAGCTCTCTAAAATATATAGAAACATACAAAGCAAGGCCAGGGAAGAGGGGAGGAGCCTTAACAGAGCTAGGTAGAGAGCACCAACAACCAGGCAGAAAAAGAAAGCCTTCTTGTCCTTCTGCCTCAGGACAGGTTCCTACCATCCTATCTCCACACCTAGAACTTGAGCTATATCTCTTCTGTGAGTTGGTATCTCCAAGATGGGGACCACAGACTGCATCTCAGTAAGGATTTGTTAGGAGACTAACGTGTAATCTGAGAACATTTACACAAAATATCCTGTCATCTCCCTGCTCTTTTTGCTTTTCCCCTTACTATTATTTCCAGTATTTGTGTTTGATAAGCGCTATGATCACCATTACAATTCATCTTTTCCCCCTCCTTCTGGTAAAGTATAGTCATAATTCCAAGTTCATGATTTCCCAGCCTGCCAGCTCTATAGAGGAGAACAAGGTCTCAGGTGTTGTAGGAGAACATCACATTGGCATGGCCTCTACCTTATATGCAATAGAGAAATACAAGGTATATTGAGACTGATGATGAATATGTATTGGGTGACCTCATGCATAGGGGCTAAGTCTCTATAGAACTGTTTAAGGCTGGATGGGAATGAACTAACCACGGCAATATGAACTGAACAACTGCTTTAATTTTTGGAATTATCAAGGGGAAAAAATTGTTTTATTCACTCTTTTTCTCTATTTTTGGCCAAACCCCACTATTGACCATGGCCCATTTTCATGGCCTGTAATGACTAGTGATCTATAAACAAAATGTCCCAGTGGCTTGTCTATCTAAAAATAAAGCTGAAATGTATATGAATCCTCAAAGTTTGCAAATCACTGTACATACTTTATTTCATTTAGTCCTTGTAATAATCCTGTGAGGTAGGCAGCACAACTACTTTTTTTAGTGCAACTGTTTTTAATCTTCATTTTACAGATAAGGAAACTAAGGCTTAGATTTGTCCAAGGTCAAAAGTTAGTAAGTGCTAAATCTAGATCTCAAACCTAAGTCATCTGATTCCTAGTTCAGAACATTCTTTCAACTCCATCAGGTTATAGTTCTACTAAATCTGCTAGAATTTGGAGGTAGAGAAAGATTTTTTTTTTTAAGTAGGTCAAAAAGTATTTCAAAGAGCAGCACCCATCAGATTGCAGACCATAATTACTTGTGCCATGCTAGCAAACTCATGACCCAATTTCTCTTTGTTGAGACAAATATGTGAAAAATCCATAATGAGTGTCACAAAAAGACTTCAGGTTTCAAATTCCCAATTTTTAGACCAAATTTACCCTCCCCAACCTCATGTTTCTTAGATGGAATGGATGAATTTGATACCCCTAATAGTCTTCAGTCACTCTTAACCATAGAATTATAGAATCTAGGAGCAAGATGGGGCCTCAGAGGCCATTCGGTCCAACAAGTACACTGACTAGAATTCCTTCTACAATAACCCTTAAAAGTCATTCAGCCCTTTCCTGAAGACTTCTGATGTAAATAAACCCATTACCTCCCCCCATCTCCCATTCCACTGTTTCAGTTTGTTCCCTTGTGGTGTTTTTTAATGTTTTATCATTGCTCTCTGTTTTTATCTCATTCCTTTCCCAATAACTCTACCTCCTACTTCTCTGCCATAGACATATAACAACAACCTAAGCAGACGCTTGGATCTGACAATATGTGCAATATTTTATACCTATAGTCCCTTCCTCTTCCTTCTCTATTTAGAGGAGAGTTATATGTTTCCTCATCAGGCCTCTGAAACAAAGATTATATATTGCATATAACTTGATTATTGATGTCTCAGTGTTCTTTTCAATTTCACTTTCATAGTGTGTGTGTGTGTGTGTGTGTGTGTATATATATATGTA
>CM053590.1:116580269-116596002 GCA_028646515.1 Pseudochirops corinnae
TAACTTGATTATTGATGTCTCAGTGTTCTTTTCAATTTCACTTTCATAGTGTGTGTGTGTGTGTGTGTGTGTGTATATATATATGTATATATATATACATACATATATATATTTCTCCTGGTTCTGCTTTTTTCACTCTGCATTAGTTGATTCAAGTATTCCTACATTCCTCTGAATTCTGCACTTGTCACTTCATGTGGAGTAATAATATTCAGGCAGAGAGGTGGATTGTGAATAGAGCACTGGGCCCAGAGGCAAGAAGACCTGACTTCAAATCTAGCCTGGGACTCTTAATAGCTGGGTGACCTTAGGCAGGTCATTTACCCTCAGTGTTCTGATCTGATAGGGATGATCAAATAGGGATGATGGATAACAGTACCTATTTTGTAGAGTTGTTTTGAGGATAAAAGTTTTTTGCAAACTTTAAAACACTCTGTCAATGTTGTGAGGCTCGAATGAGATCACAAGCGCTTAGCCCAACATCTGGCACATAGTAAGCCCTATGTTAGCTCTCATCATCGTCACCGCCATAATATTCCATTATGTTCATATCGCATAGGTTTTTAGCCACTCCCCCCTTGTCGATGGGTATCCATTTTGTCTCCGTTTTTGGGTAGCCCTAATTGTATGGGAGCTCCTCCTTGTATAAAGCCGACCTCTGCCTTTCCTTAAGCCCATCGCTCCTGTTGCTTTTCTCTGAGACCAAATAGAATTTATCTGATCTAACCCTCCTTCCACGTGATAGTCTTTTGAATATTTGCAAGCAGCTATCATGTCCCTGTTAGGGGCAGCCAGGTGACAGAGTGGGCAGAGCACTAGACTTGGAATCAGGAAGACTCATCTTCATGAGTTCAAATCGAGCCTCAGATACCTTCTAGCTGTATAACCCGGGGCAAGTCACTTAACCCCATTTGCCATTTGGAGAAGGAAATGGAAACTATTCCAGTATCTTTACCAAGAAAACCCCAAGTAGGGACACAAAGAGTCAGGCACAACTTAAAATGACTGAATAAAATTATGTCCCTCTTAGCTTTCTCTTCTCTAGGCTGAACATTCCCAGTTCTTTCAACCAATCTTCATAGGAGCTCAAGGTCCTTCACCATCCTGTTCAGCCACCTCTTGATGCTCTCCAGCTCATCTAGATCCTGATGACTCTAGAGGAGAGAGTGAAGCTGCTTACCTTACACAGTCCTTCCTCACTCAAATCAAAATCAACTGCAAGTCTTGTCATCATTTCCCTGATGCCAAGGTCCTCCAAAAACCAAGGACAAACCAACCTGTGAGTAGATTGAACTGCCTGAATGAGGACCCAGCTAGTTAGGTAACTCAGCTCATCCTCTCCCTGTCCCTCTCCCTTTCCTTCTCCTCTCCAAAGGAAGGTAAATTTTGATGGCCAGAAGCTGCCCATTTAACTTGGGGTTTACTAGCTAAGATTCCTTCCTTCCTTCCTTCCTTCCTTCCTTCCTTCCTTCCTTCCTTCCTTCCTTTCTCCCTCCCTCCCTCCTTCTGTCTCTTTCTCTCTGTCTCTGTCTCCGTCTCTCTGTCTCTATCTCTTTCTCTCTCTCTCTTTTTCATTCTTCCTTCTTTCACAAAACCTCAAAACTAGTTCTCTCTGAAGCTCATAGATTGGACCACAAGAGGTCCTTGCCCAAGCTCCACTTAATGGCTGTAAGTGGGCCCACCTCGCTTAGAGTGAAGGCCAATGGTAACTTTCTCTTTGGAACAGCAACCTTGAGAGTCTTCCTCTCCCAGCCTGATTTTTTTTTCTTTTCCTTTTTTCTAATTAAAGGGGCCATCCCTTGACTCACTTCTTAAAGAGATCTATTCACTGAATGGGTGTTACCTCACTCTAAGTGAGTACCTGAAAAGCCCTTAATCTAAAAGGATCAGGGTCTCCCAATGCATCCTGGGCCATCTCCAGTCATCCTGATGAATATCTGGCCACTGGACCCAGATGACTCTGGAGGAGGAAGTGAGGCTGGTGACCTTGCACAGCCCTACTTTGCGCAAATCAAAGTCAACTACAAGTTATATTATCATTTACCTGATGGCCCTCTTTGAAAACAAACCACAAACAAAAGCCCAGGTCAGAATACAATATTCCAGATATAAGCAGAACAGTACAGAACATTAGATTATCACCTCCCTAGCAAAATAATCACAATAGTGAGGCAAGTGAAATGCTTGCCCTGCGCACAGAAAGATAAAGGGAGCAGGTATCCCTGTATCCCAAGCATACTTTGCCATTAGAATGGAGAAAGTACCATTTGACATTTTTGTCTTGGGTGCAAGGTTAGCTGGTTATGGAGCTGCTCCCTCATAGAACCATGGAATCTGAAGCTAGAAGGAGCCCTAGAGATCACATAGTCTATTGCCCTTGTTTTATAGATTAGAGCACTGAGGCCTAGAGAAATTCAATGTAACCTTCCTTGAGGTCACACAAGTAGTAAGTGGTCAGAGTCCTCCAACTTCAGATCAAACACACTTTATGCTATACCTCACCTCCTCTCTCAACACTATGACTCACCTAATGAGACCTAACATCAATTTACAAAGCATGGCCTCAAAATTACCAAGGCAAGTGCCTGCTGGAACCAATGAGGCCCTTTAAATCTAAATCGCTGGTCAAAGAGGGTAGGAATGAACAGTTAGAATTAAACTGCTCAAGACTAAAAAGGGGCAGCTGTTACAACCACTTCCAGAGAGCTCTGCCATATTCCATCTTACTTCCTGGCATTGCCAGTCTGGGGCGGTATCAGCCTGGCTCAGAGACCTGGCATCTATTGATCATTATTAATCCTTAAATCTACCCTGGAATCTGTCCAGCCCACTTAGGAACGATGCTTTGCTAGATCTGGAGTTTGCTTCCTGGTGGCTGGGTTTTGTTTCTTGGACACAGGCTTCCTGAACACAACCTTGGAACCTTAGACTACATATTAAATGTCTCCATTCTCAATCTGCTAGCTGCTAACTTGGATGAGCCTTCTGAATCACACCCAAGCCTGGCCCTGAACCTTTAACCGTTCTGGGCCAAATTAACAACTATGAGATGATAAATCTCAGCTGCTGCCATCTGAACCAGAACCAACACTGACAATAGTAACCACTGCATTGACCATCCTCCTGCTTCTTGAGCAACTTCTCACTGGCAGAGAGCAACGTAGGCCTATTATTCTATTAGTAGTTAGTTTAGTCTATTAGCTACTAAGATACAGGTAAGGAAGGAGTTTTTGCAATTAGAGCACAACTGAGAGAAGATTACTCTATTACTAATTATTACTAATTACTCTATTAAAAGTTAGACTAATGTATAGCTTACAATATATGGCTGATATTCTATCCCCAAACATGGTCAACTAGATGTTTTCTAAAGGGTTTTTTTCCCCATTTAAGTGGATTTCCCTATTAGTACAATCAGAGTAGCAGAAGGATTGGGAACTCCTTGTTAATGTTAAATACCCAAAGATACTTCCTAGTTCTAAGTGAGTCAGTCAGTCAACTAGAATTTATTAAGAACTAAATACATGTCAGATGCTGTGCTAGAGTTACAAAAAAAAAAAGAGGCAAAAATGAGGGAAAAAAAAAACCAGTCCCTGCCTTCAAAAAACTTAAATTCTAATGGGAGACTCAACATGCAAATAACTAGGTTCATTTATACAGATAGGATAAGGGTCAACTCCTCATATCCCCCCTTCTTCCTTTTCTCTGTTATATTGCTGTTACTCTTTTTTCTGCCCTGGGTCCCTCTCCCCCAAATCTCCCACAAAATGGAAGCCACATTTTCTACCTCTTCCTACATACTGCTCTTTCTGGAATGAGCACACAAGTTCCCTTTAAGTATTCTAAGGGTTTTTTGCTGTTAATAACTGCAAGGGAACACATAGAGATTTAAAATAACAAACAAAAGGGGAAAGTTGCAAGAAGTCTTAAAAATTTATAGGAGGACATTGTCCTATTCTTTTATGAAAAATTAAAGTGAAGCTGGGCCTTGATTTTTCTCAGCTTCCCCTATTCACTAGCATCTTTTTTCTTGGAGCCAGTCTGACCCTGATTTTGTCTGGGTTGGATGTTAGATCAAGTTCTTGGGCTTCCAGCCAAGATAGATTTGGGTTGGATTGGTTCCTGGGATTCTCAGTGCCTTTTAGAACCTACTTTCTAGGCTTATATCCAGGTCTGGGGCCCCTGCTTGAGGAAGTCCCTTTCCTTTCTGACCCTAAAGATTCCTCCCCCAAGTCTGACTAGCAGGCATCAACCCGGCACTTGTCTGCTTCGGTGTAATTGGAGGTTTAGATGACTCCAGAGACTGGGAAGTCTTATCTTACCCCTTCATTCGTTTCACTCTACCTGTTTGTTTGTTTTTTTTCTGAGAAGTGATTTTTTTTTTCCCCCAAGAGTCATAATTAGGATTTTAGCACTTATAGCAAATCCATTTTGAGGAGTGGGATGTCTAAGATGTGAAACCATTGTAGTGTTTTCTACATAGTTGAGGCAGACTGGAAAGAGAGACTGTTATTGAGGAACTATAAGAGCAGGGTATTTTAAAAGAGCAGGGGTAGGGGCGTGGAAGGAGCGGGGGATGAAGGAAAAAGCTGTTAGTCAAATACTGAACTTATTGGGAGGAGGGGGCTGAGACCAGGGGTCCCCAGATGACAGCAATAAGAATGTGAACCAATAGAAGTGAACTTCAAAGGAAGAGAGTGGGCTGCTTAAGAAAGATGTTTTGGAGGAAATTCTAAAAGTGGTCATGCGGGCTAAGAATTATGCCAGCTCCTCCTCCTGGCCTCATGTATGGGGGATGTGAAAGAAGTAGCTTACTTTAGAAAGTGTGCCAAACATCACTAAGGAGTCTTCAGAAAAATGCTAAGTTATAGGGAGCACAGGAAAATGGAAGATCATAGATTTTTGTTAAATTAATTTATTTATTTTTAGTTTTCAATATTCATTTCCGCAAGATTAGGATTCCAAATTTTCTCCCCATCTCTCATGTTCCCCTACTCCAAGATGGTGTGCATTCTGATTACCCTTTTCTCCAGTTTTCCCTCCCTTCTATCATGCCACCCCTCTTATCCCTTTCCCCCTTATTTTCTTGTAGGGCAAGATGGATTTCTATACCCCACTGTCTATATATATTGTTTACTATTTGCATGTAAAAACAATTTTTAACATTTGTTTTTAAAACTTTTGAGTTACAAATTCTCTCCCTTCTTCCCTCGCCACCCAGCCTCATTAAGAAGGCAAGCAATTCAATATATGTTATACATGTGTAGTTATGCAAAACACTTTCATAATAGTCATGTTGTGAAAGACTAACTGTATTTTCCCCCATCCTATCCCACCTCCCACTTATTCTATTTTCTCCTTTGACTCTGTCCCTTTTCAAAAGTATTTGCTTCTGATTACATCCTCTTCCAATCAACCCTCTCTTCTATCACTTCCCCCTTAACCCCTTCTCCCTTACTTTCCTGTAGGGTTAGATACCCAATTGAGTGTGTATGTTATTCCTTCCTTAAGTCTAATCTGATGAGATTAAGGTTCACTCATTTCCTCTCACCTCCTCCTTCTTTCTCTCCATTGTGAAACCTTTTTCTTGCCTCTTTTATGTGAGATAATTTACCCCCTTTCTATCTCTCCCTTTCTCCTCCCAATATATTCCTCTCTCACCTCTCTTTTTTATGTTTAAATATAATCCCTTCATATTCAACTCACTCTCTGCCATCTACCTATCTGTCTATCTATCTATCTATCTATCTATCTATCTATCTATCTACCTATCTATCTCCTCCAACCACCCTAATATTGAGAAAGGTCTCATGAGCTACAAATATCATCTTCCCATGTAGGAATGTAAATAGTTCAACTTTAATAAGTTCCTTATAATTTCTCTTTCCTGTTTGCCTTGTCATGCTTCTCTTGATTCTTGTATTTGAAAGACAAATTTTCTATTCAACTCTGGTTTTTTCATCAAAAATGCTTGAAAGTTCTCTATTTCATTAAATGTTCATTTTTATACTCATTTTTGCTGGGTAGATGATTCTTCGTTTTAATCCTAGCTCCTCTGACCTCCAGAATATCATATTCCAAGTCCTTTGATCCCTTAATATAGTGGCTGGTAGATCTTGTGTTATCCTGATTTTATTTCCACAAATAGTTGTGGAAATTGTTTCTTTCTGGTTGCTTACAATATTTTCTCCTTCACCTGAAAACTCTGGAATTTGGCTACAATATTCCTAGGAGTTTTCTTTTGGGGATCTCTTTCAAGAAGCAATCAGTGGATTCTTTCAATTTCTATTTTCCCCTCTGGTTCTAGAATATCAGTTCAGTTTTCCTTCATAATTTCTTGAAAGATGATGTCAAGGCTCTTTTTTTGAACATGGTTTTCAGGATCTGTTTTCTAGGTCAGTGGTTTTTCTGATATTTCACATTGTTTTCTATTTTTTCATTCTTTTGGTTCTGTTTTCATGCTTTCTTGATTCCTCATAAAGTCATTAGCTTCCATTTGCTCCATTCTAACTTTTAAGGAACTATTTTCCTCAGTGAGCTTTTGGACCTCCTTTTCCATTTGGCCATTTCAACTTTTTAAGGCATTCTTCCCCTTGTTGGCTTTTTGGACCTCTTTTGCCTTTTGGGATAGTCTATTTTTAAAGGTGTTATTTTCTTCAGTATTTTTTGGGTCTCCTTCAGCAAGTTGTTGACTCATTTTTTCATGATTTTCTTGCAGCATTTGTATTTCTCTTCCCAGTTTTTCCTCTACTTCTCTTACTTGCTTTTCAAAATCCTTTTCGAGCTCTTCCATGGCCTGTGATCAATTCATATTTTTCTTGGACTTTTTTTTTACACTGTTTGCTCATCTTCCCAGCCAAATACTTGACTTTCTAGCTCTTCATCAGGGTAGGACTCTGGGGGTAGGGGTGGGGATGGGTGTACTGTCCCAGGCTTCAGGGGTTTTTTTATCAGCTGTTCAATACCCCACCATCTGTGGGTCCACAGTTCCAGAAGCAGCTGCTGCTCCTGCTTCTGATGGTGCTGCCTCCACTGCTACCACCACCTCCAACACCCTGGGGCAGGACCAGGACCCTAGCTGAACCATGCTCCTCCTTCTCCCAAGGTCCCAAAGAGTTTTCTCACTGACCTTCAATGTTGTCTTTGGAATTTGTGGCTTGAGAAACCTGGAAAATCCCACAGTTGCCAGCAATTCAGTCCTATGAGGCCTGCTCCAGCCCTGTCTGTGCCAGCTCAGCCCATGCCGAATGGTGCTCTACTCCTAACCTGGTTCAATAGACCCTTCCTGTTGTCCTTTCAGGTTGTCTTGGACTAGAGATTTGCTTCTCTTTGTCATTTTATGGGTTCTGTAGCTCTAGAATTTTTTTTAGAGTCATTTTTACAGGTATTTGGAGGGGTTTAGAGGAGACCTCAAGCAAGTCCCTACTCTTACTTTGTCATCTTGGCTCCACCCCAGAAGATAATAATTTTAGTGTTGGAGGGGACCTCAAAGGTGATCTATGCAACCCATTCATTTTATAGATGAGAAAACTGGTAAAAATCTAGATTTGAATTCAAGTCCCCTGGATTCCACAACAGAGAAGGGTCCAGGGGGTGGGAAAAATTGAGGACAGAAGAGATTAGGGACAGGAAAGAACCAGAGCTAAGTTTACCATGGGAGAAAGACTAAAAAAAAGGGCTGGAGATCAGTATGTCTCCCATTCCCCAGTGGGATTAGGGTCCAGTTCACTCTGTCCTGTCCCCATACACTGTCTAGGAGAGTGATGGTAATCATGAAATCCTGGAGTAACCTAAATCTCTCTCCCTCTTAGCTGTGAATGGACCAGGCCTATGCATTAGCCAGCACTGAGTAGGTGAATGGGGAAAAACTACTTCCCAATCCAGGGAAGAAATCATGGTCCTTCCCCCCTTTTTCCAGTACGCGTGGGAGCAGAGCCTGGGGCTGGGAGGGGTGGGAAGGAGGGAAGATGAATTCTAGCTCAGAAATTCACTGATTGGTTGTCAAGGCTCATTTTACCCTTAAATTACAGCTTGGTACTTTCAATTAATGTTCTTTTTGTTCAGTCATTTTTCAGTGATTCTTCATGACTCCATCTGAGGTTTTCTTGGCAAAGATACTGGTGTGATGCACCATTTCCTTCTCCAGCTCATTTTGCAGATGAGGAAACTGAGGCAAATAGGGTTAAGTGGCTTGCTCCAGGTCACACAACTAGTTAGTGTCAGAGGCCAGATTTGAACTCAGGAAGATGAGCCTTCCTGACTTCAGGCCCAGTATTCAATCCATTTCACCACATAGCTCTCCTATTTAATGTTCTAGTTATCATATAAGCGTAGCCCTTCTAGTTGTTCTACAGCCTTGTAGCTCCATTACCTATTATTACCATTACAAACTTCAATGGCAGACGTTAGCATTCTCTGGAACCAAGTTCCCCTATGGCCACTTGCCCCAAAATGCCAGACCCAGATTGCTTTCTCTATGTTAAAGCTTCTACCAGCTGTTGGACTTCCCACTAAGTTCCTGTACCTGATCTGAAGGGTGCCTCTGGTTCTCAACTCATTTGCAGAGTTGAAATGACAGAGATATAAGTTCAAAGAAACTATCATTCCTTCTCCATCTCAGGTAACCAGAACCCCTCTTCCCCCTCACCCCAGGTCTCTCTTTGATGATTCATCCCTCAGACCCTTGCCCAGCTCCAACAAGGGACTGTTTTGTTTTTAAACAAAATTCTATCTTTACAACTTTTACAGAATAAAAGCTACTTTAAACTTCTCACAGTTCCACAGTCAGTAATAGAGGGGTCATTTTGCCACAAACCCATATGGTTTTTATTTCCCTTCTCTTATGACTGAAAAAGGCATGAGATGCTTTATTTCAGGAAATCCCGGAATAGCTCTCTCCAAATGAGGATAGAGATACAGTTCAGAACAGAGAAGATTTGCTATTTTCTTCTTGACTTACTCATCTATCCAAAGGTAGTAGAGTTTCCCTGCAGTCTATGCAAGATCCTGACTGGTTTTGCCATGGCACTGTAGTACATAGATGACAAGTGATAAATCAAAATGGTGGAAGACTTACTATGTTTAGATTGTAAATGTGAATCTCCACAAGAGATTTGAAATCCCAAAGTGTATAGATCAGTTAACTGAAAGAACTGTGTCTCGTGGCCAGGATCCAAATTTGTCCACCCCTCAGGAGCAGCAGGAGAAAAAGAATTACAAATACTTCATGTTTCTTGCTTGAACAACAAAATAAAATATGACATCCCCACCCACTTGTGTTATATCTCTGGGAACAGGTTCCTAAAGGTACTGGTAATTGTTCCTATTACTAGAAAAATCATTGCACTAGCATCCATTAGATGTCTGCTCAGTGGTGTTAGGTGAGATTTCCAAATATACATTTGGGCTTATGTGTGAGGGAGTTCACAAAGAAACTCCTATCTAATAGTTTATTTTCACAAGTGATAAAGGAGAAAAATAATCTCGTATCTAACCAAACATTGCAAATTCTAAATAAATGAATATGGATAAAGAAAGGATCCTGTATTTATGTATTTCGCTGGTGTATACATTTTCTTTTCAAATAAGTCTTATGGATGCCCTCTCTTTTTATATCTCAGGAATTTCGAGATATTTCCCAACCCCACATGACCAAATTAATCCAATGTTGTGGCAAAAATAAAACAATCAAGCCAAATCACCTGATACAATAAGGCATTGTGGTGTAATAGAAAGAACCCTGGTACTGGAGTCAGAGGGCCTGGGTTCAAATCTCAGCTCTGATACTTACTAATCTGGGTGACTGAGGGCAAGTCCTTTAGTCTCCCTGTGCCTCAATTTCCCCATCTGTAAAATGAAAAGATTGGAATAGATTCTGAGTTCTCTCCCAGCTCTAGGTCATTGGTCTTCTGCCTATGTATGCAACATCCCACACCTATAGTTTCCCAGACTTTTTATTTAAAAGAGAGAGGAACTATAGTATCCATTCTGGGTGTACCATAGTGTACAAAGTGATGGGTCTGTAGTTAGGAAGCCCTCAATTCAAATCTGACCTTGGACACTAACTTTCTGTGTGATCTTAGGCAAGTCACTTAACCTCTGACTTCCTCAGTTTCTTCAACTGTGGGTTGTACAGTGTGTTCACGGAGGGCTGGTACCTCTGGTATAATGGTTGCCGAGCCCTTTTCAGGACTACTTTCCACCTTTGGTAACCACCTGTTTCACCCAACTCTCACCTATGATTCCAAGAAACTGTAGCATACACAGCAGCCACCCCCCAGTAAACTGTTTCGGCAGACAAGCTAACCCAGGCTGAGGGTAACCAAGGGATCTCAATCCCCTTGGTTGTGCCTACTCCAAGCATGTAAAGACTTCCCCTGGAGGGATGGCAGATAAGAACAATTTGTTCCAATGGCCATGAAGGCAGCTGAAGCAAGTGCTTGTGGAGCACTTAGAGCATGGTCAGACATCAAAGACGCCAAGGTCATCCACTGTATCTTGAGCCACCACCAGACATCTTGATTCTGTCCTGCCACTGGTCTATGATGAGTCTGGAGGAGAGAGTGAGGCCAACAACTTCATGCAACTCTGCCTCATTTACATCCAATTTGCACACAAATCAAAAGACATTACCCATGCCATTTTCTTCAACTGTAAAATGGAGATCATAGTAGCATGTCCTATCCAAGGTTATTATGAGGATCAAAAGAGATCATATTTCTAAAGTGCTTAGCACAGGATCTGGCTGTAGCACCAACGCCTTATTTACAACACTGATGGTAACTATAAATATACCTGCATTGTTCTCAATCACAAAATATAACAGACTCTCCATACATAAGACAGAAGCAAAATATTTATTCAGACACCAGAAAACCAAATCCCTACACCAGGAAACTGAATCCATCATAGCAACATAGATGTTAATGTACCACAATGTAGCAGAGAACCACACCATCCTCTAGCCTTCCCACAAACCAACACAAGACCAATATTTACTCACAAGTCTATCTGTTTCCCTCAGAAGTGTCCTCTTCTCCCAACCATCTCGCTTACTCTGACTCCCAGCTTCCTGTGGGCTCTGCTCTACCCTTCAGCAAACTCCTCCCATCACATGTGATTACATTCAGCCTATTAGGGGGCAGAGCATATTTTCAAAGCAGGAAACGTCTTCAAATTCCCTTAGGCTTGTTAAGGAGCAGGGAAGATCTTCAAATTTCCACTACCATTACACTGGTGCACAGTAGAGACTTAATAAATGTTTATTCCATTCCACTTCCACATGCGTCAAATTATGCATATTGGATCAAAATTTAAGTTTACCATGGCTTCTTCTTTTTGTTCACTTCAAATGTACTTGATACAGCCAAGGATCACTCTGAGAGATGCTTCAGTGTGCCTCAAACACTCAAAATCAGTCCCAGGGATTGCTTTCCTGTAACTAAAACTGATTCTCATCATTTGACTTCTCAAACCATAACAGAAACTAAGTTAGAAGGTAGACAGTTCCTCATCCTAGTAATGAAAGTCTTTTGGATACCCTGTACCATCAGGACAACTTAATCATTTGACACCTCCTCCCCACCTTTCCACTCTTCTCACAGCTTACACTGAACCCCACAGTCCCATGTACCTTTCCACGTAGATTTCTTGTGGTTCCTCAAAAAAAACTGTGGGCATCTTTGGTGATTGTCTTCCACTCTTGGAATGCTCTCCTTCCTCATCTCTACCTCCTGTCTTCCTTCAAGTCTCAGCTAGAACCAGAAAACCTTTCCTGATCCCCCTTAATTCTAGGGCCTTCCCTCTACTGATTATTTCCATTTTATCCTATATATAATTTGTTTGCACATTGCTGGTGGTAGGGTGTCTCCCCACTAGACTGTGAGGTTCTTGAAAGCAAAGACTATCCTTTAACTTTCTTTTTATCCTCAGGGTTTAATATAGTGCCTGGTATGTTGTAGGTACTTAATAAATGTCCATTGACTGACTGGACCTCCAAAGTTCACAGCCTGGTAAACTTAATGCACTTAGGACTGGAATTCCCACCCTGGGAGTTGTCCTAATTGGTGAGGTCCATAAACTCTTCTTTTTCAAAATCAAATAATTATTCTGGGGCTACTGGAAAGAATATATCAATCAACTCCCTATGACTTCGTTTATCAACCATCTTCCTGAGTTCAAATCTGGCCTCAAACAGTGACTAACTGTGTGACCCTGGGCAAAGCACTTAACTTTGTTTGCCTCAGTTTCCTCATCTGTAAAATGAGATGGAGAAGGAAATGGCAAACCACTCCACTTTGTTTGCTAAGAAAACTGAAAATGGGGTCATGAAGAGTCTCACATGATTGAAACAACTGAATAACAACTATGATTTCCCAAAACAAAACACTCCTCCTAAGCCACTGGTGCCCTAGATATGATGTTCCTCTCTATTAGAATACAAGTTCCTTGAGGCAGAAGCTGTCTCCCTTTTGTATTTGTATTCCCAGCAGATAGCATCCTGATTGGCATGTAGTAAGCATCTACTAAATACTTTTTCACTCATTCATTCTAGACAGCACTCTCCTTACTAAGGACCAAAAGTACTCACTCTGGGTAATTCTGGAACTAAACAACTACAGCCAATCTGGCTTCCTGTGGGGAGTCAAGGATCTAAGTACATTATACATTGGCCCAAGTTCTAGCGTTGAAGGAGACATTCTGCCTCAACTATGGCATCCATGTTAACTTCTTCTAAAATATCTCCTGTGTGCTAGATTAACAGGAGGGGTTTGTTGGGGTTTTTTTTGCCGTGATTCCCAATGGTTTACCCTGTCTGTTGGACAATCTCTTCCACTGAAGTAATATCCCCCTATATTATTGACAACCTATGAGCAATCCAATTTCGGTGACCTCAACATCAATTAGAAATTAGACCCATCTTATCTGCCCTTGACCTTGTCTCCAGTAAAACACTTCTTTGAGCATAACTAAAATCCTCTGGTTCCCAGCAGGCCACAGTGAAAGTACCCCCAAAGAATAAGAAGTTCAACTTAAGTTGTTGATTGCTCCCCAGAAGAAGATTCCCTTCCTCCATCAAAGGAACAATCCAATCTAAGACAACTCTTTCCCAATTTTCCAAAAACAATTGGAGTTGACATTTATATAGTACACCAAGGTTTGCATTACACGTACCATCTCTTGACTCTTACATCAACTGTGTGAGGTTGGCTCTATAAATATAATTACATATGATATATGCTATCATATCATATATATGTATGTATATATATATATACACACAATGCATATATACACATATATCTGCATGTACATATATATATATGCATGCATATGCATATATGTATGTATATGAAAGTTTGTTGACTAACTGTCCACATCTATTTTCCAGGTGAGGAAAACGTGGCTCAGAAGGGGTGGGTGATTTTACCAGGGTCACATGACTAGAAAGCACTGCAGGTGAGATTCAAATCCAGGTGTCTCCTCAAGCCAGGGCTTGTATCCTTTCCTCTCTGCCAAGCTAACAAAGGCAACTGCCAGGCCTCTTGAGTTGCTAACATAAGTAGTTGAGTTCTAAGTGTCCATTCCCACTGGTGGGGGTATGGGAGAAACCAATATCACTTCCCACTTACTGCTTCTGGAGCACAAGCAGGGAGACAACAGCAGAATCACACAGCAGCACCACTACCACATCTGAAAGCACCAGCAAAGTGCTATTAGAGCCTGTATTGGGCACTCCCGCTGTGCCACCAGCTGAGCCATCATCCCCCAGAGCTGCTGCAGCTGCTCCCAGTCTCTGTACACTTGAGTCAGCCCCTGGAAGGTTACTGAGTTGACTGCTTCCACCACACTACCAAAACTATCATGTTCCTTCCTACCAGGTACATCTTTAACCAAAGGAGCTGATTCATACAGGGATTACCAGGTGCTCAGTCTCCACTGAGCCTGAAACCAGGTCATGACTGAACTATATATCATCACAGGCTCCTCCTAGATCAGGGATTCTCTACCCCTTTGGCTGTCTGGCAAAACTGATAGTGAAACCCTTCTTGGTTTTTTTTTTTTAATGTATAAAACAAATGATTATACATGTATAGCCTTTATCAAATTGCGTGCCATCTTGGGGAGTGGGGAATGCAAGGAAGGGGGCAGGGATTTAGAACTCAAAATCTTATAAAAGTGAATGTTGAAAACTAAAAATAAATAAACAAAAATTTATAAAACAAAATAATATCTCATTATTGTGCAATGAGTGTCGTGTAGGGGAAGAAGTGTTGGACTAGATGTCGCAATATCTGGATAATAGTCCTGCCTTTCCAAGTTGCTAACAGTATCACTTTGGGAAAGTTGATGACTTATCTGTCTGAATCTTAGAAGTTTTAGCTAAGATATTATTAAATATTATTTCATTGGGGCAGCTAGGTGGCACAGTGAATAGAGTACCAACCCTGGAGTCAGGAGGACCTGGGTTCAAATCAGGCCTCAGACACTTAACACTTACTAGCCATGTGATCATGGGTAAGTCATTTAACCCCAATTGCCCTACCTTCTCCCCTCCAAAAACCAAAACCAAAACCAAAAAAAATTATTTCATTACTAAATTATATTTGTAAATGTATAAAATGAAATAAAACAAAGGCCTAAAAAGGAAACCAATTATAACGAAATATATACATATTTTATTAATATGTGTTTGATATATAATTTAATTTTATATGTACTACATGTACGTATTTATATTTATATTTAATTCACAGACTCCCAGGTTAAGAAATCCTGTGCTGGATGTTGCTACTTGTATCTAGACATGACACAGTATATTAATTCAACCACTGTCAAGGAAGGCGTCTTTGAGAGACCATGCTCACCATTCCCTCTCCTGACTGCTTTCCCCAAGGGTTGACAGGTAATGTTATCTCTCCCACTTAAATACATTGGCTGTAGCCTCCCAGTTGGACTGGAACATCAGAACACTCTCCTTTCTGTGACATAAAAAAAAAAGACTGAATATCTATCACAGTTTTTTTTTCATTGAAAATCTAGTATTTGGTGGAAGTAAGGTGTGTGAAAAGAGTCCTGGAGGGTGAGCAGATTAGCAGCAGCTGCGAGCAGCGTTCAGAATTAGCTAAGTGGGAATTGCTAAAGGGGTAGAAAAGCAGTCTGGCTGAAAGGCCTCCAGAGCGGAAAAGCGAAAGGCAGAGGTTTTGTACCCACCTCCGTGTTAGAGCTTCCCGCCCACGGCCTGCAGACAGCAGGGGGACTAAGCGATTGTTCTCAGGCCAGTGCTCTCGCGTTGAGCGGCCTGGATCCAGATCGCCATCTTGGGCCTCAGTCTTGGAGTCTTGATTATCCAGTCAGCCAGAAGTAAGTAGGAAGAGTCCCAGCATCTTCCTGAGAGCTACGGCAGCTGGGAGGACCCCAGTGATTTGGGTCAGAGCTTTCCATTTTGGAAGCAGAGCCCCACAGAGATTTAAAAAAAAAAAATCACTGTCTGAACAACCATGAGTAAGAATAAGCATAAGAAGCAAAGTAAGAACAGCTCCCAAAACCTAGATTCCTTCTTTGGGGAAAAGAAAGATCATGGGAGAGAGAGGGAGGAGGAGAGCACAGCCAGAGCACCCCCACCAGGGGCCTCCAATAAACATGAAGAATGCCTTAAAGCCAGAGATGAGCTGAAGAAGGATTTTCAAAACCAAATCAGGGAAGTGGAAGAAAAATTGGGAAGAGAAATAAG
>CM053590.1:116596502-116621820 GCA_028646515.1 Pseudochirops corinnae
AAAAAAAAAAGCAAGCCAGCTTCCATTCTGTTTTGGTTTGTGGGTTTTTGTTGTCATTTCTTCCTAAAGCGCTGTTTCCTCACATTTGCATTTCCCAGCCTTTTTAATGTGATATTCCATTTAAGCTGCCTTTTAATTGTATGTGCTGCCTTGGCAGAACATGACTGATGTACTCGCGTTAATTAGGGCTCCAGTCAGCAGCCTGTGCCAGCTGGAAACTGAGAAACAAGCGTAAATTATTCTGTCATCAATCAGCTCGGAAATGTTTGAATCACTAATTAGTTTGCAATTTGGGTGACAGTTTATCTGACGCAGGCGGTGTCAGAAACTTCAGATCCGAGATGAATAATTTGCCGGCAACAAGCCCATATCCCCTGCTTTTAAATACATGAAGGTTTATCTTCATGTTGAAAGGTAGCTCAGCGGTCTTCATTAACTTCCAACTGGGACTATGTAAATCAGGAATCAGTGTGAGGCACTTCAGTCGGTGGTGGCTTTAGCAGATGATATTTAGAGCAAAAAAGCCTCTTTTCTCTTTTTTTTATTAATAATTCATAAACTGATAGACAAGGATGTTTGGGCCTTAACAGCTTAAAAAAAAAATCACAATGGTTAAAAAAAAAAAAAAGGCAATCACACCTCTCTCCCTCCCCTTTTTTTTTACATAAAAATTAGTTGGGTGAGGCATCTCACTGTTTAACTGATTTATTCACTTCTGCTGCTGTCATGTGACTGGAATGTTAAACAGGGAGTGATTAGCCCTTGTCCTTTAAGGCAGGATCATTATTGGGGTTTTATTAAATGGCAGGCTTGTGTTTCCATTTAAAGGAACGTGGGAGGGTTGGATGAGGAGGAGAGGCAGGATGAGAGAAAGAGAACATGACACTAAGAAGAAAAGGGGGGAAGGGGAAGAAGGGGGAGAAGCCTTGTTGAAACATAACAATAATATTTTAAAATCTATAACTAATCCAGTTAGGAGTTCCAGCACACCGTTTGAATCTAAGTAGCAGACCAAGAAGATAACAACCTCTGGAGTTAACAGCTGAGTTTGGGATAGGGGACTGAGCTGTCAGCTACAAGTTTATAGGGCAATATGGACATAGAAAAGCATGATTACTCTGGGTAGAGGTCTCATGTGTAAGCATTAATGGCCCAAGGAGACATGGTTTGCAGAAAATGCAGATATTTCTCACTCTGATCAGTGACAGGTTCAAATTACCAGTGGCCTGATGATAGTAAAACCACCACAAATAATGGCTAGTGTTTACATGACACTTTAAGGTTTACATATGTTATCTCATTTCAATAAATCAAGCAGGAAGAATTTATTAAGCACCTAGTGTGTATCAGACACTGGGCTAGGAAAAGAAAATGGCCCTAGTGCTCAAGGGTTTTCCTTTTTTTCTGGGAGTGAAGAAGGAAGGGAGGAAATAAAAGATGAACTTAAGGAACTCTTTGTATCACAACTTTTAACTACAGAGACGTTGGTTAAGCTACTGTTTGAAAACAGTTGGCAGAAGGTGTTAGGATGGTGGGCCAATAGTAGTTGAGAGTGGTTGGAGCAAGGTACAAACAATTTGATTCTATTATCAATCCTCATTATATAGATAAAAAGATTGACATTATCTGGAGATCCTTCTGCTAAGTTGTTGGGGTTTTTTAAATGAAATTCAGATTCTTATAGTGTTTGATGTGCAGCTTCCTTTCAATATTCCAGTGTACCCATTTCCTCCTTCTCCCCAAAGCAATTTAACACATCTTTTTCTCCTCCGTTACAGCTCCCTGTAGTACAGGGTACAGGGTAGTGAAGGTAGCAAACTGGTAGCCAGCAGTTGGCACTGGGTGCTGGAGGGTGTGTTCCCTAATGACTCTCAGGTAATAATAGACTGTAGGCAAGTCCCTGAGGGTAGGAACCATGTTATTTTAACTTTGCATCTCCCCCTCATGGTGCTTTACACACAATAGGCACCAAATAAATATCTATTAAATGTTGAATACCAAGGAAATCAGGTATAGTCAGTTAAGAATACAGTTATATTATATAATATATATTATATATTATAGTCAGTTAAGAATACAGTTATATTATATACTATATATTATACAATATATTATATATTATAGTCAGTTAAGAATACAGTTATATTATATACTATATATTACATATTATAGTCAGTTAAGAATACAATTGAGATCTAAGACAGTTCCAAAAGACTCTTGCTTGAAAAATGCTGTCCACATGCAGAAAAAGAACTATAGAGTCTGAATGCAGATTGAAGCATACTATGTTCTCTTTTTTTATTTGTTTATTCTTTCTTGTGGTTTTTCCATTCTGATTCTTCTTTCACAACATGACTAATTTGGAAATATGTCTAATATGAATATACATGTATGGCCTATATTAGATTGCATGCCATCTGGGGGAGGAGACAGGTGAGGGAGGGGAAAATTTAGAACTAAAAAATCTTATAAAAGTGAATGTCAAAAACTAAAAATAAATAAATATTTTTTAGAAAAATAATCCAATTGAATCTTAGCCTATTATCTCCCTCATCATTATCCCTTAAGCATAAACACACACATATATGTGTATATATAAATATATTCATACATTCATGCATATAAACACACATACATTATGAGATGTCTCAAAAGTCAGATATGTAATATATGTGTGTGTGTATAAATATATGTACGTATACTTGAAAACCACATTCAAGTCCTGTTTGAATCACTTCATTGCCCTATCAAGAAGAAGCTGGGGACTAGAATATGTATTTTTAAAATATATATCAATGGCATTCATTCATTCACTCATTCATTATTCGTTACCTATTCTGTGCTGCTATTATGTACTGTGGAGGATACCAATGAATGTAACTCTCAGTCCCTCTCATCATGGAGTTTGCAATCAAATAAGATAACATGCACAGTGCTTTGCAAAATTTAACATATAAATGCTAGCTATTATTATTATGGCAATCCAGTTGAGGATTGTTATTAAAAGATTATTCGTTGAACTAGGTAGGTATAGCCACCAACTCAAGAAACTTCAAGGAAAGGATAAAGTCTGTCTCAACAATCTACTCCCTAACCCCGTTTTAAGACTGTGGGGACTCTTAAACCTCTTTCTTGTGCTTCTAGTGAAGTGAAAGGATAAGATTTCCTTCTCCCTCCCCTCCCCAGCAGCAACTAAAGAAGCTACATACACATGGTGTTAAGTTCATATACTAGCCTCAGGCTAGATCTCAAGTCCTTAGCTACCTCTTCTCACTGTGTGTTCCTCTCCCTGAGCACAGGTGAACAATTTTGAGACAGATGTTTCCAGTGTTGGTAGCAATCTCATGCGTTCAAGAGGTCTGGAGTCAACCTGAGACTTATGTACTGGTAGCAGGAAGTACTCCCCCAAATTGTTCTGCTTTTTGGAGGAGAGGACAATAAGGCTGAACACAATTTGATTGGCCAGCAAATATAAACCTTGAGTGGGTTGCTCTGATGGTAGAATTTTTAGAGGAAAGTGAAATACCTATTCAGCAGTCCTATAAGTCTCGTAAGAATGCTTTCTGCTGTGGGGGTATAATAGAAGTGATGAATTAGTTTCATTTTTTATTTATCGAATTTGCATTTATCGAAGTGCATTTATGAGTCTTTTGTTTTTAAGCATTTCATTTACGGTAGAGGAAATAAATAGCTGTCCTATAGCTGGTATTGTAAATTGGGTACTTTTCTAAAAGAGACCCCTATTAATCACTTTTGGGAAGACCCTGAACATGAACCACAACTAAGCTTGATTCAGGAGATAGTCCTGAAGAAACTCCAAATGGGGGAAGGAGGAGAGACAGAATTTGAGAAAAGTCCAAACCTCTCCGTTGAGGCTAAGAATGCTCCAGGTCTGAACCAGGCTTGTCAGTTAGTGAATCTGAAACTAAAATGTCTTGGTAGGAAGAAGAGACACCTGGATTGAAATCTTATATGTAAAATGATGATATTAGAGTAATGTTTTCTGAGGTCCCTTCCAACTCTAAGCCAATTGTCCTATGCTTATTTATCACACCATTACTTGTGGTATTAAACTTACGATACCACTCAACTAAGGGATTTTTTTTTCAACAGCTAGTAGAAGAGAAAAATATACTTTAATTCCTTCCTATGGTTAAGAGGGTGCACCCTCCTCCTTTCACACAATTAGCATTTCTCCTTCAGATTGAGACATATCGCATATATTTAGTGACAACAGATATATAGTTACTTATATCCAGTCAGTTCTTAGTCAAGGAATCCTTAGACTGGAGCTTCAAATCATCTTTTCCCAGTAGTATTCATCTTTGATAGAATCCTTTGCTAAATGTAGAAAATAGATTGGGATGGAATGAAATGAGTGGTTTTAAATGAAATCATGTAACTATAAAGCAAGATAAGTACAACAGAAACTTAAGTCCATAGGGAAAAAGAAAAGAGATACAACAGAACAGATACAGAAGTTATATAATTCAAGTGAACTGCTTCCTTTTGTGTTAAATATTCCTGTTAAGTCATTGTGCTACTTAAGGAGATGAGTTTGAAATTTAATAGGAACTTTCTTTTCTCTAGGATCAGTGGAAGGTGGCAGTAATACTATGTGTTGAGAATGGGATACGGCTATGGGTCCAGCAAGAACATAAATTTAAAGGGGGATCTTGCAGTGTTAATGATTAGTGTAAGCAAGCATGCTACAGATGAAGAAGATAATTGCAGTTTATATGCAAATATCCACTTCAGAAGAGGAAGGAGTTGGAAAATTCTATGAAGAACTTAGTAAAACTCTCCAAATCAGGTCAACATATTCCTTTATACTTGGTGACTTCATTGTAGGATGGGTATAGAGGAAGATCAGTAAAAGTATGTTGAAAAAATTTATCTTAGGATCTAGAAATTTAAGAGGTTGAAGGCTTCTACATTACTTTGGAACTTTTAGGTCTTTGCAACATGAACATTTTCTTCAAAAAAAAAAAAGAGTGAGGAAGACATGGGATATGGTAAGCAATAGATACAAATAATGGAATTAATTATATCTTTTTGTTTTGGGGGGAAGTAATAGAGGTTAAATTACTTGCCCAGGGTCACACAGATAGTAAGTGTCTGATGTCAAATTTTAACTCAGGTCTGCCTGACTCCAGAGCCCATGCTCTATCCACTGCACCATCTGGCTGCCCCAAATTAATTATATCTTAACAGAAAGGGTACAACTGGTTACTGGTCATTGTTTGTGTCTAGTTCGATCATCAATTGGTCAGAGGAAAATTCAAAATCAATGCCAAATTATCAATACCAAAAAAAGATAAAGATGAAAAAATGACATTATCATAGCTCAACCCAACCTATTTAAAGTCCAAGTCCAAAAAAGTGGGAAATGGACAAAATAATAAAGTTAGTGACACGATTACCATTTCTTGGAGAAGTGTTATTTTTCCTTCTGAGTGGGGGAGAGGGAAAGTAGGACAAAACCTATGATTTCACCATTGTGGGTAATTCCTACTAAAGAAACTCACTCTACAAATGCAGGTCTGTCTCTGCTCTCCAAACTACCATCTTAGAGAGTTTGGTACATTGAAAGCATAAATGACTTGAATGGAGTCAATATGTGTCAAAAGTAGGGCTCAAATTTGAGTCTTTGTGATAATGAAGTTTGATCTATATCCATCATTTTGTGCTGTGTCTCACCACAATAAGAAGGCCAAAATAGGCCAGAAACCACTGATTTCCTCTTAGAACAGAAAAATATGGTATTGAAAGACAAAAAAACTGCTTTAGCATTCAAATGCTTTTGTACAACATTACAGAGGAAGAAGTTTGCAGATTACCAACAGCACTGTCTTAACAACAAAATGAAAATGAAACTTGTGGAGAATTTGTTATGAAATTCAGACAAACTGGATAAATCTGAGAGAACTTCTACATAACATTTGAAAATACAAAAAGACAAGAAGGAGAGCAGATCTATTGGTGTTTCTATTCTCATTAAAAACAATGATTTATTGATTGGAGGGGAAATCCATGGACCATATTTCTCTGATAAGGGTTTGGTATCCAAGATATGTAAATAATTAATAAATATATGTGACTAATAGACATCCCCCCAATAGATTAGTCAAAGGATATAAACACACAGTTCTCAAAAGAATTGCAAAGTTTTTACAACCACATGAAAGAATGCTCCAAATCTCTTAGAAGAGAAATTCAAATCAAAACAACTCTGCAGTTTTATCTCACACCCTCGATATTGGCAAAGATGACCAAAAAATGACATTAGTCGATGTTGGAGGAGTTGTGGAATGATAAGCACAATAAAATATTGCTGGTAGAGCTGTGAAATGATACAACCATTTTAGAAAACAATTTGGAATTATACAAATAAAGTGACTAAAACACCCAGGCCCTTTGAACCAGAAGCTCCAGTACTGCGCTGATACTCCAAGAAAATCCATTTGTAAGAAAAAAGTTTCTATATATGCCAAATTATTCATGGCAGCACTTTTGTGAATAGCAAAGAGTTGAAAACAAGGAAATTATCCTTTGGTTTGGGAATGGGTAAATAAGTTGTAATATATATGAATCTAATGGAATACTACTGTGCTATAAGAAATGATGTGTATAATGAATATAGAGAAGCATAGAAAGAATTAGATGAACTGATGCAGAGTGAAGTAAAGAGAGTCAAAGAAACAATATACACAGTAACTTTGTTGCTATTTGATTGTTTTAGCTGTGGTCAACTCTTCAGAACCCCATTTGGGGTTTTCTTGGCAAAGATACTGGAGCAGTGTGCCATTTTTTTTCTCCATTTCATTTTACAGATGAGGAGCCTGAAGTAAATAGGATTAAGTGACTTGCTTGTGATTACACAGCTAATCAACATCCAAGGCCAGATGTGAACTCAAGCCTTCCTGGCTCCAGGCTCTGTGCTCCACCTAGCTGCCCCTACACAATACCAACAACAATGTAAATGTAAAAACAAACAAACAAACAAACAAAACTACGCGTTCACACACACACTACTGAATGCTACAAAATTATAAAGATCAAGTATGACACTAATGAAGAGATATGAGAAGACATACCCTTCGTGAAAGTGGGGGGAGTGTGCATAGATGTTATATGTTGTTTTCAGACTTTTCAATGTATTGATCAATGATAATAATATTTTTTCCTCTTCCAAAAAACATATTTTGTCATAAGATGACTTTCTGTGAAGGGGAGGGAGAAGGATGTTGGGGATAAATATAATAATATAAAAAACAGAAGACATTATAAAATCTCATTTTTTAAAATAGCACTATCACCACATTTGAACTCTACCATCTGAGTAGGCAAGGTACTATGTGAAGAAGTGGCAGCAGCATGTAGGAGGATAAAATCAAGAAGAAACCTCAATCTCAAGGGAGATTTAGGTTCATCTGAAGTATATATTCTCAAGTATTCTTAACCTGGGGGTACATGAACTTTTTAAAAAATATTTTGATAACTGTATTTTAATATCATTAGTTTCCTTTGTAATTTTGTGTATTTAATTTTATGCATTTAAAAACATTATCCTAAGAAGAGGTCCATAGATATTTTTATACTATCTAAGGTGTCCAGGACACAAAAAATGTGAAGAATCCCTGATCTAATGGATTCACTACTGTTATCATGGAAGATATTATCCTAAATAGACAGGTAGATAGGTATATAAGTAAATAGGTAGATGAGTGAAGATAGTATTTATTAAATACTCTTCTATTTTTGGACCTCTCTACCAATAAGATTAAACTCACTTTCAAAAAACACTAAGGCCCTTGTTTTTTGGGAATTTGAAATCTAAGAAGTAACAGGTATTGAGACAATTGTACTAATAAAGAATGTTTCAGTATGCAACTATCAAATTGGTGAGAGAGACCGACAGACAGAGAGAGAGAGAGAGGAGAGAGGTGCAATGGAATTCATTTGTGTAGGAGAACCATGGTTTCTCAGATTGAGCAAAATTGTTGTGGATGAGAATTATGACCAATTTTTAAGGCAATGTTGTGATCAATGTACTTTATTGACTTTAAAGCATTATATAGATGTGAATTATTATTATTTTAACCTCTTGAAAATTCAGTTTCAAATGTTGTCTGGTGACTACTTCAATTCAATTTGACAGTTATTTATAAAGAAGGGGCTGTCAAAATTGTATGCAAAGAGTGAACTTCAGGAAAGAAAAAGAATGGAACAAATAAGAAATAAGTGATTCCATGAGAAAAGACATATTAGAACAAAGTCAAAGCATTGAAAATGAGCCACCTAAGAATTTCCAAAGGTAAGATAGAGTCATTTGATTCATAAAAGTAGACCAGTATTTTGGGGGTACAATCAAAGGATTTATAGGAGAAAGGTTTTTAGAAATCATTTTCTCTTGAAAAAAAAGAAAGCCTCAAGAGTGGAAGTGACTTGTTCAAGGTCATACAAATAACTAACAGAGCCTAGATTCAAATTCACGTATTCTCATCTTAAAGCCAGTGCTCTCTCCAGTATGTAACATTAACTTCAGGTTTTCAGAAATATCAAGGCACCTTCAGGGGTTAACTGAAAATGGGCTTATCACTAAATGTGAAATTTAGGATGTTGACCACAACACCCCCCCCCCACCACCACCACCATTATCAATAGTGTGTATTGAGGTAAATTAATTTGGTAGAAGTTTGAAAAGTGGAGTGGAAACTGTGTGACAGCCCCAGGCAAAATAACAAAGTAGAAGAGTGTGATGGTTGGATCAAACTGAAAATGATTGTCTAGTCCAGACAGATGTACACCCCATGTGTCCAAGGATGAGTGTTCCAATATGTTGGTTATGATACAATGGAACAAAATCGGATCACTAAACAAAACTGTTCCCTAAATTAAAATAACTGAATATTTTGTATAGTTCTTCAACGTTTTTTGAAGTATTTTATATCTGTTATCTTGTTTGAATCTTTAAGAAACCATATAATGTAGGTTCTATAACTGTAGTTCCCCATTTTACAGATGGGAAAACTGAGGCTCACAGATATTAAGTAACTTGCCCAAGGACTCACAGACAGCAAGAATAAGTTAAAATTTGAACCCAAGTCTTTTTGACTTTGCATGCCTATTGTACATAATATTCTAGTAACTATCGCACGGCCTTTAAAAGAGCTGAAGGGGGTCTAGCTTCCCCCCTCAAAAAAAAAGAATACATGATAACTAAAAAAACAAAAAACAGTGGTGGGAGGGCAGAGGTGGTCAAGATGGTGAAATCCCTTCCCTCAATGTTTTATGATTTTAGTAAGAAGTTTCATGGACCAAAAGAAAAGGGACAAAATAAAAGGGTCTTGTGAGTTCTATGAGGCTATAAAATCACCTTGGATTTGGTTCCCAACAAATCAAATGTAAAGGAAAAGCCCTCCGGTTCCAGCTGCACACTGCTGAGGCGGCCTGATTTTGAGCCGGTTCTAATGTTGCAACGCTTTGTGCCTGCCAAGAAAAGAAGTCAGCAGCATGAAGCTGAGCTAGAAAATATGTGGGTTGGGTTGAGGTGGGTCGTTTTCATGTGGCTGATGGTGCTGGGTCGTGCTCTTGTTAGAAGTTTTCAGACTTTCTTTCCCTTGGACTCTGGATTATTCTAGAACCATCTAATCTATACATTGGGATGGTGGCATTTATCTAAAGAGTATTTTGGCATTCAATGCTTGTTTGAAAAACTGGGGAGAGAAAAGTTACAGGTTCAAAAGAATATGGCCCACTTAAGTGCCAGTGATAAAGGTGGTCTGATGGATAGCAGAAAAATCAATGTCTCTGAAATCAAAAGACCTGTGTTCAAATCTCATAAATGCTATGCACTCATATATACTTGTAGTATATACTCATGTACACTAATAATACATGTTTGACCTTGGGTAAATCACTTAAGTTACCTAAACTCCATTTCCTTAGGTGCAAAATTAGAGGTTTAGACTAAATTAGATGGCTCAGCTTACCTCAAAACAGCAAGACAGACCCTATGAGAAATGAGCTAAAGACTTGCTTGTTTGGTAAATTAGGGCTGCTCTTCACTGTTATTTTGTCCTTTTTTTGGAGAAACTTCAGCTTTCTTATCAGGATTATGACTGATCTCTTCAGTGCATAAAATTATTCCAACTCTTACCTATATATGTGGTTTCAGGATACAGTTAGGGGAGAAGATTTTTTAAAAGTGAATTCAGCTTTTCCTTCAACATCTCTGCTTTTGTAAGTACTAGCCCCATGTGACTGCTGACAAAATATTTTTTAAATTTATACATTAAACATACTTTGTAAAGATTCTAAATCCTCTAGAATACCCTTTCTTCTCTCCCCAACTCCCCACCCTCCCCATAAGACCCTAAATGAAAATATTAGTGTTTCGCAATTTCTGATAACTAGGAAATGCCCGTCAGACAGTAGGCCCTGCTTTTGCCTTTCTTTACACATCTATTGTGTATAGAAAGCACTCAGTAAATGTGGGGTAATTAATTAATGAGTGATTATCAGGAGTATGCTGGAACCAGTTCTAAAGCTCTGAGAATGATTTTTAAATTATCAGTATGAGCCTTTACTACTAAGTAATCTTCAATGGCTACAGCTTAGAGCTTAATTTATTATTTTGGTGGTTTTCTGGACTTAAAAATGTTAATAAAATGTTTTAAACCCTAAAAGCATGTGTGGCATATATATGTGTGTATTACATACATGTGTATACATACACAAACATATTTTTCCCCATAGGAGAGCCCAGTTGTTAAATATTTCTAAGCACAACCTTGTATTGCTCTCTAAACATTGGTTGAGCTCAATAGTAGTACAGTAGAAGGCACAGGGAAAGAAGTCATCATCTGACTGGAAGCTTAGTGACTGTAGGTTACTACTATAATTAATACAACTACAACTACAATACTACTACTACTACTACTACTACTACTACTACTACTACTACTACTACTACGGCAGTCAGGTAGATAGAGAATCAAGTCTGGGGTCAGAAAGACCTGAGTTCAAATCCTGCCTTGTATACTTACTAGTAGTGTTACCTAGGCAAGTCACTTAGGCCTATTTGCTTCAGTTTCCTCATCTGTAAGATGAACTGGAGAAGGAAATGGTAAACCACTCTAGTGTCTGCCAAGAAAACCCCAAATGGGCTCACAAACAGTTAGACAGTACTGAAATAACTGAACAACAACACTACCTAATTCTATTACTACTAATAATAATAATAACTGGCATTTGTATAAGTTTTAAGTTTTTATTTATTTTGAGCTTCAGAACACCATTTGTGATTATCCATTTATCTCTACACTTCACCAATACCACACAACACACACACACACACACACACACACATATACATACAATTCATATGTTTACTAGATTTTGTGCTGTGGAGGAACTGATTATTGGTTGGATCATACTTTGATTCTCAGCATTTTAGAATTGTAAAACCCTTAAAGATATTTAAATCTGACCTCTTCATTTTAAAGGTGAAAAGAATGAAGCCAACAAAGATGAAGTCCTGATTGGTGATGGCCTCTCCCAGACTAAGATTTCAGAAAAGTCCAAGACAGTCTTCACTTCATGCCCTACACTCTAACCAGTGAACAACCAACCTCTCACCCTTTCCTACCACATCTTACCACTGGTTCAGGAATCATGATCAAATCAACTAACCAACTTTGTCATCATTGCTAGTGAGAGGGTAACAATTCACTCCCTTTTGGCCCAATTCACCATCAGTCATCTTTCAGAACATGGCTAATGTTCCCCTTTGTGTATTTTCTCCTTCTCTTCTCCTTCCATTAGAATGTAAGCCTTTGAGGAAAAGAACTGTCTTTGCTTTTATAATTATATAAATTTAGTGCTTAACACAGAGTTTGGCATGTAACTAGCCTTCAATATTCTAAATGCTTTTTTATTTATTCTTTCATTCATTCATGTGACTTGTTCAAATTCACTCCTGGTGCGTTATCTTGAAACCAGGTTCTTTTCATTGCAGGATGCTAAATTCCCCTTTTAGGTCTCCCTCACTGCATTATGCAGGTCAACTTGTTCTTTTTTTGTTATTTTAAACATATCGGTACACTTTATTTGAGCTCAACAGACATTTCTCCTCATCTTGTCTTTTCAAAGAAAGGCATAGATATCTTCTGTTCATTTGGGATGTGGTACACTGTGAGCATTGTACATCTCCAGAGATTCAACTGATGGTGCTTAACATATTCATAACTTTCCTATCATACAGATTTAGGCCCATCACAATCTTTTCTATTTAAGTTTCAGCAATGGAAGTATAATTCTCATTCATATTTATAATATTTTTAAGATTTCATATAATATTCCTAAATTATTTATCCTGTAAATATATTAGGATTTCTTTTTTTTTTTTTTTAGTGTACAAGAATACTTAGCTACAAAAGACAATACAGCCAAATGGAAAAAAACACCACTAAAACGAAAGACAGGTGGCTCAATTCTCTTCCTGGACACGCACCTCGCCCTTTGCCCTGTTGACCACCTCTTAGAATCAGCTATTTCTGCCCAAAGTACCATCTTTCCAATTGATTCTACTTTAAGGGAAATAAGGAGCTAGGACTAGTATTATATTCCCATACATAAACATGCACACACACACACACACACACACACACACGCACACACACACGCGCGCACACACACGCACACACACCCCAGATTTAATGAATTAAGCGAAATGTCACAAGTATGTTGAACTAAACACCTTTTGGTTTTTTCTGTTTCATGGACTATGCTTTCCCCTTGAGGCCTGTTGATCCTGGTAATAATAATACTAACAAAAATAACGACGCTGATTTAGCATTACTATGTGCCAAGCCGTGTGCTAAATGCTTTACAATGATTATTTCATCTGATCCTCACAATAGCCCTGGAAGGTAGGTGCTGTTATTATCCCCATTTTACAGATGAGAAACTGAGGCAAACAGAAATTAAGTGACTTGCCCAGAGGCATGCAGCTAATAAGGGCAAATTTGAACTCATACTTTCCTGACTTCAGGTCCAACATTCTATATCCACCGTGCCACCTGGCTTCCCAATGTTAGTATCCTAGCTGGTACTAATTCACACTCCTGACCAGGACCCCTTTCTCTTGCATCTCCATTACTGTTATCTTCAGAAGTTTATGCTTTCTCCCTGGTTGGAGCCTATCTGCCCTTAGCTTTTCCCTGCTCCTCTTGACAAAGTCCAATTCCCAGCTCATCTCCCAGGAGGAGTCAGCAGGGACAGGCTATGCCTCTATTCACAGATAACTCACTTGACCTTTATAGGAGAGTAAGGGATTTAGACCTAGAAGGGTCTTTAAAGATCATGTTAGTTCAATCTATTTGCTTTACAAAGGAGGAAATCAAGGCCCAAAAAAGTGAAGGCCATTGCCCAGCATTATTTGGAAAAAAAAAACCCTCTGACTCCAAAATCCAATACTCTTTTCACTACACCATGGTTCCATAACTATTTCTCTTGTACTTGATCCCTCACTCATAGGGAATACCATAAAGCTTAATTACATATTATCTCTAAAGCACCATAAACTTCTCATTAGGATGGCACCCTATAAATACAAGTTACAATATTACCATTTATTCACTTTCTCACACTGACTTAGGTGCAAGCCAGTCCCCTCTAGCTCAAAATATTTGGCATTCTCTCTCTCTCTCTCTCTCTCTCTCTCTCTCTCTCTCTCTCCCTATATATATGTATGTATGTATGTATGTATGTATGTACATATATGTATATGTGTATATATGCTCTTCCTCACAGAAAGAATCATGTTCTGATTCTCTTTCTAAATCTCTTTATGCCTACTACTGTGGCAAATTTTACTTATTCTTCTTCTGATCACTCATTCATTAAATTTCCTGCTGGATTTCCTTCATTCACCTTGTGCACTTTGGTCTGAGAATGTTTCAGACCATAGAGACAGCTTGATCTTTCCAAACACTCTCTTGAACTTTCAACTTTAAATTTTAATGAGCACCAGTCAGATTCTAATCAAGGCAAGGTGGATTATTGATTGTTTGGTCCTATCACGTATGCACGAATTCTCTAAATCATTTAGACCCCCTTGGTTTAAAAGTAATTGGTAAGTCATTAGGATGGAGATGGTGCCCTTCTAAACTGATGACAAATATTCAGCTTTTTAAAGGCACCTGTGGTCTAGGTAACATAAGCCTGTCACTGCTGCCAAGTTTTATTATTCATATATTATTAACCAAGATAGATGTTATCTCCTACTTTATTTTATGAGGTGGGTTTTTTTCTTGTAAGAACTAAAAGCAATATCATCCTATGAGAATGCTTAATACCTGTAAGTGCTTTTTTTTGCCATCCTCAAATTAAATGCATTATTTTTCCTTTTCTTTAATAACTGCAAAATAGGAATTGTGTCATTAATACTTATGGAATTTTGAATTTTGATGGTAATCAACAATAGGGTTTTTCAAGGTTGTAGTAATGTATTTATTTTCTAGTCTTCTCAATGGTCACAGCATAGTTGTCATGAGCACTAATAACAGATAAAATGAAAATCTTTGTGACCATCAATTTTAACCTAAGCTGGTTAGCTTCCAAGAGCAGACCTTAATATCTTAGTGGCATAGGCACTATTTAAATTGGTGCTTTGATGGTAGAATTCTTATCTGTCAGGAGGAGGTCAGGGTTCAATCCCTAGGCAATACAAGTTACTTATGAGTGGTGGGAAAGTAAATGATTATGATGATGATGATGATGATGATGATGATGATGATAGAATTTATAGAACACCACAAGGTTTGCCAAGTGCTTTAGGTATATCTAATTTGATCTTCATAGTAACTGTATGAGGTAGGTGATATTATCACAACCATTTTGTAGATGATGAAAATGAGTTTGAGATAGGTGAAGAGATTTTTCCAGGGTCACAAAGCTAGTAAGCCTCTGAGGAAGGATATGAACTCAAGTCTTCCTCATTACCTGTCCAATGCTCTATCCTCCAGCCCAACTAACCGATCCACAAGGGCAATGACTAGAGCACCAGATCCAGATAGAGCATGCGAACTCAAATCAGGAGATGTTGTTTGCAATCTGGGTTCAGTCTGTAGGTGACTTTTCCATCTAACCTGCTTAATTCTATGTTCCCATATTTGTAAAATTAGAGTTGAGCTAAGTGCTCTCCAAGGTTCTTCCCAACTTGAAAATCCTATGGCCAATAATGTTTTTGAATAGGCAGAGAGAAGTTTTCAAATACTTTGAGTCCAAAAGCTACCAGGCCAATTAGGAGAAGTCTAATAACAAATCAAGGGGAGGCAGTGAGGAGACTGAGTGGATATAACACTGGGTCTGAGTTCAAACCTGGCCTCAAATACTCACTAGTTTTGTGATCTTGGGCAGGTTCTTAACCTCTTTTTGCCTTAATCTGCTAATGAAGGAAATGGCAAACTACTCCAGTATCTTTGCCCAGAAACCCCTACATAGGGTCTCAAAGTGCTGGACAAGACTGAATGACTAAATAATACCAATAACAAATCAGGCAGTAGAATATTTAAAAATCTGGTCCAGGGTTTATTTAGCCAATAAGTCAATCAATAAGCATTTATTAAATGCATACTAGATGCCAGACACAGTGCTAGGCACTGGGAATACAAAGACAAAAAAAAATAAAGAACAGTAAGCTACTTTCAAAATACAACAAGCAACCAACTCTCAATATTTTTATACCTAGATTATCTGTGTGCCCTGGGGACTACCTCTACCCACAACGAACACTCCTATTACTAATACTTTTACAGTCTTCCCCCATCGATCATACTCTCACCCTGTTGCTTTACATAACTAAGTTTTATAAAGTTCACTAAACTTAATTTGTTAGCGAAAGAGGAACACTCTTTACTGCTTTCCCAATTGCCCCAGCTATGAGTACAGCATGGGCAGGAGAAGTTAATTTAAAAGGGGTTGATTAAACATAGTTACTAGAAATATTGAATCTTAGAATTGAAAAGGACTTTCCATGTGATCTAGTCCAGCTTCCTCCCTTAGTTGTGAGTCTTTTCCTTTCTTGGATGACTTAAATGGTTAGACAGCTCTTCCTTATGCTTCACTAAAACCTTACAGTTACCACCTATCAGTTCTAATTTTCTCTTTATAACAACACAGAATAAATCTAATCTTTCTTGCATTCAATAGTCCATTTAATAACAACTATTCCAGCAGATAGTGTGGTAAAGTGGATAAATAATTGACCTCAGAGATGGGAAGATGTTTCAAGTTCTGTCTCTGGTACATACTGACTTTATGACCACAAACAAATACCTTTCGAAGTTCTAAGCAACTCTCTAAGACTAGAAATTGCAGAGAAAGTACTGACCTCCACTGGTAGAGGGAGCATCCTCATCCTACAATGCCGTGGGCCAATGAATTCACAGTTTCAGTCGTTATCCCTATCCCTTTCTACCTCTTGGAATGCCTAGCTTCCTTCAAGAGCAGGTGCTTCTCCCTTCAGGAAATTTTTTCCTGATTTTCCCCTCATTCTCAGAATTCTTGCCCTTCCTGATTTCTTAACTGTAAATATGTTATCTTCCTCTACTAGAATATAAGCTTTTTAAAAGCAGAGATTTTGAATGTTTTGTCTTAAGACCCACAATACCCGGTGCGATGTGTTGAACATAGCAGATGTTTAATAATTGTTTGTTGATTGAATCAAGTCCTCCTGCAATTTCTCTTTTCTAAGTAATGGCTCTATTTCCCCCAGCTCTTCCTCAAGCAGAAGCATTTCCAGATCCTTCACCATTCTGGTCATCTTTCCCTTGATGAACTTCATTTTGTCAAAATGTATTCTAAATTATTTCACCCAGAACTGGCCACAAAACTCCAAGTGGTCTGACCAGGGCCAAATGCAAGATAACTGGGAGCTCCATTGATTGGGAGACTGTACTTGTAGTGATACAGCCTCATGCTATCAGTTTTTCTGTCATCTCATTGTTGACTCTTATTGAGCTTATAATTAGTTAAAATTTCCCAATCTTTTTTTTCCTTATAAACTTCTGCCAATCCAGGTTTCCCTACATCCTGCTTTTGTACAATTGCCTTTCTTAAAACTAAATTCTGGTTATCATATGCATCACTGGTAAATTTCATCTTTTTTGGTTTTGTCCTACCCTATAAGATGTTTTTGAATTGGAAAAGCACCAGAGATAGAGTCAGAGCATCTGGGTTCAAATCCTGGCTCTACCACTTATGACCTCTATGATCTTGGGTTAGTGATTTCATCTTTCTGGATCTCAGTTACCTTATCTGTAAAATACCTGAATTGAGTGGAATGACCTATAATGTCCCTTTCAAATAAAATTTCAGTAATATAATACTGAATTCCAATTCTTTCATTCAATATGCTAGCTACCTCTCTCAATTTTGTGTCTTCTGCAAATCTACTAAGGCATGTTCTCCATGGTTTCATCAAATCCTTGATAAAAGTGTAGACCATGATAGGACCAAAAGACAGAATTCTGTGGTAACCATTAGAGATCTTCTTCCATATTGACACTCTTTCAGGTACAATTGCTCAAAAAGCTATGAATACACCTCATTGTACTATCATCCAGCATACAGTTCTTCATGTTGTCCATGAAGTTATCATTTGTTGAATGCCTAACTAAAATCAAGACATACTCTGTCAGTGGCATTTCTTTGTTTACCAATCTATCAAAAACATCATTTTGGTTTGACTTGCCTCATCCTTTCTAAACCCATGTTGACTTGTAGAAAAAAGATTTTACCCCTAATAGTCAAAAACTATGTATTTAATAATTCATTCTAAAAATTGATCACTGTGAAACATTTTGTCTATAGTTTCCACAATCCTCTTTTCTTTAAAAAAAAAAAAGTCAAATTATTATTTTCCCATTCCCAGTACTCTGGCACTTCTCACAATTACCATGGTTTCTCATTGACACTGACAAAGGCTCCAATACCAAATAGATGTGTTTCTGTTCTTTGGGGCAGAATTATAACTACCTTTAAGCAGATGGGAGCATTTTGCAATGTACTGGCATTTGCATCACCTACTCCACAGGGTCATCACACAGAAAATGCTTTGTAAAATTAAAAGCGTGGTAGAAATGTGAGTATAGTGGTGCCATTTTGGGATGCTAAGGACAACTGGGCCCTTTCAGTACTCTTTTCTCCTTTCACATTCCCCCAGTGTAGATTCCCTAAACTTCTGCTCTGAATTCCAGCCCCTCATTTCCATCATCTTCATCTTGATGTCCCAACAATAACTCAAATTCAGTAAGTCTAAAAATGAACTCATTTTCCCCCCCCAAAATTACCTATCACTTCAACTTCCCCTTCTATCAATGATACTAAAACAATTCCAGTCCATCAGACTTGAAACCTTAAAGTCATCTTTGTTTCCATCCAACCAGTCGCCTTATTTTACCACCCATTTTAGTTCCCCAATATTTCTCACATTTGTTCTTTCCTTTCCACTCCAACTGTGAACACCCTGGTTCTGCCTCTCTTAACTTCTAGCCTACACTATTATTGTATTGTAACAGCATGTCTAACTAGTCTTCTTGACTCCAGCCTCTCCATTTCTAATTCATTCCTTCACACTGTGACCATTCCACCCCACCCAAAATCTGCTTAATGTATAAACCTGACAATTTTCTTCCCTTCTCAAAAACTTTCACTGGATTGCCCTGACCTACCCAATGAGATTCAAGCTCTTTATCTGGCATTCAAGACTTACCTATATTTAATTCTGGCTGTCTTTCTTACATTAATGAAGATGCCATTATTAAGCACTTAGCTGTGTGCCAAGCACTGTGATAGGTGATATAGATCCAAATAGAAAAAGAAGACAACTTCTGTTCTCAAGAAACTCATGTTCTATTTGAGGAAGACAACACGTAGAGGAAGATTTAGCTGCAGGCTGAATTAAAGGTTCCTAGAGTGCAACATCAGGGTAGATATCAAGGCCCAGGGGATCTTAGCATGTATGAGGAGAGGGTAGCCTGGAGGGAAATAGTTCATCACCATTGGGAAGAGAATATTGGGCCTAAGGGTTGAAAAACTGCAGAGAAGAAATTCTACTAGGGGAGGGCAATTGAGAGGAAGCTAGCAATTTAGGTCAGGAGGGGAGTATAGGTGTAAGAAGGGCTTTGGGTGGCTTGTGACAGGGGAGAAGGAGGAGTAGGGCAAACCCATTCAGTGCCATCCCTGGCCTTCCTTTACTTCTTTCATATATTCTACTTCACAGAAAATATACTAGATCCAAACTTTAAGGACCTATACCTATGTTGCTGTTACTGTTCTTAGAATGGTTCTCCTCAACACACACATATACATTTACTGTTGTAAACTTTTTCTTCCTTCAACAACTATTTCAGAAGATTCTGTACCTCAATGAACCAAGAAGAAGTGAGCTCACTAACCCTCCATTAATTTCTCATGCTACTCTGTCACAATGCTTAACTTCTTCTAAGAATAGTGCTGGATAGGAGAGAAACCGACCTTTCAGACCCAGTCTCAACCCGTTCATTGTAAATGAGTCTGCAATGGAGAATTTCATCCTCGCCAGGAGGCATCCTTCTCCAGTCTTCAATTCCTTTGTCAATCCCAAGGGATGCTAATAGGTGTTTAATTATATTCTAATTTTAACAGCTATTTTTGTCTTATAACCAACCATTAAAATATAAGCAATTTAAAGGAAGAAGCTATATTATTTTCATCTATTTGTCTCTAGTGCCTAGCCCAGGTTATTGAACTCAGTAGGTATTTAATAAATGTTTATTTAATCAAAATAAGTATCATTCATGAAGAAGAGTCTTCTGTTTGCCTTTCTACTTGCAGAAGAAAAGGCTCATTTAAATGGCAACAATCAATGAGGTCAGAGGAAATTGTCTGAATTTACTACTTCTTTCCCAAGAATTTTTCTGGACACTGACTTCCAGATCCCTGACTCTATCACAATTTAAATTTTCTATCTCTGGAACTCAGATACTGCTGTGGCAGTGAGAAAAACCCCCAGGCCGATTATATGCCATTTTCTTTTAGGCACACTCCATTAGTCCAGGTAATTGAGAGTTGACTGTATCTCCCTTTCCTATTTAGGCTCTTTATTTGTTTTTTCATGAAAATCTTCATATGTGGGATACTGTGAATGTGTTTGTTGCAAGTAGCTGCTTAACCCAGTGAAATGGAGAATAGTAGTAGGGGGTGCTGGGGAATGTGGGCAGAGTCAATGCAAATTTTATATGCAATAGAATTTTTGTAGACCTAGTGACTTTTTAAAAATATGTGCAAAGCTATTTCCATTGTTTCTTTTGGATGAAGCTACATTGCTGCTCTTTGTATGACTTGGTATTTATTATTGTCTAATGGGATTTATGATTATCAGTTCTCCTCATTTATTTTGGAATCATCTCTATACTGAGTCTTTACTTAGGAAGGTCATTTTGCCTCTGGAAAAGAAAACATTGTTTATGATTATTAATCATCTGTAAGCTTTCTAATTGAAATTCTTTTTTGGAGATTACCATTAATGTGAAATACTACTCTTCTTTAAAACAGCAAGATACCTAGATTTTATTTCCTTGATACACTTTATTTATCATTTGAGTTCATGTTACTGATCATTTTGAGATTTTTGCTTTTGAGCAAAAAGCTCTTCTTGGGATATTGGGACATGTCATTCAACAACTCAGACATACCTTTGCTAACCTGGCAATGGATTTTGCCTCATGATGGTTTAGAAGCAAGATATGCAGCAGTCTTTTCAGTTCATGCAATCAAGAGATGAAAAATGAATCTTACTATCACGAAAGAATCTTTGCTAAAAAAGCCTTTTTTCTGTAATTTAATTGCTCCTCACTCATTACCATACTACATATATCCATATTTTATGATATGTTTCCCTCTAACTTACTTTGGAAACTCAATAAAAACAAATTATAAGGTACAAGAATGCATCTTCCCCCTCAATTTTTCAGACAAGTTTACTAGAGAAAGCTTTAACCATCATTTTACTTGCTTCCTTAATGAGAGATTCATCTGATGCAGTTGAAACACCGATATTGCAAAACACTTTTTACTCAAAGGTTCATATTTTTCTTTGAACAGTAGATGCCTTGCTTCAGTAAGCTGAAAGGTTTGGCTGCTCTTTTAATCAAGGTCTAATACATTCAGTCATGGGTTCCAAATTTCTATGAATAAAACAGTACATTTGAACCTGTCAAGAACAAGCTGACCCTGCTAACAGATGGCAAGTTTAAAAATTAGATATGTAGGTGTAGGTATAGAATGTAAATATAGATTATAGATATAGGTGTAAGTGTAGATGTAGATAGAGATAGAGATGTAAGTATAGATGGGGATGCTAATGTGGTTGCAGGTATACTTATACATATATTTGTATATATATTTTTGTGTGTGTATGTGTACATATACACACATACATTGACATTTGCATAGATATTTATGTGTATGTATGTCTACAGATATATACATATTACATTATGCAAATATATGCCTGCATATATACATATGTGTGTTAATGTGTATATACATGACTATTTCTATATATTCCTATATACACATAAAAACGTGTGTACCTGTGTCATAGATTAGAGGATTTAAGTTAGAAAGAACCTCAAAGATCACCTTGTCCAGCCTCTCATTTTACAAATGAGGAAAACTGAGGCCAGGAGAAACCAAGTGACTTTCTCAAGGTAACATAAGTAGTTAAGTAAGAGAATCAGGATTCAATTCTCTGATTCCTAATCCAATGATTTCCTATTATACAATGCTGTCTAGATGAGTAAAAAAAATAGGTGAGATAGGTAGGTAGGAAGATAAATAGAAATATAGGTAGGTAGGTAGGTAGGTAGATAGATAGATAGATAGATAGATAGATAGATAGATAGATAGATAATTTTCTTTGCTTGTTTTAGATCTGGGGAACTTCAGCAAACAGCTGAGTCAGAGATAATAAAAGAACCCACTCCACAATATCCCTAACATACATAAATAAATTAAAATGCCCCCAATAAGAAAAAAATTTAACAAAGTCAATCCTATTAAATTCAACAAACATTTATTGTGTTTACTATATGTAACATAATATGCTGGGTATTGGGCACAAAAAAAGGTGCAATCTAAGAACCTCAAAAGTAAATAACTTCTTGGATTAGGAAAAAAAATGAAAGGACATGGAAATGAGCAAATAGAAATTATAGTGCTATAATCAAACATTATATAATGGCAAGATCATATCCGTTGACACTGTATTAAAAGGACCACAGACAAATTCTAACTAAGTCTCAAATACTGGGGCATCTCAAAGATGCATTCCTATTTTACTCAAAGGGATGGGTTTCAATGGATGGGGCTATCCCCAATATGAATGAATTGGCTTAGACTCTTAGGAGGATTGGCTGAGTTAATTAGGTAGCAGGGCTCCTCCAACAAGAAAGTGCCCCTAAGGGTCTGAGCAGGTCAATTCAACTTGTGGACTACTCCTATAGCCAAAACCCAACCTCTAGAAGTTACTAAAAAACAGGTCCAAACCAACAAATTCATCTTGAAGGAGCAACAGTAAATGATACTAAATCAGAGGTTGTCTTCTGTATTTTTAACAAGGTACAAATGAGCATGTCAACATTCTCTGACAGAAAAGTATGAAAAATCAGTGATTCCAAAGAAAGGTTCACTCTAGGAAGTATAAGAAATTTATCAGGGAGCTCTGATCAGTCTCCTTCCATATAAGTTGAAAAATTCTAAAGAGAAATCACCAGTAGGAGAAAAAATAACATTGACTTCAATGAAGAATAAAAACAAAAATAAACCCCCCAAAAAATGAATCCGAAAAACCATATAGGATTAGAGAATATATACTTTAAGGGAAATGAAGAAGGATCTGGCATCTATAATGAGAATAACTCAATGTAATATAATTAGCAATAATAAAGAGAAGATAATTTGATGACAAAAAGCAACAACATGCATGTAGTAGCAAAATATTTGAAAAAAGGAATGGAATCCATTGAATAATTAATTTTCAGGCTAGAAAGCAAATTGGTAGAAGTGGTATAATGTGTAGCAAGAAAAAGATAATTCAATTGGAAAAGGCTTAAAAATGACAAATAAAGATTACAAAAACTAGAAAAGAGTTTGGAAAGTGAACCTAGGAGTTATTGAGTTACTCCAAAAATAGAGAGAAAAAAGGAGTCTAAATACCATTTTTTCAGGAAATCATTCAAGACAACTTCCCAGAATCAATAAGATTAAGGGACAGAGTATAGATTTCTAGAATTTACCATATGCTTCTAGGGGGAAAAAAAAAAACATTCAATTCATCCAAATACATTGTTGTTATATTTCTAGAACTTCATCAGTGAAGGGACAATGGGACAAGTGTACAAGTCTTAGATTCTTTAAAACATTAAAAGAAAAAAATAGTACTTTTCAATGTATCTCAATTTGAATAACACAGGAGAGGACACCAAAAGACAACAAAGGAAACATAACTTATAAAAAATAAAGGGAAATCAAATTTAATTTCCCAAATTTTCTGTTCAGCTAACCTAAGAATAGTAGTCCAAGATTTAAAAAAAAAATAATTCTCCATAATATTTACAATATTTCCACTGGAAAAAGAAAACTTTGCTCTAGCATTTGATAATCAAATAAGCTTAGGCACAAATCTCTAGGTAATTCTTAATAGACTATGCCAGTTAATGATATTTGACATGCAAATCAATGATGAATATCGAGTGTGGGAATAACTAAGAACAATGGGATTCTGACAGTAATAATAAGGCACATTATATTCTCCTAAAGGTGGAATTTATTTTTTTCCATGTTAATGCCTAATGTGTTTCAATAGGAAAACTTTTGTTTAAGAACTCAAGAACACGAAAACTTAGAATGAAACTGAAAGGAGAGAGAAGGGAAAGAAGGAGATAGAGAAGGAGGGAAAAGAGAAGGAGGAGGAGGAAAAGAAGGAGAAGGAGGAAAAGAGGAAGAGATGATGATGATGAAGATGATGATGATGATGAAGGAAGAAGAAGGAGAAAGGGAAGGAGAATGAGAAGAAGAGGATAAGAACAACAACAAATTTAGTGATGGTGATGTTACTGATGTACTAGCTAGCAAGGACTTAGGGCTCAGCACAATGTTCTGTATATAATAAATACTTTATTTTATTTGGAATTTTATTTTATTTCCACTGATTGAAATAATACCTAACAAACTCCAATACTCAGAGCTCCCGCTCATCTTCCCTACACTTAACTTCCTTCATGCTACAGGACCAGTCAGAGTAAGCAATCTCAATAGTCTTGTGTTTTAGTCTACCTGTGAGGGACCCTTTTTGGTTAGCCTGTGACAGTGATTTGGTTTGAACCCCATTACACCTTGTCAGTGGAAGATACCACAAGTTCATCACATGAATAAAAGGGAGTAAACTGGGGATGGAAGAAATATATAACTTTCTAGAGGGAAAAACACAGATACTTCCATGACCTATGAGAAAGACCATACAAAAGTAGTTAAATCTCTCTGGGTCTCAATACCCTCATCTCCAAAATGAGAGCTGAACTAGGTGACATGTAAGATCCCTTCCATCTCCAAATCTATGGCAATAAACAAAAGAGACTAGAAACACAGTTGAGTCCCTGTTCTCCTCAACCAGAGTTTACTATGGCTCCACACTATTCAGTGGGAGGAGCCTGAGGATACCTAGTGTTGATTATCTGTGTATCAGTAGAAGGGGAAGAAGTCAAAGAGTTAGGAATGAAGACAGAAATGGATGAGCTATTGTGAATACAAGAAAAACACTAAAAGACAAGAAGTCTAAGAGAAAAACAGTGAGAATAATCCTAGGTCCCAAGCAGATAAACTAGCGATGATATTTATAGAGATAGAAGGAAAAATGAGTACAAATTCAAAAACAGGATATCATACATTACTATGAAGGGAAATAGCTAAGAATCCCCAAAGAAAAAGATAATTCATGGAAGAATCATGGAACTCATCATGGAACTATAGCAAGAAATTCCAAAAGGATTCAAAATAAAACTAAATCATTTAAGTGAAGATATTAGGATGGAAGTTAGCTTATAAATAAGAACTTTCAAATAAGAATTAATGAAGACAAACAATGGGGTAGAAAACTTAAAATGAATGGAGAATCTCCATAGAGAATTAGAAACTCTGAAAATGAAATGACGTGTTTAGAATTTAAAACATAGAAGTGGAAGAAAATATGAAAGAAGAAAAGCAAAAT
>CM053590.1:116622320-116641927 GCA_028646515.1 Pseudochirops corinnae
GAAGGAAGGAAGGAAGGAAGGAAGGAAGGAAGGGAGAAAGGGAGGAAGGAAGGAAGGAAGGAAGGGAGGAAGGAAGGAAGGAAGGAAGGAAGGAAGGAAGGAAGGAAGGGAGGAAGGAAGGAAGGAAGGGAGGGAGGAAGGAAAGAAGGAAAGAGAGAGAGAGAGAGAGAGAGAGAGAAAGAGCCAGCATGGGAATTTGTGTTGCTTGATGGTACATGGGTATAAGAGGTTGTGGTCTCCTTGCTCTATCAGTGATAAGAAGAATGAATGCAGACCTGAAAATAAAATAAAATTGAATTAACAGTTAATTAATTAAAAGACTTCTTTTAAGAAGAAAGCAGAAAGACTTCTGCTGTTGTACTTGACAAATTGATCAATGACTAGAGAAAGGCTGAAATTCCTTGGAAAGTAACTGAATTCTAACTATTGTACTTTAATTCCACTTCCATCTACAGTTTCTGAAAGGTAAAAATCTCTCTGAATTATATGATTGCTCTCTGTTGCCACTGTTTGTTTTAGAAGGAAAAGCAGAGAGGAAAAATGGGGTTTGCAGCTCTTTTGTTTTAAGCACAGACTGAAGCTAATTGGATGGCTCATCATCCTTTTAAGTGAAGAGCTTCTGGGCTTGTTTGCATTGCCTAGAGGCCTAACTTGAATTTTTCTATGAGCTCTGCTTTACTGTTAGAAGAAGCTTGTTGGACAATCCAGGATTTGGTTGAAACAGGAGCTGTTTGGGCTTCTATGCATTCCCCAAAGAGCTAACCTGAAGAGCTTTACAGTTCTTTGGCTTAAGGGAACTCTTTGTAACTATAATATCATAGTAATGACTCAGCATCATTTTCAAGCTAACTGAGTTTGAAAAAGCTTGCCACTGCTTCATTTTGAGAATAGACAAGAAAGGGAGTAGTTAACAAAGAAGTGGATTCTTATGATGCAGACAGTTCATGAAGGGACCAGGGACCAAGACTTGAAGTCCAGAGTTTTGAATTTCCTTAACCACACGGGATATTTTTACTCATGTGTGTCCCTACTGGGTATCTATAGATATTTACCTACCTTTCTTCTATGGATACTATATGTATTGATGAGAGAGTGTGACCCAGGCTTATGGGTTAACTGTAATACATTGATCATTCCTGCGTTGCTTCATTTTGAGCAATTGTGATGTATTGGTTATTGCTTCTGCCTTATCAGTAAGTAAATGATTTACGATTAAGAGTTAACCACATCATTGTACATAGTTGAGTGATTTTGTGTAGGATATTTATTGATTTAGTGTAGATTGAGTGCTTTTCCCCACTATACTCCTGAGCCCTACCCATTGCCACACAATACTGATGTGGGGAAGGGTAGGGTTTGGGAATATAGTGGAGAGCAGAAAGAGTATATTCTTTCCCAAATAAAATGACCCCTATTTCCCTAAGAGAGTTTGTTAAATGGTGGTTATCCTTCTCTGGGGACCCAGAAAAACCATTAAAAAAAACTAACTGGTAAGTGACCCAGCCCAAAGAACAAGTTTATGGCCACATTCTTTGAATAGCTACATTGCTAAGGGCATAAACCAAGCACCTCACACAGGTTACATGTATAATTATCACTGATTCTAGAAAATGAGATTTGTGAATTCTGTATGATTTCTTTTTTAAAAAAAAAGGAAAAGTTTTTCTTTAAACTTTAAAATTTAATGTGAAATAGTTTACCCTGACATTTTCCCCCAAAAAAAGTTCTCTATGCAAATGAGAAAAAAAGTACTGTCAGTGATGTTTGAAAGTGTTTCTTCATTAAAAGATTTTATAGATGAACTCAACATGAGCTTTATATAGCTTGCTTCAGAGGGAGAAAAAAGTCCTTGAGGTGGCAGAATATACAAAAACAAATAGCAAAATGCAAATGTGGAAAGTACCGACTTCAGGCATCAGGCAGCAGTGTTCTGCTTCTACGTTCAAGGGCTAAATACAGTATATATTTACTCAGTATTCGTCAGTCTCAGGCTGGAGTCTTAATCTAACTCCAAGACTGAGCCTATTGCTTAAAGACTGATGGGTTTGGTTTGCATCTACAAAAATATTAATGTCTTTTTGTCATATAATGAAAAAGAAGCCAATTTTGTAATTCAGAGGTTCAACAATTTCAAAACATGAAAAATAATTTCCTCCCCTTCTCCCAATCCCAAAAGTTCAGGCCAGAGAGAATCATAATTTAGATCTGAAAGGGACTTTTGATTCATAGACAAGCTTACCTAATTAGCTTTTACGGATGGGGAAATTGAGGCCAAAGTGAAAGCTAGAGAGACCTCTGAAAGTTTTGGAGGTTTAGAAAGACTGTTACACTATAACTGAAGTACACTGGCTGTGAAGAAAGGAGAGACATCAGTTTGAATCTAACCTCTGGCATTCCCAGCTATACAACCACAGGCAAGACATTTACCCTCTATGAACCTAGGTTTCCTCACCTTTAAGATGAAGATATTAATAGCTTACCTCACAAGATTGTTGCAAGGATCAGATGAATGTCAAACACTTTGCAAGGCTTAAAATGGTATACAAATGTCAGCTTTATTATTTTAAAGTTTCACATAAAATTATGTCACCATGACAGGAATATTTTATACTTCTAGAGATAAAATTTTGTTTTCCCTTCTCCCTCTAGCTTTTTTTAAGATAGGTAATAAAACAAAGAAATATTTCAGTTCCAAAATTACAGGCCAGACCTGGGGCACTTCCAGAAGTAGCATCTCAACTACTGTTCTTATGATGTTCTTATGACATCCCAGAAGAAGGGTTAATTGGGGCAGACACAATTCAGTTGCAATAACATTTATTAAACACCTATTACATGCAGGGGATTTGCTAGGCATTGAAAATGTAGGGATGAAAAACAACATAGTGCCTTCTCTCATGTTCTATCTATTGGGACACGGGGCAGGGGTGGTGGAACATACATACAAATAAGTGACAAGACTAGTAGAGAACCAGATAAAATGTAATAAGAAATTTAAAGAGAGACCAATAGTCAGAGAATTGCTATTTAGATAGCAACTCTGTGATATCTGCTTACACCCATTCAATGGGCAAACATAACGAAAAATAATAAAATGCCACTGTTGGTAGAAAACTGGAAACAACCCATGTGTCTGATGGGTGGAGAATGAGTAAATGAACTGCATGGCATGTGAACATAATGGATTGAGACAAATGGGGAAAATCTGAAGAAATTTTTTAAAAACTTGTATGAAGTGATGCTGAATATAAAAAAAGGACGGGGACGATAATATTGATATAGACTATAACTGTTAAAGTGATGATAATGATCGTGATATGTATCAATGGTTTTATTATTTCACTGATGTGGCTGCTCCTTTCAATGGTGCAGCAACTCACAATCAAACCATGCTTTTTCTTCTTGCACCATTCTTGTTCAAGACCCTCCAGCCACAGAAGCTCTACACAATATGTAGGTGGATTTTCTCTAGCTTTTTTTTTCACACTCTGTGAGCACAAGTGCGTCACTCAAGCTCTCCATCTATTATCTATCACTGCATAACTGACTTATCTTCTCTAACCTAACATTTCCTAGATTATATCTTATTCAATGCAACAAGCAACTACTATGCTCCAGGTATTATACCAGATCCTGAGAACAGTAAAATCACTTAAATAAATGTTTGTTGAGTTGGCTTGACTTGAAGTATAATAGGAAGTTCATTTGGATTGGTTGAGGGACTTGGCCATATCCTATGAGTATGACCAGCTAACTAATAAAACCAGCTAACTAGTTTAGAATCTGGGATTCAAGTCATTGACAAGCCAAGAGACAGAAGTTCTAATAAAACCCCTGAAAAGGAATTGCTTGGAACAATCTCGGCCCTGGCCTTGTTGTTAGTCTCTTTCCCCCCACTCTTTGATTAGAGTAAGACTTTGTGAATTTCGGTGGGATAGAGTATTTGGACATTTTCATCGGCATTCTAGTTCTAGCAGTGTCCCTAGAAGAACTGTTGAACTATCTACATTAGGAACCAAAGACAAATAACATACAATGCGAAAAAGGTAGCTTCAAGAGTCTGCAAAGTCCCTGGAAGAAACAGCACCTACCTACTAAGAGAGTTGTAAGGATAAAATAAGATAATATTTGTACAGGGCTTTGCAAACTTTAAAGTGCTTTATAGAGGCTGGCTGTTATTATTATTAATATTATGACACATTGGTAAATACCTCTTACTAAAAGCTAATTAGGTAAGCTTGTCTAACTGATATTGACTGATAATCATGGAGGAAGGGCCCTGATTGAGGCTCATCAGCTATGCAACCTTACCTAAGTACCTCTGGGTTACTTGTAGAGCTCTACAGAGAGAAATAGCAATGCTCTAGGGAACCAAACTGCCAGTGCCCAATTCTACATGAGCTAAACATTTATCTCCAATTTATGCCTAGATTGAAAGAGAATACAAAGTTTTTTGGAAGAGAGCCTTTAAAGGCTCTATTTTATTCTGCTGAGTCAAACATAAGTTGTTGTGTTTTTTTCTTAAACCAACAAACAGTAAACAAACTGGGATGACATATTCTCCACACTTTTCAGTCAATTATACAACTGTGAAGATGTGGCTTGCTGTAGAAAATTGCTCACAGAAGCCAGTCAGTTCCCTTATTGCACTTCTATACTTATATAAATCATTCTCATGAAGATTTTATAATACAAGAGAAGTATATAGATAGGTATCTTTTCATGTCTTTTGTTATTTTTTTTGATAAATAGTATCTATAAATCTTTCTTATCATTCAATATCTTCCCCCTCTTTGAAAATTCTTGAAAATTATATCTTTGTTTTCAAAATTGTATTTCCTTTAGCAAAAAATTTCTTCTCTTCATATTTATTGTGAGGCAGCTAGTCTTTCAGATTTCATCTGCCTGATTACCATTTCTACTTCTTCAGATAATACCTTGAGGACTGAGGGGTTAGAGTCCAAAGGGAACATTTCTCCTGTCATGAATGATGAAAATAAATTGGCATAGAAATGCTGATAGGTCTGTTTCATTTATTGTTTGTTTTTCAGTTTCACCTTTAAGAGATTCTAGAGCAACCTAGCTTAATTGGGTTTTATACCAACTTTCTTCAGACTCATTATTCCCTTGACCTTCCCTCACTGTAGTGTGAGCCAATCCTTTTCATAACATTCCACCATTCTCTCCATAATGTCTTGCAAATGAGTTTTTACTCTTAACTCCCATTGCTCCTGACTGTTGTGTCTCTCCATTTGGCAAGGAGATCAAGTGTTGGTTGGCTCAAGTGATACTTTTCTGGCCTCCTCTTTGTGAAGCTAATATCTGTTAAAGTTGTGAAGGAAGTAGTAATGAATTTAGGGCTGGAAGGGACCTTGGAGGCTATTGAATCAAACCACTCAATTTTATAGTTGAGAAACTGAAGCCCATAGACAAGGATAAACTGTAGCCAGTTCAAACAGGTTTGAAAGAGCTGATTGTTAAATTTTCAATATGAACATTTATACTTCAGAAACAGAGAAATTCTATAAATCAGGGCTTTAATTATTGTTTTGTTGATTGTCTAGACTTAAGATGGAGAAAGTGTTAATAATGCATATAAACTTTGAAAGTGTGTCATGTGTACATTCTTTTCAAAGAGTTGGTCATTAAACATTTATATTTATTTATATACATACCTATTTATATTATAAATTTATATTTATTTTTTGTTTACCTATTTATGTCTAATGGTAACCATCTCTAGGGTGGGAGGAAGAAATTAGCTGGATAATTTTGTCATATATTTGAAAGGAATAGCAAGTTGTACATAGTAGATTTGCAGTTTTCATGTACAATCATCTTATTTACTGTACTATTATGTAAATTCTTGCTTTATTCCATTAATTTAAAAAAAAAAAACCACTTATCAGTACACCCCTGCCTACAGAGGTTGTGGCTTATGCAAAGTCACACAAGTAGTAAACCCAGGCCCTGTAATTCCAAGTTCAGTACTCTTTCTACTGCACCATACACAGGAGACAAAATACAAGAATGGAAAAATAATAAAATAAATCATCTCAACTATCTATACACAAACCTACAGTGTATATTAACAAGTTAGAGGAATTAGAGATGCTAATGCAAAAAGTCACATTTATCACACTGTTGCAATTATCTTTTTGGCAGACTCATTCCTTATGTTCATTAAAAGGTCCAGAAATCAAAATGACCAGACACATCATGAAATGATGCCTCTTATTGCCTCTGGGGGCTTGATCTACCCCCAGCACTGCCAACTCCTATTTTTCTCTTGAAGAGACACCTTTCCTTTCTAGCTGCATCTTCTTTCTATCTTCTGATATCTTCTCCAGGATTATGTCAACTTACTGGTCTTTGAACAAGGATCTCATATTTAGAGAAGCAAGAGTTAAATTAATATTTGCAGATGTGCTTAAAAATCGGTATGAACCTTAGTATTCACTGTCTCCCTAGTCTGCCACCCTGCCACTCTCACTGGGAAAGGGGCCGAAAATATCATAAGAATAAGGGAGATAAATGTGCCAAGACTTGGGGTCAAGAATATCTGAGTGAAAATTTGGCACTTAGTAGGTTTGTGACCCTGGACAAGTCCCTTAATCTCTCTCAGTCTCAATTTCTTCATCTATAAAATGGGGATAATAAAAATAACACCTACCTCAGTTATTGTGAAGATCAAATGAGTTAGCATATGTAAAACATCTTATAAACCTTGAAGTACTGTACGATGCTTTCTATTACCAAGGTCTTTTCCACAATGAGGTGGTGACGCAACTTCTCTTCACCTATAAGGCCATGTGTCCAGAGGTCCAAGTTCTCTCTTATTTGTCTGTCTCCTATTCCCTGACCTCTTAACAGAATTGGCCCTGGGTGCAAAAGTTTCTAGTTATGGTTCTCCCTGGAGGAAATGAGGATGTTTAACATAGAGAAGAGGTCAGGAATGGGGGGCAGATAGGATGATCATTGTCAAGTCCTTGAAGACCTGCTATATGGACTAGACTTGTTCTGTTTGATCCCAGAAAACAGAATTTGGAACAATAATTGCAAACAGGCAAAATACAGTTTTGATGGAACTTCCTAATAATTACAGTTGTGCAAATGCTGCTGCTTCAGGAGGTACTGGATTCCCTCTCACTCAAGGTCTTAGAGCAAAATTTAGATGACTACTTGTTTAGTCTGTTGTAGAAAGGGTTCATGTTCACTTATTTTTTGAACTAGATAACTGAAAAAAGCTCCTTCTGACTTTGATTCTATGAAGAAGAGTTTGTAAAACCTATTAAAGTCTTTATTACAGCAGTTCTCAACCTATGGGTCAACCCCCTTTGGGGGTTGAACGACCCTTTTACAAGGGTTGCCTAAGACCATCAGAAAACACATATTTCCTTTGGTCTTAGGAACAGAGACACTGCTCCTCTATCCTTCTCCAGGAGGGTCTGCCCACATGCAGATGCTCCCGCATACAAGTATTAAAGAGTCACAGCATTAGGAAGGTTGAGAACCACTGCTTTATTGTAATGGTCTGTGTATACATTAGGAGTTTCACTGAATAAATTGGATAATAGAACAAATAAACCCTTGCAGACAATGTGATATTCATAATCACATAACTGACTGAGGGATATGAAGATACAAAAATGGCTCTGTGCTTGTTACTTATTGGGGCTTTGTTGTTGTTTTTAAAGAACTTGATCCAGTAAGGTAAAATGAAGCCTTAGAGTTCCTACTTCAACTCATTGCCTTTCATGTCTATGTTAAGATAGTCAAAATCCTTTAATAGATAGATTTACTCTGAGACAATTTTGTTCAGCAATCCTCTAATTAACAAAATTGAGCAAGGAGGTTAAAGGAAATGATGTTGGAGCAACTTGAAGTGTAGCACTGAGGAAAAGAGCAATGTTGTCATAGATTGCCTCAACTTTTTAGCAAGATATGAGATGGGGTCTCCTGATGAATGGGAGGGAAAAGAGGACCCTGTGCAAATAACTTGAAGAGAACTGAGTTTTGAAACATAGTCTATAAAGAATGGGACAGAGTGTCAAACAGGAAAGAGTAAGATTAGCTGCAGCAATGAGGGATCAATTCAATTACACAATAGAAATTTGTCAATATTCAAGTGGACTTGAGTCATTTTTTTTTGACAAATGTGCACATTAGATATTTATCTATTAATTTTAGTTTTGCCTCAAGAAGTGACATCAACAGCCAGAACTTTTAGTTCGTTGAGCTAATCAAGTTCTCCATTGCAGTTTCAATACTTTTGAAGAAAAACTGACCTAACTGCACTAATTCATTGTTGGTGGAATTGTGAACTTATCCAACCATTTTTGGAGAACAATCTGGAATTATGGCCAAAGAGTTGTTAAATTACCTATATCCTTTGACCCAGCAATAACACTACTTGGTCTATTTCCAAAGATGATTAGGGAAAAAGGAAAAGAACCTATATTTTCTAAAATATTTATAGCACCTCTTTTTGTGGTGGTAAGGAACTGGAAATTGCAGGGATGCCCATCAATTGGGTAATGGCTGAACAAGTTGAGGTATATTATTGTGATGGAATAATACTACCTTATGAGAAATGATGAAGTCAATGATTTAAAAAAAAAAAACATGGAAAGACTTGCAAGAAACAACAAAGAACAAAGCGAGAAGAATCAAGAGAACATTGTATATAGTAATGACAATATTATTTTAAGAATGACTGAGCAAATAAGATATTTTGTCTATTTTAAATACTCAAGTCAACTATAAAAGACATATGTAGAAAGAGTCTATCTGCATCGAGGGAAAGAATTAATAAAAGTTATCTATAGAATAATTTTACCTGTTTGTCTAATGATAGTGGGAGGAAGAGAAAAAAGGGGGGAAAAATTTACATGATCATTTTATTACATATTTGAAAGAAATAACAAGTTGTGCATAGTAGGTTTGCAGTTTCATGTGCAATGATTTTTATTGTGCTATGTTACAGAAATGCTTGTTTTATTCTATAAATTAAAAATAAAATAAATTTATAGATATGGATATATATCAGACCTAACTTGCACGGGAATGGAGGAGAGTAAGGGAAAATGATTAGGCTATTGCTCCTATCACAGTTTCCATTAAAATTTTTGTTTTCTAAAGCAAAGTTGTCTAATTTCTGGGGTTTGGAGTACAGACACACTTTTTCCAGTTCCTAGGATCTTGGTCTTCTAATAGTTTTAGTGTCTAGTAACACAGTTCAGAGTAGACTTCTCACATTCTAGACACTGTCTTCTTTAATATAGTCTAGAGTTTATCTTATGAAGTTTTTAAATTATCTGTTACCCTGTGGATTAATATAGAACTTGTAGAAAACTAAAATTATCACATCATTTTTTAAAATGAAAATTTGTTTAAGTTTAAATGATTGACATATTTTGTTTTTATATTAATGAATAAACCATTCAATAAGCATTTATTAAGAGTCTACTATGGACAAGTAGTTGTCCATTTATGCTGGAAATGCAAAAAAGAGGTGAAAGACAATTTCTGTTCTCAAGGCACTTTACAATATACATTTTTCCTATTTACCCCACCAGCAGAACTTCACAACAAAGAACAAAGTGATAAAAAGAGAAGGGAGGAAGCAATTCATCACCAACCAACAACTCAACTGAATCTGACAGTACATGTAATAGTTCACACTGATAAGCTCCTACCTCTGCAAAAAGAGAAGAGATATGCATTTTCTCAACTCTATTCAGGAGCCAAACGACTATCAGAATTGTCAAGCAATGCTATTCTTTCATTTAAATTATTATAATCACTGCATCTTTTTTTCTGATTCTGCTTCCTTTATTCTGGATCAGTTCATATAAGTCTCCTGTGCTTCTCTGAATTCTTCATATTCATCATTTCTTATGGAGCTATGATGTTTCATTTCATTCACACACCACAATTTATCAGTACTGTCATTAATGGATATCTATTTTGTTTCCAGTATTTGTTACCACAAGTACTGCTATGAATATTTTATTGAGTGTGAGAACCTTTCTTTCTCTCTTTAAACCCCCTGGGCTGTAGGTTTAGTGGTAGGTCTGGAACAAAGTATACGGACATTTTAAAGATTTGTTGCCTTAATTCCAAAGTGACTTCTGGAACAGTTGGGCCACAGCAGTGTATTTGTGCGACAGATTTTCTACAGCTCCTCAAACATTATGTCCACTTTTGTCAATTTGCTGGGTGTGAGCAAAGCCTCATAGTTGTTTTGGTTTGTATTGTTTTGTACGAATCATTTACGTGGTTGTTAAAAATTTTCAAGATTTTTTTGAAAACTATTTCTTCATAACTTTTGACCACTTTACCATTCGAGAAACCATTGAGGAATGACTCTTGGCTTTATATATTTCTATTAACTCACTATGTATCTTAGATATCAGATCCTAATCAGAGATATTTTATGTAAATTTGTTTTATGCCACTTGACAGCTTCCCTTAAAATCCTAAATACCTTTATTTCTGTAATTTTTTTTTCAGTTTTATTTAAAGGTCATGCATCTATTTTGTATAAGATGCTCATCTAAACTGAATTTCTACCAAACTGCTTTCTATTTTTCCCAGAATTTTTTTGTCAAACCGGGAGTTCTTCCCCAAAGGAATTTATGTTCTTGATTTTCTTGAATGCTAAGTTGTTGATTTAAATTGTTTCTGACTCTTCCTCATCCAAACTGTTCCAATGATCATCTTTTCTGATTTTTTAAAACCAATATGAAATATTTTTTATGATTACTGCTTTATAAGATGAAATTTGAGTATTTCATTCAAGTATTTCATTCCTATTTTTTCATTATTTTCCTTAAGTTTTAGACTTTTTATTCTTTCAAATGAACTTTGTTAGTATTTTGTCTAACAAGGTACCCTGTTGGTAATTGGTCTAAGCACTAAACCTCTGAATAATTTAGTTAATACAATCATTTTTATTGTATTGGCATAACCCAAACACCAGCAACAAATATCTCTCCAAATATTTAAGCTGTTCTTTATTTCTGAAAAATGATTGCAATTGTATTTTTTTGTCTTGAATATACCTTGAGAGACTGATGACCAGATATTTTTTGCTTTTTTTCAGTTATTTTAAATGGAGTTTCCCTTTCTGTTACTTTTTTCTATTTATTACTGCATATATAGAGATAGAGAGAGAGATATAGATTGTATTCTGCTACTTTATGAAGCTATTACTACAATTGGTTTCTTTGTTGATTCTCTGGGGCTATATAATTTTCAGTTTATTATTTACTTAGCTATTATATCACATACTTCTGAAGCTGGTTTTTTTAACCAAAGTACAAAATTTTATATTTACTTCTTAACTGTATTCTTATTTGGTTCATTGTTCTAGCCTTTGAGTTATTTTTGGGATCCTGATTATGTCATCCAATAGGTCAGTCTTCCTCTTAGCTTTGAATCATTTAAAATTTGACCTGTATATTATTTATGCCTTTTATACAAACCATTGACAGAAAAAAAAATTAAATGCTTCAGGATTAAGGACAGTTATCTGAAGCATGACACTATATACCTCTTTGTAAAGATTTTGAGCCTTCAACTAGTTTGTAATATTTCACCTATAATCTATCTCACCCCTCTCAACTTTGTCCACAATGATAGTATATGACTTTGTCAAAGCTTTTGTTCAAATTTAAGCATATTATACATAACATCATCATTCTCTTATATACTAGTCTGTTATCCTTGTTTAAAACAAAGGCAATAAGGTCAGTCTGGCATGATCTGTTTTTGAAGAAGCCATTCTGAATGCCTATGTTTGCCACTTTCTTTCCTAGTTGTCCCTTAATCCTCTCTTTAATAATTTCACTAGAATTTGGCCAGAAATGGAATTCAAGCCTAAAATTTGCAGGTTTCACTCTCTTCACTTTTTTGAAAATTGCCACATTTGCCTTTCTTCAGTTCTCTGGCATCCCTCCCAGACTCTACTATCTTTTAAAGATCACTAAGGATAGTTCAGTAATCACAATTGCAAGTTCTTTCAGTACCCTAGGAGGTAGTTCATTTAGGCCAGGTGTCTTTGGTGACTTGAACTCATCAAGGGCAACTTGGTTCTCTCTTCTTATCTCCCTACTTCTCTTAGGTTTTACTTAACTGTTAACCATTTCTATTATGTTCCTGATTTAAAAAATGTAATTGTCCTTATCTGTTAAAAAAAAAAAAGCAAGCATCACCACATGTTATCATGATTACTTCTACCCCAAACAACAAGCTTACCCTTCATTTGTTTCTTTTCTTTCCCCCCCCCCAAATTTCAAAGGGTCTAGACTATTTCCATTTTTCCATTGTATCACCAGTGCATGAAGCATACATAGCACCTGTTTAATAAATGCATTTTCAATTGAGCACAGATATTCCTTCCAAAAGTTTATATGTTAAGTCATTCAAATCTTGTTATCCCCTGTGACTTGTATCAGTGTTCTTTGTCAAATTCTCCACAGGGAATCTACCCAATATATTAGTGGCCTTCTCTTTGGTTTTTAGAATTTGGTGGGGTTCCATTGTAGCACTTTATCTATCTTTAATATCTCTGTCTTACTGCCTGACTGATCTCTCTCAATATCTTATCATCCATTTCCTGTATGATATATTTTGGCCATTTCTTTTCTAAAAGTCATCATTGATATGTTACAGTCTATAATTGCCCACCACAGACTCTGTTTCACTTTGAAAAAGCTTCCATTTTGATTCTTTAAAGGTTGTGTTGTCGCACAATTTGTGGCCATCTAGCATTACTAGAAGAGTACCAGTGTTAGAAATTTGAAGTTTCATTGCAAGGAGCTGCTTACAAGCAATGTAAGTTGGAAATACTGAATAATTTGCAAAAGCAATGCAGCCGATTTTCATCTTCCTATTCATTTCTTGGAAAAGCTCAATTTCTATCTATAGTGGATTCAAGATTTTATTTATTTATTTTACTAAAGGGCCAACCAAATGGACAACCTTCCCAAAGACATTGGTCTTGAAAGTAAGTACTTTTCATCTACTTGGTTTTTCCCATGTAGATTGTTAGAATGACCTTTGTTTAAGTAATTGTGGGTCTCATTATGAAGACTATATATAGTGTTCATGCAGTCAAGACAATGTCATCTGCATTAAGGATCATACCAATAGCTGCAGCATCTATGGAGAATCCTTCTCCTATTTGAATTCTACCCTGGACATCCTCCATGACAATGTTGAACACCTTCAGCAAGGATACCTCCTATTTTAGTCCTTACTTGGTATCAATAACCAGATATCAGATTTCGATATTCATTGAACAAAGTTATTTCTATTGTTGCATCTATCCAGGATCCTACATGATCTTAATATGTGCATTAAAAACACCTTTTTAGAGGAGAACCTTAAAAGTTGAATTGTTCCCTTTCTCATATTATCTTTAATATGCACTGTCAGCCTTACATCATTATGAGCTTCAGCACTACTGGAATCATTTTTACAGGATCTTCACATTTTTACACTCATCCTCCATTATCTGTCTTACTTCCATAATCTAAACATGTCTTTATAAATTTTTATCAGACTTTACATCCACGTTGGTTTCTTTAGACACCTCCCCTTTTTCTTCCTCACTGGATTTTTTTTTTGTTTTTGCTTTTTGGAGGGCAATTGGGGTTAAGTGACTTGTTCAAAGTCACATGGCTGGTAAATGTGTCAAGTGTCTGAGGCTGGATTTGAACTCAGGTCCTCCTGACTCTACAGCTGGTGCTCTATTCACTGTACCACCTGGCCGCCCCTCTCACTGGATTTCTTTCTATTTCTTACTGCCTTCTTGAGAATTTCCTTCTGCACTGATTTCCTCTGCCTGGCATCAGAGACTTGGGAATCAGGAAGACCTGAGTACAAATCTTTCTCCCACACTTATTTTCTGTGAAACCCTGGGCAAGTTACTTGTATCTGTAATGTGGGGATAAAACAATAGCACCTACATCGCAGATTTGTCATGAGTATGAAAGGACACAATATATGAAGTACTTTGCAAACTGAAAGGGTTATATTAAATTCTAGCTATTTTTATTATGATCTATCTTTTCCCTATACCCTGAAATTTGTTCTCTGTAAATCTATTCATTAAAACTTAGCCTGACTTTCCTCTCCTCTACCACAAATTCTGAGGTTGAGTGGTAACTTCCTCCCAAAGTTCCAATCATTTCCACTTAAGCCACCAATTCCCCTTTGTTGGTCTGACTCCATTCCAGAATAATTCCCCTCCTCACTTTCACCATTAACTGTATGTTTCCCTCTTTAAAATGTAGGGTGTGTTGCACGCTTTTTTTTCAATTCATTTCCTTCTTTCAATCTGAATCATCAGATATGCATTAAGCATCGCACTTTGCTAGGCACTGGATACTTTCTTATCTTCAATGTCCAGAGACAGCATTATAGTAATGGATTTTCTTGATGGGTGCTAAAAAAACAAAACCAAAAAATAAATAGAAAAGCATTTTGAGTACAAAAGCTCTGAATGCTCTTTTCCATTCTCCTTTATATTTTAGATCACTCAGGGACATCATCATTGTCTTCAACAATTTCCTTAGAAAATGGACAATCTTGAAGGTTTTCCCCCCCAAGATTGAGTCAAGATTGACTCAGCCTGAGTCTGCTTTGAAATCTACTGTTGACCAGTCTTTCTTCAGGGGAAAAGGAGTAGGGAAGTAGAGCCTTTCCTGTCTGTCAGTTAATCCCAATCATTTGAATTACACTGTTACCTTATTGCTGTAGCTGTCTGACAGATGGGAAGACATTGATAAGCACCAATTTCCTACTGCTGAATGAAATGAAGGTGCTTATGCTCTCTTCACTCCAGTTCAGGGCCACCTTAGCTCAGGATTTACTTTTTGATAGATGTCATCTTTTTAATTCTGAATTTTCTTCTTGCTCTTATTTTTGTTCATCTGTTTATTGTTTTTATCTGTTTTGAAGATTACTGGCATAAGGGACCAACATTTAAAACTTAAATGTTAATGTTAGCAAGCATTTATTAAACGTCCAGTATGTAGCAGACACTGCTAAGTGAGCAATATGAAATAGTATTTGTGAAATGCTTAGCACAGTGCTTGGCACAAAGTAAGCACTATTTAAATGCTTATTTTCTTACTCCTTCCATAAATATTAGGAATGCAAATAGAAATCAAAATAAAAACAACTGAAATTTAGAAGCTATCAAGTCCAATTACTTCATTTTCCAGGAGAAGAAACTGAGGCCCAAGATTTTAAGTGATTTACCTAAGTTCATATAAGTAGTCAGGAACAGAAGTGGGATTTGAACTTGGGTCTTGCAAATCCAAATCTATTGCTCTTCCCACTGTACTACATACTTCTCTGTAAGCTAAGCAGCAATTATCATGAATGTAAACAATCACATTGATTGGGCTCAGAGACCCATTCTTTTTCTGTATTAGCTAATTGAAGAACAAATCCACACTAAGCTCCTGCTAGGTTAGAATGTTTCTCATCCTTTATATCAGGAGTACTTAACCTGGAGTGCATAATCTTGTGGGATTTTTTTAATGTATATTTTGATAATTGTATTGCAATGTAATTGGTTTAATTTATAATTCAAGTATTTTGTGCATTTCAAAATACTGTTCTGAGAAGGGGCCTATGGGCTTCACCTAATAGCAAAAGAGTTCCAGGATACAACAAAGGTTTAAAAACTCCAGTTTAAATTAATATTGATAAATAGTGATTTGGGGTTCAGAAAATGCTTTGCAAGTTGGTCCTTCCTTTAATAACAATGTACTACTTTTCTGTTTTCCCAAGGATCTGCTTATAGCACTTTAAACTGCTCTTCTATTCTTATTTTTTTAATCTATTTCAAAGTTTGGGTTTTTGCATAAAAAAGTAAATATAGTTTTAGAAACTTTGATCTGTGTCTGTATATAACCCCTGATAAGATAATTTCTTGCTGAATCACTCAGTTCAGGGAAAAATAATCCAGAAAACCATGTCACTTCAATGGACCTCAGTTTCCTTATCTGTTAAAAAAAAAAAAAAGGAAAGATTTTATTTTCTGGTTAATATAGTGACATGAAAGGACCTAAAGGAGCCCAGATCTCTCATAAATATGCCCTCAGAGTTCCTAAAACATACTAGAAGGAAAAATAAAAAGCACAAATAGGGGAGAGAGAAAGAGAGAGAGGGAGAGAGAGAGAGAGAGAGAGAGAGAGAGAGAGAGAGAGAGAGAGCACTAAGCTATAAACTACTCCATCTAGTCCAAGATTCCACAAGAAAACTGATAGAAGCCTGCTGATGCTCTAAAGACAGACAACCCAGAGGAGATAGAGACCACAGTGCCTGGACATCCTGCTCTAGAACCACAGTGAGCACCAGCATAGCAAACAATATAGGATCTTCAATACCAGTACAATTGCTATATCCATACAGAATTTGTCAAGACTATAGAAAGGGATGGATCCAATTCTTGTTCATATTCTCTGCATGATTGGACCAAAACTAAACTTGAGTCAAGTCACCAGGAGACTGAGACAGAAGTCCCCCAGGATTCCTGTAGATGATGATGTCTAGTTGTAGTTATCACAATCATAACAGCAGAGGCAGTAACATTGATATTACAGTGGGAATAGGACCACCCAGAACCTGACTACTCCATCCAAGAATGCAGGATTCGGGCCAAAGCACAACGTTCCATTCCAGATACTGAGCCTGGAGCTATAAGTAAATAAATACTATTGGTTGAGAAAAGCCCATGAGATAAACCCACAAGTAAGGAGTTACCCCACAACAAATTCAGGTAAAGCCTCAAAGGAAAGAATGGCTTGGCCACAATGATTACAAGAATTGTGAGAAAAAATGAAGGAAGGTTTTTTAAAAATAGATTTAGGATTGCGATAATAGCTTTCAAGGAAAAAGTAACTTTAATAGAGGCTGGGAAGCATTAAACAAGCAGTGGACTCCATGAAAAAAGAATGAAGTAATCACAAATCATTAGCAGTATGAGATGACATTAGAGAAAATTCAAAACCTATTTCATAGAAGAAATTGTAAGGTATTTAACTGTCAAAAACAACAGATCTGACAAACAAGTCAAGGAAAAATAGTTTAAAAATAATTGGACTCCCTGAAAATCATGACCCCACAAACAATCTGGCTAACATATTTTGAGAAATAAAGCTGCCTAGATCAATTAGAACCAGAAGGCAAAGTAGAAATAGAAGGAATCTACCAGTTACCTAAAAGAAATTCTAAATTTAAAATGCCCAAGAATGCTATAGCAAAAACTCCAGAGCTTCTAGATCAAAGAAAAAATATTGCATGCAATCAGAAAAAAAAATTTAAATATCAAGAAACCACAGCCAGATACACAAAAGATGATGATACAAGATTTTGGTATATGATGCCCCAAAAGGCAAAAGACAAAAGTCTTACCTCCAAAATAATTTACCCAACAAAACTGAATGTAATTCCAATAAGATATTTCACACTGTTTTCTATTTTTTCATTCTTTTGGTTTTGTTTTATAATGTCTTAATTTCTAACAAAGTCATTAGCTTACATTTGCTCCACTCTAATTTTTAAGAAATTATTTTCTTCAGTGAGTTTCTGGACCTCCATTTCCATTTGGCCAATTCTGCTTTTTAAAGCATTCTTTTCCTCTTTGGCTTTTTGGACCTCTTTTGCCATTTGGGTTAGTCTATTTTTTAAGGTGTTATTTTCTTCAATATTTTTTGGTCTCCTTTAGCAAGCTATTGACTCATTTTTCATGATTTTCTTGCATCATTCTCATTTCTCTTCCTAATTTTTCCTCTACTTCTCTCACTTGATTTTCAAAATCCTTTTTGAACTTTTCCGTGGTCTGAGGCCATATTTTTCTTGGAGGCTTTGGATGTAGGAATTTTAACTTTGTTGTTTTCTTCTGGTTGTATGTTTTGGTCCTCTTTATCACCAAAGAAAGATTCTATAACCTCATTTTTTTTTTCTGCTGTTTACTCATTTTCCCAGGCAATTACATGACTTTTTAGCTCTTTCTTAAGGTAGGACTCTGCTTCCAGTGTGGAGGCTGTACTATCCCAAGATTCAGAGATTTTGTGCAGCTGTTTTCAAAAATATTGCTAGGGACCTGCAAATTTTCAGTTCTTCTAAGGTGCTATGATCAAAGGAGATATATTTATTCCTCTCCTGGTCTGTACTCTGGTCTGTGACTGACCACAAGCACTCTTTTCTCTTTTGGAACTGTGAGGGGGATTCCCTCTCCACCACCGCCACAAGTTCTACCATGCCAGCATTCCTTCCCACCCCAAGACCATCACCAAGGACTGCTATGCAGATCCAACCACAGGCAAAGCAAGAGAATCCTCATTCAATGCCATCAAAGAGATCTACCTCTGATCAGCCACTCCATCTCCATACCATCTACAGGCTGAGAGCTCCAGAAGCAGCTGCTGCCTCCCTGGGGCTGGGGCTAGACCATGTTTCTCTCTTACCAAAGCCCCAGCAGACCTTTCCTACTGACCTTCTAAGTCATCTTTGGCAATTGTGGGTTGAAAAGTCTGGAAACCACCAAAACTGCTACTGATTCAGTCCACCGAGGCCTGTTCCAGTTCAGTCTGTGCTGGTGCAGCCCACTCTGGACCCCACTCCTCTCTTAGACTGGCGCAACAGTCCTTTCTTGCCAACCTTCCAGGTTGTCTAGAACTGGAAATTTGTTTCACTCTGTCATTTTGTGGGTTCTGCTGCTCTAGAATTTGTTCAGTCATTTTTTTATAGGTTTTTAGAGGAGTTTGGAGGGGAGTGCAAGCAAGTCCCTGCTTTTACTCTTCCATCTTGACTCTGCCCCACCAAAAAAAAAAATTTAATTCTACAGGGTCAAAATAGGCCTTTTACAGAATAGAGGACTTTTGTTTATCCTTGATGCAAACACCAGAGCTGGGTAGATTCTTTTAAATGAAAACATAGGAAACAAGGGAAATTTTAAAAGGTAAATATATTTGAGCAATGGGAAGGAACTAAATGATAATGATGTCCTTACATAGTAATGGGAGACGGGGTTTGAAAAGACAAATTTCCCTTCAGAATCCAACTGGTTTCTAGCAAGAGAGAAGGATTATAGAAAGACAAACAAAAAGCCTTCAATTTGGTTCTGGATATTGCTTCTAAGAGAGAAAAAAGGGAAAGTAAGAAGGGAATAAATGAGAAAGGAAGAAGAAGTCTCCAATTCTCATAAGTGGAGTGGCTGAGAAGTAAAATATATAAATATTGAGAAGGTTAAGAAGAGAGAGATCATAAAACTCATTCTTATCTGAAATGGGCAAAGAAAAGTTAAACACACAAACAGATAGTTTGTAGTACTAAATATCAAATTCGATAGGGAAACAAGGAGAGAGAGGAGAAAGGAAAAGAGGAGATGAGTGAAAGTGGGGAGATGAGAGTAATATGCAAAACAAGCTTTAACTTTGGATCATTGGACTGGGGGGGAGGGTGATCAAAAGGAAACAATGTACAAGAAACAGTCATCAAAATCAGGAGTACATAGAAAGAAGAATATTTCTTTTTTTTTTTTTCCATTTTTTTTATTTTTTATTTTTTATTTTTTTTTAATT
>CM053590.1:116642427-116666745 GCA_028646515.1 Pseudochirops corinnae
ATATAATTATTTTCATTGCTACTTCATAACTGTAATTTTGCTACTGTTATGAATCATAATGTAAATATCCGATATGGCAGCATGTATTTAAATTGAACATAACCCACAGGTTGAGAACCGCTGCCCTATAGTGTATACTTGGATTTAGAGTCAAAAAGACTTGAATTCAAATCCTTCTTCAGACACTGACTAGGTGTTTCTCCCTAGTCAAGTCATTTAACCTCTCTGTGCCTCAGTAAATGAGATGGGATAATAATAGCACCTATTTTAAAGGGATATTGTAAAAATCAAAGCAAAGGGCTTTGTAAACCTTAATGCTCTATATAAATTCTATTGTAATTATTTATCTTTACAATGTTGTTATCATGCAAATTGTTCTCCTTGTTCTGCTCACTTCACTTTATATCAGTTCATACAGATTTTCCCAGATCTCTCTGAAATCATTCCTTTCATCATTTCTCATAATTCAATTATATTCTATTATGTCTATTATTATATCATAATTTATAGTTGTAGAATAATTGTATTCCATCACCTTCATAATTATACTCCCAATGAATGGTATATATTTAGTTTCAAGTTCTCTGCTACCACCAAAAAAAGGCAATAGAAATTTGAAATAACTATAAAGGAGAGGTACCTTTGCCCAACACTTTTAACAGGGAAGTAGAAGACATAGTAAGCAGAAGATATCTCCTAATACAATGATGGAATATTATAGGCTAACATAATCCCAAGATAAAATTTGATACAAAAGGAAAAAATTCTGCAATACTTACAAGTAAAATCCCAGAAAAAAAAAGATTTGACTAATTATAAGGATTTCAAGAGTGGATGAAAGAAATGAAAGGGGAGCTAAAACAAAAGATAAAGAATAAAATTTCAGCACCTGAAATGATAATAAATAGCTTAGAAAAGAAAGTTGAAAACATTACCCAGGAGGTAGATAATCTCAAAAATAGAATGAAGCAAACATGACTCAAAAATTTAATGACACACACAAAAAAATATTAGAATTAAATCAGAAGACTTAAAAAAAAAAAAAGAACAAAAAGTACCAACTACCAAAAATAATTGACATGGAAAAGAAGATAATGTGATATAATTTAAGAAGATAACTTGAGTATATCTGACATTTATGACTACACAAAGAAATCTGGATATCACTTTTCAAGAAATCATAAAACTACCTAGAACTATTGGCTTCTGAGGGTAAAGTGAGAAAAAAATCTCACAGTTAACCAACTGAAGGAAATGCCAATTTGAACCCACCCAGATATGTAATCATCAAACTCTAGAGCTTCTAGATTAAGAAGAAAATACTGCAAGAAAGTCAGGGGAAAATAAAAGAGATCAAGTACCAAGGAATCATAGACAGGATCACATGAGATCTTGTAACAATTATAGATAAGGAAAGGAAAGCTTGGCATACGATATATCAAAAGACAAGATAAAAACCTTACCACTAAGAATAATAACTTAATCCTGTAAAACTGAGCATAATCTAACAAGGGAAATCAAATTTTAATAAAACAGAATCCTTTCTAAGCATTCTTCTTGATAAAATTAAAGTTAAGTAGAAACTTTAAATCATGGAAAGGTGAAAAAATTTGAACACCTCGAAAGATCTAAAAATTATCAGTATAGAGGAAGAAGAGAACATTATCTTTTAGAATACCATTTTTCAGGGGTTAAAGAGGAAACAAAGAAAGATGTTTAGGGCCTAGATGTAATTTTGCTTAATTTTAAGAGAAAAAAAAGCATGCAAAAATAAAAATATGTTCGAGTTGCATTTATATAATATATATGTATGTATAGACATATATATATATTATATATATATATCTTTTCAAAATAACTATGGCATACAAAATATCTGGGGAGTCAACCTACCAAGACATCATCTGGGTTTATAAAAATACAACTCTAAAATATTCTTTATAGAAATAAAGACAAACAATTGGAAGATATTAATTATTCATGGTTTTGCAGTGCCAATATAATTAAAATTTAATTAGTTTATAGATTTAAAGATGTGCTAAGAAAAATGCCAAAGGATTACTTTTTAGAATGAGAGAAAATGATGACAAAATTCATCTGGAGGTACAGAAGTTAAGGATTTCCAAAGAAATATTGAGGAAGAAAAAGTCATTAAGGGCACTTAATATTACCAGATATCCAACTATAATATGTTATTAATTATCAAAACCATTTAGTACTAGTTAAATATAGTAAAGTAGATCAGTAGAATAGAAGAAGAAAAAAGCAAACCAGAATTGAAGAACACAAGGGCAGAGTATTCAAAAAACTTAAATTAATAGCATAAAGATTCTGTTTTGGTAATCAGTCTAGCAGAAGCCAAGACTAGACCAGAATCATATATCACAACCCAAAAATAATCTGGAAATAGATACATGACATAAAAACAAAGGGTTATATGATTTTTTAAAAAAAAGAGAAAGGAAGGAAATTCTTTCCATGGTTATAACCAGGGGACAAATTTATCTACAAACAAGGTATAGGGGCAACTAGAAAAGATTAAAATGGATCATTTTAGTTATAGCAATTATATAAAATTGAAAAAGCTTTTACATAATGTAGCTAGAATTAGAAGAGGAACAGTCAATGTGGAAAGGAAATTTTTGCAGCAAATATCTCTGACTGATATCCAAAACATATAAGGAATTGATACAACTATATAAGAATAAACACCATTATCCTGTGACTAAATGGTTAAAGGATATGAACAGATTACCAAAGAACAATTATATGGAAAGAATTTTGGATTACTAATAGTAGAGACAACTGGTGGGGCAGTGGATAGAGTGTTGGGCTTAGAATCAGAAAGACCTCAAACACAGCCTCAGATACTTACTAGCTGTGTGACCCTAGGCAAGTTACTTAACCTTTTTGCCTCAGTTTCTTCAACCCTAAAATGAGGATGATAGTACCTACCTTACAGGGTTGTTGTAAGGACAAAATGAAATAATATTTGTAAAATCACTTAGCACAAACTAAGTACTATATAAATACTTTTTCCTTTCCCTAAAAATAAGAGAAATACACATTAAAATAGTTTGTGGCAGAGATGACAAATGTTGAAGATGGATCTGTAGGAGGACAAGCACATTGGCACATTGTTTTTAGGGATGCAAATTAGTTCAACCATTTTGGAAAACAGTTTTCAATTATATCCCAAATGTCACTAAACTCTATAAACAATTTGACCCAACATCATTACTACTAGGCATCTGCCCCAAAGATATCAAAGATAGAGGGGGAAAGGATCCATCTATGCAGCAATGTCTTCACAGAATTAATAATAATAAAATGGAAAATGTCAAAATCCATCAATTAGAGAATGACCAAATGAAATGTAACATAGGAATGCATTGGAATATTATTGTACTATAAGAAATAATGAATTTGAGAAGTTCAAAGAAACTTGGAAAAAACAGCATAAACTTCAGCTCAGAGAATTATGAACAAAAAGAGAATAGTTTTCAGGATAACCACAATCATGGAAAGGAAAGCAATTTTAAAACATTTAACTTTCATCAATATACTAACCAACTAAAACTTCGAAAGACTGATGACAAACTTCCCTCCTTCCTCTTGGTAGATCGGTGATGGGTTAGAGACACAAGGTAATACATGTAATTTCAGAGATGCCCAATGGGTTGGTTTATTGTTCTTGATTATATATCTTTTTTTCACAAGGGAAGGCTGAATTAGAAGCAAAGGTTGAATTAGTGAAAATTTATGTTGATGTGGAGAAAGGGAGAAGGAAAGGAAGAAATATACCAACAAGACCAAAAAAAAGAGAGAGAAAATTAGAAGTTCAGAAAGAAACATAGAAGTATGCATTTAAAAATTTTTACAGTCAAAATTCAGAGTTCCACATGGAATTCTTTTTTCTCCCTACCTAGAGTATTTGAATGTTCATGTTTGTTAATGATGATTAAATTCACAAGAAAAAAAGAAAAAGAAGAACCATGATAGATGGACATACTTCACAATTAGTATACACAGCAGGGGCAGCGAGTTGACACAGTGGATGGAGCACTGGCCCTATAGTCAGGAAGACATCTTCCTTAGGTTCAAATCCAGCCTCAGACCCTTACTAGCTGCGTCACCCTGGGCAATTCATTTAACCTTGTTTGCCTCAGTTTCCTCATCTGTAAAATGAGCTGCAGAAGGAAATAGCAAACCACCCCAGTATCTTTGCCAAGAAAACCCCAAATAGGGTCATGCAGAACTGGACATGACTGAAAAAAACCTGAACAACAACAAACACAGAGCAATTCATTTTGCATCTTCCTCTTCCTCTCTTTCTAATTGTCAGATGCCACCCTTAGGATGTAAACCACACCCAAGCTCTCAGTATTATTTACTGCCTCTGTTACATGTTGAGCTGTGATTTTTTTTTTTAAAAAAAGGCTTTTTTTGGAGAGAAAACAACATAATCTTAAACCCAATGAAAACAAATATATTTCAGGGGAATTATAAACATTCCTTTTATCTTGCCAGATAAAGAGATTGAGTATAAATACTCCCAGTGCTGACTTGCCACATACAATTTATAGCAGATGAAGGGTTTGAAATACTTTCATGTAAACAACCAGAGATTTCTTGATGGTTGCTAAAAGGCTGTTTGACACTCTTTGTAAGTGGGAGAGCATCTTGGAGTAAGAATGAGTCCTGGATAATATCAGAGCTCATTTTCCAATAGCAAAGGTACTCCATTAGGTGCTGTTTTTATCTTTGAAGCCTTAACTTTAGATAATATTTACATAATTGACACCATCTCTGACTGAATCCTTTACAAGATGTATAATAAATCCTAATGTATTTTAACTGGATTTAGAAAGATGTGATTTTTAGCAAGAATGTAACCAGGGTACTCATGGATTAGATTAGAGAAAGATTTTTTTTATAACTTCTCCATCTCACATGTCAAGGAAACAATATCTTTTAACAGTGTTCCGACAGAAATGTTCTTCTTATGTTAATTCATTGAGTTAGAATGTTAATAGGCTCCAAATATCACATGCCCAGCCAAATTCTGGAACTAACCAAGCCTATTAGTGTAAAATGATGAACATAGGCCTATTTGGAGGAGAGACATGATTATAAATTGGCTTCACTCCCATTATCTATGTATTCATGGCAAGTGTGAATTTCATGAACCAAGGCAGTAATATATCAGGAGCAGATCTTTGTAATTCACCATTTTAATGCAATAACACAAGAGACAATCCATCCATGACTAAAATTTCCTCTGATCTATATCAGCCGAAAAGGGTTATTTTTACCTTGAAAATATTTTCTAGAATAACCTAACAAATCTAGATGGATGGTGTGCTTTCTATTACCCATCATTTCCTTACTGTGTATTTTTCTTGGAAAAGAATATTTTGACTTGTGGTATTCTGGGTCCTCTTCAATTTAAGTATACCTAAAATTAAATTAAAAATCCACTGGCTACAAGTTAAGCATGTCTAATAGCAAAGTGAATGTATATAGCATTTTAGCGTTTTAGAAATACTTTCCCCACAATGATTCCATGATTTAGGAGACACAAGTATCATTACCCACTTTTTACAGATAGAACACAAAGAGAGGAGTGTGAATGTGGTATCACTAGCAGAAAAAGAACAACTAGGCAGCAAAATGAAATTAAGCCTTTAGAAGTGTTGAGGAGGTGACACTAGTTTGGGAACAAACCCTTTGGGGGCATGGGGTGAAGTGAACACACCAAGAGGTCAGTTTATACAAAATAAAGTCAGACTTCCTGATACTAACTCATAACCCAGGGGAGGAGGTGGTGAAATAACTGGCAGGCAAGTCACTTAATCTCCTATGGCCTCAATTTATTTTTATCTGTAAGATGGGGACATTTCAGGAGACCTCTGAGTTCTCTTTCAGCTCTAAATCTATGACTCTCTTATGTAGATTGAACACCTCCCCTTACTTTAAAATCTAGGTCTAAAATGCTCCCTACTCTATTCTGCTACCTCAAACAAAATTAATTTCCAAGATTAAGGTCTAGAGAATCCTAGAAGGTATAAATAGGCAATAAGCAAGACTAGAAAGAAAATAACAATTCTTGGAATATGACATTACGAATTCATTTCCTTAGACCAGGACATTATTCCAAGAGCCTGGAGAATAACAATGCTTATAGTCCACTACCCAGAGTCATCTCTCTGGGAAGCAGACCCTGCAAAGATGTATCCTGGAAACTCATCCTGAAGATTCAGAAAGAAAGAAGTTCATGTCTCCCACATCTGTGGCACTTTCAAAGTGCTTCAACAACAGAAACAGAAATGATTTTGTCAGTAGAAATGATATAGAAAAAGCACTTCCATGTGTACCCAAAGGACCATGAGACTTGCATCTCACTGGACACTGAAGTTTTCTATTCTTCTCCATTTAAATGTGAGTTCCTTGAGAGCCAGGACTCTCTCTATTTGTATCTCCAGCTCTTTGCCCATAGTAAGTGCTTAATAAATGCTTCATTCCATTTAATATCATAAAAATGTAAAAATGAAAAAGATTGGGACAAAGATTTAAGTATTTCCCTCTGATCTGTGAAAATGAAAGTTAAAACTAGCAAATAAAGGAGAAAGAGTAAATCCACGGAGTTTGGAATGGACAAACTAATAGGAGAGAAGGAAAGTCAGGAGAAGTAGACTGGATTGAGCATTGAATACACAAAACAAATGTCAGAAACAAAGTTCTGATTGAAAAAATAAAGTAAAAGTACCATTTTTGTGCATATGTACATTCACACAGCATGGAATAATAAATAGAAAGCCAGATTCAACATCAGGAAGTTCTGGAACCAAATGACACTTCTTATAGGTATTGGCATTGTCACCCTGGGCAAGACACTTAAACTCTCTCAGTGACCCAGGCAAGTCTCTAAGACTGTAACTTGCAGGACAAGTTCTGATCTGAACTGGTAGAAGTAATGAATCACAGGTCAGGTCCAACACACACACACACACACACACACACACACACACACACACACACACCCCTCAAATGTCATAGTGACCAAGTTCTTAAAATAAAAGTAGGCAAATCACAAGAAGATATTGATGGTTATACAATAATAGTATGAGGCTTTAATATTCTTCTCTCAGCGTTGGATAAATTCATCATAGGGATTGTTGGTCATCCTCCAAGTAAAATCTAAGGACACAAGTTATAATTCAAGGAATTTCATATCTCATCAATGTGCATATTTCCTTCAACAATGCAGATTATAATGCATCTGTTCTCTCTACCTGTGAAATGTTTGTTCATATCCTCCCATAAGCCCATCAGGAAAATCTACACAGCATAATAGAAGGATTCTTCTGGATGTCTTGAAATTGTATGGATATCAGGGGATCACTTGGTCTGTCCATCACTCATCTCTCACTCTCATCACAGGACTAGGCTATCTTATTTTTTGGTAACACATCTCTCTGATGATATCTTTTCCCAACCAAGACTTCTATGAGAAAGGTGGTATATTGTCTTACAGTCTACTTAAAACAAATATGTCTTCCTCTATTGCCCTTTGGGTGAGCTTCATTTTTAATTCTTTGAAGATGATGGTATTCTCTGACTCACAGCCATATAGCATCATTAGAAGACTATTGTTTTAAGATGAACTTTTCTTTCAAGGAGAAGATTGAATCCATTTAAAGCACTACCCAACTTCCAAAAGGCACTCTAACTCATTCTTCTCTTTCTCAATTTTGTACCAAGTTCGTTTTCTTTCTGTGTGGAGTGCCTTTCCAAGATAGATGAACTAATGGACTATGCACACCATAAAATCCAAGGAGACCGAAGAATTATTCAGACTATAATTCACAGTTGTATAAACCATCCTAAAGAGTTTTTCCACTTATTTAGTATTTTATCAGGTAAAGGATGATTTGAAGAGGGCAGACATTAGAAACAAAGAGGCCAATTAGGAAGCTATTGTAATTCTCTACATTTAAGTTGATATTCTTAACTAAGGCAGTAATCATGATTAGAAGAGGAAAGAAGTGGCATGTTGTGAAGGTATAATATCTAGGACTGGACAATTTGTTAAATATATAAGGTGAGGTAAAGGGAGCATTTAGGATGATTCCAATTTTAACAAAAGGATCAACAGAAATAGGCAATTTTGCACATGTTGAGTTTGAGATACTACTTAGGAGTTAAAGTTGAGCAGATAGTTGGTGACACTAAATTTCATTTCAGGAGAATCTAGGGCTGAACATTTACATTTCAATAGAAATGATAACTGAGCCCATAGGAGCCATTAATATCACTAAAGGAGAAAAACAAAGAGGTCACAGGACAGAGTCCTATGGAACACCTATGCATAGAGAGTAGGAGACAGGTGCTGATACAATAAAGAAGAATGAGAAGGACTAGTCACAAGGAATAGTAGTAGGAACAACCAAAATAAATCAGTGTTATAGAAGCCAATGAAAAAGATAGTGTCTGGGATGAGAAGGTAGGCCATTATATCAAAACTTTCAGAGAGGCAAAGAATCATGGAAACTGGAGAGGATTCCGAAAAGATGGCAGAGGAGGGAAGAAAAGTTTCGGCTCTTCAAATTTCCTCCACAGAAGAAGACAGAACATCACCTCAGAATGGCAAAAATAAACATCGGGTAAAGCAGTTGTTCTCCAGAGACAATTTGTGAAGACACCAGGAAAGAACAGACCACCAGGGGCAGAAGTTCAGCCTGAGTGAAGTGCAAACACCTCCAGGCTGACTACAGAATTAATAAACAACAAACCCTGGGGGCAGTTGGGTTGGAAGGCAGACTCAGTTTTAGAACTTTTCATTTTGCAAACAGTGTGGGGGTCTTTCAACTAAGTAGGAGAAGATTGAAGGATCTCTGTGCTGACCAGACACATCCTGGGCTGTGGCTGCAGGGAGAAGGAGCGAGCACATACCTGGTGAGTTCAGTAAAAAGGGGCCATGACTCTGTTGGCTGTGGACACTTGCAGGAGAGCACAGGCCCTGGTTTCAGTTCCAGGCAGAGAGGACAGCTGTCATTTGCAGCCATCAGAGGAACCACAAGGAGTAAGATCATCTGCAGGACAGTGTGGCTAGGTGTCCTAACTATGGCTTAGGAGTGGAGATGAGAGCCCAAAGTTGGACCCAGGACAGAGCTCAGAAAATAACAGTAAGAATGCCCTGAAACTTGAGCATCATTCCTCATACCTCAGGATTACAACTTGATTATACTAATAGTTGCTTAAATAAATAAATTTTTAAAATGACTAAGCAAAGGAAAAAGAACCCACCATAGATAGTTACTAGGGAGATAGAGAAGATCTGGGTTCATATTCAGAGAAAGATAATAAAGTTTAAAAAAAAAAGCCACTCTTCTTTCAATAAGAAATATCAAATGGTCCCAAACATACCAATAAAAGGACTTTAAAAATCAAATAAGAGAGATGGAGGAAAAATTAGAAGAAAAAAAATAAGAGCAATCCAAGAAAATCAAGAAAATTACGAAAAGAAAGTCAACCAACTTGAAATAGAGAATCAAAAACTTAAAGAGGAAAATAATTTCTTGAAAATTAAAATTGGGCAAGGGAAAGCTAATGACATTTTAAGACACCAAGAAATCATAAAAGAAAATCAAAAGAATAAAAAAATAGAAGGTAAAGTGAAACATCTCATCAGAGAAACAACTGATCTAGAGATCAGATCGAGGAAAAATAATATAAGAATAGTCAGACTACTTAAAAATAATGATAAAAAAGAATCTTTATATAATATTACAAGAATTTATCAAGGGAAATTCCTTGAAGTTTTAGAAAAAGGCGAAGCAGAAATAGAAAAACTCTACCTATCACTGCCTGAAAGAGATCCCAGGAAGAAAACTTACAGGAATATCACAGCCAAGTTTCAAAGCTACTAGTTTAAAGAGAAAATATTGGAAGAAACAAGAATAAAAAAAATAAAAAATCATGAAGTTATGATAAGGATTACACAAGATCTAGCAGCTACTACATCAAAAGACTGTAGATCTTGGAATACTCTATTCCAGAGAGCAAAAGACCTAATGTTATGGACCAAGGGTAATTTACCCAGCAAAGTTAAGTATAATCCTGAATGGGGGGGGAGGGGGAAAGGATATTTAATGAATGGAAAAACTTTCAGGTTTTTGTAACAAAACCCCCAGAACTTAAGGAAAAATTTGACATATAAAATGCAGGAGAATTATAAGGTAAACATTAAAGACCAATTATAAGGGACTCAATAAGATCAAATTGTTTACATCATATATGTGAAAATATTAGCAGTATTTTTATGATTGTTATCATTTTCGGGGTTATTTCAAAGAAAGGCTTGGGCTGAGCTGAGAATGATGGGATGATTCTAAAAATATAAAACTGTGTAGGGAAAGATTAAAAAGGAGAAATTATACAAATGAGGCATAAAAGGAAAAATTGATACAGAAAAGGCTAGTAGGGAGAGGGGTAGGTAGTGATGAAACTTTGTTCTCATTGGAAATGGATTAAAGAGTGAAATACACACATATACACACATGTGTGTATGTAGATACATATATACACACATACATACATACATATTTTATATGGTACAAAAGTCTTCTAAATTCAGAAAGAAATAAGAGGTCTAGGAGATGGGGTGGGGGGAGATGATAAGGGAGGGACTTCAGAGGGGTGAGTAGGTTAAGAAATGGTAGGGCAAGGTAGCAGATAGAAGTAAAGCAGAGGAGTGAGGAGAAATAGGGCAAATTGGGTGAGAAGGATAGTGAGGAAAAAATAGAAGGAAGAAAATACAGAACAAGTAATTTTACCTAGAATGTGAATGGGATGAATTTACCTATAAAACAGAAATGGATAGCAGATTAAAAACTTGAACTCAACAATGTGCTGCTTTCAGGAAACTTAAAAATGAGAGATATACACAAAGATAAAATAAAGGGAAGGAGAAGAATTTATTATGAAAAAAAAGGCAGGGATATTAATCATGATCTTAGACAAAGTTAAAGTTAAAATAGATTTAATCAAAAATGAAAAATAGAGAAGCTATATTACGTGTCAGCAATATTATTCAATATTTAGACCACTTAAAATGCCTATACAGTATAAAATATCCAAGCTTATACATGTCAAAACAGACACAGAAACTATATGAACTTAAAAAACTTTTTATAGAAATAAACTTAGATCTAAAGAATTGATCTAAATAATAGATTAGATTAGATCTATTAAATCTAATCTATTAGATTAAATCTAATTATTTAGATTTAATAGAATAGATCTAAATAATAAACCAATATTCCAAAAATGACAATTTTACCTAACTAATCTATTTATTCAATATCATCCCAATTAAATTACTAAAAAATTATTTTACTGGGTTAGAAAAAGTAATAACAAAGTTCATTTGGAAGAGCAAAACATCAAGGACTTCAAAGAAACCAGGAAAAAAAGATTGAAAGGAAATATATTCAGTGGTATCAGATCTTAAGCTATATTATAAGAGAGAACACTGTTGAAGTGTAAAAAGAGTAATTTTTATTATTTTAAATTAAAATTTTCTTGCATAAATAAAACCTATGCACCCAAGAATAAAAGGAATGCCAAAAATTGGGGGGAAAACTTTTATAGAATATCTCTCAGACAGGATGTGATTGGGTTGGAATATTGCTGTGGTATTGGCAGTGATGAGTTGATTGATTTAGAAAAACTTGGAAAGGCTTGGATCCATGAAGGAAGATGCTATCCACCCTCAGAGAAACAGGTGACAGGTGGAAAAAAGCATAGTACAGTCTTACAAATATGTATGAGTATATATGCATATGTTTATAGATATTTACATATAAGTATGTATATCCCTGCTTTCTTTGCGGGTAGGGGTAAAATAAAGTATAAAGTGTACAGCAGAGAACAACAGAAAATCAACAATGAAACAAAGGAAAACTGGTCAGCTTTGAAAACAATGTGTAGTATTTATTATATAGGTTTTCTTAAAATGGAAATTTATTATTTTATATTGAATCCTCTCTTATGGTCTGCTGTATAGATGGCAATTATTTTTTTCTTCTCTCATTTTGTATTTAAGTTTAAAATTACAAAAAAAGAATTATGAGAACTGAGAAAAAGTCACCAGATTTCACAAGATCAAGTCATAAGATCATTGGGAATCTCTGAAAAAAACAGCTTAAGTAGCATATTTATGTTAGACACCAGATTGAAAGGTTTTGAGGAGTGAGTGGTAAGAAAGTCTTGTGTAGATAACTAAAAGATTGACAGTGGAAAGTGAGGAGACATATGATATGATAGCATGAGGGGATCACAAGGCCAAGTGAAGGATTTGGGGGAGGGGAGGCAAAAGGGTTAAGTGACTTGCCCAGGGGCACACAGCTAGTAAGTATCTGAGGTCAAATTTTAACTCAGGTACTCCTGACTCCAGGGCCAATGCTCTATCCACTGTACCACCTAGCTACCCCAAGTAAAGGGTTTTTAAGAATGAGGGAGATATGAGTGTGTCTGCAGGCTGGCAAGAAAGAACCAACAACTAGGTTTTTAACATCACAGATTTAAAACTTGAAAGGACCTCAGAGAGCACGTCTATAATTGTCACTGTATTTACAACAAGAAAGAGAAACTGTAAAAATTTACACAAAATTTACACCCACTCTTCTAGAACATTGGCCCAAATTATTGCTGGATAGAAGATCTCCAGAACATAAATAAGAACGATTTTCTAGACTTGTCAATTTAAAGTATAAAAAAATCCTTTTCTCTGAAAAAGATCCAGGAAAAAAAGGGTATTCCTTATACAAATTTTCAAGTCCAACAAAGCAGGCCTGGCAACTTACCAAAACGCAGAGTTTTTAAGGATGGCAGGCTGATGTTGCTTTTTCTTCTCCTCTTTAAAATCCTTTTTCAAAAATGTATGAGAGGCAGCATTGAATAGTGCATGGAGGACTGACAATGAAGTCATGAAAACCTGGGCTCAAGTCTTCTCTCTGATGCATAATAGCTGTGGGACCATGAGCAAAACACTCCCAGTGCCCCAGGCAACCATCTAAGTCTCTTAAGTCACAGATGAGCTGCTGATTTGCAGCAGAGAGTTTCTTAACCAGGGACTTGCCAATATCAGTGAAATCACAGGACTGAACTGCCTGTAGCCCCCAACCCCAAAAGTGTCATATGGGAACTAGAGTAATATAACCATGGGCCCAGCTCATATAATTTTCAAAGTCTAGCATCCTTCAATTTCCCCTCAAATACTTACATGAAGTCACAAACTTGTCACTGCCAACACCATGAAACACAAGAAAAGAGCAAATGAATTTCAACCGTAGGTCACATTGCCTCCAAATAGCTATTCAGACACTTGACTCCTTTCTCAGACCACCACCAGAGGCTTGACTTCAAACCTGAGAGAAAACTTTAGAGCATTCATGTAGCATTTGCCCAAGATCATCAGCCACCTTTGTGTCTCATTTTGGCATTCTATCATCATTTACCTGTCCAGATAGCAGAGCTGTCATGTTAAATATAAATTAGCTGCCTCCACATGCAAGAAAGAGAAAATGAAGCTTACCCTTATTCATCACAGTGTACTGGAAAGAGCACTGAGTGGATATGGGTTCAAATCATCACTGCATTCTTTTGTGACTGACTGACTTATGCATACTTGTACAACGTGAGGCAAATATCTTTCCTCTCCTTGGTCTCAGTTTACTCATCTGTAAACTGAGGAGGTTGTCTTTGCTGATGTCTAAGGTCCCTTCCAGCTCTCAACTATATGAATACAAATAGGATATGGATTCTAATGATTAGAATCCATCTGTGTATAAAAATCATGACAAGCAGTATCCAGTCTGCTATGAGAACTAAAATTGAGATTTATTCAAATTTTCCAGTCACCCAGATTGCCACTAGAAAGTGACAGACAAATACAGTACAAACCACTTTTAACATCTCCCCATGTTTCATGTCTAAATTTAAAAGTCTTAAGCAAGGTCTCCCCAAAGCAATTTTCCCCCACATACTTTTTTCTTTTTCTCTTTCCAGTCTCTTGATAAAGGGTAGCTGAGTTTCTTCTGCTGTCTCTGTTCATAGGCCAAGAATTTTTCACTCATGCCCAAATGGCTTTCACACTTAGAGTGAGAAAAAATTAAGTGTGTCTGTAATTGGAAAATGGTTCTGACTGCTTTAGAACCACAATGGCCTCTGTATTGAATTACTGCTTTTAAATATCAAAGGAATCTGGTTAGCCAAAGAATACTTAAAAGGTAATCAGAGAATGAAGAAAATCACATTTTTTTTTTTGCCCTGTGGTTCATATTAGGCTTATTTTTTTTATTTCCCCACACACACTTTTTTTTTTTTTTTGCATTCAAGTGATTTTTTGGCCAGGAAATATTAGCAGCTGAGCCATTAGGGTAGCACTAGTGAAGTCCTAACCCAAAAACCATCCAGAAAGACATTAGAACTCTGAGAGTCAGACAAAATCAAGAAGCAGGAAGAAGAACAATGAGCTTCTTTTCCCAATCCTAACTCCTTTAAACATGCTGATAAGGAAATTCAAGAAAAAAAAAGCATAGTGTCTTTTTTTTTTTTTCCCCAGTGTAGGTCTGCATAGGGAGATAGAGAGATCGCTGGGTATGAAATCTGACCAGAAACTGAAGTGCAAAGCATTCCAGTTCAGGGAGAGAATATGTACTATGGCAAGAAGAAGACCAAGATCCAGAAAAGAGGAATTGTAACAGTAATGGGAATTTGAAGATCTTCCCTGCCCTGAAACAGGTTGAATGTAACCACATGGAGCCTGTGGTCGGATGAGTCTGCCGAAGGGTGGAGCAGAGCCCACAGGAAACTGGATGTCAGAGCAGTTAGAGCTGGAGGGAAGAGAGGATACACCCTGGGAGATAGCTAGGTTTGTGAGTGTTGGTTTGTGGGAAGGCTAAAGGATGATGTGGCTTCATGCTGTGCTATGGTGTATTAACTTCTTTTCTACTATGATGGATTTGACTTTCTGGTATTGGGATTTGGTTTTCTGCTGTCTGAATATAAGTTTTGCTTCTGTCTTCTATATGGAGAGTTTGTTATATTTTGCAATTGAGAACTATGCTGGCATATTTACAGTCATCGTCAGTGCTGTGAATATTGTGTTGGTGCTACAGGGACCTAAACTTATGCAAGATTCAAGAATAACTGTGTAAACTGGAATTCTGTTGTTTACTACTTCCTCCCAGGTCAAAGACCCAGTGATAACTTAGGAGAGACCATTTACCTCTGCATGTTGTACGAGGGAAAAAAAGAGAATAATCATTTTATAGGGCCTATGATATGCCAGACATTGTGCTAAATGCTTTACAGATAATTATGTCATTTAACCCTCGCAACAACCTTTTGAGGTAGGTGCTATTATTCCTGTTTTACAGTTGAATAAATTGAGGGAAACAGAGGTTAAATGACTTTCCTAGGGTCAGACATCTAGTAAATGTCAGCAGGTAGATTTGAACTCAGATCTTCCTGACTCCAGGCCCAGTCCTTTATCCCTTGTACTACCCAACTGTCAAGAAAATATGGTTACAGGCCTTTTGCTGTGTGCCAAACAAGGAGTCAGTTCAGAAGCAAGCAGCATCTGCTGTCTCAGATTTCAGGAGTGAAACAGGGTCTGAACTCTAGTTTCAATCCTTGAAGCCTGAAAAATAATAACTAGGATAAGAATCTTAAAACAAGAGGAAGCCTGCAGTCCTGTCACTCTGAGCCAGCAGAGCTTTCTGACTGGCCACTAGTGGCTACGACTAGTAGCATTCTACTGGAATTGTAAACAGAGAAAGCCCACAGATGTATATTGCCGAGACCCAAATCCACATCAGGAGCTTGCAGACCTCTGACTGGAGGGAACGATCACAGTCAAGAGAAACATTAAAAACAAAAAGTAAACATTCACACAGGACTTTTGGGATGTGATACCTGAGCTCTTCCAAATCTTATTACAATCAGGTTTTATGGAGGGAATGTAGTTAGAAGGTCTAAGAATGGTTCTGTCGTATCTTCTGTAAGGAAGATCTGAACTGGTCCTTTTGCTGCTTTCTTGTGGTTTTGAGTGTTATTTTAATATCTCAAGGATATATGGGGACCTGTAAGTTTTCAGTGTTTCCAAACTGGTCTGATCCAAAGCAGATCTGATCAGAGAGTCTACAAGTAATTCTGGTATATCCTGCTAATCTTAAAAGAAGAACAGAAAAAAAGGTGGAAAGAGACATACTACTGGGATGAGAGGAAGGGAGAAGATTGGGAAAAATTATTTCACATAATCAAGGTATACAAACAGATGTCTATACAAATAAGAAAGAGGTGCAGGCAGAGGTTAATACTTGAATCTCACTCTCTTCTGACGGGGTTAAAGAAGTGAAGAACACACATGCACACAGAGTTAATTACAGAGATATATTTCACTAAACAGGGAAATAAGAAAGAAAGGAAAGGGAGAGAATAAAATAGAGGGTAGGTTAAAGAAAGGATTAGTCCTAAGGAGAGTAAGCTCTAATGATGTACACAAATAATTATAGCAATTATTTTTGCAGTAGCAAAGAATTAGAAACTGGGGGTGGGGGTGGGGGAGGCAGCAGAGGTGTTGCCCATCGATTAAGGAATGTCTAAACAAGTTACGGTATATAAACATGATAGAACAGTCTTGTATTATGAGAAACAATGAAGTGGGTGGTTTCAGAGAAACCTGGGAAGACTAGTGTGAACTGACACAGAGTTAAGTGAGCAGATACAGTAGAATAATTTATACAATGCCAATAATGTAAAGACAAACTTTGAAAAACTTAAGAATTCTGATCAGCATAATGATTAATCTTGATTCCAAAAATTCTTGATTCTTGATGAAACATGCTAAGTCCTGATAGAGAAGTGAAAGACCCAGAGTGCAGAATGAGATAGATAGATAGACGACAGATAGAGGTGTGTGTGTGTGTGTGTGTGTGTGTGTGTGTGTGTGTGTGTGTTAGAGAGAGAAAGACAAAGAGAGAGAGAGAGGGGGGGAGGGGAGAGAGAGAGAAGGAGGGAGAGAGAGAGAGGGAAAGAGAGAGGGAGAGAGAGAGGGAGAGAGAGAGGGAGAGAGAGAGAGAGAGAGAGAGAGAGAGAGAGAGAGAGAGAGAGAAGTTTTTTTTGGACATGGCCAATGTAGAAATTAATTTTACTTGAATATATTTATGTCAAGTTTTTGTTTTTCTTTCTTTCTCAATTGGAGTTTGGGAGAGATAGGAGGGAGAAGAGGCAGGTTTTTGCCCACTGGAAAAAAATATAATTTGAAACAAAGAACTTTGATAACACAGTGACTCTAGAGGACTGATGGTTAAACATATTCCCTTGCTCTCAGCTCAGAGGTAGTAAACTATCAATGTAATATAAGGCATATTTTGCCAGTCAATGTTTTTGGTTTATTTTTGTCTAACTACACCTTTTTGTTAAGGGCAGCTAGATGGTACAGGGGATAGAACACCCAGCCTGGAATCAGGAAGACCTATGTTCAAATCTGGCCTTAGATACTTACTAATTGTGTAACCCTGGGTTTTTCCAAAGGGAATCGAGTAAAGCCAGTTTTGGATGATCACATGTTGGGGATTATCATAAAGGGCATCTTTACTTCAAGAAGGAAGTTGGACTATGGGGAACCTGTAGTTTCTTTCCATTCAGAGATCAATATATGATCCTTTTTTTTTTTTTTGGTCTAGCCTTGTAAGGTGACATACAGTCAATAAGTCAACCAGTATTTATGAAGTGCCTCCTTTTGCCGGGCACTGTGTTGAGCACTTATAGAGTTGTCTGGGGCACTGAGATTAAACAACTTGTTAAAGTCACAAAGGCAGTATGTGTCAGAGACAGGCTATCTATCTATCTTCCTGACTCTAAGCCTACCCTCTATCCATTATGCCCAAAGTGTTTTCCTTGTTATAGCAGTCCTTTGCTAGTGCCTACTACTTAAAAAAAAAAAAAAAGAGTTCTACAACATTACATATTTGCTATCACTTCCAATAATTCTTTTCCACAAAGAAGTCATAAATATGAAAAATTTTCCTTTGAAGAAAAAAAATTTTTTTTAAATTCGGCTGAGGTCCTTAGATGACTCAGAGAGACTACATGACCCTGTGTTGAGGATATGATAGAATGACACTGTCCTTAGATTGAGGTTAGAACAGATAACATTTTTAACTCCTTTTAATTAGAGAATCTATGTATGATGTAGTGATGGGGGTGGGGGAGGTAAATTAGAGCTTTAAAGAGTGGATTGAAGGCCACTAGGAAATTAAATGACTTGATTAGGGTCACCCTGTCAGCATGTATCAGAAGAAAGACTTGAACCCAGATCTTCCTGAGTCAGAGGCTGCTCCTGTATTCACTTCACCTCACTGCCTCTAAAACATGATTCCATCATTCTAAAAACTGGGATGAGACAAAGCAGTGTCTCTATTTGAAAAAGACAAAGGATGGCCCTGAAAATGATAGACCAAGCAGCTTATTTTCTATACCTAGAAAATACTAGAACAAATCATCAAAAAAAAATCAATTTGCAAACACCCAGAAGATCATAGAGTCCTGGGTAATAATCAACATTGCTTTGTGAAGAACAAATGTTGTCAGAACCATCTAATTTCCTTCTAAAACAGAGTGACAGGCCTGGTAGATCAGGAGGATGAAATAGATGCAATATAGCTGGGATTTTACAAAGCTGCTGATGCTGCTTTTCACGATACACTCATCAACAGATATCTTCAGACTGGGAACAATTTGTTGTAAGGTTATACTCAAAAGTAGTTATCGCCATTTCCAGGCAAATGTCAGGGGGCTGTTTGGGTTCTGTTTCACAGAAGGCGACTCTGGAGTTCAGCATGAGTCAATATATTCATCAACAACCAAGAGGACAAATTGGATTCTGCTCATTGAGTTATTAGGACATTGAGATGGATGGATGGATGGATGGATGGATGGATGGATGGATGGGTGGATGGGTGGATGGGTGGATGGGTGGATGGATGGATAGTGTGACTGGCATGTGAAAAAAGAAGAACATGACCATTATCATAGTCTATAAATATTTAAACTCCACAAGAGTATGCTCTGGGGGCTATGGGATTTACATAGTTTGCATTAGGTTTGGTTCTATGCCCTCAACAACCTAAATAATTAGTTTAATAAATTATAAAAGTCAATAGAAATAATGTTATGTGATTTCCTTTCCTTTCTTTTCTTTTCCTTTCCTTTCCTTTCCTTTCCTTTCCTTTCCTTTCCTTTCCTTTCCTTTCCTTTCCCATTCAGATCTGTAATTTCATCACTGTAGAGAACTTCAAGCATGTGAAAGTACCTTCACTGAAGCAGATCCAAATTCTTCTATAATTTATAATCTTGGAGACATGCCTAGGGGCACTGAGAAGTTCAATGACTTCTCCATGATCACATAGCTATCATATGTCAGAGACAGGTCTTGAATAAAAGGCCTGATCTATATTTCACTTGTCTCCTTGCTTCTTGCTGTTTCTCCTAAAATGTGGGGCCAAGAACTAAGCACAACACTCTAAATATAAACTGATTACAGTAGAACACAGCAGGGCTATCACAAATACCTAGTGATATACACTATGACCTTCTCCTTCATACTGTTGGCTCATATTGAGCTTGGTAAAACTTTTCTTTTCACATGAATTGCTATGTATCCATGCATCTCCCCCCTCCCCTCTCTTGAATTTGGGATATTGATTTTTTAAAACTCAAATTTAAGACTTTTTATTTATCCCTAGTAAATTTCATCTGGGCAACTAGGTGGGGCAGTGGATAGAGTGCTAGGCCTAAAGTCAGGAAGACTCATATTTCTGAGTTCAAATCTGGCCTCAGACACTTACTAGCTGTGTGACTTTAGGCATGCCACCTAACCTTGTCTGCCTCAGTTTCCTCATCTGTAAAATGAGCTGGAGAAGGAAATGGCAAAGCACTCCAGTATCTTTGCCAAGAAAATCTCAACTTCATGAAAAGTTGGACATGACTGAAAACAACTGAGCTTGAACATGAAATTTCATCTTACTGGATTTGGTCTGATAGCATAGGGTCTGATAGCACAGATCCATACTGGGTTACACTACTTTTCAATCCTAACATTCTGTATTCCCAAATCACAGAGACTTATTAGGTACTTGAGAGTCAAATTTTACCCTGAGTCCAATGAACTGAGTTAACATTCTAATGCAAGTAAGTGATATAGATTTTTGCAATAGAAAAGTTAATATAAATGTGACATTAAATAAACATCATTTAAAACCTCCCAAATGGACAGGAAAATAATACTAATGGGGTAAAATTTAATTAGTACAATGAAGGAGAAAGTCCTTAAGGATGAAACTCAAACTACTAAAGCTTCAGTTTGGGGATAGTTGGTTATAAACACAAGTGGAAAAAGCATAGAGATCAAAATGATGAAGTAAAATATGAGTCAGTAAGGTATGAACATCTTTAAAAAAAAAAAAACAACAGCAAGTCAGCGATCTGAATCCTTGAAATACAACACAAAGTCATTGAGAGAAAACTCTCTGCTTTATTGGCCTTGTAACCGGTCTTCTGGATGCATCCAGTCTGGGATTCTCAACTTGAGAAATACAGGCACATAGCCTTTTCTTTCTGTGAACTGACACACCACATTGTACCTCTCATTGCATTTTCACAGATTATAGAATATTAGAATTTGGATGGACTGGAGAAAGCCAATCCGATTTGTTCATTTGACAGCTAAAGCAACTGAGGCCCTGTAGTGCCAATGCAATATTTACAGTATCCACAATCACTGTGAATATACCTACATGGTGCTCAATTGCAAAATATATCAGACTCTCCATATAGAAGACAGAAGCAAAACATTTATTCAGTCACCAGAAAACCAAATTCCATCACAGCAACATAGAAGTTAATATACCCACAACGTAGCAGAGAGCCATACCATCCTTTAGCCTTCCCACAAACCAATATTTGACCAATATTTACTCACAAGATTATCTGTCTTTCTTGGAAACAAACTCTCCTCCCAATCATCTGGCAGGCTCTGACTCCCAGCTTCCTGTGTGCTCTGCTCCACCCTTCAGCAAACTCCTCCCACCATAGACTCCATGTGATTACATTCAGACTATTAGGGGGCAGAGTTTATTTTCAAAGCAGGGAGGTCTTCAAATTCCCTTAGGCTTATTAAGGGGCAGGGAAGATTTTCAAATTACCATTACCATTACAGGCCCAAGGAAGTGAACAGATCAAGCAACTTGCTCAAAGTCATACAGATGACAAATAGCAAAGCCTAGACTCATTCTTATATCTCCTCATCCGGTCACTCTTGTGTTATGGTTATTTGTATATATATGACTCAGCCATTTGTATATATGACTCAGAAAGCATGATATATAAGTATTATTCATATACATTATACTTATATATAAACAAGTGGCTTATTCTTTGCTTCTCACACAGTGCCTTGAATAGAGTAAAGGTTAAACAAATATTTGTTGAATTGAATAGAGAAACCAAAATTATTAAATGCATAGTAGGACTTCTGGTGAAAGAGAAAAACAGAACAAGACAAAATAAACCTGGAAATCAGCTAGCCTAGAGAAGAGAAAGTTACTGCTTCCTATATGAGGCCTTTCCTAATCCCCAGTTCCTCCAAATTATTCACACACACACTCTCTCTCTCAAAATCACTATTTACTTACTTGTATACAAGTTGCATTCCTCCATATATGGTAAGGTCCTCGAGGACAGGAATATTTTGTTCTCCTTGGTACCTAATATAGAGCTTAGGACACAGATGAACCGAAGAGGGTGATTTAATATTCTAAATTTATGAACCCATCACATTCCCCAATCAACTCTTTATTTCTATCAGTGAAAGAAGAAAACCAAAATGCATTTAACTTGTAAAAGAAAGAATTTAAGGATAGCATATGAATAAACAGCAACTAGTATGCCTTACTGTAACCTACAGAATCTTCTTTAGGTTTTCTGCTCCTATTAAATACTCTCAGGTAAATGTCTGAAAAATTCGATGTACAACTTTAACAAATGTAGAATTCAATAGAAGTGATGGCCCTCTTATCCAATCTCTTTATTTGGGGATGAAAAAGGAAAAATAATAGAAGTGAGATGTCAGGATTAGTCACTGAAGCTGTCACTTCAAATCATATTGCTGGAAGAGAATTCAAGAATTTATCTGGTCCAGTTTCTGCCTCAGGCAGTCTACACTTAAAACATCCAAGACAGATGGATAGTTTTTCACTTTCTTTCCAAGGGTGTAGATTTTTCAGCTTCTCTTGGTAGCCTTTTCCAATTTTTAAGTAAAATAAAGGGCTCAGAAAATCATGGGGAAAAGCTCTGGACTTGGAGTTGAGAGATATGGTTTCAAGTCATGTTTCCAAAACCTACTAATTGGGTGGCTGGGCAAGTCTTTTGACCTCTCTGACTGTCAGTTTCCTTTTTGGTACAACATTAATAATAAAAACTGTGATTTTTAACTCACGAAGATGTTGTAAGATCAAATAGGCAAATGTATGTAAAGTGCTTTGCAAACCTTAAAACACCATACAGCTATTACCATGTAATTAGTCTTATAAATTCTTCATTACGTCTTTTTGTAAATTATAATAAAACTTTGACTTCCAGCCTGAGCGACTTGGGAGAATGTTGCCACTATCAGCCCGAATAGGAAAGTCAGAAGAAGAATTAGTCTGGGAGGGAGGAGGACAAATTGCATTTTAGACATGTTGAGTTTGAGGTACTAGGGGATTATTCTGGAAATGTCTAAGAGGTAGTTGGAAATATAGACTGAACACAGAGAGAAATTCATAGGCTGAAGATTTAGTTTTGTGAGTTACTCACAAATGACATGAAGCCATGGGAATGGATGAGATCCCTGAGGGAAAGGATGTGATAAGTTAAAAGAATGATCCTAAGGGGACTCTGGAGGGACATTTCAAGGGTGGAAAATGAAGCAGGAACAGAGAAAGAGGAGAATAAGAAGGAGAACTGGCATACTGATATATCATATAAGCCAAGGGATGAGTTTGATGGAGAGTTTCCAATGTTGAAGAAGCTGCTAATAGAATATACCAGGAATTATAGTTAATACACCAATGTTGCTATATAGTAAGGCAGCATGGCATAGTGGATAGGGCAGTGTAGTTGGAGTCAGGAAAACCTGAGTTCAAATCCAGCCTCAGATGCTTATTATCTACATGGCCCTATCCAAGTCACTGAACCTCTGTCCCTCATTTCTTCAACTATAAATCAAGGATAGTAATAACTCCTACCCTTCCAGGGTTATTATGAAGATCATATGAAACTATATTTATAAAAACACTTAGCAGAGTGCCTGGCTTAGAGTAGGTACTTAATAAATGTTTTTTCCCTTCCTTCAAGAGCAGAACAAGTGCTGATAGAGAGTGTTTCCTCACTGAGGAAATAATCCCTATACTCATGACATCACCGGTCCAGATTTTCATTGACATAGTTTGGGATCACAAAAGATGAATATTGCAATGGAAACCAGATCTTCCCACTATAATATGATGATGGAAGATGTAGCTAATATTTTATATTAATTATATATAAATATATTTTATATGTATAATTTATATGTGTGTATGTATACATATATGTGTATATATGTAAATGTATACATATATCTAAACCTGATTTCAGTGAATTCAGTAAGGCAGTGTGGTATCACTGAAATAGAGACCTTTGTTAGAGTTAATTAATGGTGGAAAGAACACTGAATTTGGTGTCAGAGGACTTGGTCTTGAATCTGCTGCTTATTGCCTATGTGACCCTGTACAAATCACCTAACTTCTTTGGGTCTCAGTTTTCTAATATGTCAAGTGACGGGCTTGAATTAAATGATCCCTTCCAACCCTGCAGCTATTTTCTTTGGTTCTCTTCTCTCCCTTCCCCCAAACCTAAAGAATGGAAGAATGACTTTTTTTGCTGCTCTTATGTTCTAGATTTTTAATGCAATCCCAAAACAGAAAAATCTTAAGTAGCCACAAGTCTAACAATCCCTAAAGAGATCAAAGAAAGAGCAAAGGGATCCATGAGAAAAAAAAAAAATATATATATATATATACATATATATGTATATCTACATATACATATATATATATCTGTTTAACACTAATATTCTTACAGTAAATCTGTAATTACAGAAGAGGTGAATAGGGAGTCTCTTGTGAATTAAAGACTTCAACAGGCAACAAACATATATATGTGTGT
>CM053590.1:116667245-116742307 GCA_028646515.1 Pseudochirops corinnae
CCACTCTCCACCCTGTCCCTCTCCCTCTACAGAAATGTGAATATTCATCGGCCCTCCCCCCTCCATCACCTCACCTCTCATCCCCCTTCCCCCAACTCTTCTATGTGGCAAGATGCCCAGTTTAGAGTTTATGATGGACCTATTTTTTCATTTATTTTAAAATTATAATTACAGATGAGTGATGTTTCTTCCCCTCCACTGTTGGCTCTCTTATATCATAAACTATTTCAGGATAGGATCAAAACCAATCAAAATTATTGAAACATCACAGCTCCCAGCATAGTGCCATATATCCTGTGGATTCTCACTAAATATATGGTGATGGTAGTCACTGTGGTATTGATTCCCATCATTTAACATAGGATCATGCCCCAGAAAGTATTTGAGACACAACCTGAACCCAGGTATTTCTGAGTCCAAGTCCAGTGCACTAACTGCTATGTTATGCTTAAAGGATATCCAGAGAGATCACAAGTTATAGGAAACATATCAAAATATTAGCATCAATGTGCTTTCACTTTTTGTCATATATTCTGTATGAATGAAATGGAGAACCAAAATGTCTGGTTTTATAAAGCACAAAGAGCTGATGGAATTAGATGTTTCTTTTCTTCTGGTCTGCTAATGGTGACACTCTAGACCATTTCTGGTCATAGGAATAGGGCAGTATGACAGAGAGGAAAAGCACACTTGATTTGGAGAACTGGGATCAAGTCCCTGCCTTGTCATTTCCTAGCCAAGAAACCTTGGGCAAGTTATTCAACCTGAGTCAGTTTCAGCATCTGTAAAACATGGATAACAATATTTACTACTACATACCCTCACATGGTTACAATGAGGAAAGGGTTTTATAAACCAAAGCACTACATAAACAGGGCACTGGTACTACTGTTACTATATCCGTTATTTGTCCATTTGTATATACAAACCATTAGGAAAGAACTGGGGCCCATAGTGGCTAAATGAGCTCTTCCCTTGTTGGTAATCAGATCCTGCTGACCTACCTGACCAATGTCTGGTTGTGCAGATCCCACACTGCAATGTTCCCGTCACTGCAGCAGGAGAAGCAGACCTTGGAATCGGGGCTGATCGCCAGGGCATAGCAGGCGGGAGCCGAGGATGTCAGCTCAGCTTTGATGCGTGGGGTCGGAGCTGCCAGGTCCCAAATGGATAATGTACTAGCTTCCCCTCCAACAATCAGGGTGCGGCCGTCAGGGAGCAATCTGCAGGAACGGATGTAGTTATCTCTGTTCTGTGGAGACAGAAACCATCAAGAGATTACTCATGAGGAAAGGAAAACAGCATTAACATGAGAGCAGAGATCCATAAAAGTATTGTATTCCCTCCTGGTTTTAATGAGCCATTTATACTTATGACAATGATAAAGTGGATTAATGCCAGAAAATTACATGACATTAGGGAAGTACTTAAATTTGATCTACAGAATTTAGTACTGAGAGATATTTAATCTTAATTAGCATCAAAAAGCCAAGATCTAGACTAAACCCTGAACAATTAAAAACTTTACATATTCAACAACTCACAAACTCACATAAGTTATTCATGCACACCAACGTGTACATGTGCACACATACACATGATCGGCAAAAACCCAAAACAGTAAAAATAGAAAATCATGTTCTATCATGCCTGTGTCTAGAAAAGGCACAAAGGTATCAGGGGTTGTAGACATTTGGAAACATTCATTTCCACAGAATCGTTACCTGCCTAAATATGCTGTATTGGTTTTGATTAAGCAGTACTTACTTACATCAATAGGAGGTAAGACCTTAGCAAGGACTGCTAAGACAGGGGGAAAAAGTTTTGCCAAGCAGGATTTACGCTTGTTGAAAGAGGAAAATATCTGCTCCCAAAATAACTTTAGGGCAAGTTTCAAACAAATGTCAACAAGAGAGAAACTAATGGGGTTTTAATCATGAGTTAAAAATTACTGTCAAATGGCAAGGCTAGAATATAGCACTACTGTTTCCTATTTGGTCACAGTACTCAGGTGATGGTGGGCTTGGGGTTTCAAAACACCCCCCCACTGTTATGTGAAGTATTACTCCTGTTTGCTTAACCTTCCTTTACCTAACCTGGTCTAAAAATGAAAGGATGCAAGGAGCTCAGATTTCTGAGTATGTTTACACGTGCAAACAGTTGTGGGTACACATACACGGACACATATAGCTGGTGGAACTATGAAAATGCATGTACCATAAACAAAGTAAAGGGAATTTGCCAAATAAGGTGAAAACAAAGGCAATGTTCAGTTTTTCCAGTTCTGGAGAACAGTAAAAATTAAGGAACAGTAATGAAAGACCCCAAACTCACTGTACTATCCTTTGATGACTATTACATTGCTTCACTCATACATATGATTTATTCAACTCAAATCACTTCTTTAAACTCAATTAAAAAAAAATCTATTATTTTTTCCCCCAGTTGCATATAAAGACAATTTTTAACAATCATTTACAAAAAAAATTGTAAACTCATTTATTTTCAAAGGCATTAGTTTTTACTCATCATTAACCGCTTACCAGACAGTCCAGCTGAGAGACTGGACTCTTATTTCCTGGGTGGCTGATGTCCCAGACTTTGACGCATCCCTTCCCACCAGTGTACACGTGTCTCGTGGGGTTGCTAATAGTAACTGCACACACGACTTCTCCATGATTAAGGGTGTTGATCTGACGAGCATGTCGAGGGATTCCAGGTCCAATGAGGGCATCGGGGGGAAAAGGTACGGGTTGCATCTGACCATCTGCACTAACGTGAAAGGAGTATGCTCTAAAGAAGAGAAGAGTGGAAAGGAAAGAAAAAAAATTGCTCAACTGTTTGTTCCCTGTGCTGAACTAAGATGAGAAATGAGAACTGAAATGCTCAGCATCATCTACAAACCAAAGAGCTATGTGTGATTCAGAGCCCAAATGCTTGGATTTTCTGTTAATATCTCATCATATCAATCACATATATCTCCAAGAAACAGGCTAATAAAGAGAAGTAGGCACAAAATGACCAGGAACTAAGGAGTTAAGATTCTCCAGAGCCCCCTGGTAAAATGGCAGATGAGTAAAAAATGGGACTTTTCCCCGCCTTGACCTGACATGACAATCACAAATCCTAGTAATACCAAATGGAATCTGAGCTCTCAGAAAAAATGTACTGCGTGACTGCCAGGAAGGCCCACCTGTGAATAACCTATCAACAGCTTCATCTCAAATTCATTTCCAGGGAAAACCCTCAGGTTGGGAAAGTGTTTGGCTCTAATATGCGACTTAACATAGAGCATCTCCTGCAAGAGAATCTGTCTCTATTTTTAGGATGCTAAAGGCAGAGACAAGCATCAGCAATGCAAAGGTACCAAGGCAAGTGACTGTGACTAATTTCACATTCCTGGAGGGCAGAAAAGGGCAAATAACCAGGAGGGTGATAGGGGGAACCAGGATGGGTGTAAAGAGTACGGGAAGGAAGCCACCCTGGGTGGATCAATCAATGGTGTGTACTTCGTTTATGAAGCTATTAAACCCTTGTTGGATGAAAGGCTCAGTGAGAGAGAATATCAGAGCAGGCGTTCTTCTATTACCAACTAGCTGATGAGACTCATGTCCACTGGTAACATGATGTCCTAATATTCAGCCCCTACCATACTTAACACCCTCATGTACTTTATCACGCACAAAAGACATGATCTTAAATACGTCAGATGGGTTGTTTTCTAGTATTTTAGCTCATATAAGTATCAGTCCTATTGGTTAAGGTCAAGAATTGGTCCATTCTTTAACCTTAATTAACATTCTTTAACATTAATTTATGCCACTCACAGGGAGGCAGCTCATGATTATTCCAGGACTCCACTCTTTAAGCTGTCAGGATGGATCTTTTACTTCTCTTTCCCTAGCTGTGTTTCTTGTCCTGCAGGCACATTCCCCTGTTCTTATTAAGCATGAAGACTTGAGGCAAGAAGTACTCTGTAGCCTATTACCCCTGGGCTTGTGCCAAAGTTAGTGGGAGAGAAGGAATTTTCTCTACTTTCTCCATCAGTCAAGGCATCTAACAACATGCCCAGAAGGAGACACTATTCAGCAAGTAGCATTTCAGAGTCAAGTAGTTCAAAGAAGGCAACGAAAATACACACTCTCCAGATGGACACACAGAAAGGCGGTTAAGATTCAAGGTAGGAAGTAGCTTAAGGGAGCAAAATCTCTGGCAGCAGAGAAAAGAGCTGGTTATGAAATCAAGAAATGACTAACCCCGGTAGCTGAGACTCAGTCTTTGAAAAGCAACAGCCCCAAGAAGGCAGTTAAATGATCTTCCCTGGAGGTGGCACAGTGGGGGAATCTACCTCCTAATTTATGGAGAAAACAGGTTATTTCCTGGGAACTCTCCTTTCTCCTCCTTTCAATACCTTAAAATCCCTGGATATCTCGTCCCTCATTCCCTCCTCCTTTACTCCAGTCTCTGATAAAAGAAATGATCCTTTTCTGAACAAAGGACGATGCTCTTCTACATGTAATCTTTTAGCCCCTCCCTTTTCTATCTTTCCCAGTAGATGGGCCCAAGTTATTCCTTTTCCCCTTGGTCTTCCATCTACTCTTTTTCCTCCGAGGCATACAAAAATGCCCAAATTTGCACCAATCTGAAAAAAAAAAAAGATCAAAAGGCCCCACCACCCCCTAAAGCTAACAGTCAATATCTCTTCCTTTTCACAGCAAAATTTATTAAAAAAGAAAAAAAAAGCTGTTTGTACTATCTACAGTTTATTTCCTCTCATTCACTTCTTAAACCTCTATAATATGGCTTCATTCAACTGAAACTTCTTTCTCTCACGCTACCAATGATCTCTTAACTGCAAAATCTATTGGACTTTGATTAGTATTCATTCTTCTCGGCCTCTTTACATCACTTGACAGAGTTGCACAGTGTCCAGAACATATTCCTGGATACGCTCATTTTCTCGGTTTTTCTGTCACTCTTTTCTCATGGTTGTCCTCTTACACGTATGCCCTTCCCTCAGTCTCCTTTTATTGGATCATCATCAATATTCAAACATTTGCCAGATCTTATAATTTCTCCATCTGTAACAAGGGAACTTAACTTGAGGTCTGTAGATTTTTAATAACGATTTCAAGATAATTAGCTTATTTATACTCCTATGTATTTTATGCATTTAAAACCTCTTAGGAAGGTGTCTCTCAGCCTCACCAGACTGCCCAAGGAGTCTAGACGATGTCTCACAGCCAACCACCTTCTCTCTGTACTCACAGGGATATCACCTGGATCAGGCCCTTATCATCTTTCTCTTGCATGGCTGTAATAGCCTCTTATTGTATCCATTGTCTCTCTGAACTACACACCAAAGAGCTACCAAAGTGATTTTTGTGTTGTGCTTGTCTGACCATGTTACTCTCCTCCTCAATAGTTACCTACTGTCTCCAGGATCAGATAGAAACCTGCTGGTTTGGCCTTTAAAGCTCTTTATCACTTGGCCCCAATTTATCTTTCCAACCTTATTATACATCACCCCCTTCCCACACTCTGTGCTCTGGCCAAATCTGCCCTTTTGTCATTCCTCACATACTCTTATTTCTGGTCTTTTCACTGCCTGTCACCTATGCAGAGAAGGCACTTGCTCTTATCCTCAGGCTCCAAGAACCCTTTGTTTCCTTTAAGAAAAGTACACCACACCCCCCACCTCGTGGGAACATGATATGTCTCCTGAACACCCCCATTCCCCCAGCAGCTAGTATCCCTTCATAACTTTGCCTTGTACATATTTAATTATGTATATGTTATATCTTTCAATAGAATGTATGCTCTTTGAGGGCAAGGACTCTCATTTCTGTCTCTCTCCCCAGAACCTAGCACAATATATAGTAGATTCATAATAAATGCCTTTGGATTGATGTATCCCTTTTAAATTTAATATTACTTAAGTTAGATCATCTAATCCAATCACATCATATTCCAGATAAGAAAACTGAGGTCCACGGGGGTTAAGAGAATTAGCCAAGAGCATAAAGCTAAGCAGAAGAAAAATTAAAATTCAGATCTCTGTAGTCTGAAACGCACCGCCCCGCCACAAACTAGCTATATCATTTGTTGGGTAGCAGTTATATCTTAATAGAAAGTCTTTCTTTAAAAAAAAAAAACCACGAAAGTCTTTCTTTTAAAAAAAATAGTGTTTAGACTAAATTTTAAAAACGGGAGGAAATTTTTTCTCCCAAGTTTAAGATATATTTACTTAATTTTAAAATTTATCTGAGTAGATTTACAGACCTCTCACCCACTAAAACATTACCTTGAGATCTGAACAGTTATGTAATTGTGAACAAAATATCCATTAAATATATTATGTGTGTGACTTGACAAATCTGGCACTCAATTTCATGGTTCATCCTATAGCCCAATCATACTCATTTTCTACTTTCCAGGCTTAAAAACATAAATTCACCTTCTGATAGCTTCAAGTATACCTAAGAAATACTCAAGACAGTTTATATTTTAAAAATAATAAAACAAATTTTTCAGATTACAATGAACTGTATGTAGTATACAGCAATAATAATGGGAATAGTTAACATTAATGAGGTACTCTAAGGTACACAATATGTTTTACATCATTTTATTTGATACTAATAATACTGTGTGAGGTAGAGGCTGTTCTTAGCTCCATTTGCCATATAGAGAACCAGTATCTGATATGGGATTTGAATACAGGTCTTGCTGATTCCCAGACCACTGACTCTCTAAAGCATTCTGATGGAAGCCTATCTTTCTGGAAAATCCTAGAAACTTGATTAATGTGAAAAACAATAATCAGTGAATGCCATGAATGCTGCTTGCCCAAGTACCTTCCAAATAAATACTTTTTAAACCAGGACTATATAGGGGTGATTGGTAGAGAAGATTTGAAGAAAAGGATGAACAAGAATTGTACAGGATAAGAAGAGGCAAATATGAACTGTGATCTGCATGTGTAGAGAGTAGAGGATTCATTCATAGATCCATCATAGTATCAAACCATATGGAAACCTGGGGACCCTAAAAAATTACCTAGTCTATCTACCTGACTGCCCATCTGGGCTAAATACAATGACCAGTTTTGGTTTCTGATGAAGGCTAGCACACACACTTCTTTTTCTTCTGCTAATAGTAAATTATACAAGCAGAAAGTTATACTTGTTGTCAACTGTTACTGTGTTAAACAGTTTTGCTTAACTTTCTAAAATGATCAAGTGCTACATTTTGGAGTACTGAAGTAAAAAGATTGCTTATTTGGGAGTGAATAATATGTCAAAACAAAATGTTATTAATTTTAATAAAATAATAGCACCTTATCCACTATAAATTTATTTTGTTCTTAAGGACTTCCAAAAAAGGAGATTCTACAACCTCTCAAAATAGCTCCTCCAATGTGTGTAAGAACCAGACTGGAAAACTTAAAGATCTCTCATTTTATCTTTGAGGCTCTTCCCTCTATTGATTAAGAATGAAAACCTCAATGTTTTTAAGCAACATCTTCATAAGCTGCTTAGGTCATAATAACATATTACCTTAGTGGTGACAACAATGAGTATTTCTGAATGTTGGCTCAGTCTCAAGTGACAAATATACAGAGTTCATTGCCAGGATTGTATTCAAAGACAGCCAGGACAAAACAAAATAAAACAAAACAAACCATAATTGTTAAGAAATGGTTTTGATGAAGTTATTAACCTTTAATTATCTTTACTCAAGAATATCTTAAATCCATTTTCTGTTGTGTTTTTTTTTCCCTTTTAGCAGAGATGACTAAGAAACAGTGAAGATGATACAGTGGAAAGCACTAGCCCAGAGACAGGAGACATACCTATACTGATGGAGATTTGTCAACAGTTACACATGTTGCTGTGGTAAAGTCATTTAATTTCCCCCTTGTCTCAATTTTCTTTTGTTTACAAAATGAATCTAATCTACTTTACAGGATTAACACTAGGATATATATGTGCCAAAATGGCTAATGTACGATGATAATGTTATTTTAATTTTCACCATCTTCTGTATTCTGGCCCTATATATACTTATACTTAAAAACCATTTTTAAAAATAGTCTTTCTTCTCTCCAGTTCTTTGAAACTTTTCCAACCACTCCAAATAATCATCTTAGCCTTCTCTATTTCTTCCCTTAGCTCTCTGTGCCCCAATTTAAATTGTGGAACCCCAATTTAGATATGATATTCTCTATAAAAGTCTAGAGTAATGTTAAGCATGATGGGAGGATTAGCTAATTATCTGATATATATCTACTATATACCTACTTCTCCTAGAATCTTGTTTTTAAAAAGAAAAATCCAAGTTGATTACTGTACTGTGATTAGCTCTCTACTAAAACTCCAAGATCTTTATTTGGTATAGCTCCATTCCTCTTAAGTCACTTTCTATATTGAAACAGTAGTTTTATTCTGTTTTTTTTTTCTCCCTTGGACCAGAATTTGGCCATATCTTAGTCTTTCGTAGTATGTCAAATCAAATATGGTAAGGCTACTCTGAAGTCCATCAGTAAAATAAAGGGAAATTTCATTTTTCCTCATGTAGAAATTAAACTATATTGTCATTCCAATTATAAACTGAGTAGGACTTTGCTAATTCTACCAAATAGACAAGCAGCCTCAATGTGGATTATCAAATAAATGCTACTTTGTTCATTAGTTTGGTACATGTATTTAATTATAATTCCAGATAATATCTGACAGTTCATTTTGTAAAAGTAATTAGGTCAGAGATGCACAACACTTATACAACTTTATTGAGGAAGACAGTATTTGGCAGGGGGAGGGGCTTTTGGGTAAGAAATGTAAGGTTTATGACTTAGTGAGTTTTATATCATAATATATTTAATACAATTAAGGTCCTGAAATAACTATAAGAGACAAAGATTTTAGGTTTTCACATTTACTAATATTTTATAATGTAGGAGGTAAAATTTGTACTCAAAAAAGTCCAGTATAGTTAAGATAAATATGTACACAATAGGGTAAAACAATTATATGAAAATGCTCAGTTCAATAAACATTTTAAAAATATCTACTATATGCCGAATATGATGAGTAGGTCACGGAAAAGAGAAAGTTGAGTTAAGAAACAGGCCCTGCCCTCATAGAGCTCAGAATTTAATCAAAAGGCATAAACATACACAAGCACCTATAATAAAATAATTATTATGAATATTTTAGAATGGCTAAAAAAAAGTGCTATGAAGGGTCTTTATGAAGGGTCTGAAGGGCAATTGTTATTTGAACTAGCTTTTAAGGAATGGGTAGAGATTCAAGAGGTAACGATGGGAGAAGCAGAAATACTAGGCAAAGAATGGAAGACGGAATGCCCATAGTATTTTTTTTTCACTTTCCTTTTATTGGGGCAGAGAGGTTAAGAAGAAAGGATGTGAAGAAAAGATAAATCTGGTTTGTCTAAAGTGCAGAGCACATGAAGAAAAGGTTGGAAATGTAGGATGGTACCAGATGGAGGTCAATGAAAGTCATTCAAAAGAATCTAAAGTTTACTTAGCAAGCAAAAGGTCCTCAGAGCACAGGAGTGACAACCGAACAATGTAGGAATAATAACATCGTGTACGGTGATGCCAGCAGGAAAAGAAGGGACCAGATAGGAAGATTTTTAAGAGATCTATTCTACAGGATAAGGTACATGACTAGAGATGAGAGGATATGAAAGGATAATTCAAAGTAAAAATAGCAAGGTTTTGAACTTGGTAGTCTGGATCAATATTACCCATGATGGAAAGAGCAAAGTTAGAAGGAAGCATAGGTCTGGGGTGAGGGGTGGAAGGTAGGATGGTCAGAGACAGTAAGCTTGGTTTTAGATGAACACTTTGAAATGCTAATGGGAAAGATAGAGGTGTCCTATAAAACACTGAGAGGTCCAGAGTTCAGAAAAGGACTGGATACAGACATTTAGATGTCATGTAAATGGAGAGATGGCTGTGAAGTCAAAGAGCGCATAAAGAGATTTAAAAAAACAACAACAAAAAAAACACTGAGAACAAAACTTTTAGGCCCCAAACTTGATAGCCAACAAATAAAACGAATACACCAAAATGCCTGGAACCAAAATTACCCAACCCCGTCCAACTACGCTCTTATAGCAAGTGGAGAATATGAAGAAAGTGAAAAGGGAGGATGCTGGGATCATGTCTTCAAACAGCTAAGGAAGGCCAGTGATGTGCTTTAGAGTGGGTTACTAGAAAGAACATTCGTGTTTTCTACTTAAATTATAAGATCTTTGAGGCCTGCCTGAGGTGCATTCCATATTTACCTTCACATTTCTGTTAGCATTAAGCATAATGCTTGGCACATAATAAGCAAATAAAAAAATGTGATAAATGATTGAATAAAAGTTGCCAAGACCTGAGAAAAGCAGGTCAGGCTCTAAATAAGACCATACCATCAGCTTCAGAAGGGAGAGACAGAGATATGTCAGTTCCTCAGGAATTACGGAATACTGCTGACAATAATGCAATAGTAAACAAAAAGTACAATTAAATAAAAACCCAAATTGACCACAGTTAAAATAATCAAATAATAATCCAATAATAAACCAATAATCCCTAGAGAAATTTATAATCTAATTTATCACAATTTTGCCTACTATGTGCAAAAGCACGTAAAACGGGGATAATGCCACCACCATATGTAAAACGCTTTGTGGACCTGCAAATGGTGTATGTAAGCTATTATTATCTTTATCATTAACTGTGAAGGATGGGGTTCACTCCTGCTTACTGTATATATCTGGCACAGTTTAGTCAAAGAACAGGCAGGGAATACTGAGGAAGCAACAACAAAGCATGCTAAGCTGAAATGAAGGTATAGACAGCAGGTGGTTTAGTGGAAAATGAGGGCTAGCACCAAGGCCTAAAACTACATGTTACCTTTTGTAACTCAGGAAGGGCATGAAGAAAATGGTTCCCAAGTGCCAGGTTCATAGTCAAAGAAGTCCTGAGCACCCTCTGGTCAGTTGTATTGGGAAGAGATGGAAGTAGAATACCACTAGGATGTTTTTCAGTTTTGGAGCTGACCAAACATTTCCATGTGCTTTTGTCAACACATTCAAGCTATGTGCACTAAATGTGTTAGCAAGAAACAGCTGGATTTTTGTGAACAAAGGAACTGCCTTTAAACCAGAAACTGGAATAGAGAAGACATGATTCTAGAGATCCCTTTGCAATCTGCATTTTGATATTGGAAGCTCAGAGCTTCAAACTGAAAATACAAAACCCTGCCCCATTACCTCCTTCCTATACTAAGAGAAAATGAGAAATACCTTAAGGATAAAACTCAACCCTTACAAGCTCCACCAATTATTCCCCAGCTCAGAAACGGCTGCTATGGTACAGAAGCACTCAATAGCTAAAAGCAGAACTAAGGGCAAAGAAAAAAGTCTTCAGCAAGTAATTAGTTTAATGCAATAGCAGACCAACACTCACGGTTTTCCTCCAGGGATACCAGTCAGGTTTGGTGGGATAGCTGGCACACGCATGTGATGGTGTGGATCAAAACCAACCTATGGTTTTCCGCAAATGAAAGAATAAAAACAAACATAAGCCATAGGACACTGCTTATTGAGCTCAATATGGTGAAGCTTGTTCTGGTTTTGACTTTCAAACTGAAAGGGAAGTATGGCTCTACCCAATGGAATGTCTAGACAAAAAAAAGGGGGGCTTTGGTCATTCGTAGCTGAATTTTATGAAGACACACAAGACCCTCTATCAATACTTCTAATGGTGCATAAATTCTTCATACCATCCCCGTCCAAAAGAGACAATGTAAGGATTCTCTATATGCTATCACAACTTTTCTAGAGAACAAAAGCCCCAGAAACACACCACAGGAGATCTTCCATAGGCGGCAGCAGCAGCGGCAGCAGCTGCTGCAGCACTCATCTGAGGGGAGATATTATGTAGACCAGCATATGCAGCTCCTGGACTGGTCAGCTCCCCATTCATCCCAGCATGTGGAACAATCCCAAATGGAGCTGGATATGGACATGGGACTGCCATTGGGGTTCTCAGGCCTGAAGCTAGAGGAAAAATGGAGGTGGGAGAAAAAGAAAAGAAAGAAAAAAGTTCTCAAACGGAATCATAATGACATTAACAATAATAATAACATCCATGCTAGGAACTCATTTGTTTTAATGCTTTGAAAAGTCACTTAATGCTTCAATAGGTTCCATTCAAACTGTTTTATAACACTTCCTTTTGTCTAGCTAAACATCACATCCAAGTTCATCAATACTCTTAAGAAGAAAGTTGTAACAGACAAAAGACAAATATATTCAGAGAGTAGACACAGAATAGTTTGCGGTTTCTATTTGATTTTGTTTACTAACCTAATGGGTCAACACCTGGTGGTTTTCCAGGCACAGGCCTTAATCCTGGAGTGGAATTACTGCCTGGGGTCGGAGCATCAGTTCGCGGAGTGGGAGTGTTGGATTTTGAAACAGGAGTAGTAGATTTTTCATTCTAACAGAGACAAAAATCAAAAGCATTTATTTTCCTTCCAAAATTACCTATAAACATTTAGAATTACTATGTTAGTGAACAATAGTATAGAACAATCAAAGTTATGTTAGATTAAAAAAAGAACATGCCTTGTCCATCCAAAAAAAGTTTCTCAAGGCAATGCAGTCAGCACATGGGAGAGGATGAAATGGGATGATTGAAAAGCTAGAATTACCAGCAGGCTTGAGTCATTCTTTTCTAGGTAACGGGTCTGAATCAGGCAGGGGCTGACTGTGACTCAAAAGTCATTGCTACCTGACTGTGACTGATTCCTTGCTGGTGGCTTATGTTTAAAAGAGTAAGTGGTTTAAGCCTGGTTCCCAGTGGATATGCCCAAGTCATAATAGGCTTCCTGGTTAGCAGATTTCATTAGAAAGGAACCAAGCCTATACAGTCATAAAGATTCAGCCCAGAGGAGCTTCCATTAAAACAGGGTTACAACACAAGGGCAGAACAATGATGGATTAAAGAACACACACACACAGATCCACTCCTATACCAGATATATCCTCCATTCTGCAAACTATAGACAAAGAGGAATTTTCCTTCCTTCTCTGAGAGTTCTTTCCTAAGCAAACTTATCTTAAATTTTCTTAAAGGGTAGGTTCCAGAGACTTAATTGGTCATGGTAAATGTGATTAGCTACAGCCACAAAGAAAGAGAAGGCAGGGAGGGGAATGATTCCGAATTCTAGCAGCTTTTTTGCATTATGATTTGTGTTAGGAGTCAAAATAGACTCTTGTAAGTGATAGATTACTTTTTAGATAGGAAGTGAAAATTATCACAGCTGAATATAGCTTGGTAATTCAAACAAAGCTATCAAAAAAATCACATCCAAGTTGAAAAGTGAATTTACCAAAAACCACAAGCACAAAAATCTCTCTGGAACACTAGCATATACTTATTCATCTGTAGGATGACACGTTTCACTCCATTTCCCCATCTCCCATCCCCCATATCCTTGTAAGATGACTAACAACACAAATGTATCCATCATCTGCAGGTTAACAAATTCTCCCCCTTCCAAAAAGACCCTGGTCTTACAATCCTATCAACCATCTACTGGATGGGAACAAAGGGAGTTTTCAGTAGGCAACTGGCCATACCCCTTTCTTAAGTGCCATACTGGGGAGAGGAGAATGGGGAATAAACCCAATAATCTTGAAAGAAGACACCTTAGAAAAAAAGAGTTAAAAACAGTGCTGCTTACAAGGCTAAGTTCTTTGGATTTTGAGGAAGGAGTACTGCTGGAAGATGCAATAGAGGCTGGACTAATTGGGGCATCTTTCTTGAGCAGACGGGTCTTGTCCAGGCCATTCTCTCTGGGAGAATGTGCTGGGCTCCCTCGAGGGGAAGAGGGATCCTACAAATGAACAACATGGACATTAATGCAGCACCTGAAGTCACAAAGCCACAGTCCAGGGGGATGGAAGGGGAGGAGAGAGGGATAAAAAAGTGTTTATCTGAGAGAATTTAATAGGCTACGTACAAAACATTTCCAGTCCATTCAAATTCTCAAATAAAAGATTCTCGACTTGCACCAAAGGGAAAGTACTAGTTCTTTAAAAACAAAAATCAAACCAAAATTCTATGCTCCTACCAACAGTTCTACAAGATGACCATAAGCTGTGTTTTATTCAAGGTAATTCACATCAAAGGGAAAGTTAAAAGTTTAGAAACATTTGATAATAATAACCATAAATACTCTATTGAAATTCTAACTCTGACATCATGGCATGGAGGTGAAGCTTGGTTCTTGGCACTGTAGTTTGAAAGAACAAGCTCTGGCAAATCCTTCCTAGGCTGGAAAGTCCTCAAAATGTGCTTGGTAACAGACTATCTATGTCCCTCAACAGAGAACCAGCCTGGATGAGTCTGGAGAAGCTCATGACTAAAAGGCTAGTTATCAGGTGATGACTGGAGTGGTGGGGGAACAGCTCAGAGCAACTCATTCAACTGTGTCCTAAGGCATGAAGGGGTTATGATCTACATTGTTTGAGGGAGTTCCCACACTGATGAAATCACACACCCTTGAAAGGTAAGAATTAAATTAAAAAAAAAAAAAGAGCCCCAAGATGAACAACAGTTGGGTCACAGCAGAAATTAAGAAAACATTCTGATAACAAGACCCATTATTTCATGAGTATATCTGGTGTATATCAGAAAACAAGTCCATTTGTTGTCATCAGAGAGGCACACATACCTCATTGGAAACATCAACTACCAAGTTGTCATCACTCTTCTCTCCATCACTGTCCTGCATTGACAATTGGGAAGATGTTTTGTTGTTGTTGTTGTTTTTTCAGAAGAGAATTATATTTTTAGACAGTTAAGTTAAGCCCATTCTAAGCACTACAACCCCATGGAGGTGAGGTGAGCCTTCTCAGGCACTTAAGAGTTCTTGGTAAAACTAAATCACTCTTGAGGATAGCCTGAATATACCACACAACGTGATGGGAAATTACATTCTACCCAATACCTAAAAGATAGCACAGCTACTGATAGCCACCGCTTATTGCAGTGCTGCTAGTTTCTCCTGACATTTGCAACTGGGCACTAAAACACCCCCATAAATCTGCAATGTCGCCAGCACGAGGAAAAGAAAAACGGCCCGACTTCAATAAAGTGATCATCTGACACAGACGCTCAACATACTTGCACCATTTGCCCAAACTGGCAGCGGCAAAAACAGTAACAAAACCCACCTCACAGTCTGAAAAGTGGGGGTTAGAGGTGGTGCTAAAAACAATACCAACTGCTTAGCGTTTCCTTTTTAAAAGTTTTAGACAGAAATAGTTAAAGGGAAAAGTGGCTATTATGACAGCCCTGAAAAATAAGACTAGGATCAAGCAAAGTGAATGCGAGCTTACGTAACGAGTTGTTATTTCCTTTTCTTCGGTTTTCTGTTTTTTGCTGTCTGATGAATAGTCTGCGGAATTTCTATGCTTCTCCGCAGTTCTAAAACTGGCAGATGGGGACACAGAAGAACTCTGAAATTAGAAAGGTGGAGAGGTGTTATAAGTTACTATACTTTTAATGCCACTATTTTTCTGTTCAATGAAGACTTTAATTTCCTTTTTCATTTTGGAATAAACTATCTGGAGAAGGGGCAGAGGAGAGAGAAGAGAGGGTCTGAGGAGTGGAGAAAGAAGGGAAGTGGAGAGAAATGGAATGCGAAAAGGGAGAAAGAGAGGGAGAAAGGAAAAGGAAAGAAAGGGTACGGTGGAGAAGAATGAGAAAACAGTAAGTCACCACAAGGAAAACCAGTTTAATCAAAAAATGTTTTTAAAATCTTTTACTGATATAGCATCTTTAACTAAAATTATAAGAATGAAGAAAGGAAAAATTGATGATACTCTCAGCACCACTATCAAAAAATGCAAATATTTCCAGTTTCTCTAGAGAACCATTAAATAAATATGAAAAAGCTCTGTCTTATGTCTCAAATAGGATGATGTATGTATGTATATGTATGTATGTATATATAAAACACACACAATATGATTTCTTCTGTGTAAAAGAAAAAAACTCTTTGGGAACTATTTTTAAGGAGGTAGGGTAAATGTGTTATAATACAGTAGATTGAGATGATGCTTTCACCTCAAAAAAAAAAAAAGAAAAGAAAAGAGATTATATCTGTTAAGATCTTAATGAACTGTCCTTTACTGATTCTGGGCAAATCACTTAACCTCAGTATTTGAAGCAACTCTCAAAGGTGGAAGGGAATAAGTATTTCTATGGTGCCTACTGTGCATCAGGCACTCTGCTAAGTGCTTTTTATATATATTATCTCATGTTATCCTGGTAACAACCTTGAGAAGTAGGTACTATTATAATCTCCATTTTAAGGCTGAGGAAACTGAGGTGAAGGGACTTCCCCTGAGTCATACAGCTAGTTAAGTGTCAGGGGCCAGATTAGAACTCAGGTCTTCCCGATTCCAGGTATAGGACTCTATTAACTAGGCCATCAGCTGCCACAACCTTAAGATGCACAGAACCTGCATTGGTGGTGGGAGTTCCCTGTACCAGTTAAATCAAGGGTCTATTCCCTATTCATATTCCTGGTTTTTAAAAATTTATTTACCCTTTAAAACTTCAAGGTGTTTGTCCCAGAAAGGAGCACATACTAATTATTTCATATATCAACTGGTACAGCGTGACATATCTCTGCACAAGTGGATGGTAGTGAAGGCAACAAAGAAACCATTTTTCAGGTGGGAGAGAGGAGGGGAACTGGTACCACTAGCAAGTAGGATGCCCAAGAGGAAAAGAATCACACTCTTCTTAGAAAAACTAAACTCTTCCTCCGTAGGCCTCAAAAGGTTACAGCAAATGTGCCCTGTTATATCTAATGCAGTTATATGCATCACTAACTAGCAGCTGTTACATGAACAGAGTAGGCACAGAAGGGGGGCAGCCAGTGTTCTGCAACAGCCTCTAAGGAGATTATTTTTCTTTCATGTATTATTTATTTACTTTTGCTGGAATTAACTGAAATTCTACTTATGGAGATATTCTACATGAAAATATATCTAAATACAAAATACATTCCAAATAGTACAATTCCGAGTTACATTATTGTTAAGAGGAGGACTTTAGAGATTAGGATGGAAATGTTTGTCTTCTGTATTCCAGTAAATTCATTAGGAAACATTCCAGGGTTAACTGTTTACATATTTAAACCTGGTTAAAAATGGAAACTTGAAAATAAATAGCAACCCATGTAAATTTAATTCGCTATCACTGAGGAAATGAACAAAGCCCCATTTCTGCCCTCAAATTATTAAACACATATGTCCAATTTCCATATCATGGTTTTAGGCACTAGAGCCAGGTGACTACGATGAGAAGCAGAGCTCTAGAATAGGACAAGACTGTGGAGGGACCTAGTCACTCCCCTCCCCCCCCATTGTACAGATGTGGAAACTGCTACAGAGGGGGCAGTCATCTAGTTCAAGGCCAAACAGTGGCTTAGTGGCAGTCAGACTCAGACATGGGCCTCAGGATTCCCAGCCCCGGGTGTTTTCCACTACACTACGCTGGATTTACATGTGAAATAAAGACATTCCTGCCATGGAGAATAGGCTTAATATATCAGAACAACTACCCACAAGGAGAAAAGATGAAACAAACCAACTGTGACTACTTTCAAAACCTCAGTATTCTAAGCCTTATATTTTCTGCAGAGTCTGCATTACCTATAAGTAGACTAAGGAACTGCCTATAAGAAATCATTTGAGACGTAGTAAGGAGCTGCCCTCCTCAGCCTATGTTTCTAAATAACATCTCTATGATATGGGCACAACAGTGACTGAAATTCTGTTCAAGATTCAATCCTTTGAGTTAAGCACTGCATTTTCTGTTTGGTTGTCTTTCGTTCAAGTTTGACAACAACAACAATAAAATTCCAGAGGCCCTAGCATGAAGAATGCTCCCCAACCTCCTAAGAGAAAAGTGACAGACTCAAGATGCAGAATGAGAGAAAAAAAACCAAACAAACATATTTTTGGCTATGGGAAATATGGTTTTTTTGGGGGGAGGTAGGGAGTTTAGGGAAAATAAATGCTGTTAACTGAAAAAAAAAAAAATTAATGAAGAGATTTCCCTCTTCCATAAGGAAAGCACATTCATTCTCTAACACTTTAGTGTGAATTATCGTTTACAGAGTTGCAGTTAGGAGGCTATAAGGCAGCAAGAAAGTACAAGGTACCACACAGTGAGGAAGAAAGTGCCAAGAGGCAAGTAAAGTTTGTAGAAGACCCATTTCTGCCTCTAAGGCAGGGCCTGACTGAGTTTTTAGAATACTTTGTCTCAAAAAAAAAAAAAAGTATGAAATACCTTTCATTATTCACTTCCAATGTCAAATCAATAACAATTCCACATTCTGTCCACTCCCCTTTAATCTCTCTGTTCTTATCTTAATATGCAACTCCAACAATATACTTTCCTAAGAAACTGAAGTGAATGTGAACATATGATTAGCACAGAGTTGGGATGGATGCTTCCAATATACTATGTAGAACCGCTATACTTCTGTTAAAAGAAGTAAAAATGCAATGATGAAATGAAAAAAATAATGATGAAGTAGCACCTAAAATAAAGAGAATAAATAGTGATATATAGTGAAATTTCAGCATTTATTTCCATTTTTAATGCTTCTGATACACTGGAGTTCCATTTTTCTCTATCTGGTTAGTTTTGGTACTATGGATACTTTATTCTTGGATTTTACTGCTTAATAAAGTGACATGTTAGAGGTCCCCAGTAGAATAATAAAGTAGTTAATTATCAATAGAATTTAAAGGATGATCTCCACAATGGGCACTGGGGCAATGTGCAATGCTTAATAACATAATTGCTTTCAAGTCAAATCAGACTTGGCACAGACTCGTATCACAAATCTTACAAAACCTCCATTCTGAAAGTGAAAGGGCATTCTGATCTTTTATGGAATGTGTTAACAGCAATAATTAAACACACTGATTAAAACAAAGTCAGTCTTTTAAAAAAAAAAAAGATTTTAAAATATTTTCCTCCTCCCACCCGGCTCCAAGTCCTATTCTTGAGATTTTTTTTTACTCCCTGCATATCAAATATAAAGAACTTATTGGAGTTGAATCATTACTCTAGAAAGACTTAGTAATAATAAGTGGGTGCCTTTTCCTATTCCAAGTTTTAACACTGAGAAATTTCAACAAGTTTTTTTATAAGGCAGGCTTATAATTAGTAGTAACTTAGCCTAGCCATGAGCAAATTCACAGTATAGAAATGGCCAATGAAAAGGGCCCAATTTTGTGATGAGACGTCTGTTAGGAAAAAAAAATAATATTCTATACTACAAAAGTGGAAGAATAAATTGCAAATTTATTTTTAACAAAAGACGAAACCAGGAGAGAAAGTTTGTAGAAGACTCACTTCTGTCTCTGGGAGAGAAACCTCTAAGAATGATCACAGTCTTTAGTTATATTAGGAAACTCAATTGCTTTGGTAATTCAGTGAATTAATTAATGAAAAAACATTAATTGTTTACTAAATGTAGCTCAATACGATAAGCACTGAGGATACAAACAGAAGCAAGAGGGTCTTTGTTCTCAAAGAGTAAACACATAAAAAAGAGGTTTCAATTACAAGTCATATGGAGAGGCCACTGACTCCTTAGGGTGCAATGGAAAAGCAGATGGTAGTGCATTTTCTGTAATGTTATTTCCAATGATAAAAGTACAGCCCTTTCTGATTCTGAACCATTGGATAGTACCAAAGATTCTGGTGGTGAGTACTTTCTTTCTTGGAGTCCTTCCAGGGTCCTGGGCTATCATCCATTCAAGTCCAAGGGGAGGCTGTGGTCAAGGTGGTAGTGGTGCTTAGACCCGCCTGGTACATTCCATCTTCTACAAAGAGCTACCGTAAAGAGGTATTTCTATTCATGACAGACCACATTCTCTCAAGGAGCCAAGCCTAGATCTTACATAGAAGACTGAGAGTGCAATTGACTTGACCAAGATTTTTCTGAGGCTCTTGACTACACTGAATAGATGATGGAAAATATTCATAGACTGAAATGGAGGGCTCATTTTGATTAACTGTATGTAAGTAAATTACTTTTATTAATCACATGGCCCCTAAAGATGAAATTCAGTTTTAAGCTTTTTATCTTATTATGCTGGCCATAAATGAACTCTAGTGAGGTAGAATCTTAAGTCTAATCTAAAAAGGAATATTCTACGCATGCATAAAGGTCATTCAGAACCACGACAAGGGAACAACATGGTGATACCAATGAGACAATCTGTAATATTCTAATGGAGATGAGTCTTCATTCACCTGAGAACTCCCCCCTACAACCTACCAGAACCCTTCCTGTCTGACTCTTGTCTACAATCTCCATACGTTCACCATGTAGAACTGACCTGAAGACCTTTCTCATGTCTTCTCTACACTGTGTGGATACCAATGTCTATCATTTTGGTTATATGATTGGCCTACCTTTGTATTTCAGCAAAAAGTGTAGTCATTTCAGAGGGGGAAAGAGGTGAGAAGGATACTAAAGACCACATAATAATACTGATTTGTTAAAAACTAGTACCTTGATTTAACTAGAATGATTCTCTTTTGAAGTCTACTTTAAAGAGAAAAAAGCAAACGATCAAAACTAAACTATTATTAGGGGCTTAATTATAAAAGCACCTTCCAAATTAAGTCCCGAGAGCCAGAAGGAAATTCAAAGACCACCTAGTTTGATAATACATGCTGATAAGTATTCACCCACTCATCATCTAGGAGTCCTCCAGAAACAGGGAAGTGATTACCCACATGACCATTCCACTTCTGGACAGCTCCAATTGTTATAAAGGGTTTCTCCCCCCTTAAACCAAGCCTAAGCCTGCTTCTACTCATCCACTCGTTCCTCCTCCTAGCTTTGTTCTCTGTAGCCAAGCAGATCATTTGACAGCCCTGCAAATATCTGATGACTGCTATCAAGTCTACCTTAAGTCTATTCTTTTCCAGGCTAACTGTTCTTAATTTTTTCCCCAAATGATTCTAGTATGTATGCCATGGTCTCCAATCCTCTAACCATCTTGGATTCCCTCTTCTGAACACCTTCCATTTTGTCAACATCTTTCCTAAAATGTAGTGCTAAGGAGTGAAGAAACTACTGGCCCCCCAGAAAGGATGTCCTGTCAGGGAGTCTGGAACTCCACTATATAACCTTTTTTTGGCCTGTGTACTGTCAAGAGAATATGGTCAAACTGGAAACTCTTTCTATAAAAGTTAAGCCCAAAAGCTCATATACATAGTCTGTGATGAGAACAGGCTCCTAGATAAAAGTTCAAGACAGAAGTAAGACCTTTGACAAGAACATGGGGAACACAGAGGGAGTAAACGAAAGCCTATACTAAGACAAAACTGCTGTGGGCCAGGATGTTAGTGGAACTGGCAGGGAGGGAAGGACTGAGTTAATCTCCACATTTCCATACCACTGTCCAATGCTGCTGCCAGCCAATACTGATAATGCAGACTTGGAATAATCTGATTTAACTTTGCCTACAGGTGGACTGATTTGGGCCTCAACTGTGGGAACTTTGGGCAAAGAGGACATAAAAATAGTTTGAGGACTTTGTCAGGGAGCACATGAGACAGCAGAGAACTTCCTGACCACCCGCTCTTACCTCTTTGCTGGTTGCTTTTATCCGTTCTTAGGGCCTTGTGAGCTGGCTTTACTGACTCTTGGATTGCTTTTACCTGGGAATATTTGAACTGTGTATCTGAACAATCACACTATGAGTGATCCATTGCACCAGAATTGAAGCCATACCAGGACACACAGAGAAGAAACATTTTCAATAAGTATCTAGAGGGGCGGCTAGGTGGCGCAGTGAATAGAGCACCGGCCCTGGAGTCAGAAGACCTGAGTTCAAATCCGGTCTCAGACAACTGACATACTTACTAGCCATGTGACCTTGGGCAAGTCACTTAACCCCAATTGCCCTCCAAAAGAAAAAAAACTTAAGTATCTAGAAAAAGGGTTTCCTTAGCAATTCTTATTTAACCAGAATAATGCATTTCTAAAGTTTTTCCCATTAAAATTTTGCTGAAATATACAGGGAAGTCAGTGCTCCCTTTCTCACAAAATAATTCAGGGGATAAAAATTCTAGATTAATCAGAATGACAGAAAAAATTAACCGAATGCAAATTGACTAAGAATATGTGTAGCTTTAATGTGAATCAGCATGTAAATAAACCGAATATGGGGGTAGAAGGGTAAAGAGAAAGCTAAAAAATGGCAGAACTTCCAAACAAACTACTACTTGTGCCAGTCTACTGTTCATCAAAGGCAAAGGGATTTTTTTAAAAAGTCTACTTGATTAAGGAAATAATTAACACACATAAGCTATAAACAGCTTTCGGAGAGCCCTCTATTCTCAAATTAACACAAATCAGATTTCACCTTCACAAATAAGTTTAGGTCTCTAAAAATCACCAACAATTTTTTGGTGTTAATAAATACTAGAAGAACCTTTCGAAATTTTCCTGTGCAAAGATGAAGGACTTGTGCTACTAAATGTACTACCCCCATAGAACATGCTATGAATAACATGTACTTTAAATTCCAAATTCCAGCTATAGTGTTTTCTGCCTTATTCTATTCAGGTTAAGGAAACTTTGGCTGCATATAATAAACCAAATCATGAAATTTGAGAATCAAACAATTAATATTTTCTAATATGAGTATAGCATAGGATTAGCATAACACCATGAGTCTTACAGACAATACATAAAATCCCAGATATTTCTCAGTTTCCAAATGTTTCTTTCAATATTCAAGGGAATATTTTTGGTTTTGTCCTCTACGTTATCTGTTATCTGCTTGGTAAAAATATATCAATAATTTACAAAGTATTAACAAAATCTGTTTCAAATCAAAATGTTAGTTTAATGTCCTCTTGAGGTTTCTTACTTGTATTTTCCCCTTTCTGAAATAAAACCTTTGGCATCACCCCAAAGGTATTCATTAAATACAGTTACACTGGTTAATCTTAGTTGGTGATATGCTAATGAAACTAGTTAATTCTGGTATTTTCCATGACCATTGGGCGATAGTGACATATGCCATAGGTCAGAGAAGGGACTACAAGAAACAATGGGAGTAGAAAGGCGCAAATTCATCTCTTCCTACTGGACAAGCAGTTTTACTGATGGATGTTGGGTAGCACTATCTCTGTGAGCAGGATATTATAATGTCTTTTAAATGATCAAATGAGATAACATTCATAAAAAGCTTAGTCAGGCACTTAGTAGGTGCCATGTAAATGCCATTTCCCCTTCACCCTCTTCTTTCAGAGATATTGAAATCAACAGGCATAAGTATATAATCCTAAATTTCATCCTACTCACTCCTACCTTTTAGTTAACTCTGAAAAAGGTCCTCAACACCAATTATGCTACTGAACTTAAAAGATTTTTAAAAATTGACTGAATTAGGACTTTCCTATAATACTTGCTGTAACCACTTGGTCCTCCACCACATAACCATCAGAAACCTACATAATTATCTTTCCATTATTTCATTATGCTAGGGTTTTGATATAAAATAGTCTCATGTGTGCTCTCAAAATAACTGGGAAAACTCTACTAGCTCAAACACTCTTCTTCCTTACAATGTAAAATACTGAAGCTTATGAAAGAAAGAACCAACATTTGGAGGATTTAAGTTATAAGTGGAAAAACTACTTAGTCTCTCAGCTGCTTAATAAGTGTCTAAGTGGGTCAAACAGGACTATTCAACAAGCCACATGGCTTGTGTAGGTATAAGCTGTAGCAGCACTAGATACAGTTCCCCGACTACAATGGAAGGCACACCACCAAAATTCCTCAAATCAGTAAAATACCTCCTTCTTTTCACATCATTGCTTCCTAAAATGTGGCAAAGAGACCGTTAGTGAGACCACCCTCTGGCCCTGCCTCTCTTCTCTCTCTTATACATTTGATATTAAGGATTCTACGTCAAAAAGAGTAAGTTATTAAGAACTGAGAAAATGGTGGAAAGTAAAGAACACCATAAAATGACAGTCTAAAAATAAGCTGAGAACACAAAAACAAATGATATGCAAAGTACAGACAAATACACTTCTCTGCTCCTTATTGCATGCCCTTGAATGTGGTCCTATGGAAAATTTTAACTGAGATCAAATTTTCTTTTAAATAATGTAAATTTTCTAGATGCATTCAATATGTGTCATTTATCATTTACCACCATAGCCTGCTCACAAAAACAATGCTGTGCAGACACAAGCCCAGTAGTCTTAAAAAAGAAGGTTAGAATATCACCCCTTCAGCTTCCCCTATTGTCTAGCTGGCTATAGCTAGTCAATAAGAACTTGTTAAGCGCCTCCTCTGTGCCAGCCACGGTGCTATGCACTTAGGTTACCACTCCCCACACAAAAAAGGCAAAAAAGTCTGTCCTCAAAAAGCTCACAATCTAATGGATACACACAGATACAACTACATATTATACACATGCATACCTACATTCTGTTCTTAGATCAAAATATAAACAAACTTCTAATAAATGCCTTTAAAAAAAGCTTAAGTAAGGTAGATGCTTATAGAATTCAAGTGATTCATTGTTAACACTTGGCAAGCTATAACTTAATGAACCAGAATCCTCATTTATAAAACTAATAAAATTTACTGAAAAGTCTTTTCACACTGCTATTTTTCCCCCAATAAACTGTTTTAATCTACTTGAAAGGCTAAACATTTTTCTCCCACTGAGTGTTAATTCCATAGAGCCATGTATATATTTCTTTATGTATTATGTATGCAAATATACCCCATCCATATTTGAGTGTAATTTAGCTGGGATACAGAAGGAAAATACAGTATATTAATTTATAGGAGTCTTACAGTTTCAGTATTGCCAGTCAGAAACTCTTAGCTGCAATCTTCATATTACTACAGATTTGCTGGGTGATCCTGAGCAGGTTACTTAGCCAACTTCATCTCAGATTTCTTCAGCAGTACAAGGTATGGACTTATGACACTATTATCTACAGTGGCAATGAAAGTTTATCTCTCTAGCACTTTAAAGAACTACAGAGTTATCTCTCTCCACATGCTCGCACACACACACACACACACACACACACACATATTGCAGAAGTGTCCCTTATCTACACATTTTTGGTAGTATAGCCAAAAGCCATTTTTCTTCATTTTTAAAAATGATAGATTTTCAGACTGCCACAGCTTAAAACAGAGAAAAGGGGAACACACAAATCAATGCAAATAAAATGAATGCGATCAAAAAGTTACTCCCCGCTCCCCTTCTCTAATAGGAACTTGCACACTAGCCAAGGAGTCAGATCATGGGTGAGATGCCCATATCCAGGAAAGGCTGGGAACAGTTGGGCAATACTAATTCTGACTGCAAATTAAAGAGCAAGTTCTAAAAAAATGGTTCATAGACCTATCATCTGAGATATGCAGTAATCAACAAGACAATCTACTAAAGGCTAGCAACCTATGAGAACTAATGGTTTTCCATTTAAACAACAGTCCATGAACTCTTTACCTTCTCTGTAAGTTGACAGGTACAAAAAAAAAGTCCCCAATCATGGCTACCTCCCAAGTATTAAATTAAAAATTGTTTCAAAAAATTGTCATTAGTCATAGGAGATGAATAGCAAAGTAAAGTGCCAGGTTGCTTAAAACAATTTAACAGTAGAATGCTCCTTGAAGGCAGGGATTCTTTCACTTGTGTAGGTGTATCCTCAGTATGCAATACAGTATCACAGACCTAGCAGGTTCTTAATAAGTGCCTACTGAGTGAAATGAACTGATCAGTGTCCTCGAGAAAAGTCAGAGTACTTCCTCCAAGTGCACACCACAATCCATTCTCGTCTCTTCACTATGTGGATTCATGACTTCCAACACACTGGAGGCCTTCCTCTCTCAGTCTTTAAACAATCCATAGATACAAATGCATCATTCAAGTCATCTATGTATAATCGCTGGCTCTTGATATGTGACTGACTCACAGCCTTTTACCACTGCGTATTTGGTGGATGGCATTCCTTATGTCAAAGTCACTGCTGATAACATGTAGCAGCATGTTTACTTATGAACACCCTGTGTCTCTCCATTGCCCTTTAACGTCACGTGAAATTTTGATTTTATTGAAGATTCCATGATTTGCAGGCACATAGATGATTGCATCAAACCCCAGAATGCTGCTAAGCCTCTAAAATGAGACCTGTGACCATACAAAAGAGATCTAACACAATCCATGCAAAGAAAAATAAAATGGATGAAGAATGATTGCTGTCCAAGCTAAAACATACAGTTAGATGGACAACCTATTGAGTTGATCTACTACCACATCTAGACAATGAGCTAGGCTCAGATTTGAAAAGAGAGCAAACTGGATTATCTTTGGGAAGCCATGTAGCACAATGACCCCTGGCTACTCCCTGTCACAAAAATCTATCTTTTAAAATGCCAGCATTCATCCCTTGATGCTTTATGGTTATATATCATGGAACCCTAACAGAAATACAATATCAAATTTACTTTTGCCGATTTTAAATAAATGGTATTTTTCTAATTTTAATGTAAACTTTTCACATGAAAGACAATATAAGACATAAAATAATGTTAAATAAGCAAAGTGTGAAAGGGATTAAAAATTGAATATAACCACTGGTAACTGAGGCTATAGAATAATCATTCTGACCAAGAGCAGATCTACTAATCTTCATAAAATAAGATCTAAAAATTCACTAGTTGGAAGAAGTCCTGAAGGTACTACACAAGAGTGGGGACTGTGGCAGAGCCATGCTCCCAAAATATTATTCTGGCAGCCATATCAAGATGAAAACCCTTCCCTTCTAAGTAATTCTTCTCCCCCAGGAAGAATTCAGTCAGTTCTAGATGTTAGAGTACTCTTCATGACGTAGCCTGCAGTAGTGAGCAGTGTGTAGCTCACCTCACTGCACTGAGGCATGTTCCACAACCTTCCACGATCAGAGAAAACTGAAGAGAATACCCAAGTGCTGCTCTTCTGTCTCAAAGAACATGCTTCTATTCATGATATGGAGCACTTCACATCTTTGAAACATAACAACACTTGATAACCAGTGCTTCTGAAAAATATCTGTATTTCTAAATCTACCCTGAGGATAGGAAGTGAGTATGTGGCCACAGCAAGAGTTTTGCCCTGTAAAAAATTGAAAGTCTCACACAGGGTCTGAAACAGTGAGCTGAACTTGATCAGCACCATGCTCTATTCCAATGGGTTAACTACTCACAGAGAACGTGGAATATCAAACCTGTTTCTCCTCATACAACTGCCAAGCAGCTTATAAGGTCCAACTCAAATGCCTTCTCTTCAATAAAATGAAGCCCTTCCTGTTTCTGCTTCTTGGAAATACCTTCCTCCTTTTAACTTAAAAAGAAACAACCGAAAGCATTAATGCTCATAAAGCATTTGTAACCACAAATTACCACATAAAGGAAAGATATTGTTATTATTATGCTTTCATATGATTCTCTGAATTAGTTATTCATATAGAATATATAAGCTCCTTTAGTGAATTAAGTTCAGTTAGGGGAGCTTTTGTCTCATTCTTATTAGAATTAAAAATTGATTCCTTTCCAAGGTTCTCAACCTGTGGGTCATGACCCTTTTGGGGGTTGCCTAAGACCATGGAAAAACACGTATTTCCGATGGCCTTAGGAACCGAGACACCGCTCCTCTATCCATCTCCAGGCCAGTCCACCCACATGCAGATATGCCCACATACAAGTATTAAAGGGTCACTGCTTTAGGAAGGTTGAGAACCACTCCTTTAGACTATCAGCTCCTTGAGGCTGGGGCCTGTTGCTGCTTTCTCTCTGTATCCTTAATGCTTAGCATAGTGCCTGCACACAGTAAGAACTTAAATGTTTGTTGGCTGACTGATTATTCTTTTTTCATATCGTGCCCATAGATTATAGCAAAGTGCCTTATATTCACTAGGTGTTCAATAAATATTTGTTGAATAAATTAAGGAATGCTTTAGAACAGATTGAGATATTTTCAAGGAATGTACTACTTCTTTTAATAAAAGGAAAAAAAGACAGATAAAATTTGTAAACAGCAGAAATATATAATCTTAGAAACATACCATGGAATTCAATCCAACCGAACAAAAAGTTATTAAATACTGACTATGCTCAGGGTACTTTGCTGTGTGCAAAGGATGCAAAGATGAAGCAACATACAATTTCTGCCCTGAAAGAGCTTACAATCTATTGGCGAGGGGCTATGAAAAATGCATACATAACTGCAATACAATTTATACTAGTATATAAGACTACAAGCATAATTCTTAGATATATCTACATTTTCTTCCTGGATAGAATATAAGCTCTTTGAAGACAGGGAAGATTTCACTTTTGTCTTTGTTTCCTCAGCATCTGCCACATAATGGCCAATTTTAAAAAGTCTGTTTATTGATAGGCTGATTTGAGTAAAATAAGGAGCTAGACACAACTTAAAGCTGAGGGGATGAGGTGTGCTTAAGGGTTGAAGAGTGGATGAAATTCATCCTGAAAGAGTTAGGCCTGGGTTGCAATCTGAAGAAGTATAGGAAGTGTAAAGACAAGTCAGACCACTTCATAGAAGCCAAGCAGGCTAGGAAAGATGTGAAGAAAGAAGACAGAGAAAGGAAAAGCATAAGAAACCCATTTTTTTGGACCTGAAGAGGTAGGTCGTAATGAAAGACTAGTTAGTTATGTATGGTAAAGCACTCTGGGTAATCTTAAATTACTGGCACTTATTACTCTCACTTAGAGCAGTACATTCAGCATGAACTCTAGCTTCTCTCACTATGGCCCATCTGGGCAGGAATGAATAAAATAATTCCAAACCCATTAATTTCATTTTAAGAATAATGGGGTGGGGGGAGAAGAAATTAACAACAACAATGCCACAAGAGAAAGCTAGTTACTCTAGAAACATCTTTGAATGCATGGATATGGTATTCCCTTGTGTGACTTTATAATGCTGACAAAGTGATGTATTTTGAGTGCCATAATTAAAACAATAATTTCTAACAAAGTGGGCATTATGAGATAATTGGCCTTCCTCAAGTATTAAGCAAACTGTAGTAAAAGCCAAGGATGCTCACTGCCAAGGTCAATCACAATAATTGCTTATCTGAATTACATTATTGCTCTTATAAACTGTATGTGAAATATAAAAGAACCAGTAAAATTGATACACCATATAGCACAGCGGAGTGACCTCCCAGGTTTGTTTTGTTGTTGTTGGTTTTTTTTTTTTTTGGGGGGGGGGGGTGTATTTTTGTTTTTGGTTGACTACTTACTGGTTATTAGCAAAACAATTAAAAACAATAATTTTTGGTCAAAAAATGTTTCTGAATTTCTTGTATGAATTCATTTAAAAAATACTGCCCAGATATTAGACTGCCCATGATGTAAGACCTAGAAATAGGGAGTTTATCTCTTCTATTTATTTACTACTCCTGATCTTTGAGCTTTACTGCTTTAGGCTTGTTTTCTCACCCGCAAAAATGAAGGGCAGGGCGGGGTGGTGGTAACCTAGGTCCCTTTAAGGTCTTACCTAGAAGGGCACCAGATTTAAATTAGTCCAGAAAAAACCTTAAAACACCCTACACTGTGAAGCGAGCTGTTCTTATTTATCAGAATGACTGATGGTTTCTACTGCAAGGAGAGGTTTAGGAAACAGACAAGTTGGTGCCTACAGAGAAATTAAGTTTCTCTGCTACAATGATGTATGTATGTAGTTTTTTCAATAGAATTTTGTCTTAAATGTCTAACTATTTCAAGTCCAATGAAATGCAGCTTTTCTAGAGTAAATAACTAGGCTACTCATGTGACATCCTTCCAACCAATGGACTAACCACTGAGTTTTGAATACTTCTCAGTAAGACCACAAAGGAGCAAAATTGGAATTGTTGACCCTGCTTCAAAACTAATTGGACTGTATTTGCCAATCGAAGGGTATAAAAACTTCTTTTAAGCTGTGATTAAACATCAAGACTTTGATGTTTTATAAGGCATTCTCCTCCACTAATTAACTTCATTAGTACAGTTAATTAGTGGGAAAGAATGCCTTATAAAACATCAAAGTCTTGATGTTCAGTTTTACCATCAGTTCATCTAAATAGTCATTAAAAAAAAACTTAAAGTACATTTTCTGCATGCTCAACATTTACATTTACAAGACCAAATGTATAAGATAGGAGCATTTTTCAAAATATGCAAAGATTTTCTCCACAACATGACCCAAGTACAATGACAGCAAAAGCAAACCATTTATTTAATGTGCAGCAATTAAGTGGTCAGGAATGCTGCATAAAGCAAAGAGATCAGACATTTAATCTTAGTTATGAGAATGATTATAAATTTACCATTAATGTGAGATGATGGAGATAATGTAAGGAAGTGAAAAGTCATAGGGCCACAAGAAGAGTCTCTAAAACCTAGAGGTGAATTCAGAGACATCTGAAAGGAAAGCATGTTTTACATGATAGAATAAAGGACTTGAAGTCAAGAGGACCTGGGTTTGTATCCTAAAATCTTCCCTCGTCAAGTCACTTCAACTCTCTAGGCCTTGGTTTCTTAGTGTATAAAATGAGGGGATTATAAGTCAGTAACCCAGCAGTTATCGGGCATCCACTACATGCCAGGCACTGAGCTAATCTCGATAAGGACACAAAGAAAGGCAAAAAACTATACTTTTTCTCAAGGAGCTCAGTCACATGAGGGAAATATCATTTAAACAACTATGAACTAAGTATGGAATAAAGAGGGAAGAGATGAAGAGAAAGGAGCACTGAGAAAGGTTTTGTGCAGAAGGTGAGACTGTAGCTGACACCTGAAGAAAGCCCGGAAAGCCAGAAAGAGATGATGGGCCACTTAGAACTAGTCGAGATGATCTCCAAGGTCTTTTCTAAGTCCTATAATTCTGGTCTTAGAAAACTAAGGCACAGCAGCTAATTTCAAAGCATTAATTTGTCTGCAATGAATAGGATGGTTCTGGTTACCCATTTAAGGAAAAAATAAGTACTGAGTAACAGAACATCAGGAAGGCTATCATAAACGGTTATTTTCTAAAATAAAACCAACAAACTCCTCTTAGGTACAAGATACAAAAAAACCATCAAATATTCCTCAAAAAACGAGAAAATGTCTTAGAAGGTTATTGATGGAACTAATTTAATTAGAACATCTAATTCAATCCCCACTTTTTATCAATTCAATTGAACAAATTAAACATTTAGTATATGCTAGGTATCGTGCCAGGTACCAGGAATATACTACCTGCCCTCAAAGAGCTCATATAAAAATATGTGACATCACAGTTTTGTTTGGTCTTTTAAAATTATTCCCAAAAGTAAGGAATGATAAAGAACTGGAGACATTTATTCTGAGGAAGAGAACAAAAGGTAAGATGGAAGAAATACTAAAGAAATGAAAACTGTTTTGAAATTTCTAAAAGACTATTTCATAAGAGATTCCAGTTTCTTCTGGATAGTTCAAGGGGAACAGAATTAGGAATAAGACATAGTAAAAGGGAAGCAGACTGTAGGGAAAGCTTTCTAAAAAGTAGGCTTGTCTAATAAGGAAACTTATTGTTATATGCTGGAACTACAAGACAGGCAATATTCAAAAGGATGCTGAATGTTAAGAAAAATTCTGTCCATCTACTTGTCAGGATGATGGGGAGGAAGCAGGAGTGTGTTGGGGCCAGGTTACATGGCTGGAAAATCTTCAGTGTGTGCATTTACACCTCAGAAAAATCAACAAATGCTACAAATCAAGTCTTGGTTTACTGTTTTGTTAACTGTCTCGACTTAAGAAAGTAATGGAGAAAATAATGCAGACTAAACTGAAAAAGAATGTCAGGTGAAAACCTGCCCACCCAACCTCCTCCTAGACAGCTGGTTATTAAACATTCACCAGCACAACACAGGGGAGGAGGTTCCTCTACTAGGTGGTAGCCTTGATGAGATGAATTCAAACCAGAGAAGACTAGTCTCTTACATCTCTAACATTCTATAATCCTATGCGGCAATAAAAGGAATACTGCTTATTCAATTTATCCATGGATTTAGAAATGCTGAGTGACATACAAAAAGAAAAACTAAAAAAAGGGATAAATAGATAAAAGTGAATGACTCTGAAGTCTGCAGTCGGTGAGAAATCAGAACACTGTTGTGATTCTTGGCCAATCTTGTCTACCTTATATAATCTTTAGCAAGAAAAAAATTAAGTATCTACTATCATTCTATCTTCTTCAGTAGAAAATTAAGCATATGCTTTACTAACATTTTATTCAGGGCATTATTCAGGTTCTATTCTCAACGAAAGAGAAAACAATAACAAATCCACACTAACTAAAATAAAAATTTCCATTCTAGCAATAACTTGGAAGGTAAAGACAGAATACGTGCCATCCAAATAAGGATACCAGAGAGTCAGAAACCTCCCAACTCAGAGGAGCTAACGGAGTGCTTGCCTCCCTTTTTCTATTTAGAGGAAAGTTTTCATTAGAACCCAGATCTGACCATACATCTGAACTGTTAGGGAACTTAGGAAGGAATAATATTGTCATCTAAGAAAGGATCCCAATGACACAGATGAGGGAACACGGGGGAAAAACTGAGCACAGCACCCCTTAATGCTATTAATAATGACTAATATTCTGTGGTGATGAGTATGGATCTGAGGAAGTGGAGGGAAAATGCCACCAAAATTCATGAAGCATCACTGATATTTTGTAATGACAGAAAGAAGAAAAATACATTCAAATATCAAAGCTAATACACTAAAAAGTGACTCAAAAGCTTCACTATTGTCTTTTATTTTGCACTGTGTTTGGGGTACTCAAACACAAAAGAAGGGTAAACTAACACAGCTATACAGAACCAAACTACCAGGGAAAGAAATATGATTTTTTTGTACAATACAGGATTCTAAGATGTTAAGTCACTTAATATAAAGCTGGGTTCTCCAACAGTTACTGGGAATTCAACAAGAGGGAAGAAAGGAATTAGAATATAGAAGTAAAATCAAAGGCAGGACAATATTACAAAAGAGGTCCAGTACTGAAACAACTGACACCTGGAAGAGAAAGCATCACAGCTGTGGTCCTGCTACCCTGGGAGGGAAATTCAGTTTAAGAGAGTGGCCCAGTGATGGTTATCAGTTGAATGGAATTGAGACAACAAAACAGGACAGGATGCATAAGCACTTATTTTTAGTCACAAGCACTGCTGAACTAAGACAAAAGGAAACAAAATGGGTCATGTGTGATTCAAAAGGCATTAATGCTAAATTAAATCCCCCTTCAATTTATTTTAAAAAGCAGGAACTATAACATTTTAAGAAATCCTCCAAAAATGCTATTTTGGCCAACTCAAACTGCTAAGTATCAGCTGTTTCCACATTCACAGAACAGAAAAGATTGTAGTTAAGGATCAATCATTTAATTCTTTCTCCCTCTTAAAAAATAACTCTAGCTAGTATTTCTACATTTGTGGTTCATAATAAAAAGAATCTAAATTTGCCTTTGTAAAGGTACTAGAAGATACTAGAATGTTATGTGGCTTATAAAGTACAACTGATGGCTCAAATTTAAAACTAGGATCCCTGTGGCTTAGTAGATTCTTATATTCCTATAGATAGATTATAAACTTATTATTATTATAATATTTAACAATGTTTGAAAGTGGATTAATGGCCTGATAATCTACAATTAATAAGAAGAGAAGACCTGGAAGGCAAAGGTTAGGGGGCAAGTAATGATTGCAGTCTACAAATTTTTCAAGGATTGTCAGAGAAAAGAAGGATATTACTTATTCTGGGCAGTCCTATAGGGTAGAAAGGTAGAAGCAAACAGGATTTGGATTAATACAAAGGAGAGATAGAGAAGGGGTGGGGAGAGGTAAAGAAAGAGAAGGAAAGGGGGAAGAGAGAAAGATGGTATTTTCTTATATTTACTTTAAAACAAACACAAAAGAAAGCTTCAAAGACAACTGCAGTATTTTAACAAGCCTTCAAGATTACCCAATTTGAATAACTTTGTCATTATAATCACCCACACCCTCAGATTCAATGTCAGAGTGGAGGTGTTGTATCTTTAAAAAAATTCCAACTTTGATTTTATTTTAAAAAAGAAAAGAAAAGAAAGAAAAAATAGGGGAAAGGGGGCTTTTGTCTTCTATTACTTTCTAAATCCTATTCTGGTGCTGCACACCACCAACATTACACTTGCTACTTCCTGTCCAAAGGAATATGATTTACATTACAAAGCATCTACTTTTTTTTCCAAGAGGAACTTAACAGTCATGGCTTCACCAAATTTTTAAGTTGGAAAGGGTATCATATTCCAATCTCCCTTGTTTTCAGATAACGGTTGAGGGCTTGAAGGCTTAAGTATTGCTCAAGGCAGTTCATTAGAGTTCCAAGGTCAAAATTCAAAGCTAGGGCTTCAGATTCCAAATTCTGTGCTCTATCCAGCTCACTCGATAGAATCTTAGTGAGCTGAAAGGCCAGCTGGTGATCAACTAATCCAATATTCTAATCTAAAACAGAAATCCTCTCTATACACACCATCTCAATGGGGATCTTAGTATCTTTCAAAGCAGCCCATTTCATTCCAATGTGACCCCGGCCAAGTTCTCTTACCGAAAAGTCTAACTGTGTACAACTGCAACTAATATGATCAGTGACCCTTAAAACACAGGGTCCAAGTTAGTGCATTACTCAGACCATATCTGACACTGACTCGTACACACAAACCAATATGCCTACACCAGTCTGTTCTTTTTAAATAGTTTGTGGACACCCAGTTAAGCAATTGTTTTATAGCCTATAACAGGGATCATTAATACACTGTGTTCCTCACATTAATTTGTGTTATGTAGGGGGTCTTTAATTTCATAAACTGAAAAAAAAAAACTAAGCTCAGGAAATCATCTCAGGCTATCTTAGAAATATTTTATGCAAGTAACAAGCAGACCCAAGACATTTAAAAAAAATTCATGCCAAAGGAGCTGAAAAAGAAATCACAGTCTCCTACATCCTTTACATTTTGCCAAGTAGTTAAGTGTGATAACTGGCATTCAGGCATATGACCTTCTGTTCTATTTAAATGAGTTATCTTCAGATACTTTGTGACGACTATTCTTGTGATTTAAGTACCTCATAATACATTCTATCTTTCATTTTGTTTTTATAAAGGGAAGACTTTTGAATAATCCCCCTAAAACAGTGTGTTCTGGCAAACACTCCTAAATTATGTAATTCACCAGGTTCAGCTCTGCTGGTACAATCACTTTCAAAGAAGACAGTTATAATACATTATCATTATAGCTATACAATCGAAGTTGAATTTTCCTTGGCTGAATTCCTAACATTTTAATGCTAAAATTGATCTGTTTTAAAAACATCATGTGAAGGGTTTTTAAATACTATACATGCCCAAGCTCTTTATTTTAAATGGTGTAGAAACGAGCTTGTATAAACAGAAATGGGAAAAAAATCTTCCAAAACTTCTGTTCTCTAATCTAGCATTACGCATATTTTAAAGAACAACAGGCATGTTTCCAAACAAACTATTGCAGTGTACAAATTACCCGGCAGGGATAAAGATAACAATGCTTCTCATTTGGTTTTGGAACCTAGCAAAGGCTGACATTTCATCAAGGTTGTCTTGGAAACAATATTAAAAAAAAAATTTTTTTTTTTTTAAATGAGAGGTAAGTCATTTGAATTTGGGATGCTTCCTGAGAAGCCAGCAGATAATGGGGTTGTGGCATCATAGTGCCAAAATGCTAGGATAATAACAGGCATGGTAGATGTAGAAGCTTTAAAATTATGCAAGCTTATGCATGAACATGGGACAACCACATTTCATGCTCCAAGGCACAGCCTGATTCCCATTTGGGCCAGAAGAATTTTTTTTTCTTACCTACAGGACCACATAATTGAGAAAATATAGTAAGGAAACCAGTGTTTTTCTTTAAAGTATCCATATTAGCAATAGATGGAGATATAAAATGGTAAGCAACCTTGAGCCTGTTCTGGGTTTTGGTACTTCCTTTTGAAACTACAGTTTCTGTTGAATTTGAAGGAGATACACACAAATATTATGCAAATATTGTCCTAAAAAAGAAATTAATTTCTGATCTCCTAATATTTGCAATACTATCACCCCAATGGAAATATGGCCCCACAATATCACCAAACCATCAAAACAGATATTGAAGAAATCCTGACTTGAAAAAACAGCATTCTTTCCCTCCATTAAGTTCATGCCATCACCTAGATCACCGGAAAAAAACTCTAAATGTAAACTGAAAGCAGCGTAACTCACAATATGACCCCAGAATTAAGTTAATATTTAAAAATTATGAAATTCAGATACATGTAAATCATTTTAAAATGCCAAGTCTTTAAAAGTATTTTATTCAAATCACTTCACCCTTGAAAACTTTTCAAGGCATTTCAGAGCGCATACAATATTTTGGTAAGTCAAAAGAATTATGGGGATAAACTGGCCAAGGCAAAAAATTAGGCTAACTGCCACCTTCCAGAATTTACTCAGGAAAAGAACACTGAAAGCCCTGAGGTTGGTTCTTTTTGCATTCAACTATTAAAATGATAACTCTCAACTGTGTTTTCATGCTTGGCTTAATTACACATCTCAACTTCATTTAAGTTTCCCCTTGAGGAGAGCAGAAGAGGAAAGAAAAGGATCTTTTAGGACTACCATTTGATCAGAGGAAAAGTACCACATAAGTACCATGAGAATAGCAGTGTTTCCAACCAGAATTTACAAAATGAAAAGAAGACATCAAATAGTGGGATCCCTGGGTTTTATGAGATAGACTCATGGTCTATATAACTATAGGGTAATCTGGCAGAGTCCTCTAGGTTTAGTATAAGAAATATAACCATTCACAATAACTAGTCAAAGTCTCTGATTATACTGGTTTCTTATGCAAAAATCAAGTCAAAACAAATGCAATTTTCATCTAGCAGCAGTGAACTGTGTTGTGCTCATTAATTGTGGAATTCCTGCTAACATATCACTGATCACAACTGTTCACCCACACCCTTGCCCCCTACCAAAAAAAAATCTACTGGAAAGATCAGAAAGGGAAAGCAAGATCAGTAAACTCAAGATGACAAAATTCCCTACGTCCTTGTGAATTTAGAATTTAAGGCCCAGCATATTACAGAGTGTATTTTGCTGCCCACCTTCAGGTTCTAGAAAAGAAATGATACCTGCACTGAACTGTTATCAGATTAATAGCTGAGTCCCCCTCCCCTGCCCCGTTCAGGGGTCATGGTGTATAATGAACTTACTGAAGCTAATGGATCTTTTTCCACTGTTTGCATTTGTTAATCCTTGGTATAGTCCAGTTACAAACCACTAATACACTAGAATAGAAATAAAGAAATTTTCTATTATCCCACTCTGATCTAAACAGGGAACCAAAGATTTACTGCTTGAAAATTATTGGTCTGGCAGGAAGAATATCAAGCCCAAAGTCAAAAGATCTAGTTTCTTATCCCACTCAAACGCTAACCACGTTCATCAGTTTAGGCAATCTGAACCTCAGAAGAGAGCCACAATAATTAACAAGCTCAAAATAGGGAACGTGGCAACAAAATTTCCTTCTACAGTGAAGACATTTTCTATATGCTACCACAGTGCTCATAATTACGATTCTTACCCAACATTCTTGAAGTAGCATCTTGTTCTGCTGTTTATATTAATCTAGGTCAAAACAATATTCAACTTAGGCTGGCTAAAAAGAATACCTTACAAGATGAAAGAAAGCTTCCTTTGACTGACCTATTTATCATGAAAACATGTTATAGGAAATGCTATTGGGGGGGAGGGGAGTCATTGCCATAGGAAAAAAATGTTATAAAATGGTGATCAGTGGAAGAACTTTTTAGAATAGGGTTTGAAGAATTTCTGTACAGAAGTGTTTATAATATTTTGATGCTATTTTTACATGGCTTGGGAAAACTTAGGTGGGTATGGAGGTACCAGAGATTTTTTTTTCTTTTTAAAGTAAACAGTAAAATTTAATGCTCAAAACTGAATTGCTAGTTAAAGACACCTAATCAACAAGGTATTTTTTTTTTAATAATACACAACTTTCTCCAAGGCTGTCTTAACTATGTTAACTCTTTCCTCATCAAAAATTTTAACATCAACTCAATTTTTCCCGTTATCTACCTCTCCACAGGAAAAACTGCAATGATTTACCTTTATGTAGTGATTTAAGGTTTATAATTCATTATAAGAACTACACCCCTTCATTATGAGAATCTGAAGAATGTATCACAAATATTATTATCCCAATTTTACAGGCCAAGAAACTGATACTCAGAAGTAAGTTAACTTGGTTCAGCATCGTATGAATAGCAAGTACTTGATCATGGTCTATCTTCAAATTTATCATGTAAATTAAATTTAAAAGTAGGATTAGAAACAAAGAAATTTGTTTTAGGGGAACATATCTATCTAAAGATAGACCTCAGTAATAATAAAATCACAATCAAAAATGATAAATGTGAATAAAAATCACCATCAGAGAAAGGGGAAAGAATATATAAGCACACACAAATACTAATTGTAGACAGGTACAAACACAATCCAGAGTTCATGAAAAACGTGTAACTATATTTGGTTATATCGTGCTTCATAAACTGAGAAACACCAAATGCAATTATTTACTAAAATGGAGATATTATATATTGTCATCCTGGACCAGACTCTTCCCATTTATGAACGGGGTCAGAGACTGGCTCTCGACAATATGTTCCTACCTAATTTACAGAAGTGAACGCACCATATAAATACAGAACAGATCTGCAGAATAAGAATCACATTTCTAATTGCCTGAATATCTCCACTTGGACGTGTTGCTAGTACTTCAAATTCAACATGTTCAAACCTGAACTTCCCTTTCCTCCCCCAAAAACTGAACCTCAGTTCCTACCATTAAAAGAAGTCTTGGTGTCATCTCCATTTTAGAAATGAGGCTAATTTTTATCCTCAGAGAAAGGGTGTGTGTGTGTGTGTGTGTGTGTGTGTGTGTGTGTGTGTGTGTGTGTGTGTGTCTGTCTGTCTGTCTGTCTGTCTGTCTCACTGTAATGGGGATTTTTATACTCAATGTATTTTTACTTAAAAAGAATACTCCAGAAGTATCCAACTGAAGAGAAATTTTTTTAAGCCTCACCTTTATTTGCTTTGGTTTTTGTTAGGAAAACTTCAAAGAGTAAGTTCACTAAATGAGTACGCCATGAATTAGAATATATATCTAAAACAAACAGTTGTAAAAATAAGAAACCATGCTATAAAACAGGTAGAAAAATATCAGTCCCTTCTTTCTTTTCTACAGAGGTGGTGCCCTTGTGTGGTATCCTAGGGTTCTAAATCTGTCAGCAAAGGATTCTAAGATTTGAGCTGTTCATGGAAAGACATTTGGCTTTAGTTCTGGGATATAAATCTTATTAGGGGGAAAAAATCCACACCAGCAGAGCAACTAATATCTTCAGTGATGGTCAGATAGGACATCAATGGTATAAGTGGCCAAATTACACACCACTTTAATAAAAAAAAAACCTATCCTTAACCTAGTGCTGGGAACAAACTGGGAGCCAGTAAAATTTCTGGTAGACTAGCGTTTAATGACTCTCACCCAAATGCTCTATGGTACATGTACAAAAGCTTTCTGGTCTTTATATGTAACAGAAGTGAAAGGAATCTAACTCAAACCACTCAATTTACCAGATGAGAAAATATGAGGCCCAGGGAGGAAAGGTGATATTGCCTGGGCTTGTAGATTTTAATATGTTACACAAGTTCGCAGGACTGTAGATCTAGAGCTTAGAAAGGCCCTGGGAGGCTAAGCAGCAGAACTAGGATTCAAACCCAGACCTCCTGACCTCAGATCCAGGGCTCTTGCCACTAGACTAAGGGTTTAAGAATAAGACCTGTGTTTGTTTCTTTTAAAAAAAAAAAAAAAAAAAAAGGAGAAAGAAAAGTATTCTTATTAGCCTCAAGGAGGCCATAGTGCCTTTGTTATGTTGATTGAAAAAGGACATGTACCCTCACTACAACTCTCACCAAATGTGGCCCTAGACAGTCAGAGTTCAGAGGGAGTCTGGGGGGGAGGGGACGGGGCATCCAGTTCAACCCGCTTATTTTATACAGGAGTACCGGAAGCCAGGGGAAGGTGCCTGACTCTCACGGATCTGGCCTGGTTTTAACTCCACCCAACAAGGTGCCCCTCCCAGGATAAATTCATCACTTCAGATCTCATTCCCACCCTACCCCAATGCTGCTCTCCTCAATATTCAACACCTGCCCACCTCCCTTTCTGATTGGAGGGATGGAGTATTAAACTGCTCCCAAAGCTCCCTTTACAGAGGGTCCAAGCTCAGTTCCACCTGCTGTTTCTGCCTGGTTTCAACTGTACAGAATAACCCCAATGTCCTACGTTACCCCATCTCCCACCCCTAGTCCCTTGTCTCCCTGCTTAGCACAGTACCTCTGGCATGTTTGTTATAGTTCAGCTGTGTCTGACTCTTTAGGACCCCATCACTTGGGGTTTTCTTGGCAAAGATATGGAAATGGTTTGCCTTTTCCTTCTCCAGTTCATTTTACAGATGAGGAAACTAAGGCAAACGGTTAAGTGACTTGTCCAGGGTCACCCAGCTAGTAAGTGTCTGAGGCCAGATCTGAACTCAGGAAAATGAGTCTTCCTGACTTCACGCCTGGCACTTTATCCACTATGCCACCTAACTGCCCCATTCCGGTATACTGCAGATGCTTAGTAATTTTTTTTTTAACTGACTCTAATGCCACCTGCTCTCCACTGTACCAATCCTAAAGTTGTGAATTTTCAGCGGCAAAAGGCAAACCTCAACTTAAATAAATAACTGGTCTTTAACACTAAGTGGGAAGTTGTTCATCTTTCAAGGAAGAACAAAGGTCATGAGCAGATTATCAATCTATCAAACACTATGGGTACCTGCGCTATGGAACATTACCACTAAACGCAATAAGTGGCCTAAAAAACCAAACCCACCCAGGCTGCCCACAAACTGCCATCAAGCTATGAAACCCAAATTAGGTAATATAATGACTGTAAGAGTGCTTCCATTAACCTCTAGCCAAATGACAGGGCTACAAGTTAAGCTCTCTGTCAATTTTTCATTCTGCATAAATCTGAGTTAATTAGATTTAAAAGACTTTTAAACTGTAACGCGAGAAAAAGCTATCTGCTAGATACGTGTAATTGAACATACGGACTATACAGGACAATGTGGTGCCTATAAAATACAAATACTCACTCTAAGATGTTACAGTTCAGTAAAATGTAAATCTTACCAACACTGTCTGGAAGGACTAATCCCTCAGTCCTCCGAATACACTATGTGTCCCACAGAACATGTAATGTGGTTCCTGCTTTCTCTGAGTTTACGGTTTAGGGCAACCTGATACACAGATCACACCAACAATACAATTAAATAGATATTTAATACTACCCTTGAATGCTATTTCCTATTTATTTATAATATAGTATGCGAAACTCACATGTAAGGAAGGTTAACAATATAAACGGAGCTTGACAGAGTCAAGAAGACCTGAATTCAAATCTCCCTTCAAACACTAGTTATGCAATCTTGGACACATCACTTAGCTTCAATTTATTCATCTAAAAAACGGGGAAAAGAGTAGCTACCTCAGACAAAAAGGGCAATATCGTAAGAATAAAATAAAATGAGATAATCTATGCAAAGTCCTTCACAAACTTCAAAGAGCTGTATAAATGTTAGCTACCATCATCATCATCACCATTATTAGTCTAATCTAGAAAAACTTTCTTTAGGAGCTAGGATATAATAATGAATATTTCAAATGAGGGGGGAGAGCTGGCAGCTTTGTCAGGTAAAGAGTGGACATTCTGGGCATATGGAACCAATAGTACTAAGTAGAATGGACAAAAACAAGTTTTGGGAAAAAAATAATTTTATGGATTAATGAAGGGATTCTGCTCTTCCCCTCCCTCCAAATTTACGAGATAAAATCTCTCCAGTAAAGTTCTACTTTGATACCCTTCTATGGCATAATGGTGACCCAGGTTTCTCAAAGACTATGTCTACTGGATATAAGCTCTGGCAGGTTACACCAAGTCAAAAGGATTTCAAGTAGATTCTTAGTGATGGACTGTATGTTTGTCATCTGAGGACAGCCCAGCTAATTAAGAGAAGCTCGCTCAGCTATCGGTTTGCTAAAGGCTGATGGATTTCTTGAACAAAGATACAATACAGAGATTCAATCTCCATCAGTAGAGATAACTTCTATATATTGACAAATTATGAATTTGTTAAAGTGAAACAAAAATCATGGTATCTTCAGGCTTGTTTAAACATTTACAATGGATAAGGACAAAAAAAGCATAATTTCTCTCTCAAATGTCATGCCAACTGTCATCAGAGTCACTATACTTAGGGCCTCCCAAATGAATGGCCACCATGATTTTCAAACAACAGAAGCAAGAGTAGCTGAAACACTGGACTTGAGTCAGGACACATGATTCTGAATTCTAGCTCTGATCCTTATTATCTATCTATGTAAGCATGGACGAATCACAACTCCATCAGCCCCAGTTCCCTCATCTATAAAAATGCAGAGATTATTTGTACTATCTACTTCATGAGGTTGTTTTATGGAAAGTGCTTTGTAAAGTTTAGGGTATTACATGTGATTGATGTAATGATACAGCAGTATAAAGTTGACTACAACTTGATTCCACCCTTATTAAGGAATTGTGCTGGGGACTGGGTACATAAAAATGTAAAACAGCATCTCCTTTCCTCTAATAAGCTTATAATTTACTCGGGAAGGTGCTATATATGGGTAAGTATGATACCAAGTAGCATGTAACAGGTTCAGGGAGTATATCTAGATTTAAGTGTTCTAGGAGAGGCTTCATGAAGGAAGACCAGAGCTGAACCTTAAAGGAAGAAAGGAATACTAACAGGAAAGGGTGATGAGAGTATTCTAGGCACAGGGCAAGAGAAAAGAGGGACAATAATGCGAAATAAGCCTGGACAAGTACATTAGAGCCAGACTGCAGAAGGGCTCCATGCTTTAATGTAATTTGGTACCTATTGGGATCCAGGTCAAGCATATTGCCTCTATTGAATTATGACCTGTTACTGCAATTTGATTGAGGCAAGTAACAGTTTGAGGTTTCGGTTTGAGTGACAGTGAATATTATTTAATTCTACCAAATTATGCTTGCACACCCACATATGTATATAAGTACACACATGTTCATATACATATGGGAAGATGGTGTAAATATCTATAAAATATATCACTTAAACAATTTCCTGTGTATACAAAAGTAAAAAGTTAAGATTGTGAAGTGAGAATCTGATACTATACTTCAAGGCCTGCCTCTTTCTGGTACAACAGAAATGCAAGCTTGTTTTTAGTATTAACCTTTGAAAAACAAGATTAGAAAATTACATTTCTGGATACTAATATATGCTAAATCTGGGGAAAAAAAAGTTTTGGATTATTTGATTCCCCTAGAACAGTGGTTCTCAACCTTCTGAATGCTGCAACCCTTTAATTCTTGTATGTGGATGTATCTGCATGTGGGAGGACCTGCCTGGAGACGGACAGAGGAGCAGTGTCTCGGTTCCTAAGACCATCAGAAATATGTGTTTTCCGATGGTCTTAGGCAACCCCTATGAAAGGGTCATTCGACCCCCAAAGGAGTCGCAACCCATAGGTTGAGAACCACTGCCTTAGAAATTGCCTTGGATTCAATTCAACATTCATGAAATGCTTCCTACATGTGCAAGATGTTGTATTAAGCTCACATTTAGAGCTTTATAACAATTACTCAAATTTATGTAGCACTTTACAGTTTGGAAATCACTTTCCTCACAATAAACCTCTGATGCAAATATTCCCATTTTACAGATGAGAAAACTGAGGTTCAGAGGCTTGTGTGACTGCCTACCACTGGAGTAGGGAGTTAAACTCTGGTCTCCTGACTCCCAAGTTTTTCAACTGCAAGGGCCTGTTGATGTGTAGAACTCAGTTATCTATACTACAAGTAAAACCCATTCTTGCATACCAATGGGCCAAGCAAATATTTTTATCATAATCTAAGTGATAGAAAGTCTTACAGGTAAAAATATAAAGTCTTAAATATGAGTTCAAAAAAATCCACTTCAGAAGTACAATACAGGGAAGGCATACTTAGATAGGATTTTGAAAAAACTGCAAAGGTTTAGTAGATTGCACATTAAATGACTCTACAAGTTACTGAGGCGGCCCAAAACAGCTTCTAAGAATAAGGAAGTACAAGTCCTGCTATACTCTACTGTGTTCAGTTCTGGATGCCACAGTTTAAAAGAAGGATCGTGATAAACTGGAGGTCATACAGAGGAAGACAACCATCATCTATAAATTCATGCCATGAGAACTGGTTGAAGGGAGTGGAAATAGTATGGAAAAGGAAAGACTCAGGGGGGACATGACAGCTGTCTTAAAGTACATGAAGGGTTATCATCTGGAAGAGAGATTATTAGGTTTGTTCTATTAGTCTCCAGAGGGCAGAACCAGGAACAATGGGAAAAACTGCAAAGAAACCAATTTAGGTTGATGTCAGGAAAAATTCCCCAACAATTAGCATGATCTAAAAATGTGATGAGTTGGCTTGAAAGATGGTGGGTTCACTCTCATTAGAAGTCTACAAGGAGAAGCTGGATGACAATTTAGATATATTCAAGTGGAGATCCCTTTCAGGTATACACTGGACTGGATCAAAGAGTATTAACCTTTAGGAAGCAGTCTGGTAAAGCCTAGAGATCCCCTTCTCAGAATAATCTTTTTAAGTGTATAAAAACAAAAACAAAAAGACCACATCAGATCACAAAGGAAACCAATTATATTGAAATACAGTTAACAAAAATTTAAGAAACAAAGTTCAAAGACTCCATGTTGAGAGCCCCTGGCTGTCACTGAGGTCCTGTTCCAACTCTCAGTCAGTGATTTGGCAAAGTATGTTATAGCAAATGCTATTTAAAACAATTAGCTGGAGCTTCAAAATCTTTTTCTTCATTCACAATGCCCCTATACTCATCTCTCCTTTCTTAGGCAACTGTAACCAGATCCTAACTGGTCTCTCTTCTCTTCAATTTGTCCTTCACAGATATTCAAAATAATCTTTCTAAAGCACAACTCCTTGATCTGGCATATAAGTGACAGTTCCCTCATTTCCAATCGGAATCCAACCTAGCTTTATAGTCTTACTTGATACCAGTAACCTCTTCATACACCTTCCATTTCAGTCAAATATGTCTCAGGCAACCTTGACAAGTGAATTATAAAATTCTGTGCATTTGGAGTCAATACCCCCAAGCAGGATAGAGAGAAATAAAGAGTTGGGAAAATATAAGAATGTACAGACAAATGAAAGGGGGTCCCGTTCTGCTCTCCGTAGGTAACTTGTCATCATATCTTCACACAAGCCACATGTTCACAATGCTGTTAACCTCTGACATCTTTTGCCTATGCTACTGCCATTTTCTCTATGCACCCCACTCTGATCCCACCAGGTGAAACTAGGTCATCTTGCTTCAAATTTCCTTAGAGCACTCTTCAGTTTCTCCTTTCTCAGGTGTCACATTCTATTTTGTATCATCTTTTAACTGTGTTGCTATCATATCCACCCATTAGCATATTAGAGTTTAAGGGGCTATGATTTTTCGTCTTTGTTCCCTAAGGATCGAATACTGAGTCTTACCCAATGCAGGCATTTTTGTTTGTTGAACTGAATTGCCCATACTTTCTGTTGCAATATTTCATTATAATAGCATTTGATTTGTAGATCATAGATCTCTCTCCACCCTCAAAAACTCTAGAAAATCTTGGGGCAAAGAAAGCTACTTTAAAAAAAAATTCTCCGAATATCTGTTTCTAATTAAGGGATGGAACATGAGCATTTCCTATAATGTAATTCCTGCTCTTTTTATTCTAAATATTGCAAGTGGCCCACCTTCTGCAATTTATCACATGGTTTCTGAATCGGTGCCCTTTTGGTTGGTCTGGCATTTAAAAGATGTTTTGCACACATCTTACAAAGATATAACACTAATAAAATTGATCGGTACTACATTTAAAAAGCACGATTAATTGAGTCACCAAGCCTAACTGGTGTTCTGCTCCCACCTGCTGTCATATGTACTTGTTGCCTGACAACTTTCTACAACCAAATTTAATGTTTCTCTTAACCCAGCAGTTCCTCCTAGGGCTTAACTAGAAGCTTGCAACAAGAAAAATCAACATTTCTTTTCTTTCACTTAAAAAAAAGTGAAATGACTTCAAAAGAAATATTATAGATTTGTTCCTCTTAAAGATACCATCACAGCCATACACAGTTGGTTTCCCTGGAGGTGTTTTGGCAAAGTAAAGATTTCACCAGAGGAAGATCTCCTTGTGAATCATGGTAAAGGATAAAGGGGTTTCACATTTTTAATGGGATACAAATGACTGACACTTCCTCCCACCCTCATCATAGTGTTATTTTAAAACAATTTACCTAGGCTACATTCAAAGCACCTTCTATCTTAGTGTAGGTTCAAGGGTGAGGCAAAAGACACAATGTCTTAATATTGAAACCTGGCCTCATTTGTATACTGTACCTATAAGACCTCTGTGAAGCCAGCCACTACATTCCCATTACACAGACGAGGGACTGGAAGATAGGAGAGGTGTAATCACTCACCCATGATCACAAAGCTAGCGAGCATCAGAGGCTGGTTTCCTGATTCTGAGTCTTTATAAAAACAGGCTGGTTTTATAAAGCAAAGACATTTGGTCTTTGAAAATTTAAAAAAAAAAAAAAAACAAAACTAAAAACATCACTTCCAGTATTTCTAAAGTGGAGAGGCGGAAAGTAGGGAGTACATTTACATAAAACATGACCTCCTCCACAACATATGCATGTGGGCGCACGTGCACACATGCGCACACGCGCGTGCACACACACACACCCCTCCCACCCAAGCACATATCGAGTCTAACTTGCTTTTTTCCTGGTGAGATCAGATATGCTATCACAGCCTCAAGAAAAGCAGATGTAAATAAATCAGTATTATAATACAGAAATGTTGGTACTTTCCCCAAACAGTCAACCTTATTGACAGGGATTAGGTGTATGAGCAGCAAGATAATGAAAGGTAAGCAAGAGCTTATCCTGCACAACATGCTTCTAGTGGGTATACTCCCTTCTCTCCATACAATTAGAGAAACACCAAGATCACTATGGTTTATAGCACTAGGGGGAGAAGTCCATTTTACAGATAATCTGACAGAAAAATAAAAAAGCCTTTCTGTGTGTTACAAGGGAAACCATGGGTCCACTTTCCACAGGCTGTTCATGGGATACATTTATGATTAGCTATCAGCTTTTGACAAAAGCAGAGCATTGTACAAGTTCAGCAGTTAGACTGGCTTTAGAGTAACGATAATAATCCTAGGATTATCATTGTACTCAAAAGGCCTCATCACATTAAAAGTGGCATTTGGTTTTGCTTGTGAAATAAATGAAAACCATCACCTTAGTGGCCATTTAAAATGACATGAAGAAATCATCTGAATTAAATGAATTTACATAATCAGGTACAAGCAAGTCTTGATTATCTGTATGTACATTATCCATTTCGGATTTTATATGTAGCACATTTTAGTCTGGTCCTATAGTGAAAGCACGTTTCCATCTCCTTTTCCTAATGTTAAGTGGTGTACGGTTGTTCCTCAGCATTCAGCCTGGTTAAGGGCACGGGACCCCCATGAATGTGATAAACCATGGAATAAATAACTCTTGGTCCCACCCCAAACCTTTATTTTTAATAACTCTGATCCTATTTATTTAACACATAAAACAAGCAAACACACTGCACCCATTAAAAAGTTGTTTCTAAGACTGAGAGATTAGTCATCTTGCACACTGTGCAGTCTTTGGAGCCACAGGGGTAGCTGCAGCAACTGCTTCCCGGATTTCCTTCACCCATATAAAGTGCAAGATACAAAGATCACAACTGGAGAAAATCACAGGGACTGGGTCTAGATGGTAGGGAGACAAGGAGGAGGCATTCTCAAAAAGACTGTAGTAGCTTATAGTTTTTAGCAAACTGAAACTTTCAACAAATTTATGCATGAATAAATTTATGGTAGTAAATGATAAAATATTTTATTAATACAGTATTTATGCCTATTTTTTATTCACATAAAAGTACTTCATCTGTAATTTTCCGCAGTATGCTACAAATCTCCAAAAATTCCCATTTACTTATCAAAGGTCAACCCTCAAAAAACCAAAATATGAAATATGAAATCCATGAACGTCAAGGGATGGTTGCATATGCAGAGAATACAAACATATTCTAAGATTAGCCTAAAAAACTTGCTGGCTTTATGACCCCAGACATATCACTTAAGTACTCAGTGCCCCCAGACAATCCTCTTAAGAGTACATGTGACAGAAGGGCTACCAATCTGCATCCCGAGGGACGTTCTTTCTTAACTGGGAGTTTTCTGTACCAGTAAAATCAGAAGTCTGGACTGAAACCAAAACCCAAACCCTCAATAATAAGATTTTAACAATCAATGATCTTTAATAATTCATGATTTTTAGTTATAAACTTCATAGCTCATGACCAACTCGGCTAATTGAGAGTTGACTAGTTCACCATGTCTGATACATACATGCAACACTAATCTGGCCTGTCTTAACATAAGTATAATTTCCCAACATGGGAATGCTACATTAAGAAACTTAGCTCGAAGAGTGTTTATTAAGAGCCTTCTTAGTCACCCTTTACAAGTGTGTTACTTCAGTTTAGGAGCAAAGCAAACATTACTGCATCTATTAGTAGTGGGAAAGGAGGAGGAGGAGACCAGGAAGCTCTTGAGGTCTATACATAAGACTGAATGAAGTGTACCTAACACTCTTCCCTGTAAAACAAGTCTTCTAAAGAATATGATCCCACTGTAACTTTTATTATTGTCTGAAGGAGAGAAGTCTATAGATTCATTTATCTTGGCTTTAGTAAATAACTTTTGAACTCATTCCTTTGGCTTGTGATCTTTTGTTTCAGTTTGTGTTCTCTTGTCTGAAGGTGCTTACTCCATGAAATGATCCTGGACACCCTCTGTCCACTCATCTGAATCTTTGCTTTTCCCCTAATTGAGCAAAGATGATTAAAGCAATGTTTTAATTTCTTTTCAGTGTTTGTAATATGCAGGGCCCCTGCTAAGGATAGGTACATAATACTTCCCCACATGAGTACAAAACTATGGGTGAGGTCTCAGTGGCTCTTCTTCAATCACCATAAAGGATTTGGTTCCTTTCAGTTCACAATTTACTAGGCTCCTACTGGTCCTCTGCCCCCATGACATTTACTACTACATCTTTGTGGATTATAATCAAAACTCTCCTTTAAACCTTTCCTAAACTTGATCACTGAAGAGTACTCCAAACATAATCCTACCTACTAGTTTCATTTAGTTAAGCAAATGATATGAATCAAGTGTATAATTCTGCTTTTATTTCACCAAGTCTATTTACTCATTCACTTCCACTGAAGTCCATTTTTGATGTCTCATGTAGCACAGAAGTGACATTGGGTTCTTTAAGGCTCTATCAACAAAAGGTGAGTGTTCTGGAAGGTCCTATACAAAGTCAGAGGGGATGGACTCTAATTGAAGGGCTAGCATACTGAAGTACAGCGTCTCATCACCAAAAAAAGTTAACTAACCCCGAAGTAATGAATTACTTCAGTCATATCACCTTATAAAAACTATCTACTAAGGCATGGAGAAAACTATGATCTGTTGGCGGGTGTAAGGGTTCTTAACCCTGGAGTCCAGAGTCCATGGATAGACTACCCTCTGACACCTAGCATTTCCATCAATTATTTAAAGGCATCATTCTGAGAATGACCAGACTAACAACACAAAAAAGGTTAAGAAGTCTGCTGTCAGTTGAAGAGGTACCTATATTAAATATAACAGATTCTGGAAATACTTAAAGAAGATCATCAATTATCCTCCACCTCTAGGGAATGAAGGCACTGGGCACTACAAAATCTTTAAAAATCATTGCTATTTTACTGAATCTTAATCTTCTCTCCCACATCACTACCTCTGTGGCTTTGGACAAGACACAACTTCTCTGGGTCTCAGTTTTCCCTTTTTTTAAAAAAAATGAAGGAGTTGAACCAAAGGTCATCCCGCTACAACTCTATGAACCTAAAATCCTGATTGAAATCTATTCCTTTTTTCCCATTCAGGGCCAAATACTAAGACTAAGTCAAAATGGCCAAACCAGACATGGTTAAGAGATTCAGAATCCAAATCTTATCCAAAAAAAAAGCAAGCCGCTTTTTGGGGATAAGCCAATGACATGGCTTTCATTCATGAGACTAAAGATACAAAGAGAAGGAAGCAGTATTTTGCCTCTGGTGATCATCTGAGATAAAATTAATGATGATACAAGGAGGGACCTCAGTTTTATCACAGACTCTTCTCAAGTGCTCTTGAACTTCTATGAAGGCTGAAAGCAAAGATTTTACTCAATTTTCCTGCTCATCCAAGGAAGTTTTAGTGAATGGAGAAATCAATACTAGCCACATAATGCTGAAAGACATCTTCAAAAAATGTTTGGTGGTGGGTTTTTTTGTTTGTGTGTTTTAGCGAAAGCATATCCAAAGGCATTTCCTGCTCCAATTCCTGCTGCTGAGCATGAGTATCCTTGATCCCTTCCTCTAACCCTATACTTACCAGAGTAAAGCAAATTTTAGAAAGGCTAATACTCATTTTTCCTTTCCTTTTACCTAGATCTTAGTATGATTTATTTAGTTAACACTTCTATGTTGCTCAGAAACACCTTCTGTACACTTCAAAGAATACTCCCTTTCAGAAAACGACCGTTTACATACCAGAAAGTGATTGAAAAGCTCCTGTCTTTTATTAACTCACCAAATTACTCCCCTATTTTAAGACTTGGTACAAGAAGAAACATGTAATTCCCAGTCAAGAATACTTCTTATTTGGGTTTGCAAGAAGGAAAATAAATGCACCAATGAAGCCTGAGGAAAACTAAATGCAAAATGAACCCTTCGAGCAGGACAGCAACATTCCCAATGCTCAATCACTTTCAGTCACACCATGTTGTCCAGTAACCTGCATTGATAATTCCTCATGAATAAAATGCCAACATTATCATTTGCAGCTAGGTTGTTGACATGCTCTTCCTATTTCACTAAAAATACCATTAATTTTCTGGCTTCACAACAGCTGAGCTACTCCCCATTTGAATATACAAAAGAGTATTTTGTTTAAACCAAATTAAAAGCGTTCCAGTAAATGACTTCAATTTTGCCAGCTATACTATTTCAGCATATACTGTTCTTCTTAATCCTCCTTACCTCAACTCTATCTCTATCACAAAGCCCCCTTAACAAACTCATATTATAGAAAATAAAGGAGGGGCCCTTTTGGGGGAGAGGGGTCAGGACTGATTTGGGAAGGATGAGGGTGGCATTCATGGTCAGCAATAAATGTCTTATAAGTATAGCACATTATGTATGAAGTTTCTAGGAGTTTGTGGAGAAAGGTGAGCTAATTCCAAGAGAAATGGGGTTTACTCTCTTTCCTTCATGTATATTTGATAAAGAGTGTCAATAACGGGTGTGAGTTATCTTAAAAAAAATACTGATAGCTGAAGAAAGAAGGGGTAATACACGTGCACACATGAAATGCACCTCCCATCTCCAATCTAGATAAGTGCAGACATCCCCCATTTAAGACAGAATGAAAACCCACCAGCACTGCCAAGCCCTCCTGGCATCTCACCACTGTATTTGTTCCCATTTGTATCTAATGCTTTTGTCAACAGTTCAACAAAAGTCAAAGCAAACAACCCACTACAAACACTGGGGGTAACAGCAACAAGCATGAATCCTCAACAATTATCCAGCCCAGCTGCTCAGTGCCTGTCCGGGCTGCTTTCATTTACAACAATGTCAACAAAAGGCTGAAACCCAATAACTAGGTGGGTCAATACTGCCACTGTAAACCCTCTAGAGAAGGAAATGCTGGTCTCCTGCTTTACTGCTTCAGTAAACATGCAGAATAATTCAGTCAGATGGACAAGTGCTTGTCTAATCATTTGTTATGTGAATTATTCAACGGCTTTTCACATAAACTACTAAACGATGGCTCTTCAAATATTTCTGAGGCACTTCCAGCTGTCCAACTGCAGAAGAGCAAGAAAGAACAAAGGCAGATTAAAGCAGAAATTCTGAACCAAGTAGTTCCCAACGATAATCTTTAGTCTAAGAAAGCCTGGGAGACTGGACTAATCCTGATACATCAAAGGTGCTGGCATTTTGATTGCAGGCATAACACTTCGGCGCTGGCCTAGATGGGAGAAGTGCACCCTTTCGGTAAATGATTAATATGGACTTTTTAGTACTTTAATGGTGCTCTGCTTGACAACTTTTTACATATTTGTTCACTTTCCACTTTTGACCTTTTTCAACATTTTCAATAGGCATGATATACAGCTGAGATTTTTTAAAAAATGAAATATTTGGTTTTGCAGTATTAATCAGTCTTTTTCAAAAACTCTCACAAATTCAGGTATATGCTCCTTGCATTTTCAATTCTGTCCCTAAAAATGTCAGCCTCTTTTCAGATGCCCTCCCGATTCTATTCTCTTTTTTTTCTGCATATAAGAATTCCAGGAATACTTAAGAGATGCAAAAACCTAAGACCACACCTTTCCCTGGCTTCCTTTGCATTTCTGGCCTCCAAAGTTATATACTAATTCACCAGAAACAAATGTAGTTACATAGGAGCCATTTCCTTTGACATGATACATCGCAAAGCCTTGTGCATAAGAAAAAAAAGTCCCTTTATTTTATGCATGTTTATAGTTCACACCCAGAGAAGTAGCTTAGAGGCGGAGTCTAGGCTCAGTCTTTGTATCCCTTGCACCCAGCATATGGCCTGACACATGGGTAAGTGTTTAAATAAATACTTGTTGATTCACTGACATTATGTAAAGTGCCAATATTTTTAATTTTTTATAATTATAAAGAATATTAGAGACCTAGAAAGTTAAAAAAAAAAAAAAGGACCTTCCTTTCATTAGTGAAGTACCTGGCACATAACAAAATATTTAATAAATGCTTTTCCATTTATTCACTTAAGCCCAGCATCTGTAGCAGGGTATGTTTTTCCTGACAGGAGAAATGGGAGGTGTATTTAATTTCTGTGTATTTTCGTGTCAGTTTCCAGACTGCAAAGTAACTGCTATGAACAGGGCTTGGGTCAGGGAGGAATAACCATTTAGCTAGTGACCAATACTGCCAGGCACAGTGCTAACCGCTTCTGAAAATCTCCTTTCATCCTCACAGCCACCTTATAAAGGTGAGCGCTATTATCTTCCCCATTTTGTGGTTGAGGAAACCGAGGTACACAAATTGAGTGACTTGCCCAGGGTCCTACATCTGGTAAATGTCTGAGGCCATATCTGAGCTTGTGTCTTCATAAGTTTAGGCCTGGAATTCAATTTACTTTGTCAAACAGAAATGAAAGAATACAGCAGACCCTAATTCTCATGAAGAAGCCTTATCCTTCCTCCGGTGGCACCCCTCTTCCTTACTTTAATGCCACGCAATATAAGGATCACCACTAAAAAGAGCCAAATTCTGGCATAAAGAAATCATACTTTTCTGCTTCTTTCTAAAGCTTACTGCTACCTCATTCCTATTCTTTGATTTAAAAGTTGGATGGTTATCCATGTTACAAGCTTTACCTATTTCTTTTTGGTAGAAAATATCAATAAACAGAGACTTCCTTAGTGCAATAAAAACAGCTGAGTTAAACTGGTATTAGTTGCACCAAGAGAACAGCAAAGTAATTTGAAAAGAAGGTACCATAAAAGAGAGACATTTAAAAACCTGCTCTTCATTTTAAATCTCTCCAGAACAATTTTTTGTTGTTCTTTGAGCCTTAGAAAAGATGGCCATGAAAGGGATCAGAATCCACCCTAACTGAGAATGTACAGGATGTGGCTACTATTACCAACTCTGAAATTGCATGTTGTTTTTGATGACTATTTGTTTGCATGTATTTGCAAGTCCACAAAGGCCACTTCCTAAGAGAACTACCTGGGAACCTCAGTCCTTTCCTCATGATGTATGTTCCTCAAAATGTTTTCATACACACACTCATGAATAATTCCCAAATCTTTGACACTACAGAGAAAGTTCTTATGAAACTGCAACAACCCATGCACATACTTTTATTATTTCACTTGAAAAACAGTATCTCAAATTTTTTTAATCTTCAGCAGGAAAAAAAATGATTGAAGGAAAAAACTAGAGCCTTAATTTCAAAAACCTAGTGTGCCGTTTAAACTTAAGATTCCTTAGTAACTAGTGACCGAATGCTTTTGACTTCTTCAAAGGGACTATGTAGTTCACTTTTAAGATTTATTTTATTTTAAATTTATTTAACACCAATGACTTCAAAATCCTTTTAAAACTATATTTTCTCCCTGTGTTCTTACATGCAAAAGACACTTCCAAGACATATCATTAATGTTTCTCCAGGAGCTGAAATCCTTGTGCATCTGTCTTAAATATCCAGTATACACAGAAAATTAAAAGCTTCATTTCCCTCTCACATCTGAGCACCTGGGTATTACTTACCAAATAACTCAAAAGGGGTCATAGAGAGTAAACTATTATTGTCATCAATTCAGTCAGCCAAGTTACACAATGATTGCACTCAGCATTAACAGATTATAATGCACACACAGTGTGTTACCCCTGTCATTCTTGGTGGGGAAGGGGGAAGATAAAGTGAGTAAGGGTAGAAAGAAAGAAGAAACAAAGAGACAAAAATGACAAGGGTAAGCAGAGCAGTTTACAAGTGACCATCTGGTATTGACATTAGGAACTGAATATAAGTGTCTGTGGAGGTGGAAACTGTAGTTTGAAGAAGTAGGAAGGAAACATAAGACACACAGACAGACACACACCCCTCATGTCCATATGCTGGCAATTACCTAAAACTAATTACAGGTATAGTTCTTAGATGTCAAAATACTTACCAGTTATTGCTACACCTTAAAAAAAAGTCAGCAGCTTAACATTTAATTTTCCCTAAAAAAACTAAAGATACCACTATTCTCTTCTGGGATCAAATGATGCTTCTGTATTTAAGGATCCAATTCAGTAGCTTCATTTAGCTCTGAACTAGGCAAATGTGGTTTGGTTATAATCTGTAGGAATGGGGAGATCAAGCTGAGGTGAAGGGGTAAGTAACACCTATCACTAAAATCCAGAAAACTGGTATAAACACAAGTGATTATTTCAATTTTCTCTCTAGATTATTTTTTTTCAAGGCAGCCCCCCTCAAAACCGCCAATAATGCCCAGATTTACTAGACAATTTTTTATTCATTTCCCCACGCACCAGAAAGTAAGCTAATAACGTCCCACTGAGAGTGCTGTCAGGCTAAATCCCTCAACTACTGAAAGCAGTGCCTGGATAAATCTCACTTCACTTTCCATTCCACCATCCACTTAGGGCAGGGCCCAGGGGAGCTCTCCACATCATCCCTCCTCACGCAATGTCACAGGCACAAGCCAGAGTGGCCCAATCAGTGCCAAGAAAAGAACAAACTAAAAAAGATTAATTCACAGATGTTCATGCATTTCACATACACTGTGCCCTATGGTCTGTTGCTAGGGCAACAGGAGACCACCAGTGCGCGCTTTATTGGCTTTATGAAGTGCATCTCCGGGACTATAGTCCGAGAAATGCTGCATGATAATAGCAAGGCTTTCCTGAAGCCTTGTTTTGTGTTTATCCACATTTAACCCTCTGAGTATTATTAAGAGCATTGCTATGCACATCTTTTGCACCCCTTCCCAAAAGAACCATCTCAACTTTCAATCTAGCAACATTAAGAAGTAAATCCTTGGGGTTCATTTTGGGTAGGCCTATGTTAAGCTGCTCTCTGTATGTCCAAGGAGAGGGAGGAAGAGGAAGAAGGAGATAGAGAGGTAGAGGGAGAAAGGCAGAGACAGAAACAAAGAGAGAGAAAGAGAGAGAGAGAGAGAGAGAAAGAGAGAGAGGGAGGGAGGGAGGGAGAGAGAGAGAGATTGTGAACACAACCACTCAAAAATCACTACATTAACACTGGATCCTTCATGTACCAGTAAGCAAGCTACAGAACTGAAACAAACACAGAGACTTAGAAGCACATTCCAACAGAATGTGTCAAAGAAACTCTTCAAAGTTGAGTTTCATTCATACAATTTTGAAAAATATTTCATAAAATGCTTTGTGCTTAGATTGCCACAGGCCAGTTAACTGACAAAACCTTGCAGATCTGTTCTGTGACTGCCATTCTGCAGACCCCCAGCTTACTAGTCAGTTCTCTATTTAATTTGGCCTTGTTCTCCTTCAAATGGAGCCTGTTCCGAAAAGATCAACTTTTTTTCCCTTCTTTTTCCCCCAGGGTGGTGGGTTGGAAGGTTAAAATCACAAATGTCACAACTTTTAGGGCAATAGCACAGATCAAGTGTTAATCTAAAGGGGTGGGGACAGGAGGGATGGGACTGGACAGAAAAGGTACAGAGAGGGAAAAAAAAAATAAAGAGAAAGAGAGAGGCAGTGAATAGATCAATAGAAGAAACAGCTTACATTCAGATTCACAGGAGAAAGAACACACAGACACAATCATTTCCTGGGAAAAGCTAAAGCCTAATGAGAATTTACTCTGTCTCTTTTATTCAGACAACCAGCTCTTTTGTGACAGGGGCTTCCTGACTGACAGGAACCCAGGGCCCCTTAATAGGATTTCCATATTATTTCCAACACCTGCCCAGAAGTTATTTGTTTACATTGAAGAAGGCAAGATTCTCAAATCAGACATCTGCTTCTAGTTCAGGCATATCTTAGGAAACCATCTAGAAAGAAGCTTTGTCGCCATGGTGACATTTTTATTTTCCTCCTTTCGTTGGTTCAAAACATTAGCATTTCCCATTTTATTTTCTTGTTCAAAAGGCCAAATGTCTCTCAAGAAAACACAGAAGTTTAAAAAGTGTTTTAGGAATGCCATTCTCAAAATTTTCTAGAAAGTGATCACAAGAAAAAATTAGTGTAGTATTATTGTGCTTCCCCATGATTTGGGATTTTTCTCATTGTGAAGCAATCTAATGATTTGCGTTACCTTGTTTTTCTCTAAAATTTGAACAATCAACAATTTGCAAAGCCTTGAACAATTTTCAACATTATTCACACATTGTTAAGAGGAGGATCCAATGAAATAATAAACCAATAATAGAAAAATAATTCCTCCTATTTTTTTTATGAGCTGAAATGTCATGTTTGAGTGCCTGGAGAGCACTAGGCTTTTCACAAAACAGAATTAGATGCTCTTCTTGAGTTAATATTCATTACAGTTCATGCTTCTACTTCCCCCCAATTACATGTGAAAACGATTTTTAACATTCATTTTTAAAACTTTTGAGTCCCAAATTCTCTCCCTTCTTCCCTCTCCCCACCCTTCCCATCCCCCTTTGGAATGGCAAGTAATTTGATATAGGTTGTACATGTGTAGTCCTGTAAACTATTCCCATGTTAGTCATGTTACAAAAGAAAACACTGACCAAGAACAAAACAAAAAACCAAACCCCAAAACAAAAAGACCTCAAAAAAAAAATCCTTAAGTTTAAAAACAAGTATGCTTCAATGTGTATTCAGACACCATCAGTTCTTTCTTTGGGGATGGATAACACTCTTCATCATAAGATCTTCAGAGCTATCTTGGATCACTGTATTGCTGAGAATGGCTAGGTCATTCATAGATAATCATCTTACAGTATTTCTGTTTCTTTGTACACAGTACATTTCACTGTGCATCAGCTCATGTAAGTCTTTCCAGGTTTTTCTGAGAGCATCACGCTCATCATTTCTTATAGCATAGTAGTATTCCATCATAATCAGAATAAGACAATTTGTTTGGCCATCCCCTAAGTGACACATAGCTCTCAATTTCCTTTTTGGTTTTTTTTGTCTCTTTTGGGATACAGACCTAGCAGTGATATTTCTGGGTCAAAGGGTAGGGATAGTTTCATAGTCCTTTGGACATAGTTCCAAATTGTTCTACAGAATGGTTGAATCCAGTTCGCAACACCACCAACACTGCATTAATGTCTCATTTTTCCCCACATTCCCTCCGACATCTGTCATTTTCCTTTTCCATCCTATTAGCCAGTCTAAGAGGTGAATTCTTCCTATTTATATTATTGGAAACTCAAAGTCTCAGGGAGCTTACTTTGTGGACTACTTAAGGCATTTTAAACTTTCATTTGACTGTCATATAGTATAAAGGAAAGTGTTGCCCTACCATAAAGCATTCAATAGCTAAAATCTGGCTACAAAACTAAATGATGTGGTTAAAAAAAATTTAGAGCAAGATAAAACTTAAATGGCTGTAACTGGTTTATACTTATTTGGGCAGTATTCCTTTTTCCATCTTTAGTGAGCCAACCATAAAGATCTATTATTAATAATTATAATAATAATTAACATTTACGTAGCATTCACAACACACTAGACACTGTGCTAAGCACTTTACAGAGATTATCTCATTTGATCATCACAACAACCCTGAGAAGCAGGTGCTATTATTATCCCCACTTTACTGAAGAGGGAACTGAGGCAAACAAAGCTGAAGAGATGCCGAGGATCACACAGTTAATAAATATCTACAGTCAGATTTGAAATTAGGTCTTCCTAGCTCCAAGACCATCTCCATTCATTGCACCACATAAAAATGGGAGGTTACTTTACCTCAAATTATAATTGTCACAGGTCAACAGAAAATTCTAAAGTGAAATACAGATACATCAGCAATCTAACCAGCATAAAAATTACAATATTTTCTGTACAAGATAAAGAGAATTGGCTTAATTCTCAAAACTGCTTTGCTAAAGCTACAGCAATAACATGTTTTGTACAATAGTTAGATTAAAAGCAAAGGGACTGTTGTGGAATTCAACAACAGGCTTTTAATTCTTATTTGATTCAATGAATAAATTACACTGTATGAACTCATTAGCATAGGAAGCAATATGTCTTTTTAAAAAAAACTGCATAAAGCATGCTTTACAAAATGTTTACATACTACTCATGTAAGTGACCTCATCCTGCAGGATGATCCGTCATTCTTTTCTAGCCCTCTTTCTCTGTATTAAACTTTCTTTGGGCAAGCTGTCCACAAACCTTACGGAACTTCTTCATTCTACTCTACAGTGTGAAGTCATAACCCTGTACAACTAACATCACAGCTTGTTGCTATGGTAATAATTAGATATGACTGCCCAGGTTAGAAATTACAATCCGTGTAAGGGGTTGCCCTCTGAGGGAAGAAAGCATCGAGAAAGAGAAAAAAATTTGAGTTACTCAAAAGTGCAATGTAGCAAAATAGAAATTGGACAGTGCTAAGTCTGGCAGAAATTTGCCAGGGAGGCAAGTAGAGAAGGATGAATTATTCTCTAGAAAACTGTGCTCTGAGTGATAGGATAACTGTGTTATGGTGGACTCTGAGTGAGAACACCAATAAAACTGTAAACAATTCTTTAGGCCAAAAAAAAAGGGAAGGAAAGTTTCTAAATCGTGAGCTAAAGCCCTTGAAATTCAAGTCTCAGTAATCATATTTACATAAACCTTATTTGCGTGACCCTCTCAGAAGGAACGTTGAGAACATAAAAAAGTTGACAAGTAAATTTTATGCTTTTTTGCAAAAATTAGCATCAAGCTAAGAAATCAGGAAGCTCCACCACCTGAACTCAACATTTATCCAACAACTCAGTAGATTATCTTAAAGAGGATGATGGTTAGGAGGGAGAAGAGGGAATCTTGCCCAAGTCAGCTTGGCCAGGCCGACAAAGACAACAAGCAAGGCCCTGCTAATTAATATTTGTTCTGCTTCAGCAGATAGCTACTGGATGACACTGCAACAAACAAGCATGTCTCCCCCAATCATATCATTAATCCATTTATGTTTACCACCTGAGGACCAGCTATGCCCCAAAGATATTTATTCATCTGTTCCACAAACAATTACAACACATTTTCTAGAATTAGGGCACCTGTTACATCCCACACAGTTTACATGCCCAGAGGCAGACATCAATTAATAGTAAACAAATTACTGTATCATAAGCCAACAGAACAAAAGTTCCTAATTATACTTTGATAAGACTCCGCAAAATATCAAAACATGGGAGTGAAAACAAATCTCTTTAAAGCAAAATATAGTACTCTATACTTTATTTTCTCTATCATGTCATCAGTGTGGAAATGAGGCAGAGATATTAATTAAATGCATGAGAAGTATAATTTAGATGTAGAACTATCCCTCAAATAATATTAAATTCATCCAGCAAACTGTATTTATCAAGTCAATGACACGGACAGCTTAATTGCTGAAAACATAAGCTTCACATTCCCCTAAGTAGAAAAGTTTCCACCTTAAAATACCTTTTTTCCTCCCTTAAATGTCCTTTCTAATAGTGTCTGGATTAGAGAAAATATGTGATAAAGTCAAACAACTAACATTGAATTTTTAGAGTTACAAGGAACCCAATAGGTGATCAAATCCAATCCCCTCATCTTAGAGATGAAAAAAATGAAGTAGAGTTGACATGACTTGTTCCAATTCACACAATTTTCCCAAGATCTCACAGATTCATGGCAAAGTTGAGCCTGGCCAGTTTCTTGGATACCACTGCATCTCTCAAGTGACTTGTTTTATACATATTCTTTAGATTCTAATGTATTTTTATTGTGAGGAAATAGATATACCAAACATTAAAAAATTAGACTATTTTATGAATATATATAATTTGCTCTGATGTTTAGAGTTTAAATACAACAAATGTGTTGTAGCTGTGGCTAAATAATGCATATAGAATTTTAATGTACAATTCTCATTAGTATTGCCAATCTCTCTCTAATCTGTTTTTAGGTTTATTCTTTCCCTTAAGGTGAGTTTTTTTAAAAAAACATAAATACAATTCTATGAGATCATAAGAAGAATGGTTTGTACAGTCAGTATTACAGGATAAGTACACCTTCTCTACTTGTATACTGACTGTGGACTTCTTTACATTATTTAATTCCATCTGGCAGGCAGGCAGGCACTCAACATAATACCAGTTTATTTACTCATTAATGCTTCTTCAGTTCAGATACATGCTTTATAGTTTTTATTGCTTTATAATCCTTTCTTTAGTAGTAAAAAATGTGAGCATGTACACACACAATATGTGTACACACATACACACACACAGTATCACTCTGGGTTACTGACAACTAAACACAGGGTTTTTTATATGACAAGTAAAATTTCAACTATTTCCACCTGACTTTTGCTGTAAGTTTTTTTTTTTAACTTAACCACTAATGCCACCCTATCACTTAATGTTCCCTGGTACCCCAGGCCTGATCCTCTGTTTGGTTGCATACTCCATAGAGAGTGTGACTAAAGGAAACCTAGGTTGGAGGGTAAAATCTGACCAACACTGCCTGTTCTTCAAGGCCTAGTGTAAGTATTGTGCACATCACTAATTAAAAAAACATTGCTTTTAAGGCACTGTATTTGAGGAATCCACAAAGCATGATTCCTATGCTTAAAATTTTAACAAAGGAAAAAGTAGCTTAACTTAGCATTTTACTGCCCTTTCAAACAGATCTTCTCGCTGAATTCTCTCAATAATCTAAGCCTGTGAAAAAGGTAAGATGTGACCCAGACAGAAAAAGAGCTTTAAAGTATTTAAGTTAATTGTCCAAAATCATTAAGTTGTAATCAGAAATCAAACCTACGTCTCCTAAGTCCAAAAGCTGTGTGACCCTGGGTAAGTCACTTATTTGCCCCAGTTTCCTGATTTGTAAAATGAGTTGGAGAAGGAAACAGCAAACCACTCTAGTATCTTTGCCAAGAAAACCCTAAAAAGGGGTCACAGAGTCAGACATAACTGAAAATAGCAAACAAAAAAAAAAGTCTTACTCCAGTTATATATGTTATTATTAATTATCTTTATAGATAAGCATTCACATTGTACTTAATGCTTATAATTCACAAATATCTCATTTTTTTCCTCACAACAACCCTGGGAAGTAGATGGTATCGTCTACATCTTTTTTTTTTTACAGATGAGGAAATTGAGGCAGAGGTTAAACAACTTGCCCAGGATCACACAGCTAGTAAGCATCAGAGACCCCAATTTGAACTCAGGTCTTCTTGACTCCATACCTTGAATTTTCTCACTACTTGGTAATGCTCTGGTCTAAGTTTTAATCTTTATGGTAGCAGCTCCTTAATAGGGTCCCAAATGAATCAAAGTCCCAACTATCACAAGATCACAGTATATTTTAGAACATGTGTGTCAGATGCCAAGATTTTTAAAAAATCATCTCTTGCAGATTCCCAAAGGGCAGGCATCAGTAATCATGGCTATCATATTCTTAGGACCTAAAATATCCTGAAACTGTTTTAACTGACCCAGATTTCCGTAGTGTCAGACACTCAAAGTCTGCGCTAATTGGATTTACTGAAATTATGGTGGCAATGGCACAGAATGTTTGGGGGTGCCTCATTTGGTACCATGCACATACAACAATGGTTTTCCTCCTTAGCCTGATTTTCATGTACCATTTAGGGGAACACAGTCAGTCTAGTTTGGCATGTGAATCTCCTTTGCCCACTTTCCTTTTTTAACAAAAGGAATGAGAGAAAAAACATAAATGAGATGTGGATCCTAGTGCGGCGGATGGTGCTGGGCTTGGAGTCAGTAAAATCTGAGCTTCAATCTAGATGTGTGACCTTGACTAAGTTATGTGGCCGCTACTTTCCTCAACTGTAAAATAGGAATAATAAGGGCACCTGCCTCACAAGACTGCGGTGAGGATTAAACGATCATATTCGTAAAATACTGAGTACAGTGCCTGGCACATAGTAGGTTCCATGTAAACATTAGTCCTTTCCCTTTCCTGTGACGTTATTTTCCCCCACCTTAGCTAAACCCATTCCTGGAGAGGTTAACTGATTTGCCCCAAATTACGCAGACTACATCTGAGTTTGAAAGAGAAGCCCATGTCAGTTTACTCTCAGGCCATAGATCTTTCCAAAGTACCCAGAAAATCAAAGGTAGAGATAGAGAAGAGCTGCTCCATGAGCCCATTTTCAGACTTCTTAACTAGCCATAACTCATTTCTTCTAGAAGCCTGTTCATAAACCAATAGTTAGTAATATTTATTATTATTTTCTAGTAACTCAAGAACATGTTCTTCAGGATAAATGAGGCTTCAGGATAACAAAGGGTTTACTCTTCAGTCTTTTAATTTTAAATGCTTTGGGGATGGAAATCTTTCCAATACATAATGTACCTTTCCATGGCTTTTGCTACACAAATGCACACAAGCAGCACCTCCATTTATGCCTTCAAAGATTACAGAGTCAAGGGGCAGATGACTTAGCCCCCTAAGAGGAGAGTTATTGATCCAGCTTGTTTCTCCCTTCTCAAAACATCTACTACTCAACATCCTCATCACAGCTTCCTATCTTCTCCAGCCCCTGCTGTTCCATCTACTTTAATTTTTGAAAACAATGGTGCCATGGCCTTCAAATTTTGTCTTTGTTGCAGCTATCTGCAACAATGTCTCTGCTATCCTCCACTCTCTCTCATTTTCTTTGTCCTTGTTCTTTCTTATCTCTTCTGTCTCCATTTTTTCATCAGTCATAAGGTGTATGACTGAACCTTGAACAAGTCAATTCACTGCGCCTCAATTTGCCCCTCTACAAATTAGACCATGGTGGCAAAGGTCCCTTCTATACTTAAGAGCCCATGTTCCTAGAACAGACATCAATCATCTAGGGAGATTTAGCCCTTTTCTGCTTTCCTCTACCATCACTTAAATTTCTTTTCTTTATTTTTTTCCATAAGACATTTTCTTTCCTTTAATTTCTTATTTCCAGGCTAAGACACTGTAGATGCTTGAGGTACTACAAAGCTAGTCTCCAGATCAGCAAGGTCTCAGCGTATTTATAAAAAGCTTTACTGAATTCATAGAATTTAGACTAAAAAGAGCCTCAGAGACCATCTAGTACAAATGTCTTTAATCTTCAGCTAAGGAGCAGAGAAGGGGAAGCGACAATTATAAAGGTAGTCAGTCAACAGCAAAAACAGGGTTCGACCCCAGATGCTAGGATGCCAAAGGCAAGGCTTTTCCCACATCAACATGCTGACTTAAGTAGAAGCATCTATTATTGTGCTAAGTGTTAGAAGGAAACTCCTTATTTGACAGATGAGCAACCTGTAAAACATTCCCTAAGTATTCAAATTCTTTGTAAATAAATTTTATCTGCAATTCTAAAACCCATGTTCATGTATAGAAAATTTCTGGCATCAAATGGATTCTGTGACAATTCCTTTCAATTGTAACAGGAAGAGAAACTTAAGACTCAGGTTCAAATATGCTTTTTGTTGTAGTTGTTTGAATCTAATTGCCCTCTTAATTCAGATCCAACATTAGGACAAAATTAGGAACCTGTGAGTTACTGAACAAAGATGATTTACTTTGTCCAAACATAGCAAAGATATATAGCCCAAATACAATGGCATTTAAGCTTCTCTGACTTTGGAGCCACATCTTGTCTCCACATCTGCTAAGTACATCGCTGGGACATAATGATTCTCTCGGTCTCTGGCACTCACCAAATCTGAGAGGATCCAAATACACATGGCTGGAACCTTCTGTGGCTCCAGTCCAGGAAGGTGCCGCAATTAGACAATCAATAAATATTTATTAAGTATCTTCTATGTGCCAGGCACTGTGCTAAGCACTGCAGACAACAATTACAAAAAGAAAAAGATAATCTTATTTTCAAGAAGAATCTAATTGAGCGTAGGGGAACGATGACAACATACTAATACATACAAAGCTATATACAAAATAAATTAAGAAATAATTAGTAGAGGGAAGGTACAAGAATTAAAAGGTGTTATAGAATGTTTCTAGTAAAATTTTAAAAAGGGGGAAAGGGAATGTAATTGGGGCTTAAAGGAAGTCAGGGAAGTCAGTAGGCAAGGGAGCAGGGGGGAAAGTGTTCTAAGCATGAGGGACAGCCAGAGAAAATGCCTAGAGCTGGCAGATAGAAAATCTTGTTTGTGGAATAGCCTGGAAGGCCAGCATCACTGGATCAAAGAGTACCTGTCAAGGAGTAAGGTGTATGAAGACTGGAATGCTAGGAGGGTACTCAGTTATGAAGGACTCAATACCAAACGGAGTATTTTGTATTTGTTCCTGGAGATGAAAGGGAGACACTGGAGCTTATTAAGGGTGTTGGTGGTGGTAGTGGTGGTGGAAAGCTGCATGGGTGACATGGTCAGATCTGCACTTTTAGGAAAATAACTTTAGTGGCTGAATGGAGGATGTACTGGAATGGGGAGAGACTTGAGGCAGGCAGACCCACCAGCAGGCTATTGTAGTAGTCTATAGGCATGAGGTGATAAGGGGTCTACTCTAGAGCAGCAGCAGTATCAGAGGAGATTAGGGGGCATATTTGAGAGATATTGCAAAGGTGAAAACAACAGGCCTTGGCAACAGATTGGATATGGGGGAGTGAGAGACAGAGACTGACACTTCAGTTTCTGGACTAGAAGGATGTTGCTGCCCTCATCAGTAAGGGAAGATAGCTAGGAAGGGATAAGAGTAAGTCAGTGAGAGGAAGAGAGAGAAAGAAGAGAGAGAGAATGAGAGAGAGAGAGAGAGAGAAAAGAGTGAGTGAGAGAGAGAGAGTGTGTGTGTGTGTGTGTGTGTGTGTGTGTGTGGGTGTGTGTGTGTGTGTGTGTGGGTGTGTAGATTGAGGGGTAAATGGAATGAGTTCTGTTTTGGACATAGTGAGTTTAAGATGTCTCTTGAATATCCAGTTTGAGATGTCTGAAAGGCAGCTGCAAATGCAAGCCTGGAGATCAGCCCAGAAACTAGAACAGGAAAGGCAGATTTGAGAATCATGAGCCTAGAGATGGTCATTCTGGCCATGGGAGCAGAGGAGTTCACCAAGTGAAGTAGTCTGTTCTAAAGAGGGAGAAGAGAAGAGGTCCCTGAACAGAACCCTCAGGAAAGGATACCTATTAGGGGGCATAACTTGAATCAGGGAACCTGAAGTCAATCAGGTTCTGGTGGGGAGATGGGGGTGGGAATAAGTCAGGGAAAATGCTGATCCTTTCAATACTTTTATACCTAGTAGGAAAACTTGATAAAAATGTGCTGTTTTAATTTTATTTCATTTATGACTATTTCTAAGAAGACTATAGTGTTGCATTATAGATAGAAGTCCTACCTCTGAAACCATAGGGAAATTAGTGAACCTCTCAGTTCCTCAGGGAACTCTCTCAGACTCCAAGTTTCTAGATAAGCTACCCAGAGCTAGTTTCCACATCAGAGACAGAGGATCTGTGTGTTTATACACATGTGAAATAATCTGCTTATGCAAAGTCTTTCATTTGTTATAATGTCTACTTTAAAATGCTAAATAAGGTCTAACAATAAGGAATGTGTTCTAAATGTAATCAATGAATATATTCTCTATAGGTTACGCCTTAATAATAATAACACAACAATAATAATAATTAATAATAATAACACAACAATAATAATAATAATAATAACAATTATCTTTAAGTTGAATAAAAACATAGAAAAGACACAGAACCGAGTGGCAAAAATGGACTTAAACAACTAGTAACTATGATAATAATAGTGGCAATAATAATATGATTACATATGACATATAAAATTATAATTATATACGATAATAACTAGAGGATCACAGATTTGGATGGAAAGAAGCTCTGAAGAGTGCTATTCAAGCTCCCTCCCCTTCAAGATAAGGTAATGGAGATCCAGGGAACTTAACTGACTTGACAAAGGTCAGAAAGGTATTTTTAAGTATCAAAACTGAAACCTGAACCCAGGTTCTTTACATAGCTGGAATTTCTATAATACACTTAAGCTTTGGAAAGTACTTTTTTTCAATTTTATTTTCACAACAATCCTCTGAGATTGGTGCTATTCTGATCCCCATTTTAGAAAAGAGGAATTTGAAGCTCAAGGAGGTTAACTGATTTGCCCATGGTCATGTGGCTGGCTAACAAGCATCTGGGAAGGCAGACAAAGCCAGGTCTTGCTCTAAATCAAGTATCCTATCCATTATACCACTTTGCCTCTAAACCTAGACAGCAAAAGTAACAGAGCAGGCCATATTCTGTCAAATAAGTTCCTGAAGTTTGTTATTGGGAGGAACACAGAAGAAATCATTAGAGATTCCAAAGCCAGTATCAGTAGCATAATTACTGCTTCCCAATGTATAATAAAAACAGATGACATTTATATTTAGCATATTTCCATTATAAAGTATTTTACATAACAATATCAAGATGAGAAATTATACATGAAAGGTACACCATACACAGAGTTTTTCTCTGTCATCCACACATTTTATCTTCTACCTTACCCTCCTTCCAATATTTTCTTCTTTCTTGCCCATTTCTCAAGCCTTTCAGAGGAACCCAAAGGCACTGTTTTAATCCTACTGGTAATGCTATCGACAAAGGAGATTGTTGCCCTCCCTCCCCAATTAGAGTTCTGTTATTTCTCATTTAATCCCTGTGTAGAGAAAGATAAAGATTTTAAACTGCAAGACAACAAAAATGACTTCAGTGAAAACAACTGTATACTTATGAAATGTCAGATTTTCAGTAAAGAAAGAAGTAATCCAGAAAGATAAATGCAATCAGCTCTAAGAATTTGGATTAACATGAAAATGTTCCATGAGAATATCTAATCTAAAGAGAAGTCTGGGAGAAGTGTATGCTGTCTAAAGAAGAACACTTAAGGGCACAAATTAAAACAGAGAAGGTGGGAAAAGGTAGCTGAAATTAGTTGGCTAAAAAGGGAGTTAAATAATAAAATACCTGATGGGGAAGATAAAAGGTTGAAAAGACAAATAAGAATAAGGAAACAATGAAATCAATAACTAAAAACTGCTTTTGTGTGTGTGTGTGTGTGTGTGTGTGTGTGTGTGTGTACACACATACAGAAAGAAAGAGAAAGGGAGAGGGAGAAGAGGAGGAAGGCAGAGAGAGAAGGAACCGATATATACACATAGGTTATATGACATACATATATTATATACTTAAATATATAAGGCGCCTATATTATATACGTGAGGTATATAAATATACTTAAGCACAAAGTATACATATTTTTATTTATACTTGTGTATACATATCTTCTTTATCCACACCAATTATAATCAAAAATTACAAAAGTCATTGTAGTCACTATTTATTTTGGAGAATGTATAAAGCACTGAAGAGGTGGAATAAAGCTAGTAGAAATTGGTTTTTAAATCAAAGAAAAAAAGGATTTTCCTGGAAGTGATCAACCTATTAGTTTAAGTGAGGTGGGGTTGTAATTTATTGTAAATAATAATTTATAAATACCTTGATAGCTAAGAATGAGTCAATAAAATATTACCACCATAGAGAACAAGACCTTTTTGCCCCCATTATAGAATGATGGGCTTGAAAGCAGTAATTAATATCTAACTATATGATGAAAGGCAGGCCTTGGAAGTCAGGAAGACCCAGGGCACCTAGCAGTTATGCAACCTTCTTAGTCCCTCCAGGCAACTCTCTAAGACCCCAAAATTACAAATGGGCCTCAGTAGAAGGAGGCATTAGTTCCCCAAACCAACAAAATCATAGGTCTCAAGATAAAAAAAATCAATTAGATTACAGTACTTTGGGCTGGGTGTGTGTGTATTCTCTTGGACCTTCTGCCATATTCTAGTCTCCCCCTAATTCTCCTTTAATCTACTGTTTCCAATCCAGTTATCTGATTTTTCTCCAGTTTACCAAGACTCTGGATTCAGATCTGAACTAAATTTGAACTCCCATCTCTGTCATGTTAGGTTGTGCCCAGGGTTTTCCTCATTCTTGTGAGGCGATACAAGGATTATTGTTCCCAATTTTCAAAGGAATGAACTGCATGTGTGTGTGTGTCTGGCACAATGCCCCTTGCTCCAGGGTTATGGGCATCACCAGAAAGTGGCAGACCAGGGCCTGGAACCAGGGTCAACTGACTATCAAAAGGGGGTTGGGAACGGGATGGGGGTGGTAATGTTCCCTCAAGAAGGCCTAGAGGGCAGGAGGAAGCAAGGAGGTTTGTGAAGCTCTTTATTCAGCAGCTTTAACAAGTCGGCTCATGTCTAAACTATTTTGGAAATCTCCAAGGAAGCTGTCGAGCACTGTTATCACTGTTATTAAATAAGCTGATATGCTTTTGTGTTTTTAAAAAATTATTATGCTGATTTGTAACTAACTAAGAGACTAATTTTTACAACAACAAAACCTCTTGTTTTTAACTAGGGGAGGGACTTAGGGCAAAACATTAAAACTCTGTGGGCCTCAGTTTCCTCATCTGTTAAATAATGGGAGTTGTACTCAGTCATCTCTGAGGTTCCCTTCCACTTCTGAATTTAAAATTCCATCAACCATCTATTTGCAAAAGAAGACTGAAACCTTCCTTCCTTTCTCAAAGCAATGTCCATATTGCTATGATGTGGAATAGAAGGAAGGGCCCATTTTATTTGTGGCTGCAGCACTCTTACTCTCAGACAGCCTAAAGGCATTCTCAACTGTTTGAGTAGTCTTCAGTATTCTACACTCTCACCCTAACTGATTCTCAGTCCTAATCCTTTCTTTCCACTGTTTTCAAAACCACTGCTTTTGTTTACTTCTCTCTTGTCCTATGCCCTTGGATTCCACTTTTATGCCATTCTTTTCTCAATCAATAATAATCCAAATTTAATTACTCCTTCCTCACTCCACTGTAACAACTCCAAATGCCACCCCCGTCCTTCCCAAAGGAAAGACTTCGGTCTCAAGTTTTCTGAACTGGGAAGGAAGGAGGGGAGAAAGAAAAAGAAGGGGGCAGTAGGGAATCCACCATATTTTCTCACATACCATTTGACTCCCCTTCCCTCTTCCCTCCCGACTCCCTTACTCTATTTGCCTCAGCCTTCTCCCAGAAATGAGACTGATAAAGGATAAGGAAAACTTAAGGGACATGTAATGATAGAAACTACTTGGCTGAGTTTGCAGAGACCTATTTTCATGTCATATATAGAAAAATGATAGCAAGACAGACTAAGAAGTCCTAGAACCTTCTGTCCCAGATCTAATGTCCTAGACCTAATACTTCTTAAAACTGTGGACAGATGCTTCCCCAAAGCATTATTTTTCTGTGATTTTTCAATGATCTTCTAATCTAGCAGGAAAATTCCTGGAACACCACACCTCACCCCACAAAAAAACCCCAAACAAACCCAGTAACGGCAACAGAAACAAAATGTAGCAGAAGACCATGGAAAATAGGCAATTTTCCTGTTAATCCAAATTAAAACTCCATCATCTGAAGTAGTCATACTATCAGGCAAATGTGGACTACAGCATACACTTCAATTTGTATGTAAACAGAGCTTTAGTCCTGTCCTCCAAGATAAATCTATACTTCTAAAAGAGTTCAGTCTGGAAGAAGGAGGAAAGAAAACAATCTTTTCTTGTTTTAGTAATCCATATAGACTAAACGCAAAAATTCCTCAGACCCAAGTTTAGAACTGTTGTCCAAAATTCTGGCTCAAGCTTTACTTTGACTGAGTGAATAGTAATTAATTTTTTAAAAGTCTAAATTTTAATCATCAAAGATTCCAAATTTTACCACTCTATATATTAACCTACACACATCTGGTAGATATCTACCTACTTAAAAAAAAAACCCACAAATTTAGAGAGTATTAAAGTATTTTTATATGAAAGCTATTAATGCACTACTCAGTTAGCAAACACATCACAGGTCATACATTTCCAAAGTCACTGTAACTATCTCAGTCTTAGTTTCTTTATGAGGACAGGGACCAACAAACCTTTGCAACAAGATCCTACTTCAGAGTTTCTGTGACACTGTGATAGTTCGATCTCTATGGTTATCTCTCATTTATTTTTGCTGAAATTACAGACTTCTACTTAAGGAATAGATTCCTTAGCTAGATTTCATTTATGGTCCAGTCTTTTATAGATTCAACTACTTCCACGTAGAACAGCTAAGTGAAGCAGTGAATAGAGTTCTAGCCCTGGAGTCAGGCAGACTTGAGTTCAAATGCAGCCTAAAACACATAACACTTACTAGCCATATGACCTTGGGCAAGTCACTTAATCCCAACTGCCCTGCCCTCCAAAAAAGAACAAGAAAAAAAGACTCATCTTACTGAGTTTAACGCTGGTCTCAGCCACTTATTAGCTGTGTGACCCTGGGCAAGTCACTTAACCCTGTTTGCCTCAGTTTCTTCACCTGTATAATAAGCTGGAGAAGGAACTGGCAAACAACTCCAGTATTTTTTCCAAGAAAACTCCAAATGGTGTCGCAAAGTCAGACATGACTGGAAATGACTGAACAACTTCCACTTAGGAATAAGGATGTCTCCTGAAGATTCTGAAGCTATTATGATGGCTATATACTTCCCCAAAGAAATATTTGTTTTCTTTTATTTCTAATAACTGTTTAAGAGGGAGATTCCTCAAAATTTTTCCACCCTCAAAATTAGCTGGATGACTTCAGTCTCATTTCAGAAGCCACACTATCCAGAAGGAGTAAAGGTCTGAGCATTTTAATTTTTATGCAGTACACATTCCACACTGTGGGGTTATGTGCTCCGACAATAACTGCTTGTGTTCCTGACAATAGTCCATCTCAATGTCTTTAATCAACACTCTTGATTTTTGTGCTTTTTTATCTTTGCTCTTGTCTCTTGACTGTCAGCAATGAGAAAGCTTTGCCTCATATTCCAAAACTGCTACAAAAGTAACAAAAAACAAGTGACCCTCAGTGTCTTTCAAGATCAGCAGCCTCTTTTTTTTCATCAAGGGACTGCATGATACCAGCCTGAAGTTTCTGGGTCAACACTACTTTGTGAGATTCTTAACTTCTAGAAATTGGGGGCTCTTGGTGTTGTCCTCATCTCTCTAATGCCTTGGAAAACTGGGTAGGAGGGAGCAGGTACTTCCCTCATCACTTCTAACAGTATTTTTGCTGCACAGCCTCTTTGAAAAGAATATGTCCTAATCCCTACAGCCTGATGAGGACCAATGAGGTTCCATACATTCAAGGGGTCAGTAGTAAGGCTCTCCAAAGTAGTTTACAGCTGTAGGAACTACAAAGTAGCTTTTTAAAGTAATATTTTGGGGAGGAGTGGAGAGGTGGCCAGGGGAGGGGAACCCGTACTTTCGAGGCCACATATGACCTTCTGGGTCCTCGGGTGCAGTCTTTTGACTGGGTCCAAGTTTTACAGAACAAATCTTTTTATTAAGGGGATTTTGTTCTGTGAGGTCTGAATTCAGTTAAAGGGCCAGACTTGAGAATCTAGAGGGTCACCTGTGGCCTTGAGGTTGCAGCTTCCCCACCCTCAGCCTAGACTGATGGACAGCTTCTGTCTCAGAACAAGGGGTTAAATCTTGGTCACAAGGGGGCCCCTGTCACATGCAGTGACAAAGAATGGTACCACAAACCCTTGTTCTAATTCTCTCCACCCCAAACCCTCACCACATTGAACAAACACACAACCCTCTTATAGCCATTTAAAATGATTCTCATGCCCCCACAGAAGCACTCCTGGAGTTGGGGTCTTCTCTGCATGCTCCATCCTGGAGATCAAACCTAGGTTACAGCACCCTTCCTGGATTTAAGTACGAGATAAAGTGAAGGTAAGAAATGGGCTAAGAAAACTATAAAAAAAGGGAGATTGATAAAAAGCAACTGGGCAGCATACATGATCAACTATATTGTGTTTAGTAACCACATAATTTCCATGAAGAAAAAAAGAGGAAAAAAACAACATAACTAGAATGCAAATAAATTTCTTTTCTTTCTTTTTTTTTACTGTATACCAATAGGAAAAGCACCTTAATTACCTGAATTTTACAGTATGTCTACATTTACATTTTATGAGCTATTCTGAAATCTGCCCTGTTAAATAATCTGTCGTCAAGAAAACACTTTAAAGTGTCTCTCACAATTAAACCCATCCACAACCTTATATAAATCAAAATTTTGCTACCATATCAAAATGTTACACTGGGACTGTATAACATTGCCCACATCCTCATTACATGCTACACTAATTACTACCAGCAGATTCAGAATTTTCTGCACATTAGAGGCTTTTAGAGGAGCTATAAAAAATTTCAGGCACCATTAATTTAAATTTGTATTGAAATTTCCTTTTGACAGATGGCCAAAAATTACTTATTATTTAGAGTACCAGAGCTGCCTGTTTGCACATTAGAAGAGGAAAGGGAAAAATTAAAAGCAAGAAGGAAATTTATGTCACGTTCATTACCTGTTAAATGTTAAGGAGCATTATCCTGCATGAATAAATTATTTCATACAAGCACACAGACTCCAGATGCTGGCAACTGGCACGTTCTGGCTGATAAAAACCATCTCAAGTCATGCTGCAGACAATCATAAAAAGCCCCTCTTAACCAGGAGCCACTTAAGGGAGGACAGATCGATAGAACAAGTGACTAACTGCTACCCTGGGCATCACTGAAAACATTTAAGGAAATTAGCAAACTATTTCACCTTGCAAAGCTGGCAGCTAGCCCTAAATGCTGACACGATCCAACTCAGGATTTGATAATAGGGTAAAAAAAAAAAATCTATTCATAACTATGGTTCTGTAATAATCAGTACAGAATCTTCATACCTTTCTTTCCCTTTTTTTTCTTGCCTCTAGCTACAGAGATACTTACTCCCAGACTCACCCCCAAATGATTATAGATGATTTCAAAATAGCCACTACTCCTCTTTGAGGAAATATAAAATGTAACTGACACATATGTGCACTGGAGTAGAGCCACTTCTATGGCCTTCTGGGAGTGGGGCAGGATAAGAGTCTGGTGTTTAGTTCACTAACCTGCCTAAAGGGTATATATTTATCATATGAAAACAGGGTAGGTTTTCACCATAACTTCAGAATAATCAGACAGGAATTTTTTCAGGGTTTCTTTTGGTTTATCCTGAGTCTGTGGCTACAAATGCTTGTTATTTGATAAGCATATGGGTATGTTATATTTCATATATTTTGCTCAAAAAATGGTCTAAAATCTTGGTTTTAAAATCAATGAAAAAGTATTTAGCACATGACATCTACTATGTACCCAGAATTGTTTGATGACACAAAGACATAAGTTTATACATCTGTACTGGTAATGGAATTTGGAGATGTCCCTGTATTGGCTTGGTTTTTGGGTTGAGTGTTAAAACCCAGAGCTTGTGAATCCCACTTGTGAGGTGGACTTGTTGAGGTGAAGAGAGAGGGCTGAACTGGGAGGAGCCGTGAATTGGGATAGAAGCCCAAACCTAGAGAAGACCAGAAGGACTTTGGGAGAGCAGTATCCAGTATCGTGGACCCTGAGTTGCTGAGAGAAAGACTGTTAAGGAACTGCCCAGGACTTTTGAGAATTGCCACCCGAAACTGCCAAGGACTGAGGAGGCATGGCAGTGATGCTGGTATTTTGTCTGTCTGTTTTGATGTTGTTTTGCCAGATTCACCTGATGGTGAAGGATAGTGCTGCTGTTGTAGAGGTCCTGGAACCTGGCTGTTGGTTCAGAAGCCCTGAAGGAGGATTTTCT
>CM053590.1:116742807-116844466 GCA_028646515.1 Pseudochirops corinnae
AGTGATGGTGGTATTTTGTCTGTCTGTTTTGATGTTGTTTTGCCAGATTCACCTGATGGTGAAGGATAGTGCTGCTGTTGTAGAGGTCCTGGAACCTGGCTGTTGGTTCAGAAGCCCTGAAGGAGGATTTTCTTGTGGTACCTGCACAGAAATCCTGGAAGAGGGCCTTGCTGATGTTTTCAGGGGTTCTGGGACTGTTCTACAGGCAGAGAGTGACTTGATGAGGATACTGGCTATGGCTTTGTTGAGCCTTGTCTCCCCAGGAACTGAGATTGCTGAGGGCTTGCCTGGAGTGAAGATGAAAGAAGGCCCTTTCCTTGGGTATTCAATGCTGAGCTTAACCTTGTAACTTAAGGGTGGATTTGTGCTCTCCTGCCCCTTTTGAGATTCAGGAGTTCCTTAGGAAGCCTTTGAGGCTTTTTGTGCTCTGTGATTGACCAAATGAAGGTACTTTGCTTATGACTGGAGACTAATCTCCATTTGAGAAGAGACTTTTGACTGACTAAATGAATGTACTTTCTATGGGTGGAATACTACCTGGATTGAATTGAGAACTTACTTGCTAAAGGAACAAGTTACACTGTATTTTGACTTTCTCTGTTCTGTGAATGTCTGCTGAATAAATGGGGTTTACTATGCTGGTAATCCGAACCTTGGAAGTTGCCTTTGCTTGGCATTACAACATCATACTATAAAAAGCTATATCTGAAGAATTCATTATGTAAACTTTGTATCTCCAATGATAAATTATGACATTTAGATAGGTATATAACTATATATTTAAATTACAAATGTTTTTACAAGGTTAAAATGTTTTATAGTCAATTTTTTTTACATTGTTTGAAGACTTAGGAAAAACTGAACTTCTTTTTCAAGAAAAAGGGCAAGAATTAAATTGATGTTCAAAGTGTACATAATGGGTGGTCTGAGCAGAATATTGGTTTTTTTTTTTCATGAAGATTCCTCTGAAACCTTAAATTCTTTGCGGGATAGAGGGAAGGAAGACAGAGAGAAGGGATAAACAAGTCAAGTGACAACATCTGCATCGTGCTGAAGACTCAAAAAAGATTCTTTCTTCTTGGTGTTATGTAGTGTTGACCTTTAACATTATGTGTGTGCGTGTTTGTTTGTGTGTGTGTATGTGTGTGTGTGTGTGTGTGTGTGTGAAAGATCCAAACAATTCTGAGAACGTCCTCTTAAGATATGAAAGTGAAACATTCCCCCGAAATAAGGAAAGCCCAACATAATAAATCTTTCTTGTGCTATGCTTTGTCTACAAAGATCTTCCTAGATTAAATACCTCAGACTCTGTCCACAATAACTCTGAAAGGCAGCCATAACGTTTTTGTATAGAAAACTTCCATAAGAGAAATTTTTTTTAGAAATCAAACTAGTTCTCACATTATGAAAATAATGTGAATTTCCATATGTATGAATTACTTTATCAAATTTTTAAATTCATTTATAGATACCCTCTAAATCAAGGATTATGCTATTCAACTTTCACATTGCCAAGTTAACACCGTAATAAGGAACAGAATATGGTTCTCCAGATGCAGTACGTATTCCTATGTCCTATTTGATAAATTTGTCCTAATGGAGAAATGAATAAAAACTCACAAATCTTAGCCACCAAGCCCTAAAATTACTCCAATGACTGAGTATTTTTAAAAGTATTATCAACTTCCAAAATATTCTCCAAACTTAAAAGATTTTCTCATTAAAATAAAAAAAAAACTAAAGAAGCTATTAAAATTACTAAAATGAGATTTTTTTCCTCAAATTGATTTGAATATAGTTAAGCTAAACTAATTCAAGGCTTTTCTTACAATGATGGTGATTTCAGCTATAACAAAAAGCATTCAGAATATTATTAAAGAAATTTATTCCTCCTAAGGAATGAAGTCTTACCTTTATAGAGTCTCTGTCTATGGGCAAAACAGCAGCCACCCGAGCAGAGTAAGTAGTGGGAAGAAGGAAAAAAAGAAATGTACTCGTTAGTTTACACAAAATCATACATTTAGCACACTTGATCTCTGTTAAATAATAAATTGCAGAAATGTTAACTTTGCTGTGAAATTAATAATATTGTTCAACCATTTATACAGTCTAAGTCAACCTTCCTTACTTTTTCAGAATGACTAAAATTAGACATTAGTATTACTTGATATCTCCACAGAACTTTCTACTTATAAAATGTGTCATGATCTTTTCTGCTGTGACCACATCATTAAGGTAGGCTGATAAAAAATCTTCAGCTTTAGAACTAGGAAACTAAAGCTCAGAGTGAAGAAAATCTTTTACCCAAGGTTATCACTCATACTATAGACAGGCATAAAAGCAACAACTCACATTTTTATAACACTCTAATTTTTTACCTTAGCCACAACAACCTTATAAGGTAAGTAGTACAAGTGTTCTTTTATCCACTTTATGGATAAAGAAACTGAGCCTCTGAGAGAAATGAAGTGACTTGGCCCACAAATCACATGGGTAGTAAATGTCCGAGGCTGAATTTGAACCCAGGTCCACCTGACTTCAAGTCCAGCATTCTATCCCCTAGGCCACGCTGCTTCAGAACCAGGTCTAGATATTATGAACTTTTATTACAAAATACACTTTTTTTTTAATCAAGAGAGCCACATTGCTGGTGAAGTAAACTCCCACAATTAAACATTTGTGGGATGTTACCAAGGAGACTTCTATCTATCTTCCTGCCATTAACTAATAAAGATGATTATAAAGCATGCTGCAAATACAAATTGCTATTAAAAAATGTCTAGTAATTATAGTCTATCTAAACATCATTGGAGATTTTAAAAAATCTAGCACAGCATAATTAATGCTTTGATGACTTTTTTTCCATGGGGCAATGTGAGGGGGTCCCGTGCCTGAGTTTTCACCAGTGAGGAGAACTCTATGAGGTTTACTCCTCCAAGGCATGTACAAGAGGTGAGTTGTTGATCTGATCTTATTCATTTGGTAAGCATCTTATTTTGTAGTTTTAAGAGGTGCCTAGGACACTAAGGGGTTGAAGGACTTGTCCCAGGATCATACACTAGTGAAACTAGTAAATTATTAATATCAGACTATCATTAATAAAAAGAAAATTAATTCCTTGCCATTGAAGGATAAATTAGCTCTTCCAGAGCACAAAGGTGTCATCTTGTTATAATTTCCTTGTTTGGAATATGATCTAATTCAGTAATGGAGCAAATACTAGCATCCAAAAACCTATACCCAGTATCATAACATTCCTACAAGACTCCTGACCTCTTTGGTGATCGTTGTCATGGTGTTTCTTTTCATCTTTAATTGGAAGGTGAGACTGCCCGCCCAGTGCACTGGAGAGAGCCAAGAGGCCAGCACTGCTACCAATTGGTGGGATGGCAGGTGGTTGAAGACCTGATGGGTGTGGAGTGAGAGGCACCGGCAGACCGTGTCCATGTGATAAATGCTGGGCCTGGAGTTGTTGCTGCTGTGAGAAATTAAACATAGATATTGAACTCGTTCCAAAAGTTGGCATGCAGGGGAGGCATGGGGGTGACAGGAAAGAAAAAGGGAATAGGCCCAAACCCAGCACCTAGAAGGGGCAGCTTACTGATAAAATCTCTAACACCCATCTGTCCAAAAATGGAGAAAGAGGAAGAATATTCAAACTATCTTATTAAATACAGGTTTAGGGTGCCATAATTAGATTTTTTTTTTAAAACAGGAATTAACTGAACAACTTACAGCAACCTAAGTTCAGAGAGATTTCTTTCACAAAGTGTTTACATTTTATACTTAAAAACAAAACCTTGGTCTCATACATTTCTAACCAAACATATACGTGAGTAACTATTAAAGCAGTTATGTTGAACAAAAAAAAAGCCGAAAATTGAGAAAATTAGTGTTAAACAGTTCTCTGAGAAGCACTGCACAGCATGCAGTGAGAGTTAATTTGAAAAAGAAAACCTGAATTAACAACCCAGAAAAGGAAACTGGTTGCAGCAACCGTTTTAAGCCCTTTAAGTGTCCTCAGCGGTACTTGAGCAAATTACTAAAGAAAATCTAATGTAGCAAGGCTTGGGTCCTCCTGTAGGCTTGCTCAATAATGCTGAAATAATTGGGCACTCTGTGCACGTTTAGTGATGCTCGAATGAAAAGCGAGAGGCCTGCCCTTGTACTCGTCTCTAGCTGCTGACTCTGTGTTGTGACAGGTTTATTTGAGTGGGACTGTGATGCATGCACCAGTAACTGCGCTGACAAGAGTCTAAAGTCATTTTTACCAGTACACTGGCAACACATAGAGAAAGCCCTTGAGAGGTTCGAATTGGAGTGCTTGACCTCAACCAAGGCCGCATCCAGCTCTGCAATACTAACCATTGTGGGGTGGACAGTTTGTTGTTGCTATTGAATGGAAAAGAGGGGAAAAAAAAAGGAAGAGGTAGGATGATGTTATGTTAAATATCTCTCTCGACATGGATTCATTCAACTTAAAAACTTATTGAACAATATTCTGTGAACAAGTGCTCAGTAGTTGTCATATTAACTTTTTAAGCAGGTGAAAAATCAGTTATTCCTTTTTAAAAAAACCACTTTTCAGGTCTGGCTTATAATAGTCAAAAAGACTCTACTATTATTTTCTCCTCCCAAACATGGTTTTATAAAGTGGGTTATAAAGAATCAATTCTAATAAGAACCTGCTCTGGTAAGAAATGTCTTTAAATGTTCTTTTTTAGATTGAGCCAAAATGCTGGAGAGTTTTGAGAAAAATGCTTCCTCTTCTCCCTATCCCCCGTAAAACCCCCAAATGCAATTCTAATTCTCTCCTCACCAGGATATTTCTTTGTCTCTTCCCATTCTCTATTCCGTATTATTTTTGACCATAAAAGTCAAAGTATAATGTTAATTATTTCATCCTATGACTTCTCATGTGTTTGTCGGGTATTTGAATATATGGCGATATAAAAAAAAAAATTAAGGGGAACTGCTTTAAAGGATACATTCACTTAAAAGAAATAAGGCAATTACCCATTTATTAAATCCCTCATTATTCTCTTCCACTATTACCCCAACTTGCTTTTTGCTAATTGAGTTGGGTATTTCATCTAACTGAATTTTTAGTCCAAATTATCTATATAATTGTGTCAAGTATTTATATTTCATATAGAATAAGATAAAACTCTTATATAGCAAACAATCATACTTTCAAAATATGTATATTTCAAAATATACTAATACAGATCTTTTTCTACAGAATGAGCTCTAAAATTAAGTCTGTTATGGAACATTTCTGTCAAAACCTATCGTCAGTTGAATATCCATATGGTTGTCTCTCTTGCTTGAAAAGTGAAAATGTGGTAAAAATTCATCATATCCTCAGAGTGCTTCACATTTTTCCAATTGTGTCAAGGGCACAAAATAGTCTCATCTTTCCATGCAGCTGGTGACTGTACAAAAGACTGAAAAGATATCCCTAATCTATCCAAGGCCAAGAGATATCTCCTGCGATTCGCACTTCTTCCCACCTTTCCACTTCAAAATAGTTGCCTCTAACTCAAAGGCTAATACCCTGACCTGTGCATTTGGATCCTGCCCCTTGCTCTTTCTCCTGAATATCACTGCTTCAATTCATCCTCTCTTCTTCCCCCTCCGCAGTTTCCCAACCATTTCATTCAAAATTTATAATTTACCTACATTAGAAAAAGACTTCAAATAGCATTCCTGTATCCTGAAATAAAGTCCAATTGACCCTGCTGTGCCTTTTCTAGCTTCTTGCATTTTATTTCTCTCCTTTTGACTGCCAAACTTCTGGGGAAAAAAGCAATCGATTCTATATCCACTGCCTATCACCTGATTCCTTCCTAATCCCTTGCAAACTCCCCTCACTAACCAATTTATAACAATCCTATATCAAACTACGACCTAATTTCCAAATCTGATGACCTTTCCTCAATCCTAATCCTCTTCTGACTTCTCAGAACTCAAATACTAACACCTTCCTTAAATAAAGAGCTCACTTCCCCAGCTTCCAAAGGCTAGTATTTTCAATTCCTTCCTCTGATTGCAACATCAGTTTTCTCCCTTAACACTCTAGAGATGACTCACCTTTCTGGGATCTCCAGCCACAGGTCTAAATCTCTGATCTTACATTCCCAATAACTGATAAAATATTTGCCCTTGAACATCCTTTCATCGCAATCCGCAAATGGTTATCAAGCATCCCAAAATCAAAGCCAAATTAATAAGACACTTATACAGCATTTTTAAGTATGCAAAGCTGTTTACACACATTAACTTATTTGACCCTCAAAGACTCCTTACTAGAAGTCATAGGACCTCAATTGCGATTCTGCCTAAGACTGTGAGACTTCAGACAAATCACTTAACCTCTCTGAGCCTCAGTTTTCTAGTCAACAAAATGAGAGGATTAGAATAAATAGCCCATTAAGTTCTTTCTCTGGCTAGCTCTTTAATTGTGTGATTCTGTAGGAGGAACTATAATGCCCATTTTACAGATGAGAAAATAGAAGCTTAGAGATATTGAATACTTGGCTCAAAATCAAATACTAGAGTGTAAAAGGTGAGATTCCAACTCTTATCTTCTTGACTCTATGTCCTGGACTCTTACAACCAAGGCACACTGCTTCTCAAATTGAACTTATCACTCCCACTACCCCAAATCCTAGTTTTTGATTATTTTTTTAATCAAAGGAAGCCATGTGATAGAGTGAAAAGAGTACCATATTGGGAACCCTGTGACCTAACACTACTGCTTCTAATTAGTTGCATAGCCTGATTGTTGATATAAAATAAAAACACTGACTTTGAAGTTCTCCCTCTAAGGATTCCTGCCATCCCATGAGTGTATTATCATTCTTCCAGTCATTCAAATTTGAAACCTCAGGTATCACTGTTTATACATCCTTCTCCACTGCCTATCACGTATGTACATATATGCTTGAGTAGAATATCAGGGGTGGGGAACTATGGCCTCAGGTGCAGCCAGGCTCCCCACCTCTGTTGTGGCAGACAGGAAGATGTGGGCTTATGATAGAAGAAAAGCTGCCTAATGCTTCGAGCTGTCCAAAAATGTAATGGTTTAGGAAGGCAGGGGCTGAAATCACCAGTTTCGGTGATGCTGCAGAAGGGGTTCCTGTACAGGTATGCTGAACTAGACTTGTAATCTTTGCATCCCTTCCAAAACTGGCATCATAGGATTCAATTTTATTCACTTAAAATTTTATCAAATATGAACAGGTCTGAATTTCTCACATACCATTATGCTAAGTTTATTGACTGAGATAATGTGCTTCAAATGAGAGGGGGAAATGCGAGGGAGCGATTATACATATGGTAGTAATACTTGTGTGTGACTATTAATATACATATGCATGTGTGTATATAGACATTTCTAAATTTATACATGCCCAAGTGCATGCATATATACACACACACACACACACACACACACACACATTCTGTCTCCATTTCTATACATATATTGTTGTTGTTCAGTCATTTTAGTTGTGTCCAACTCTTCATGACCTCACATTTTGGGGTTTTGGCAAAAATACTGGAGTGGTTTTCAATTTCCTTCTCTAGCTCATTTTACAGATGAGGAAACTGAGGCAAACAAAGTTAAGTGACTTGCCCAGGGTCACACAACTAGTGTCTGAGGTTGTATTTGTACTCAGGTCTTACAGGACTCCAGGCCTAGTGTTCCATTCGCTGTGCCAGCAAGCTGCCCTAGAAATAAAAATATTCATACATTCCCCACTCTCACAAGATGATTTTGAAAACAGAGGTTGGCAAATCTCAGAAATTTTGTTATTTTAATAGGTTTTTGTTTTTTAAATCTTAACTATATGTAGTATGTGCTGTATGTGAGAACCAAGCCATCCCCCCCAATCAACTATTTTGAGTATTCCCCCTCAAAAAGCCCTAGAAAATAAAGCAGATAATTATATGAAGTTTAAACTTCATGAAGTATTTTTATAATAGATAGTTCAAAGTTAATAATCCAAAGCTATAGAATAAAAGCAAATTGACAGCTTTTAAGTCAGATACATTTAACATTTTAACATTAATAAAATAGAAAATGCTGTATTTTGTAGATACATTAATAGTCACGAACGTCACCCTTAGATGTTGTTACCCTGCAACATACAGTGGCACATAATATTTACAACAAATGAATGATTCCTGATAGTTCAAACAGTTGGTTAAAAGACACCTTTTGCAGAGACAGCATATTGCTAATTGGCATATAAAAGCAGCTAACCATACCCAAGGCCTACTTTTAAAAAACATTTAGAGTGATCAATTTTAAAGCAATCAAAAACAAACCCAGTAAAAACGAAACAAAAGAAAGACTTAAGAATACAGAGCAACACAATGATAAACCCCAAATCCAGAGACCCTGATGAAGCATGCTACCTACTCTAAGACAGAGAGGTGATGTGTACAATAGTATACGTATTTTTCGAGCTGACTAAGGAGGGCATTTGTTTTGCTCAACCGTTTTTCTTTTCCAGTGAGGAATAATTAAAGCGCTTGATAATTAAAAGAAATTAATTTTAAAATTAAAAAAATAACATTAACAAAGAAAATACTTTACGAGTTTCCTACTCAAAAGTGTTCCATTTAAGGCCTATTTTCTTGGAGAAGAATCATACTTCTCCAAGAGGTTTTGCAATCAACTTTGAATCAAAGCTGCACACAGCTTTCCCCAAACTAATATGAAGGCCTAAGGCCATTATCCTCATAGTCTTAACACTCTTTTCTAACCTACAGCCGTTTCAAATGTTAATTATAGACCACTTAATCTTCAATGGGCTACTACTCTATCAAATCTTTATCCTGTATCTACACAAAAGAAATGTAAAACTTACAGTATTTTATGGAGAAAAAAGGCATATAAATAGAACATAGTAACTCAAAAGGCTAATAAAATAATTTAAGATAAAACAGCCCCCAAGATAATTGTAAACGAACCCTGGGGACAGAGGGGACAGAAGGAATGGAAAAACAGTTAATAGCGAAGAAATCAAGGCAAGGAAGAAAGTATAAAAAAGGTACAAGGAGGACAGATGGACATGGTCTACTTCAATTACCAAAAAGAAAAGCAAATTGAATGTTAAGAAAAATAAGCTCAAACAACAATCCTAAGCGATGGATGTTTTCGTCTAGGAAAATACTTACTGTGAATGAGAATTTCTACTTTCAGTGTCAGACACAGGGCTGCCTAAGCCAACTGGCACAATTACCAGCCTTGTCGTTTCTTCTTCAGACAAATAATTTCATTAAACTCTTCTGCCCCAAACCCTACCATAAAAACTCCATTTTTTTCCCCCTATAATCTCTATGTACTAGTCAGCTAAGTAATGTCAAAACAGACTGTACTAAAATGTACAACAAGCACTCAATTAAAATGATTAGTCTAATACTAATAAAACAGTTGGGAATTATTTTTTGAAAGTCCAGTACGTGAAGTTAAAAAGGTGACAGACAGCTGGTTGGCAGCAAACCTAGTTTAAAACCTCTTGCTGGATTCTCTTTTAACTAAGAATTATTTCCTTGAAACTGTTTCAAGTTTGAGAAAAAGGTAAAAAAATAAAAGATAATATAAATGGCATCTTGTGAGATGCTGGATTTCTATCAGCAAGAAATGTCAATGAGTGGTGCAGCAGAGACAACCATTTGGATCCAGAGGACTCGAGTTCGAATGATGGCTCTGATATTTATTGCCTGTGTGACCTGTGGTCAGCTGCTTAACTTCTCTAGGAAGTTCTCCTTTAACTATGGCATATTAATTTGGGGGATTGGACTCCAAGATCTTTAGAGTTGTAAATCTAGAAGCCTATGAAGAAATGGAGGAAACTAAAGCCTACAGAGCTGAAATAGAATTGAAATGGCCTATCAAATGCCACCCAGCTAACCTTCCACAATGGCAACAAAGGTAAAGAAAATACAAACACGTGCAAATAAAGCTATGGTTTTTAAGAAGTTCAGAAAATACAGTAAAAAAAAAAAATCTAAATTCTCCCAATTCAGAATCTGTAGTAATACGAACTGGATATGCAAAGTTTACCTTTGCCATATGTAATACAAACATACATACATCCAGATATAAAGGGTTTCCCAAGTAAAAATATAAATTAAATCTGAAGAGCTTATCCTACTTAGCATATTTTTAAGGGCTCTGACAACTTAATTTTGTTATGAGAATAAGTACCACTAATTATAAACAATTTATATTTATAAATAATCATTCTAATGACCAGATAACAGATTTTTAACCAAGTTCCCTACAACCAATCAATCAATTAATTAACTTTTATTAAGCACCTACATTAGGCACTATCCTAAGTGCCTAGTGTAAGAAGCAAAAGACAGTCATTGTCCTTAGGAATTTAAATCTAATGGAGGATACAACATGCAAACAAATATATGCAAGGCAAGCAGTTCACGATAAATAGGAAATAATTAACAGAGGAAAGGCACTGGAAGGGGGTTGGAGAGGGCTTCCTTGTAAAATACAGGGTTTTAGTTGAGAGTTAAAGAAAACAAGGGAGTCCACAAAGCCAAGTAGAAGAGGGAGAACATTCCAGGAGTCAGGAAATGAAGTATATCTTATTCACTGAACTGCTCTGACTGAAAGTCAGTATGACTGTACTGAAGATTTATGTGTAAGGAGTAAGACTGGAAAGGTAGGAGAAGGTTAGATTATGAAGGGTTCCGAATGCCAAACAGCATTCTGTATGTAATTCTGCGGGCAATAGGGAGCCAGTGATGATTGTTAAGGGGACGGAGAGAGACAAGATCAACTGGATCTGCCCTTTAGGGAGCTCACTTTTAGTGGCTGAATGCATGGTGGATGGTGGGGAGGGCCCTGAGGCAGACCCTGTATTGTAATAATACAGATGTAGTGATGAGGGCTTGCACCAGAGCCATGACAGTGTCAAAGATGAAATCGACAGGCCCTGGCAACAGACTGAATGCAAGAGGTAAGAGACAATGAGTCCAGGATGACACCTAGGTTGTGAGCCTGAAGGACTTGGAAGATGGTGGTTCCCTCTACAGTGATATGGAAGGTAAGAGAGGAAGGAAAAGGGGGTTTAGGGAGGAGACATGACCTCTGTTTTGAACATAACCAGCTTAAGATGTCTACTGGACGTCCCATTCAAACCATCTGAAAGGTAGGTGGAGATGTGAGCCAGCCCAGAAGAGCCTTCTGCCTAAACTATGCTAGCATTATCTGCCGCTCCCCACCCCCCCAATCCTCCCACAATGGCATAATGATAATATCAACTCTGTCACTGCTCCTAGAAGGATATGTCAATTTATTTCCTTATGGCCCCACCACCATCCCTAGAACTTTCCAGACTAGAGCTGCCCTTCCCAGATACCACTCTCTACCCCATTAGAATGTAAGCTCTTGAGAACAGTTACTGCCTTTGCTTTTCTATTTGACTTCTAGGGCTTAGCACAGCTTTTGGCACATAGTGATCATTTAATTAATGCTTTTTTAAATTAAAAAAAAAAAAACACAACACAATGAAGGATATCTAGACAGGTTCCAAATTACCTTTCTATAATCTTTCTGACTTATTCCATGAATCATACATTCAAGCCAAACTCCTTACCTTACCTGTCATGCCCCATCACATTCTACACATTCTATTGAGTATATGGAATATAATCAATAGTGAATAGGTACTTATTAAGTTCAAAAGCTACCTTTGGCAAAAGACCTTTTTCTTGGTCTTTCGCATTGCTAGTACCTTTCTCCTCAGAGATTATCTGAGCCCGGAACTTGTCTCCCACTTGGTTATTTACATACTGTCTTCTCCATTAGAAGGTGATCTCCATGAGAGACTGAGTAGGAATTTTTGTACTTTACCCCTCACACCTCTTAAGTCTGTGGTAGAACATTATAGGCTAAGTGAGCAATGTGTGTTATCTATACTGGTCAGAACAAACAGATACAAGCCCTCAGCTTTGGAAGCTGGGTTTGTAAAGGCACTAAAACTACAAAGATTTGTTCCTTAGACAAAGATTAGGCCACAGACACTTCTGGGGTCTAATTTGGACATTCTGTAATTCTATGAATGAATGCTATCTCTACTAGAAATGATTTGTTAACAATTACTTTAAATTACTATGAAGTAGAAGAAACAGCATTAGCAGCTGAAATGTCAGCAGAAGAAAAAACTTGCCTTCATTCCCCAATTGCCTGTGAACTCTGCAAGAGTAGAGTTTACTTCTTTTTTGTTTATTTTTGTATCCCAAGCACCTGTCACTTACTGATATGATTACTAAATGCCTCTTGATTGCCTTAATTTAATAAAACTATATTTTTTAATCAGAACACTTAATTCACACTTTTCACAAATTCTGACTGGCTTTGTTCCTTTGGTCTCAGAGCTAAAAGGAACCTTAGAGGTCATTTAACCTAAATGCACTATTTTCACAGATTCACATGCACTATTTTCACAGATTCGCGATCTCAGAGTTGGCAGATCTCAAAGGTTGCCTGGCCCAATTATGTATTTTTATGTCTCTCTCTAGTTGTTAAATAAATGGTCATCTAACCTTAGCTCCCACAATGGGGAACCCACTCACTACTTCATGAGAAGCAGTCTACATTTTAACTATTAGAAAATTTTTTCTAACATTGATCTGAAATCTGTCACCTTTAAACCTGTTTGCTAATTACCAGTTACTTTTCAGTTCTGTTCTCTGGGGCACAGTAGAATATGTCTAACTCCTCATTCTACAAGATGGCCATCACGTCCATGAAGACAGCCATCACGTCCTCTCAAAATCTTCCCTTATACAAACTAAAGTTTTCCAACCTATTCTTCTATAGCATGGGTTCTCATCGTCTTGGTTGCCTTCCTGTAGTCTCACTACAGTGTGCCAATGTCCTTCCTAAAATGTAATGTCTAGAATTGAAGATAATATTCCAGATCTGGTCTTACCAAAGCAGAGTAAAGTATGACTATCATCTCTCTCATTAAGGGTACGTCTCTACTGATGCAGCTCAGGAAAGAAAGCATTACCTTTTTGGTTGCTGTCTACTGCTGTTAATTCATACAGAGTTTTTAATTTATTAAAAACCAGATGTTTTCCCACAAAACCTCATGTCTAGTCATTCCTCCTCCTATGCCTGTACATTAAATTTTTTTAGAACCAGAGTGGAGATATATGCTTAAGTGATCAGCCTGTCACCTTGACCTATTGACATCTTTTTGGATCCTGTCATCCAGCACGTTAACTATCTCTTCCAAAAATTTGAAAAATATGCCATTTATGCCTTTATCCAAATGGCTGACAAAAAATAGCATAGGGCATGGACAGATCCCTGCAGCTCTACACTAGAAACTCTCCCTTTGGTTGACATTGATCCCCTCGAGTTCAATCATCCAACTGGTTCCAAATTCACCTAAATATTCTAACACTGAGCCCACATACACACATCTTGCCAACAATGACAGAATGAGAAACTCTGCTAAATGCTTTGCAGAAATTCATATATACTAAGTCTATAGCATTTGTTTTATCTACTAATCTAGAAACATTGTGAAAAAAGGAAATATTAGATAATCAAAATCAAGTCATATCAAGTTATTATCTCTAAATCCTTCCAAACCATTTTAAAAATAAGATGTTCTAGAATACCGGGAAAAATTAACAGTAAGGCCACTGACCTATAGATTTTACCCTATTGCTTTAAAAAAAAATAAGACCTTTATGCTTCTCATGGCATTGCCACCATTACCCACAATTTTTAAAACATCAATTTCCTGTTAAATATTTCATTCCACCCTTAAAACTTAAAGAGATCATTCCGCCTGAGAGAAAACAGAATAAAAACGAGACAAGTTGTTCTAACTTCTCTCCAATGTCTATCTTCCCATCCTGGAGCTCTATCCCGTCTTTACAATTCTTGTCCTACCCAACATAACATTTTTTTTACCCTCAGCATGCTACTAGTTTCAGCTTATTCAAAGATTTATAAATCCTGACACTATTATCACAAGATTATACCAAGCTTTTGTATACATCCTTAATTACCTGCCCTTGCTTCCATCTATATATGTCATTTAAAAAAACCTTCAAGTCTGTCATTGAGTACCCCTCTGCATTCACACTGATCTTTTTAGTCAATTTACTCTTTTTATACATATTAAAATCATTTGTCTTTCAGACTTTCATTCCTGACAGTTTGCCACATTCTTCAATTAACTTCCCTTATAGGATTTCAGGTCATGGATAGGATAGAAAAAAGTTCTGGATTTGCAGTGAAAGGACCTGTGTTCAAACCTTGCCACCTACCTATGCAACCCCATCAAATCACTTACTATCTCTGGGCCTCAGTTTCTCTATCTGTAAAGTGAGGGGGATAAAATAACTGACTGGAGAGACCCTGCCTAGCTTTACATCTATAATCCAACCAACTCCCTCAAGTCCACTCTCCCTAAGGCTCAGAGATGTGGACTACTTTAGTAGAAAGCACCACAAAACAGAGACGCAGGAGATGTGCCACTGATTAGCTCTATCACTTTGTTATTTTCATCTGTCAGGGCTTCAGTGTCCTCATCTGCAAAACAATATTTGAGCAGGTTAATACCAAAGTACTTTGTAGCTTAAACCTAGAGTTAAATAAGCTATTTCCCAGAGTCAAATGGCTAGTACTGGAGCTAGGACTCAGGCCCCCTGACACCAACACTATTATACTTCTCACTACATACCACATTCATTTCTGAATTAATGACAGTTTATTCCAAATGTAAAGTGGTATAAGCTCATTTAAGAAGTTCAGGTTTAATTCCATTTTTCCAGGGTATTTTCCACCATACTATTATCACTTTTTCAAACACCGGATGGGCCAATCTACGATTAGCAGAAACAAATCTGCAAGTAATAACAACTTAGAACTGTACAAAGCTTTATGGTTTGCTAAGCATTTATATTATTTCATTTGGTCTTCACAATAGCCCTGTGAAGTAGGTAGTATAAAACAGTCACATGTATGCAGTACTTTAAAGTTTATAAAATGCTTTCCTAGATTATCTATTACTATTCCAATTTTACACAGGAATAAAACTAAGGGTCTCAAACATAAATATTGTTGGACATACTCTATAAAGGGTATATCCAAATGCATAAATCTTGGCAACAGACGGTCTTTATCCACTTGGTCTTTCCTGTGTGGATAGACAAACTAAATCCTTTCAGAGACTACAGATCTATTCAGTACAGATGTTAAGATGGACAATGAGTTGAGAGCCCAGAGTTGAGAAGAAGAGTTGGATGAATTGGCTCTAGGAAACTGAAAAGCTCTTTTACTGACCTCCCAAGTTTCCCCAAAGAAGTAAAAATTCATCTTTTCAATACTAACTGGTTTGCTGAGACTGCAACATATATCTAGTAAGGAACTATAAAAAATAATGAGAGTAAAGGAATTTATGGTAAGAGAAGATGCACTGGTCACAGGGCATGTGTGAGAGATGGAAGGTAAATGGAAGGAAGCCTGAGTATTCTATCTGTAATAATGGGAAAGAGTGAAGAAGGCCTCTAACATATTGGATAAACATTTTTATGGTGAACTTTTGGGAGAACATAGGCATGGGTGAGTCATAATCTGCATTGTTGGAGTGAACTCCTAAATCAATGCAATCACAGATTATTTTGGGTATTTAAGTAAACTAACTAAAGGTCAGGAAGGTTAAGAGACTTTAGTATAGTCATTTAGCTACTAAACTGCGGCTCCTGGTCTTGGGTACCCAACTCCTAATGTCCTTTTCACTACAGTATACTGCTTATCTTGAAGGTAGTGTACTCAGTGGGGGGAAAAAAAGCAGCACTGTCTTTGGAGTCAGATAACCTGGGTTCAAATTATCTTTGTGATCCTGAGTAAGACATTGGACCTACCTGGGTCTTGGTGAACTCATCTGTATAACAGAGGAGAAAGGTGAACTAGATGATCTCTGATGTCCCTTCTAGTTCACTATCTGTGAACCTATAACCAATCAATCCAGCTAAAAGAAAGGCACATTGCTACATATTTAGTTTTTCCCTTCAGACAAGAGGGATACCATGATTAAGACCTATACTTTACAACTATCAATTTGGCAGTGGTGGAAGAAGATGGACTGGAGAAGGGAGAGAGGAGAGACTAGCAGCTAAGGGTATTCTAATAGTCCAGGAGAGAGGTGATTACTCCTTTATTTCTGTACAGTCTTGCTTATTAATCACCCAGGACTTACAGTGGAACAGTGAAAAACACAGCATCACAATTTTGTTCCTACAGTCTACCTCTTCCTGGTGACTATGTCACTAATAGCCAGGGGATAATAAACCAGGAACCAGGTAGCTTTTGTTTCCATCTTAATGCAGTTGTTATCCATTAGTCAAAGTAGGAAGGCAATATCTGGGATAAGGGTATTATAAAGGGTGATAGATAATAACAGTGCTTCTCAAAAGGTTGCCTTGCAAAGAGTTCAAGGCATCAACATCGTTCCAGTCACCCAAGTTCCCACCTCAAAATCATCCTCAACTCTTCACTTTCCCTTAACCTAACAGCATCCTTTTTTAACTGCTAGAAAACAGGCCCAGTGAAGGATTTGCCCAAGGTCACACAGACCACCACCCCAGTTTAGGCCCACATCACCTGGACTAATACAATAGCCTTTGCTTCCAGTCTTCTTTCTCCAGTTCATCTTCTCCCCAGCTGCCAAATGGGTAATTCTAAAGTACAGCTCTGATCATATCACATCCCTGATCAACAAGTGTCACTGCTTCTAGAATAAAATGTCTGGAACTTAAAGAAGGTAAATCTTCCTCGAGCCTCTCTCTCCAAGTCAATCATACACTACATCCCTTATTCTCCAGTCAAAGCACCTTACATGATATTCTATCTCCTGCCTCCAGGTCTTTTTAGAAGCCATTCCTCAGGCCGGGAATGATGATCTTTCCTACTTCAACTTCTAGCACTACTCTTGATTCTCCAACTTTTTAATACTGTATGTGTGTGTGTGCACACGCTATATTTATTTACCTGTGAACATTATATATCTTCAAAGTAGAATATAAACTTTTTGAAAGAAGAGACTATCTCACTTTCTTATTTATATCCCTAAAGCCTCAACAGTACTCAACCCATTCACTGTAGGTACTTGGTAAATGCTTAATGATTAAGTGACTGATTTGAACTATGTCTTTTCTTTATAAATATTTTGGCATGTAATTCATAATCACCTTCATGTTCATCTTAAGGTTTATACTCAAGTGAGTTCCACATCAAATAACCAAATATTCCAGGACATTCTTCTCTTTCTGGCCTTCGGGCACGTGATGAAAACAACTCCTTTAGTGGTTTTGTAGGTGAGCCTATTTGCCATTCTTCTGTTTTTGTTTCCCATTCTTATTTCTGGCTAAAACATTCCAAATTATACAGTTCAGTATCTATAGTAACATTACCAGCTTACTGATAGACTATTTAACAACTTAGCCCCCTACTGCTCTTTTCCCACTATTATCACTGTTGAAACAGAAGTAGACTGCACCACTCTGAGGTCCATTTTGTGTTTTGGTCATTTTGTTTGGTGGGCTGCCATGACCAAAGAATTACTCACCTCACCTTATGGAGAGGAGTCTCTTTGTACTTAGCTAGGCTGGTTCTTAGCAGACATAATCTGTCCCTGAGATTGTACCTGAAAGTCTCAGTAGATTCTGCCAGACCTTGCATTGCCAGACTTTGGTATGGCCCTAGGTCACTCCTACAACATGATGAGACATCAAAGTAGAATTTCTGTGGAGGTACTTCTAAATAAATACCAAAAGACTGAAAACAAGTAGTACAAAAAATCATTTAAGAGGAATAATTTTGCTACCAACTATTAAGGCTCAATCTTTTGACAAGAAACCATTATTTACCCCATACTTTTAAAAGTTTCCCAAACCAGTGTCCCTGGAGAGCTCCAAAGGGACCACAAAAACAGGTACAAAGCTTAAAAAAAGAGGTTTGGGAGTTATATGCTTCCAATGGGTCTATAGAGAGGGAGTCCCTTTACCTCCTATAGTCTCTAGACTATAATCCCACCCTTCTAGCCTTTGAAAAGCTGACTTACATTTACGGCAGAGCAGAGAAGGAAGACTATGAAGAACCACTGACTGGTCAAACTGCCTCTAATAACACAAGCCTACCCTATCCCATTTTCTCTGACTCCCATAATTTTTGGGGGGGGGAACAAATATGAGGCTAAGTGAATCATTAGGGGGATAGTTTTCCCCATAGGAATCATAAACAGATGATCAACTGAATAATGTTATAGCAAAGATTTGTTAAATCATGGTAGGGTTTGGCTATGACATTGACAAAGGACACGGCAGTATCATCTGGGCTTCTGCTTATACTAAATGGGAAGGACATAAGAGGATTGGGAGAGAGAAAGAGAAAAATGAAGAAATAAAAATATGAAATAAAAGACATTAAAAGCAAGATGTTAACATACAAAGGCAGAAGAATATTTAAGATTTCAAAGTTATATCCAATGAAATCTGCCTCTGACTCACCAGGGTCAGTTCTATCTAAGACTTCCTACAAAGTACTCACATTTGCTCATTTTAATGTGGTACGGTCTTATCATAATATAGATCAGAGGAACTCTCTCTCTTCCTCTTAATAAGTGTTGTAGGAACTAGAAACCATCCTCTTTCATGATTTAACAAATTCCATAAACCAGACTGGTGATGTCAGATGCACTTACCTTAATATATTAAAAAATAATTATTGTCCTACAATCATTAGGGAAGGGCCATGCCCAATGCCCTGAACTCTGTACAGCATTGTCATAATTGCACACGTGACTATTCTGCTGCCAACTGGGTTAACATTATTTGGCCACCAAACAGAACAGCAACATTCCATGCCACCACAAACAGCAAATTTAATTATGAAAGAATATGCTGGAAAGGCCTCTTAAGAGTAGTATTCTTTTAGAAATTAAGTCTTAAATTTTAAAATAAACACCACGGACCATAATCACCATTACATAGCTTTCTCTCTATTGAGGGTTATGATGGGAGGATCTACAAATAGAGAGGGGAAGGAAAAAAGTTACTTAAATGTAGTCACTACCAAAAGTGTCATTGCTGTATAACATAAATGGGAATAAAACCATAGCCTCTTATGACTCCATCAAATTTAGCTGAATTATTTGATTTTAAATATAATGTTCAATAAATTTGGCCTCTTACTCCAGGGAAAGTTAACTCAATTTTTTTTAAATAAGAAAAAATGGATAACTGGCAAATACCAATATAAGACTGCAGAGAAGAAAAGACCTGGAGATCGGTGCAATCTGGCTGTAAAAACTGCTTGCACTCAGCACAATCAGAGCTTTGTAACACTTTTAAGTTGGCAGTATGTGCAAATCAATGCTACATAAAACAATTAACATAGACCTTTAAGCGAGCCTCTCTCCCCTCCCACCAAAGTGATCTGTACAACATACAGCAGGTGGCCAGTCTGTTTTATGGCCTTTAAGCTCCAAGCACACTCTTTGTAAAGACAGTTTGTGTTTTGTTGTGGCTGTATTTTTTTTAAATCAAGCAGAGTTAAGGATAATCGTTCGTGGTATATGCAAGTCAGAGTGCATTGATGAGTGTCTACATTTCTGATGTTTAAAAATCCAAACATTTAGAACACATCTACTAATTATACTGGTGGTATAGAAAGAAAAGGCCTGTGAGTTAGTGAAAACAATTCTGGGAAAAAAATCATTTAAAAAAAGCATCCTTTTTTTCCCAAAGGCAAATTGCCCAAGAGAATAAATCTACATTAAAGGTCCCTCCTAGATGAACTTAAGTTCCCTGGTGTCACACAAGCAGTGAAAATTTACACTGGTACTCATGGGCAAGAACTTGGGACCATAAAAGCCTATATACCAAAGCAAAGATTCAGTTAGAACTTCTGTGAATCTATCCATAATATTTTTCTGGGAATCTACGAAAGCATAAATATGATTGCACCCTGGAGTATGTGGGAGATGGTGTAAGAGAGGGTGGGGAGGTACCTCAGCTAAACCTGGAGGGGGAAAGGAGTTGTTTGTACTTTGCTATTTTTTTTTGGCCCCACCCTTCTCATGAAAATTAGTCTTCTGGTTGAATGTTCACTGTAAAAAAAATAAACAAAGCAAGCCAAAATGAAAGAAAATCTGCAAAATGGAACAAATCACTGGAAAACCCAAATGGTAATTTTAAAAGCTAGCATGATGTAGGGGAGACTTAGCTTGAAAATTCCTTGTCACAATGCAAAAAGAGCCCCTTGTCCCGAATGTCACTGCCTTTTGCCAGAGTAAATTGTTTTTATTTATTTCTTTTAAAAGGACTAAGAAGACAACAAACAATAAAATAAAATGTTAAAAAAAAAATTAACTGAGAATATTGTCTCTTTTTTCCCTCTTACTCAAACCTCTAGGATGGTAAAGGCAAAGTCATTTAAATCATTTCCTTAGTAATACAAGTAATATTTAAATAGATTTAATAGTGCTGCTCCAAACCAATGAATTATGAGTTTAAAACCTATTAAAATGTAATGTTTTTTTCCTGAGCTGAGGGGAGAGAGATTTAAATCCATTGAATTTTAATATTTCAGCTTGAGCTGCAGGAGGTAGAGAAAGTCCAAATGAACTATTCCATCAGCACCATTCAAGCATGAACATTTTAATCAGTTTTACTTCCTTGGAGTTCTCTAACACAGTTTACGCTGTCATTCTGAAAGCACTTAACACAGAGAGTGTGAAAAACCACCAAGGCTTGTTATTGCCTTCACAATTGATGGCAAATAATTTTGCAGACTTCCTATCATTAAAATGTCACTGCTAAAAATTGAGGTTCAGCATTTCTTGTGCTAAACTGCATTTCTCTTGAACACCATCACATACCTGTTCTTAAGAGTTGAGTTTCTTTCTCTTTTTGGGGGGAAGGGCACATTTCTCCCTTCTCTCAGAGATAAATGGGGAAAAAAAAAAAAAGGCCCAAAAGGAAACCACATTTTTCTCTACCATAAGTCAAACATTTTCCTTGTCAATATTCATGTTGGGCAACACGGTTTTTAAAATGGTTGATCTTTTGGTGGAATTCTTATGCGGTTTTAAGCTCTCATATTAAGCAAAACCATATTCACAGCACATTATATAGTGTAATGGATTAAAAAAAACATTTTAAGATAGTCAGATGACTCAATTTAATAATACAGGAAATGAAAACATCATTCCTAATTAGATCATATTACTGATTTAAAACTACAATTTGTATGTTGTTCCAACAGAGTAATCTTGCAGAGACTCTAATTTAAAAACACACACAGTAGCTAGTAGGACACAGGACAGACCAAGCCAGATGTATACACATTCTCTGACCCAATATGAAAAACCTAAGGGGCAGGGAGGGGGTGGAGGGGAACAACATCATTGTAAAAGTAGAGTAAAGGCAACTGAAAATAAAGCATAAAATATTAGTCATTGGAAATAAATCTTAATAGATATTTCCCGTTTTTTTTTTCCTTATAAGTAAAAGCTAGATGATATTTGGCTTGTTTCAATCTATCAACACTTTTAAACTGAACATGACCTGTGAAAGAAATCATTATAACTAGTGTCTCGTTCCATTAAACACAACTAGCGTATTGTCAAGAGGACAAGCAGTCTCTCCAGGTTCCAGGCTCACTCCAGTATTCGGCATTTAAACTGCATGGATCACTGACTGGGTTCATTTACCAATGAAAGTAGAATAATATTGCAGAGCAAAAACGGTGCTTCATCAGATTTCATTAAATCTGAGTACATTTCTGCTTATATGGGATAGTGTGCAGACAGAGCTAAAAAGATAGGTGCTTTTTCCTCCAAGTACATATGTCCTGATATCTTGGATTAACCCTTTGTAATTTCTTTTATCTACTAAGTACTACATATTCCATTCTTACAGAGAAATAAAAATCATGCCAAATTATCCCTACCTACACATTTTCTAGCACAAGATCAAACACAACCACTCAAAATAGAGATTTAATATATAGAGACTCGGCTAGAGTAAAAGATACATTTAAAATTCCAGTGTTACAAGAAAAGTACATGGCACACTAGAAATAATAACACTAAGACACAAGCACAATTAACAACAACCTCAATAAACTCACAAGTTCCTTTTAATTAGGCCTGTTCGTTGTACACCAACCCAGATTATTTCAGTTTCTTCATTCTTTTCTTCCAGAATGATCTGACTCCATGATTTGCATTCCATTTTCTGTTTGTTTGCAAACACCTCAAATTTCCCACCAGGACCATAACTACAACACATGCTACTCTGATAACCTGTTACTCAACTGGGTCGTTTCTCAAATAAAACTGGGAGGGGGGGAATGGGCTTATATTAGCTTCATTTAACAGATAATCCACAGACAATCTGTTGGCCAGAAATACTGTTATAAAGTACACGTATCAAAGAATTTTATACCTCGCCAAGACAAATTGCCACTTCATGCAAAACTAAAATGTTGGGAAATGGGGTAAATGTGTGTGTATGCATATGTACATGTATGTATATATATATATGCAGAAAGGGAGAAAGTGTGTGAAGTGATAAAGAAAAGGAAATTATATCTCACTTTTTATTCCTACCTTTATCTATTGATTAACTCAACAGTCAACATGAAAATAACCTACATGCATAATTTGGTAAACAAGCAACCAATTATCCAGAAAAACACGCTAAAATTATGCCCCTCTCCCCTGCAAAAATACCTGAAAAGAAAAGGAAACAAAACTGGAAAAAGCAACCACTATGCCCTAATCCACACAGGGTCTACATTTTAGTGGTTCAACAAAGAGTGAACCCAAAGTTCAAAGTAATCCAGTAACCTCCCACATGTGAAATCACAAATCAATAGTTGACATTATAGTAGGCTCACTACATCCCTTCTGATCCAGGTGACATTTGGTAATGAAAATCTAAACAGCACCAACACACACAGTCAAACATACTACTTATCTATAGATATATTTTTTTAAATCCAACCTTAAGAAGTTACTTTATTGAAATAATGCTAATAGAAGACTGTAGTTTGGAGTCAGGTAATTAAAATTAATTGGGAAATGTATTCATCTCCCACTATTCCTCACTGGAGCGTAAAAGACATACAACAAATGTTATTCATGACTCTACATGATTCACTCGGATTCATCCCCTTCTTTCTAAGGGGCACTTCAGAGGAAATAAAGGTTACTCTTTTCCATTTATATCTTCTAATTGACTACTAGTATTTCCTTGTGGTCAGAGGGACAGAAAATAGAGTTAGAAATAGCCTATTAAAAACAAGCTACAATCACGCTCCTGCTCCAAGCTGTCAGTAACCATCAGAGAGTTCTGATTTCCTTGTTAAAAGACAGAGGCATAATTGAAGCAGTATCTTCACTTCAGATTGATTATTCTGCAACCCTTATCCACATCTTCACTCAGCAATTTGAATTTTAATGAAAGTAAATGGAATAATTAGCATTTCAAAGTGTGTTTGATACACTGAATAAAAAAAGGAAAAGACTTTTGTGTATAATCTATACACAAAAGAAAAAGTAATGGGGAGGGGGTAGAGAAAGGAAAGTATACTTGATGTGTCTTCTTCATTAGATTATCTAAAAAAAAAACTGCTAGCATCAGTTGCATAATCATAGATGTGAATAAGGTGCTATTAAGCTATAACTCCTCATCTTTGTCTTAGCATCTTAGGTAGATGGAATACTTTTGCCTTTTTTTGTATCCCCAGTGCTTAGCACAGTGCCTGGCATAGAGTAGCAGCTTAATAAATTTTGACTGATTACTTTCACTTTTTCTGGAGACACTATCCAAGCCATAGAGTCTTACAAGACCTTTATGCAACATGAAGACCAATGTTTAAAGGAAGTATTTCAATAACTCAATGAATAATTTATCAAATGAATGGAGACATTTCTCCACATCTGAGGAGGAGGATGAGTGTTAAAAGCTAAATACTTTTTGAAAAATTCACCAAGAGTGAAACAATGCCTTTAAAGTGATATTTACATGCGTGTGTGCAAATATATTACTTTAAAAGCACTGTACGTATCTCTGCATATGTCGGATTAACAAGATTATAATCCATACTCTTCATATGTATTGGTTACAGAAGTTGACTTTACACATGAAGCAAAGTTCCTAAGAGTAGGGATCTGTTCTTGGGGAGGAAAAGTATAAAAATATACATTTACTCTATCCATTGGTGAGAAAGTGATCAAAAATTTCTGGTATAGTATAAAATTTATGAGGTTTATGTCAAACTCCTTAATTTCACTTTATTGTCCACCACTTTTGCCCATCTAATGGAACCAAATTGAAAATGAGAGCTAATTAAAAACACTATTAGAGCTAAAACGGAAAGACCACATACCCCAATGATTGCGTTCAGTTCTGCCATGGTCACTTGCTTGGCACGTTCCACAGCCTGCACCACTTGTTGCTGGTGCTATAAATGAAGATCAGAAACAGAATAAAATTATTTGTTTTCTAGTCAGTCAAGTACAGCTTTTTTTCCTATGATGTTTTCTAACTTCAATCACATGCAGGGCTCAGAATCAGGAGTCCCCTGGTTTCCAAAATATGTACACATGGAAGGGTGTGTTTGTGTAGATCAGTGTCTATTTGTCCACAAAGTTGAAAAGAAAAACATTTTGAGTATTTCTAAGAACTGTAATATGTTCTTCCTTTCCCCAAAAACCAATTAATCTGTTACATATTAATAGAAGCTAATAATCAGGTGTGTTTTGGACAAGTATGTGGTCTACACAAAAACAAAAATAAAAAAGACTGTCTACCTTCTCCCCCAAAATCAAGATGCTAAATCCATTAAAAAAAAATACTTTTCAGAAAAGAACATGTTTTCTAGAGGTACTTCTGAGGAGAGATATCCTTCTCAATGTCTAAGAGTAGATACTGGAAGGAAGTACAGAAATGAAAAGTCACATTGGCTTTTGAAAATGTCCATTTTATCATATATTTAGAAGAGATAGCTATGATTTCTGACAACGTAGCTTATATTTTAGAGTAGTATCATATTTTGTTTAAATATGGTTTAAAAGGTTAAAAATCTGTAAGAACTTAAGTGATTTTTTTTTCATTAAGAAAAAAACTAACAAAAATTAGTATTAGTGCTGGGTAGCACTGGAAAATTCCTTTATCCTTGATCCTGGACAAAGTAGAAAAAATTATAAACTACTTTGAGCAAGAAGTCAACTCAAAAGTTTTGTAGATGTGGCATAGAGGTGGCAAAATTTCATGGTATGGAAGTCTATATAGCGAGGTATGAGATAGTTGCATATGTATATATGGTTATGTTTGCATCAACAATGGTTCTAAAATATAAAACATGTTTTCAAATTAATATGTACAATAAAATATTATTTTTAAAGTATATATAAAGTGCTACTTGGAATAAGGCATATATGGAGTCCATTCAAGGAAGTTTAATTAACAAAGTAGGAAAAGGCCAGTGTTATTTAGAGTTTTACCTATACGATGCTCTCATACTATGAAACTCAAGAACAAAATAAAATAGCAAGGTTTGATTTTATTTTTTAACAGAAGTCCCGACTACAGTCTAACATACTATCATCATCATGAGAAGATGGTCATTTTCTGGCTAATAGGACAGCTATAAAGAATTCTGGGCTGAAACTCTCTCTTCTTAGAAATCAATCAGGCAAATAGCCAACTTCAATTACTTATTTCAAGCTGAATAGCTACCATATGTACTTAAATCTAGACAACGTACATAATCCATCAATTATCCTGGTGTACAGCATTCCCCCTTCTAGACTCCTGCCCATAACTCCACTAAATTAAATATATATTTATTCAACTTGGGCGCAGAGACCACCATTCACAGTCTTTCTTTTTAAGAGAAAGGTAAACGCACACCCACAACTACTAAATGGAAACATGACGTTCCAGTACTCATTCTTCAACCTCTAATTATCTGTGTTTTCACCAGCCTGCTCTAAAGTGATAAAGGTCACAAGTCCCACACATAATTAGATAGCTCCACCGCTATGGTCAAAAACTGTTAATACCTGGTGGCCAACTTCCTGGTGATAAAGGCTCTCCAAACTTAAGTGTGCTCTTCAGCCATAAGCCATTATTAGATCCATAGTCAAAACATCTCCAGTTTGACAAGACTGGTCAGAGTTTAAATTGCCTTAACACAGCCTTTAAGCTGTCAAGAGTCAATGCCATACTACGACCAGACATCAGAGGAGGCCCTTAATGGAGAACTTACTTGGTAAATTTAAAATCTTAACCTTGAATCTGTTTTTGATAGATGTATCTTAAAGTAAGAATTTTCCCTTCAAATCAAGGCCTTAAGAAAGCGATTCTGAAGGCTAACACAATTGACCATAGCTTCTCTACTTTCCACAATTCCCCTATTTCCTAATGAAACCTGTGCCAACATAGAACAAGGTAAGATATGTCTCTCCTAAGGGGAAAAATTCGACACAATTAAAACACCTAAGAAACAGAAGATAGGGTAAGGAGATAGTCATGTAAACTAGAGGGGTCAGTAGTGCTGAAGACTTAACTGTCTTACTTGAAAAATAAGAAATGACCACTGAAGACACATGGAACTAAAAATTTAAAAATACCTAAACAAAAAAAAAATCATTTTGCCACACCACCCCTATTTTATGCCAAATATTCATGAGATCAAGTGGATAGAGATCAAATTAACAATCGAAGTCTCAAGTTCAGGTTCCTGCTGAAGGCAATGACCTATAGGCTAATGTAACGTATCTTAAACTAGGCCTGTGGTTGACAATGTCCTTCATTGACTATTTACGACTACTATTCACTGAACATACAGTATCATTGTACTCCAGAGTTGGAATGGATCTCTGAAGTAATCTAGTTCAATCTCTACCCAAGGCATCAATCTCTCTATAACCTTTGTTTTACTATAAACACTCATCTGTAAAATCTGCTGTGCCACTGGAGTTTTGAATATAAGCTCTCAAAGTAGAAAATATGTCTTCTTTATATTTTACACAGGAGAGAAAACACTTAAGAGTGATCACTCAGACACACAATAACATTCCACCAAAGACTGTAGAGTGGTGAGGGGTAAAAGAATAAAAATCATAACTTAAGCCAGGAGGAAGAGAAACAAGCTCACAGAAGAGGGGGACCAAAAAACGGTAGCTAAAAAGAATTTCTTAAAGGCTTACATAAATTTATACATGAAAATATCTTCCCCACTGTTTCCTTTTCATGGATTGCCCATAGCCAACTGAACTTCTTTTAGAGTTAGAAATTAACAACTCCTTTTCGTTTTTCTTTAAAACTAAGATTACTTCCTAATACATTGGTAGGCCTTTGTTATTTATTCCTCCTTCTCCACGTGTTTCTCTCCTCCCACTTAATCATACATCATATTTCCTCTCCGATAGTCTCTTTTATCCAGTTTGCTATGTCAAAAGTGGCTGACAGCCTACTCCAAGAGCAGTCTGTGAAACACAGGGTACTAGACATCATTTCTTATTACTCAGTTGCTCAGTCAGACATGAACTCTTGTTTGCACTTCTACAGAGCATAATAGAGGAAAACACAGCTGAGGGATGATAGCCTTATCCCAAACAAGGCCAGAGTGAAAGGGGTAACCTCTGAAAGGAACTTCTGAGAGAAACAAATATGCCCATTTATTGGATTTTTTAACCCTGAATGAAACCATGAAACATACATCCTCCAGCATAAAGGAATCAGAAGTGCATGGTTAAGTGATCAATAAAGTGAGAGCCTAATGCAATTCAAGGAGCACTTAAAAGCACCTACTACATGCATCACTGTGCTAGGAGTTTATACTCCACTGCTATGAGAAGTAACGAGTAAACAAAGCAAACAGCAGAGAGGATTTGTTTAAGATTTGTTTCCTCCCTCAATTTCTCCATCATTACTGCAGGGCAACTGAGGTTTAAGTTTGTCTCTACAAGCACAGTATGATAAAAGAGTGCTGGACTCTAAGTTAAGAGAATTATGCACTGAACAAAACTGCAAAATTTACTCATTTTTAAGTACTTATTAGGTGCCACTTGTGGTAAACACTACAGAAATGGATGCTTTAAGTACTTGTTTTCAAGGAACTTACAATCTAATGAGGGCATATAAGACAAGTATAGAAATATAAATGCAAAAGGGAGTCTAAATAAAATATTCTTAGAGACAGATGAGGAGGGAAGAGATGACTTTGAGCTAAAAAAAAATGTGGAGGAAGTAGTATTGGAGCTAGAACTTGAAGGATTTCAATAGACAATGACGCAGAGACTGCATCTCGTGAATGGTAGATAGCAATGTGAATGCAGAAAAGGAAAAAAGAAACTGGTGAACAACTAGTCATATAGTTTAGCTGCAATGTGAAATTTATAAAAAAAGTTGAATTAAAAAAACTAGAAAAGGTAGGTTGGAGTAAATTAAGGGGCGAGGAGGGGAAGGGAAAGGAAAGGAAGTAGCTGCACTGCCCAAATGGAACTGATCAGTTGGGTCCCCAGTAGAGCAGCTTGGACTACTCGCAGGTTGTAATTTGTCCTTCACTCTTGAAGAGGACCGTGACATCAGAAAGTTGATGCCAAGTGAACTGGATTTAAGTGAGGGAAGGCTGTACAAAGTCACCAGCCTCACTTTCTCCTCCAGAGCCATCTGGGTTCAGCGGCAAGATCAGGATGACTGGATATAGCTCCCCCCATCAGAAAGTATGCATTATGGGGGAGCTAGGTGGCCCAGTGAATAGAGTACCAGCTCTGGAGTCAGGAGGACCTGAGTTCAAATCGAGCCTTAACACTTACTAGCTGTGGGACCTTGAGCAAGTCACTTAACCCCAATTACTCCGCCTTCCCCCTCCAAAAAGACAAAAAAAAAAAGTATGCATATAGAAAGGAAGACCACCTTTTAAAAATTTGGTTTATCCAAACTATGAGGAAATTTCAAAAATGTAGACATGGCTCCAGTGCAACCATATGTGGGATATGCCTTCTATTCCTTTATAAGTTCCCTATATGCTAGCACGTGACCAAGCGTGCACAGTGCGTAAAGAGCCTTGCTGCCTGATTTCTACCCACTCAGTCTTAATTTGCCAAAGGAGGCCACCAATCTTCATTCTTCCCCCATGATCTCTTCAAAAGTGGAAGAACCTTAAATATCTACCTTTATTAATAATAATCTAATTGCCATTTTCCAAATTAAAATAGAAAATGAGATCAGTCAGCTTCCTCAATAAGCAGTATCTGATCTGAATGGTCTATACCAGGGGTGGGGAACCTGAGGCCTTGAGGTCACAGTGTGGCCTTCTAGGTACTTGGGTGCGAATCTTTGACTGAGTTCAAGTTTTACAGAACAAATCCTTTTTATTGAGAGGATTTGTTTTGTGAAGTTTGGATTCAGTCAAAGGGCCACACTTGAGGACCTAGAGGGCCATATGTGACCTCAAGGCTGCAGGTTGTCCACCCCTGACCTATACCCCACCACCATACCCCAGAAAGCAGTATTACTTCTTCTCTGAGACACCCAGAAGACTATACAGAGAGGCACAATGCAGAGTAAGAACTTAGTAAACATTTGCTGATTGGTTGATTTGACCACTCAGAAATTCTTCAACTGCTACAGCAGAGGTCCTAAGTCACCACACAGCTCAGCACCAAATATCCAAATTAAACCAAAATGACTCATTAATATGTCAGTTTCAATGATAGTAAAAGGAGAGAGGAAGTGATTGGGGCAGGCCAGGGGGGTGGAGGTGGGAGAGATGACACTTTTTAAGATTAGTTGTTAATCCAAAGATTATCTGCACAAATTAAGATTCCAAAACTTTCTTTAAAAAAAAAAAAAAAGGTTGGTGGAAGGAGTTGGTGAGTAGGTGGAAGGAAGAGGCAAACCCATGGAAAGTCCCATACTCATGTAGATTTCTGCATTACATATTTTAAAACTGCTCTTAAGTATAAGGGCATAAGATGACACACACAGTGCTGCCTATAAAATGTCTAACATCTTATGTGCCATGTGATCCTTAATAGAGGTCCCTAACAAATGTTACATGAAGATCACTGGTGTCAGTGACACAAAACACTCATCAAAGGGGATCTCTAGTGATTTCAACCAAGATCTCCTTTATTAAAATATGTTATCACAATTCATTGATGCCTTACAACAAACTCCTTAGCAAGCAATAAGAGTAGACTTAACCTGGTGCTATTCAGAGCCAACTGCGTGGCTAAGAGTGCATGGAACTGCTATAGCTTGTTCATTTTCGCCGTAAGGCACAATTGTGAAAAAGACTGATCACACTTTTCAGCTTCCATTTTGCAATTATACTATACATGCAAAATATAGTACAGAGCAATCTGATACTGTATTAACCTAGATGTTCAAATAAATAGTGTTTTAGGAGGCAATGGTATTTCATAAACCATAAAAAATTCACTCTCCATTTTGGGAGGAAACAAATTTATGATATTCAAAACAAAAAGCCCCATGTCTTCCAAGTATCTGTACTAATAAAATAAATAAATGTATACCAATACACACACATTTATACATATACATATCTATCTATCTATTTATAAAACTTGCCTCAAAATGATCTCCTGAAGTAGTATTAATGCCTTTTTACAGGTGAAGAATGAAGCTCCTTAAAGTTAAATGACTTGGGGCAACTAGGTGGTGCAGTGTATAGAGCACCAGCCATGGAGTCAGGAGGACCCGAGTTCAAATCCCACCCCAGACACTTAAAACTAGCCATGTGACCTTGGGCAAGTCACTTAACCCCAACTGCCCTACCTTTCCCCCTCCAAAAAAAAAAGCAAAAAGAAAAATAAAAAAAAAACAACAAAAAAATGTTAAATGACTTGCTCATAGTCACACAGCTAAAGTCCAAACACAAACCTAGTTAAAGATGACTGAAGTCCAGTATTCCATCTATCATGTTACTTTTTCTCAACACACTACCCTACAATTAAATACATATAATCAATTAGATACTACACAGTTAACTATCTTTTATATATATACACACACACACACACACACACACACACACACACACACACACACACACACACACACATACATATATATCTATCCTCTACACTCATACAACTGCTACTCTGGTGCAGGCTCTCATCACCTCATACAGGGACTACTGAAATAGCTTTCTGGTTGGTCACCTGATACCACTTTACTCTCCACTCCAGTCCAGCCTCCACTCACCCCCTATTTACTCCAGTGGTTTCCTATTACCTCCTGGATCAAATATAAAGTCCTGTGTCTGGCTCTGGAAGCTTTTCACAAACTGACTCCTTGCTATCTTTCCAAGTCTACCTTACTACCTTTTGCCATGGTACACTATATTGCCCTATCTGCTGTTCCTCCTGCTTAACACTACTCCAATGCCTTTTCATTGGCTGACCCCCATACCTAGAATGCTTTCCATACTCATCTCATTCTAATGAAATACTATTGTGCCACAAGAAATAATGAGAGAAGGTTTTGGCGAAACCTGAGAAAATTTATATGAACTGATGCAGAATGAAGCAAGCAGAACCAGGACGACAATTTACACTACAACAAGAACACTGTAAAGATGATTTTGAAAGACTAAACTCTGATCAACATGATGACTAGCCACAATTCCAGAAGATGAATAACGAAGCACTGCTTTGCTTCTTTAAACATAGCCAACATGTGAATTTGTTTTGCTTGATCATATTTGTGTGTGTGTGTGTGTGTGTGTGTGTGTGTGTGTGTATTTTGTTTCTCAATGGCGGAAGTGAAAAGGGAGAGAAAACAGATATTTGCTCATAAAAAAAATAAAAAAATCTCACAAAGACATCAATGCAAATAACTACAATATGTGGCATTATATGATTGTTCCCTAAATCTCTAATGTACTATGGCTAATCTAGACTCAGAATGATTTTTTTTTATAACATTGGTCTTAAATGCAGAGATGTTACAGAATCTCAAAACCACTTTCTGTCATTTATCAATTCAGACCTGTATTATTCAATTACATAGAGATAGAATGAGTGCTACACTTGGTGTCAGAAAGACCTGGGTTCACACTGCACCTGCCAACAATTACTCACAAGCAACTATAGACAAGTCACATTAACCTCTATGAAACTCAATTTCCTCATAAGTAAACCTCATACAATTGTTAAGAGGCTTTAATGAGAGTTTAGATAAAGTGCTTGGCAAACTTTAAAGTGTCAAATACTCATTGACTGTTTGCTTGTTAGTTTCAGCTTTCCAGATTTCTCTGTGACTTGAAATAACTTAGAGAATCTCTTTCCTAGGAGTAACACCAGTATTATATAGGGGTTTCTGCAAATCTTGGTACAGTTTTAAACTCCAATAGCTTTAAAGCTTTTGTTCATTCATTTCAGCTGTGCCTGACTCTTCATGACCCCCCCACTTGGGATTCTCTTGGCAAAGATACTAAAGTGGTTTGCCATTTCCTTTTCCAGCTCATTTTATAGATGAGGAAACTGAGGCAAACAGGGATAAGTGACTGTGCCCAGAGTTACACAACTAGTTAAGTGTCTGAGGTCAGATTTGTACTTGGGAAGATGAGTCTTCTGTCCACTGTGCCACCCAAGACCCTTGGGTCCCCCTGTATGTTTAAATACCTGTTTTTTGCCAAAGCTACATTGGATCTATTATAGTGTTTTCTAAATATCCAGAAGGTTGGCTAATGTTCCCAAGAGAATCATAGTGTGACAAAAGCATGATCTTTTTATCGACAACACAGTCTGCTTGGGCTGAGAACATACAAATTGGAGGTGTTTAAAGGCCACTCATCAGCAAATACTGCCAAAGGGCTGACATCAGAAGGTTTCTAGATGGGTGTCCTGGTCTCATAAAAAAAACAAACAAAAAAACCTTTACCCACATGTATATACTATAAATAACATAGCTAAATACCATCAAGCTACTAGTTCATTTACTTCAATAAGAAGCCAAAAATAGGTTACTTGATGCAAATCAATTATTTTTCCAATGTAATTTGTGGATTTAAAAAAAAAAAGTTGTTTTCAAGCTTATTGTTGCTTGTGAGATAGGTTCTGGTTCTATCAGTCTAAAATCTTGAATTCCTGTGTCCTTTTCTTGTTCCTGGTTATTACTGTGGGTGAATTAGCAGTGGTTGAGAGAGCAGGAAGCAGAAGTCCGCCGAATAATTTTCTAGTTAATAAGTAGGTCGACTTTCAAGATACATGTTTTTGTTGCCATTTGAAGTAGTGAAGAACAAAGGTGTCAAACAAATGGCCCACAACACTTCTGGGTGCAGCTCAAGCCAGATTAATATGTAACTGGGGAATACTTAAATAAAAATGAATAAAGCAAAGACAATGTTATATTTTAAAACTAAGTCAATATGTGATCCACAGGGATCCTTATGTACAATTTAGTGGCCTTTTTCTATTTGAGTTTGATATCAGAAATAAGCCACGTTCTCCCAAAAAGAGATTAAAACAAGGGTCAGTTTTAGGCTCCCCAAAGAGGATAGCAAAAGGATAACCAGGAATTTGTAAACTTTTAAAAAATACCTATTTTGATAACCATATTTCAATATAACTGGTTTCCTTTGTAATCAATCCTATCTATTCTATTCTCCATACCTAAAAACATTCTGAGAAGTTATCCATTAGATTATCCTGAATACCAAAAGGGGCCATGGCATGAAAGGAACCCCTGGCAAAGAGCTTTATTAGTACTTGAGGCTCCTCTTTTGGCCTCCCAACATACTCCCCATTGTTCTAAAATTATGCGAAATGGCCTTTATGTTAAGATTTTGATAACTTTGGGGCAGCTATGTGGCGCAGTGAATACAGCACCGACCCTGGAGTCAGGAGGACCTGAGTTCAAATCCAGCCTCAGACACTTAACACTTACCAGCCATGTGACCTTTGGCAAGTCACTTAACCCCAAATTGCCCTGCATTCCCCCTCCAAAAAGCAAAAAAAAAAAAATTTTTGATAACCTTATGAATTCTTATTAGCAGTTACAGCGAAAACCTAAAGTTCCAGTAAAGCAGTCCCTAAGAGAAGCCCAAGCAGAGCTAGGTACGTGTATTCCTCAGGTAAAGAAGCAGCCACATCTCTAACTACGGATATGATAAAGGTGCCCACGTTCTATCAGAGTTTGAGTGTTGTGTCTGCTGGAGCACCGAATAATGGCAGATCTCACAAAGAGCCCAAGTTAAGGATTAAAGGCACATTAGCCTAGAGTAAAGTCTCTCAATCTGGGACCCATGAACTTTTTAAAAAATGTCTTGACAAATAATATTGTAATTCAATGTAATGTGTTTCTTTTGTGCTCCTATGTATTTTATCTTAGGCACTTACAACATTATTCTGAGAAGGCGTTCATAGGCTTCACTAGACTGCCAAACAGTTCCATGACACCAAAAAAAAAAAAAAAAGGCCAAGAATCCCTGTTCTAGAGAAGGCACCCACAAAGCAATAATATGGATTAGGCCAGAAGCTGAGTAGTTCCAATGATGTTAAAAGAATGCAGACCTTTAAAGGCCTGAAATTAGAGAGGTTGCATTAAGGTCCAGAAAGAATAAAAAATAATCTCTTATGTGTTTGAGGGTGGTGGGCAGGGGGTGTTTATTTTTGTCTGAGGACAAGAAGAAAAAGGAATCTGAGAACTTTCCCTCCCATGCCTTAGCTAATGGAGAGAGGATGAAATGAACTGACTTAAGTGAGCTGGGAATAACAAGAGAAGTGAAATCCTTGTCTTGGCCCAGAATCACATATGCCATACCGAGGTCTAGGAAAGCAGAATCTCTATGATCATAGAGGGCTTCTCTGGACAACCAATTATACAGCCATGAAACTAGACATGGAACAATATCGAAGAGCAAATCCAGAAGCCTTTTTGGAAGAAGGACCTCAAGGGAAGAGGCTAATGTTCTCCGTCTGGCAATGGCCCACAATGAGGTTCCTCCTCTATGACCCTCTACCCTGTGTGTTCTCTTACAAGGCTTCACAGAAAAAATGCCATTTCAATATCTAAGTTTGATGTGCTACTATCTGCTAAGAGGATAAGGGATTAGGCGAGGGAAACCTTCTTCTCTGTAAGAGATCTGAGGTGTAGGGATCCCTCGTAGGAGCTTTGATGTAGGCTGATTGGGCTCAATCTTCTCCTCCTGGGAGGGCAGGGGAGGGAAGCAACAATATCAGAGACAGGATTCAGCAGCGGCAGCTGAATATGGTTACTGAATTCACACAGTGCAGTCACACAGCACTCCAGATCTTGTGTCAACTCAAAGGTGCTTTCTGCCTTTCATGTAACTGGAATGTTTATACACGGGTAAGAAATCTCTTGCCACAGATTTAGGATACTTTTGGACATGTGCAAACTTTTCTTTGTCCATCTCCCAGTATAAAACAATGTTAACTCTGACCTTTTCAGACTATCTGGACTAAGTGAAGTTCTGGGTAGAGATGGTCTCACCCAGAACAAGAATGCATATAGTTCTATCTTTCAGATTCAGAATGAAACTGAGACCCTAGGTGGTAGGGATACAAATGGACATATATCTTCTTGTATCCTTTTGTATTTACCATAGGCCAGTCTGTTTACCATCAATAAGACTGGACCAGTGGAGTCTAGAAGAGGCACCACGGAGCAGAGAACCAGACAGAAAAAAGTTAGCAACCTGTTGCTTCATTTGGCACCATAAACTCTCCCTCCTTTCCCCTCCTAAACAAAACAGTAACGGGCTGGGGAAGGAAAGGAAGAGTTGGGGAAGGGGGCTGACTTTTAGAGAATTCTTTCATATCTTCGAGTTTTATTTTGAAAATAGTAAAAATATCCTAAGGTAAGATGGATAAAACTAGATTAAAAAAAAAAACCTTTCCTTAATAATATCTTAACAAGGTTGTTCTAAGCTGCAAGTCTAGGAACAGGGGTAGGGAAACTGGCCTTCTAGGTCCTTGGGTATGGCCTTTTGACTGAGTCCAAGTTTCACATTACAAATTCTTTTGTTAAAGGGATTCGTTCTGTGAAGTTTGGATTCGGTGAAAGGGCTGCACTTGAGGACCTAGAGGGCCATGTGTGGCCTCAAGGTCTAAGGTTCCCCACTCCTAGGTACTAGGGGGTAATGTGAAGTAGACCTTTAAGAATCCTGAGAATCAAAATTCTCATGGACTGACAACTGAGAAAATCAAAAAGTTTTTTGGTACTCTAAAAGTCACTTACCTTAAAATATAAACACAAACACACAGACAGACAAACACACATACACACATTTAGCAAACACTGCCTTTACAAAATACGACCTCTATCGTAGCTGCCATAAGGAAAACATACCACAAACCTTAACACGTAATATAAACATCAACTGTGATTAAGATGATCTAGTGAAATGTAACAAATGAGTATTACGTGTGCCATTAATATATATTCACAGCCACATGCATGCACATAAAATGAAAGGCTTTTGTTCTACAGTTACAAAATCTATTTTCCTAAAGTACAGCCAAGTGGTTGAAAAGATATTTCTAGTTTACCCAATACTGCTTTTTTTTAAAGTCCAGGAGGAAAATATGACTAATTTATATTAAAAATATATATTAAAAATATATTAAAATACAACTAATATATATTAAGCAGGAAATTATATCCAGAGCTATAATTACTTCTTCATATGAACATAATAGGTCACACCTATTATGTGACATAGGTCACATAATCAAAGCAAGGCACAAAGTATTTTTAAAAACAGACATTACATATATTTGGTTACTTAGTTCCTTCCTATCAATGAACTCTGCAAAGAATATCCCTGAGACTGAAGAATACATGGGTTAATTAGGAGATTTCAGAATACTAATGCACATGTCTACAGGATGACAAAAGCTGGCTGGATTTCCTTTTTCAATAATATTGTTATTGGTTTAATTTCTAAATGAAAACATTTTCAATCATTTATAATGGTGCACCTGCCATTTGGCAGTTAAGAATATCACAGAGAGGCTGTGTTAAAAGATCAGATTAAGGGCCTTCAGCCCTGGCAAGGAGTGAGGATAGCAGCCATGCAAGAGTGATTTTCCATGCCTCTGAAGAGACAGGAAATAGAATTCATCTTTCTCTAATAACCTGCCTCCTCCCCTCCTTCCAGATTATGGTCCATCTGGCCTCAGGGAAGAAGTGGGAGTATGATGCACATACTAAGCAGAAAAGGAGAAACAAGGTAGAAAATGTTCAGACACCAACAGGAGAAATATCCTGATTTGAGACAAGCAAAAGTATGCATGATAACATACTTTAAAAAAAAAAAAAAGGAGGGATGGGGGAATCAAGTTCTTAAAACTGACAGGGCAGACATGAATCAAGAATTTTGCCTATAAGGTTTCCAAGCACACAATGAGAAAACAGACAACTATTTTTAAAAATGTACCATTCCTCACTACCCAAGCTGCAGCAAACCAGGAGGTCTCAGCACCTGCAAAGGCTCACTTCATCAGCCAATTAAGATCAGGCCTGTTCTTCAGCTCCACCTAGGATTTATCTCTTCAGGGACTCTTCATACAAACAGTCTCGATAATCAAACAGGCTTTAAACAACAGGTAGATTCATCACTACCATCCTCCTATAACCCCCAAATAATCCTGGACTGTAAAGCACCACAACTGGGGGGCAGGGAGTGAACCATACAAACGATCAATGCACATGTAGCCATAAAGTCAACAAGAAAAGAAACTGAAAACCAGCTCTGAGCAAAGGAATAAGCTAACTCTTTGGCCATGCAAGAGAATACTGTAAAACTTCAAGCCACATGACTTCTATCTGCAAAAGCATAGACCTGATTCCTAGGGTTTTCACTTTGGTCCTGGGCAAGGCTCTACCCTAGCCACATCTCAGCTGGTTCAGGCTCCTCCCACTTCCCTACCCCAAGGTAGTGGAACTCTTTATATGAGAGGCCATAGTGGGGTGGCCTGGGTCAGGCAGGGTGCATGCAGCCAGGTACTGTGTAAGCTTCCTCAAAGACATGCAAATGCACCCCTCCACACTTTCATACAGCAGTGCAACAGCTAATATAGTCACAAGCAAATCTTGAAGAGCTAACTGGGATATGCTTTCTGGTGGTTTTGTGACCATATGTAAAAGGACGGGACCCAGGATATCCTTTTCCATGTATGATCCAGGCTGGTATCAGAACTTGGGCTCACCAAAAGAGTTAAAGGTTTGAATACAAGGTCACTCTTTGTCATGCTTCCATTTTATAATAGGGCATTGTACTTGTCCAAAGTTCAATTTTATAATCCCTATCAATGGGTAATCTTCTTTATAGACAATCCTGCCATAATATTCAGTCCTACACATTAAACAGTTAGGTACCTGTGTACACATGCCCCCTGCCTCATCTTCAGAAGAGATATGTAAATGAACACACCCATGCACTGGCTGGGTGCTCACAGTGAAGCACAGGACTTCTAGAAGGCAGAAGGATGAACAGCTCTCTTGAAAAGTACTCTATGGGACAAGCAAAGGGTAGGAGAAGGTGGGAGAAGACATCTTGGTGCATTCTCAGCCCATGAAACAAAGTGCTGAAGATATAATGGCTAATTTTACCAAATGAAGAGCTCAATAATGAGGAAACACAAATAATGCTACTGTTACCCACACCCTCACCTTTAGTCTCAAAACTAGTAAGAAAGAAAAGGCAGGAAAAAAGGTCTACACACTGAAAACAGACTTTTATCACACACAACTACTAGCAACAAGACACCTTTGTTACTGTTGCCCAACAGTAAATCCCATAGTAAAAAGGCTTTTGCAATGCACTAAAGTACCTGTCATAAACACGTAATTTTTAGGAAATGGAGACTTGAAGGAATAAGTTTATAATGAAGTAATCTTCTATAGATTTTCCCAAATAAATAGAAATGGTATTTTAAAAAAATTAATGAAGTAATAATTTTTAAAGCAGCCAAAAGTGGTATTACTTTACTTGCTATGCTAGGTGAAACATCTCCATTTGATATTCCTTCTGATAACTTTTAATGCCCATCAAAAGTGTATCAGAAACTCTGTCTTTCTGGTAATTTTTCAATCCACCCTATTAGATACCATTTTGACAAACAGCCATGATTCTTAGCAACACTACATTGTACATGACAGCAAAACATTTTAACAACTGAATTTCGCTTAGCGCATTAGAACATTTTCCATTATATAAATGCATTTAAATTACATTCCCCTGAATTTTAATAAGGTGGTGGAGTTGGAATGAGAGCAGTACCTTAGAAAAATGAAATACAGGCACCAAGAAATTCATGAAGCCCGAAAAATCAGCTCCCAGCCCCCTTTCTACAATACAGTACTACTGAAATGGCAACTTTAGAGCCAGGGCCTGCCACGAGCTGCCTTACCTCTTGGGACAGGAAGGGGATGACTTGGGCACAGATAGCATTCAGCCTCTTGACAATTTCTGCCTGCAGAAGAGAAGAGGTGAGGGAAAAAAGAAAAGTTAGTTACAGACTGCCTAAATATTAACATGATAATATTAAGGCACAATTTACTGTGGAATGGGGCTGGAGCTGGGTGCTTTGTAAGACAGGGAAGAGAAAATCCCAGACAGAGGAGCCCTATTAATAGCATGCAGAGGCAACAGTGCCATGTTGTAAGCACAGTGATTTATTAGCAAGTATTCATCTTGAAAAGTTAACCTTCAAGGATGCATACAGTACAACAGAGGATGTCATTTTTATTCCTAGAAATCAAAGTTTCCACAGGAAACTTGGGCCCAAGCCAAACTTAATTTGGATTTTCATAAGACACTGAGTTTTTGGATAGTAAAGATATAGAACTTCCTCTCAGTTTCTTATTTAATATGTTTCTATTTGTGGCCATTGCTTTCAAAAGCCTTCAAATATCATAAAGCTAAAGAAAGACTAAGATGATCTACTCCATCCTACAGTCCCCCTAAGAAAGGCAGTCTTAACTATCCTGAACCAGTAACTCTTAACAGTAAACACTGTTATTGGGCATTGTTAGGAAATAAAATGGTTTGGTTTATTTACAGTTGAACTCAGAATCATCACAATAACATAAAGAGAGAAACAATTTTCAGCAAAAATTTTATATATATATGCGCACACACACACACACACATATATGCACACACACACACACACACACACATAATTTTTGCTGAAAATTGTTTGTATGTAATACTAAAAGTCTATGTTGATACTTAAATGGATTCCTGATCCTATCAGCAGAGGGAATGTTTCCATCAGGGCAGACTATAACTGCCCAGCCATTCTTTTTCCATATCAGCTTCATCTATCCTTGAACATTCAGTAGGGAAGACCTTTCAGTTCCTTGGGATCATTGTTATAAAATCAATTATCAAGGTACAATTTATTTATGGAAATTCTGGTTAACTGTGAGCTTCCACATACAAATTATGAGACAACTCAGAGTTAATGTAATCAAACTAGAATTCAGGATGCCTTAAACCAATTCAATGTTATGTCACTAAAAGACACTAAAAAGCAAAAGACACAGCATATTCTTTCTGAAGAGCCATACAGGACCAAATTTGTATTTTAACATGGTAGGCTACAGACACACTTCAGTACACAATATATACATACGCATGGCCTAGCATATGGTCTTATATTTTAACAGAAGGATTATAAGAAGGACCAGGCTAAAGGAAGGTGTTGAGAGGTACAAAAAGCACAGCAATTACAACTCCTGAGGCATTGCTTAAAATAAATTCTGGCCAGGGTCAGTTCCTTATTACGTGGGAGGACACAGTGCTCTTTTTCCTGCAAAGTCATTATCCAAATGACAGAGACACTCATACTTGTGCAATTTAGTTTTTCCTTCTTTCTTCACCAACCTTTCTGACCTTGTAGCTATGCAATCTTTTAAATGCCAGCACCTTAAAAACTTTGCCTACCAAGCAAGAACACAAACTCACCATGAAGCTCTTAACACCTTTCTAGCCCTGTTTTCATGAAAGGATGTAGGGAAGGCACCGATGAGTACAGACTCATTAGTGCTGCCAGGATGTAATTTAGTACACTGGCTCTATAGAAGCCTTGTCAATCCACTAGGATTTTAAAACCATCACCCCAAAGTTGCAATGGAATCACCAAAACACTCTCCACATAGGTGAAATACATCATGATAGATACGGGGTGAAATTCCAGTGGTGGGCTAAGAAAATGAAGGGACATTTACCACGCTAGTGAAAATGCATCTCTAAGGCATTCAGTTGTTAAGTTTTTGTAGGGAGAGGTAGAAGGGGAGAGAGTAAAAAGATAATGAGACACTTTGGGGCAGACCAAACTGATGATTCTGATACTCAGAACCATCTGCCAGGCATATTTTCCTCATTATGTTGTTTACATAAATAAAATAGTCCCTTGCTAGGAGAGCTGAAAAATATGTGGGCACATAAGAAAATGGAGTTCTTTCATTTGCCTACACAATCCAGAGAATGAGCTCTATTCTAAGGAGGCTAACACCATAGAGATAGCTACTGCTGAAATACAAACTGATGAGAAAGGATTTATTTCCCTAAATGAGAATTTACCTATTTCAAGCCTATCCAAATGTTAGCCCCAAGGACTTCTCCCTCATTCTCCAAAGGGAAAAAAGGGCTTCTTATTACTTTATATAAGTCCATATACACTAGACAAAATAGAAAATAGGGAAAGATCTTTCCATCTTTTAGAATGTCTTCTTTTGTCTAAAGAATTTCATAATTTATTTTAGTTGCCACACCAATGGATTTTTATGGTGAGTCTAATTGGCAGCAGGAGGGGGAAAAGTGTGATTTCATAAAATTAAGCAGGCAATTCTTCACTTTGAAAGCTAAAGTTGCCTCGGAAACAGCACTGCTTCCATGGTCATCTAATTTTGCCTCTTTTGTCCCACAGGACCAAGCTTTAGGGAGGCATCATTTATTTACAGGCCTTTCCGCTGGGCTTCAGTTATCGGCCAGTAATACTGTGGACACACACTTCTAATGGCCTATGTTTTGAAACTGAGTCTAATCTAATGGTGCAGGGCCCAAACTCCTTTTCCAGCATAGCCATTAAAGGATGTAGGTTATTGCTGTTGTCACCATTGATATTTGTCATTGTAATGTAATTAGGGCCCTAAAATGATGCATTACAGCCCTTGGCACAGCTTCTATTAAAATCTTTTCTTCTGCTCACTGAACTGCGACCTGCTTTCTGATGAATAACAGACAGACAGCTTTAGGGTGAGGAGCAGATTCATCAAAGAAGTATTTTTCAGCTTTGGAAATAAAAATAAAAAGGCAACCTAAGAGGAAAAGCACAAGGGGGAGGAAGGGGAGATCCACAATATACATTTGAATTTCATCTGACCACTTGAAATTCTGATTGCATCTGATGAATCTTGCTTAGACGATATATTCCCAGCCTTCAAATCACATGGTTAATCAGGGTTCTAATCTGCTATCCATAAGCCTATGCTAGCACTGTAACTTCCAATCAAATTTATAGGTGATATGGGTCATGCATCCCTGAACAAGTACATTCACGGGTATCCCATTTAAATGGGCCCAGATTCTGAAATGCTGTTGTTAGGGTTACTGGATGTTATAATAGTATTCAATGTTTTATGAAAGCTCCTGATAAACAGCTGCTAAATTATTGCTTTTGGATACAGCATGATGTTCCAAAGTAGCATTAATGGTCCAATAAAAGGGTGATTGTTCATGCCAAAATACAAAAAAGGATAGTTTTTGCTGCCACAGTTTGTCAAATATGTTAAATTCTGACAGTTCTATTATTTCTCTCTCAATACACCAAAGATAATTATTTCAAAATAAAATACACTCAGTTTCTTGACCTTCCACTCAGCACCATCCTACTTTTGCCTCCCTTCCTTTCCATTCCTCTCTTCCTTCTACTACTCCTATTTAAAAAGGAAAAAAAAAAAATCACAAAAAAATGGGATGAGAACTTTCAAAAACAGGCAATTTCAGAGAAACAATATGTTTTAACTGAACACTAAACACTGTGTGCCTGTGAACACCAAAGGTACTGTCCCAAAGAAGTGATGAAGGAATAGACTGGACAGTATGACCTGTTATAAATTTAAAAGGTAAATGACAAAGAATAAAATTTTTCTTTTTACCTCTCTGCCTCAAATTGTAAAAAGATCTACCTATTATATTTAGTGTTGGGGAGACGGCTATTACACATTTGACCAACAATCAAATCACTGTCAAAAAAATAACACCTGTTTAGAATTTAATACCTTCTAAATTAATTCTTTCCTTATCACAAAAATGAACAAAAATAGCTATTTAGGGAAATCAAGTGTATTATTGAGCATAAGCTTGATTTTTAAAATGTCTCTCCTACCACAAATGATTCTAAAATGTATAAAACTTTAAACTCAGTTTTGCTTAGCACACTCTCCCTTCTTTATAAATAAGTTATTCAGATTACAAAACACTGCTACTGGAGGCTTTGGTCCATCATACAAATGCAAACAACACTACTATGTGTGTAGAGTAGATATAAAACAAAATAATAAAAAATTATTGGGAAATTCATTTCAGCAGTCAACAGGAAATATATACATGTGCAAGTACAGTTTCAGAAAAAAAAGTTCTCAAAGAATATTTATTTCAGAGTTACTTTCTTTGATATAAGTACAACCACTGCCAAAAAAAGATGACTCTAGTTTATTAGGTATATAAACTAAGTATATAAACTGCACAATATCAAAATAAGCATTTCAAATATTGGAAGGGGATATGAAAAAAGTTTGTGAAAACACAGTGTGAAATAAATGAATCATTATTTCATAGTGAACTAATTAAACACACAAAAATTGCAATATATGTTTTATTTCAATCATGAAATAATTTATTTGGAACAGTTCATTACAGAATTTCAAAAGTATAGCCAATGAATGTGTTAATTGCTTACACCTAGATTTAAGTATTTTGGGAAAAAAATGAAAACTCCTGAGTGGCTTATTCATAAGGTGGTCTAGAGGTTATTCTTTCACTGGACTAATGAGTCAGTTTTATCTATATGTTCAGTACAATCCAACTTTACAGAAGAGCCGTAAATGTTTTGAATCAAAGTGTTAAGCACAATTCTTCCATAAAGTAAAGGAGTGAGGAAGGTTCAAATTGCAAACAGACAATACAAATGTCTCTAGTGAACTGTAATAGTAACTCTGATGCTTCCAATTTGCTCATTTATTTCATTTAAATGCTCATTTTGCAAAACATACTGTACAGAACTTATAAGATAAAATGAAGTAATAACATTTTCAGAATCAATTTATTCATGTACTCATTAGCTTTCTAGATTGCAAGAGTCAACTATTGAGACTTTTTTAAAAAAAATTCTCTTCCCTAAGAAAATACCACCTCCAAGTTGGTCAATTAAAATTAAAATAATGGCTTAGACATGCAATTATTTAAAAATATGACAACAAATGGGGAAGGGAGAAACTGTCAGACATAAAACCTGAAAGCTTGTTCACCTTTTTGGTATGCTTCAGAATAATGCTACACACTCTAATTAAAAACAGTGAACACAATATGGAAAAGAAACTACATATGGTATTTAGAGAAAAGACAGGTCACATTGTAAAGCTAATTTCTGATATGTTTATTGAATGCAGTGCCAGCTATTTAGCTTGATTACTAAACTCTTCAATTAAGCTTCTAAAATACAGCACACACAGGCATGTCCCCTATTTAATCTTTAGATAAATATCTAAACCAAAAAAGACGTGCCAAGTTTGGGAGGGTCAGTCTTCATTATGATTACCTCCTCCCCAACAAAGAGTTTAACTGTAATTATGGCACCCACCCCTGATGGGAACATCTTAAGCACTGTCACTCAACTTTCTTTTTAAAACACGTATTTATGGTATTTTTACTGCAGAATAAGTATGCCATAAAGTACACAGTGTTCAGTTAATTGGATACATTAAAGAACTTCATTCATTGATTCTAACACTTTATATTCTACTTCTGGTGAAGCTTATGACTTGGGAAGGGGTTGCTGTGGGGAATAACACAAAGTGATAAAAATCAGAATGATTTCTCTCACTTGAAGATACCCATGAAAAATACTGTACTTTATGAAACTTGTTCCAATTTGTTTCCAAAGAGGATGTTTTGTTTTACTAAAATTTTCTACCATAGTTTTTTTTTAAATGTGTATCTATCACCTTCCCATCTCTGAAGCTTTTTTAATAAATCCCTTTGAAATAAGTTCTTGCTTAGATAAATACCTAGTATCCTAAATACATCTTCTACACTTCTGTAATTATTATGTTTAAAACTGCTCCAAATAATTAAGAATGATTGAGAATAATGTATTATCAAGGTTGAGAATGACGAGCCTTATGTGGCCAGACTTCCAATTACTTGTACAAGGTCAAATCATTTCAGTCCTAAAGTCTGATAAACATTGTAACCAATGTTATCAAACTGTCCTCTGTTTCACTTGTAGGGTGGGGGTAGAGGTTGGTGAGAGGGAGGAGGAATGAGAAAGGGATGGCAGCAAGTGGAAAGAAAGAAAATTACTTCTTTGGTAGGCTTAGCCTTCCTTCCTAGAGGTGGGGTTGGGCAGTGAACCTTATTTGCTTAAAAGCATGGAAAGACTTGCAAATATTCGTTTTCTTCTTAGTTTATCATTTGAGTTTTCAAAGCAACACCCCACGCCCCCCAACTTCAAGTTGGGCATTTTTTCAATTCAAACATTTATCAGACGCTTAAAAAGTTAACTAAGGCCCTACTCCTATATGCTGGTATTCAAGTTTATACCGCTTACTGCTGTTTTAAAATTAAGTTTTAGATTTGAGTTTTTAAGATCACTTGCACTTGGGATCAGAGCCCAACCCAAAAAGAGCTGAATTTCCTTACATTACTACCATATTTAACATAGAAGTCTAACCTTATAACTTATTTTAATTCTTCCAAATGATCACAGTTATGGGATAGGTAGAAAATAATTAAGAGCAAAACAAGCAAGGGGTCTTCTTTCCTTAAAAAACATTGTCTCACCTCAATTTTTTTCCTTTCCATGAAAGGAAATATAAGCAAAGCTAACCTTGACTTTTTAACTTAATAATCTCAGTAGTTAGTAGTAGCAGTGGTTGCAGCAGCAGCAGTAATAATAGTAATGACTGGCATTTGGAGAGTACTTTAAATTATGCAAAGTTCTGTACATCCATTATCTCCTTTGAGAGTTCTAATAGCTTTATAAAGGACATACTCTCGATGAGGAAACCTAGGTTCAGAGAGATTAAGCTAATTAGAAGGTGAATTTGAACCCAGGTCTTCCAAGTCTAGCACTCTCCCTATTTATTAAGTCTCACCACCTCTTCTTAGTCAGTTTTCCCTCTACTGAAACATCACTAGAAATGTGGCCATTTTGTTGCCTAAAGTTGAATTCCTGATATTTTTTTTAATGCCACCTGTTTTTTGTGTCAAGTAAGTCACCTGCCCAAAATTTTGCAATCAAAAGTCAAATTGAAACCAAAAACCAGATCTTAATGATGACCAAGGTCCCACTGAAGAACATCAAGTTGGCCAAGTTAGATTTTAGATACTCATAAAGTTTATCCCATGATAAAATTGCCAGTTTTTCCAATAATGACAATAAGAGAATAAAAAGATAGATAAATACTTCCCCAGGTTTGGTATAGATTCAATACTGATAAGGTTCCAATCCATTAATATTCACACCACATGAAACACTGGTTAAAAACCATGCAAGGATAACCAATACACACACACACACACACACACACGTGCACACAATATTCCTGTACTTGAACAAGATCATACCTTGGCAGGCTCTCTTCTCTGGGCCTAACTTCTAACGCATGGACCACACACAAAAAAGCAAAGGCCATAGTCTAAAAGATTCATTTTTATTCAAATTATCCATACAATGCTGATGGATTTAGACCACAGCTATTCACAGACCTAGGGCTTTTACTGCTTTTGACACAGTTCAGTGTGAAAAGAGCATAGGAAATGACGCAATCAAAGAATAAGGCACTGGGAGTGAGGAGCCTAGAGTTCTAGGTCTTCTTCAGGGGCTGATTCCCAAGGGAATATCTTAGATTTTCAGGGTCTAGTTGGCTCCTGCACAGATAGAATGAAGGTATGGGACAAGAGGACCTCTTAGATCTCTCCAAGTTCTGGTATTCTACAATGTACACGGTGCATTCTCTTTAGAATGTAAGCCAATTGCAGGGTTTTTTTTTTTCTTTGTATTCCCAACTTCTAATACAGGTCCTCATACACAGTAGATGTTTAACAAATGCTTGTCAAATTAGGTGGGAATTCAATGATTCTCTTTCAGGTACACATAAATCCAAAGCACCTGGCATTTAGCAAGTGTTTAATAAATAAATGCTTGTTGAATCTAGCTTCACCTGAAGCAAAGCTTTCTTATAGAGAAAATGAATGAGATCTCTTACAACTGCTTACTCCAAAATGCTAAAATGATAGAGCTGACTAGAGATCACCAGAGAGGCACCAGGCACATGGAGTAGGAAAACCGGAATTCCAATCTGGCCTCAGGCGCTTAATAGTCACATAATCCCAAACAAGTCACTCTCTTAATTTCAATCTGACCCAAGATTCTTCAAATGTAAAACAGAGATAATAATAGCACTCACACCACAGCCAGTGAGAGGATTAAATGAGGTAATATTTGGAAATCGATTAGCATAGTGCCTAACACAGAGCAAGCACTAAGTAAATATTTTTTTTCCCTTCCCTCCACCCCATTTGGCAAGCTAAACAAACTGCCCTTATGACAGGGCCATAGGAAAGGGATGATAAGAGGTATAATTTGAGGGGTACAAGGCACAAAAATGATCTACTCTGTATGGTAAAGATATTTTTTGCAAGAGGTATAATTTTTGAAAAATACTGGAAAGACTATAAATTATCAAGGGAGAAGTAATAATAAGAAAGGACTTCAAAAAGAATGTGCTCTATATAAAAACTGCCCCCTGGATTTCCTTTCTTCTAAAATCTCTCATTCCCTTTATTCCTCAACACTTAAAATTCCATTAACCTTCTATTATTTCAAATTCCCAACAAGATACTTGGTTCTAAGGCTTATCTATTTTTTCTCCCTCTCTCTACAATTCATCCCACATTTCAGCAAATTCTTATCATTATGCCAAAATCCTTCCAGCTTTCTGGCTAGTAGCCTAACCTCCGTGTCCTCTAAACAGCTAATAATACTTCTTTTTCATAAACTAATTATCCAGTTTCTAGTAAAACTCTCTTCCTCCTTTCATGTCCCCAATATGCAAAAATGTAATTAATCAAAGCAGCAAAGTTCAATGTTAAAAAACACTGGACAGGGGCAGCTAGTTGCTGCACTGAACAGAGCTGTGGCCCTGAAGTCAGGAGGACCTAAATTCAAATCCGAGCTCAGACACCTGACACTTAACTAGCTATGTAACCTTGGGCAAGCCACTTAATCTCAACTGTCTTGCCTTCCCCTCTCAAAAAAAAAAAAAAAAAAAAAGCACTGGATTTTAGAAGCAGCGACCTGAGTTCAAATCCCAGTTCAACCACTTAACATAGGGCCAATGCAATGTCAGGTAAATCACTTCAACTTTGTCATCAGTAAAATGCAGGAGTTGGAGTAGATGACTTCAAAGTTACCTTTCCATCTTGCATCTACTGACTGATAATATGCTATAATCTATATAAAAGCCAGTCAGGATTTCCTCCATTACCCCTTAGGTCATTAACAGTTTTTAATGCCTCAAATGGAAGCAGTATTTAAATAACCAGTCCTACAGAATTGTCCTTAAGAGTTTATTTGGAAGCAAGACTGTAGTAGAGAGTTCCAAGATTATATGTGTGCTTTTTTTTTTAATCAACGACTTGGATAAAGACATAAATGGCATGGTTTTCAAATTTACAGCTAACACAAGGTTGGGAGGATTAGTTAGAGAACATGTTGGAATGTGGTGTCGGTATCTAAAAAAATCTCAATAGGCTAGACAGTTGGGCTAAATCCAGCAGGATTAAATTTAATAAGGATATCCTCGTGTTCAAAATGTCAACTTTCCAATTAGAAGATGGAGGAGGGGAAAAAGTAGTTAGAAAGCAGGTCATCTAAGAGATGGGGTGGGGGTAAGTGGAGTACAAGCTCAACATGAGTCAACAGTATGATATGGAAGAGAAAAAAAAAACTAACGCAATCTTACTTCAGCTGCTTTAAGAAAAAGGCATAATACCCGGGACCAGGAATTTATAAAACCTCTGTGGACATGTCTTTCTACCACCACTACATCGAAGTGTAACTTTTGGTCCACTTTTTGCCTTTATGAGAGAGACAGAGACAGAAAGACAGTGAGACCACTTTGCAAAATCTTGAAGTGCTATAATAGATGTTATTGTTTCCTTATTTGCTTCCATGAAAAATACAAAGATGGATGAAGTCACAGTGAAGGATAGAAGCCACAGAGACACAACCACACCAGAAAAAGGATACCAGAAAACCCTTTCATCAAAGGAGAGTGACTAGTTAGAACATCCCATGGCACTGGACAGGGGATGGGACCTGGTATATTTCTCAGTACTCAGCTACTTCTCTCTTCACCAGTGAGGAAAAGCTTAAAACCTAGCAGAGGAAAGCCTTTTCTGTCTTCACACTGTAGGCCAAACCTACTGAACTAATTTTGGCAAAATTATCTTAAACTTTCTAAATCAAGCAAAAATGTGGATTTAAAGAATGGATTTGGATAACTGGTCGTCCAGGCACCAAAGATGGGTCTGAAGAACATACTTTGATGGATGATTATCATTTTACAATAGAAATTTACTTTTTTACATGTTTGGTAGGACATGAGGAACACAAGGAACAGAAAAGTATGAAGAAATGGTTTACATAAAAATATTAAAAGATGGAGACAGCATGGTACACTGAAAAGACTGTTGGATTTGAGTCTTAAGGACTTGTATCCTGACTCTGCTACTTTGTATCTGTGTGACCTTGAAAAAGTCATGTAGCCTCTCTGGGGCTCAGTTTCCCTATCTGTAAGTTGAAGAATTGAAATGGATGACCTCTAAGGAGCTTTCTAGTCCTAAATCTATAATTCTAACTGTACCGATGTATATGTGCATGGATACAGAGAGGAAGAGAGAGAGGGAGGGAGGAAGGGGAGGGTGAACAGAGAGAGAGAGACAGAGAGAAAGAGAGAGAAGAGAAACAGAGAGACAGAGAGAGAACTCTAGAAGAAGTAGGCAGACTACATGTTTATCTAGCTCCTGAGTGGACTAAGTTGATTAGCAAGGAAATCAATTGGAAAGACCATATGTTGAGAAGTCAGCCCTATTTACAGAACAGGACAATCTATTTAGGCTAGATTTCATTAATACTATGTGTGCCTTGATATTAAATTAAATAATTTAAAGATAAAGTAAATTACATTGACATTTACAAAAACACATTTTCTTAAGCAGTTTTACAATCAAACTATAAGTAGGGGTTTAAATATTTAAGAAACGTGTACCTAAATAAATGCCAGTAACAGTATAAGTAAAACTGTACATCTGGAACTGGATAGGATCCTTAGAAACCATCTAATCCAAGCCTCTCATTTTCCTCTTGAGAAAACAAAGGATCGATGAATTGTTCACGTATTTTGTCAAAGGTCATACAATCAACAAGCATTTATTAAACGCCTACTATTTGCCAAGCGCTGTGCAAGGGGCCAAGGACACAAATATAATAGATAAGAAAAAAAACTCCTACTGGCGAGAAGCTTACATTCAGTCCGGGAATGGGACAAAGGCAAACGTACACATATGCAAAATAAAGACAGTAAATACAAATGAACACGAGCAGTCTGAGAGGAAGGGCACTGATACCTAGGAGATCAGGACAAGACCCACGCATCTTGAGGGATTCTATGAGGCAGAGTAAGAAGGAGCTGCATCACAGGGCCATCGGTGCAAACGCACAACAAGCAGATGGAGTGGAAGAGCAGGGAAAAGGCCTGTTTGGCCGGACTGCAGAGTGCAGGAGGGAAGCGATGTATGCTGAAGGGGCAAGTGGCTGGGGTAAGGTCAGGAAGAGCTTTAGAAGCTAAACAGAGGCAATTTTTTAAAAAGCCACTGGAGTTTACAGAGTAGGGGACAGAAATGATCAGCCCTGCATCTGAATAAAATCCCTCTGGCTGCAGGGTGGAGGATGTCCTGGAGCAGGGATGGGGAACCTGTGGTCTTGAGGCCAACATGTGGTCCTCTAGGTCCTCAAGTGCCACCATTTGCCTGAATCCAAACTTCACAGAAAAAATTCCCTTAATAAAAGGATAAATGGTAAAACCTAGATTCAGTCAAAATGCTGCACCCAAGGATATGAGGCCTCCAACCAGCAGGTTCCTCACCCCTGGCCTAGAGGAAGGGAGACCAAAGAGGAGGCTTTGCAATAGTTCAGGGAGACAATGCTGAGATGAACTTCCTTAATCTCAAGGAAAAGACTGGGGCTGGGCACAGGTCTGTGAGTAACTGGCACTGAGAGAGCTAATAATTAGACTCATGAGAGATTATGAGACTACAAAGAAAAAGAGTACAGCTGAGAAGTGAACAGGGACCTAGGACAGAGACACACACCCACAACACTCACAGCATTAAGGGAGCCGAATTTGGCTGATGAAGCAGAAAAGGAGAATTAGGAGGAAAATGAAGAAGGAGGAATGTCATCATAGGGAGAGATGGTGGTCGGCAACATCAAACAAAGCTGAGATGGAGAGGAATAAGTACTCAACAAAATGCCATCAGATGTGACACCTAAGCACTCTTTGATGACTGGAGAAAACAGCTTCAGTAACTGATGACATCAGAAACCAGACAGCAAAAAGCTGAGGAGTGAAAGGGGAGGAAGGAACTGTACATGATGTTGTCTAGAAGTCTGGCTGAGAAGAGATATAAAATGAGAGGCTGACTGTGGCTGAGGTTGTAATACTTGGGAGAGAATGAGAGGAATGTCAGGGGCAGCTTACATATAGGGGTTAGCCTTGGCAGTGAGGAGCAAAGACTGGATTTGAACCCAGGTTCTCTGACTCCAAATAAAGTGCTCTTTCTTGTCACTGAATGACACCACTACCTCCATGATTCTATAACCCAACATTGTATTTGTAGTCAAGAAAATAAAAATGTGAATCAGAATGAGAATTTTGATACAGGTCTGTAATAGTAATGAAATTTGAAGATCCCTTTGTATCGCTAAGAGACAAGCACTCAGCACCTAGTTTCAAATTAAGCCTTAGTTAAAGAAACAGAAGGTATGAACCCCTGCTGCTGACGTAATAGGAAGGGGCTGAACAGGGAGGAGCAATACTGTATATAAGGAAAAACCCCAGCTGGGAAAGTCAGAACTTCTTGTGGAACTTCTTGGGATGAGCACCTGAAGGCTGGGCTGCTGCTGCTGGACTGGAACTTCCATGAAGAAAGTGATTTTGATTTTGAGAATGGGAGAAAGTGATTTTGATTTTGAGAACAAAGCTGCAGAAGACTTCCGAGGGCCAGCTGGAGCTGCTGAGGATTTCTCAGGGCCAGCTGGAGCTGCCAAGGACTTCCAAGGGCCAGCTGGAGCTGCCCTAGACTGAGGAAGCATGACTGTGGTGCCAGTATTTTGTACAAATGTTGTTGTGGCTTTGTTAATGTGTATGAATGTTCTTGTGGCTTGGTTGAGCCTTGTCTTCTCAGGAACAGAGACTATAAAGGATTTGAGATGGACTAGACACTGTGAGCTCCAAGGTAGAGCAGGAACTGCAGGGAAAGCTGGACAAGGAGCTGGAAGTTGTCTGCCTTTGAACTCAGGTGGCAGTTGGTTAGATTCAGGTGGAAGCTGGAACCATGGAAGAGGAGTCACGGAAGCTGAAAGCCTGCCCCAAGTCAAGATGAAAAGACCTCTCCATGAGTACTGAGTAGTGATAAAATTGTGATTTACATTTGACTGAGGGGTGGATGGCCTATGTATTTCCCACTACCCCTTAAGAGGGTACTGAGTAGTGACTGATGACTGAATAGTGACTGATTTGTAACTTAATTGCACCCCATGGGTGGAAGACTTTGATCTTTTGTAATTTATGACTGAATGATTGAGTTACTAAGTGACTGACTAACTAAATGATTGTACTTTGTTCAAAACCATGTGACTACTTTGGTGAAAATTATGTGGCCATTTTAGTGATAAGTTGTTGAGTTGTGACATGGTGAATGTTGCATTTTGATTTTCTGTGATAAGTTGTAACACTGTGAATGCTGTACCTTGATTTACTGTGAATGTTTTGCTCTGGTTTGTTACTGAATAAAGTGTTCACTATACTATATAATCAGAACTCTGAAGCTATTCACAACAGCAGTCCTCTGGAAAGCTGCTCATGCATGGCTTTACGAGGTCTTAGAACATGTAACAACAAAATCAGTACTCTGGGGAAGCCATGGTACACAGGAGGAATTCAAAACACCCAACTGGTGTTTTTTCCTCCTTTTTTGACAACAGCATTTGGAGAAGAGGGAAGAAGAGCAGTCAAGCAACAAAGAAAAAGGAAGGCAATGAAGTTATCCCAGGGACAAAAAACAACTTCAGAATATTCATTAGGACAAATTTTCAAAGCTAAGCACCACTGCAATTTCCGGAATTCTTTCCTTAACTAATTCTTATTTAGTAGTTATTATAGTAGATGCACCTGGTAGCACAGTGGATGAAGATCTGAGTTCAAATCCAGTCTCAAAAACTTACTAGCTATATGACCCTGGGCACGTCACTTACCTTCTGTTTGCTTCCATTTCCTCAAGCTGTAAAATGAAGTTAATTATAGCACCTACAACATCAAGTTCTTGTTATTATAAAATGAGATGTTTATAAACTGCTTAGTACAGTGCTTGGCACATAGTAGGTACTACATAAATATTATTATTATTGTCATTACTGTGTACTAAGCAATACTGGAAAGGTGTCACAGTGAGGGACAGGAAGAGACAGAATGATTAATAAATAAAACATGGTCCTTTATCTCAAAGAATTTATACATGACTAAAGGAGATAAGACATGTCCACAAATCACAGAAGTATGTGATAAATGCCCCAGGAGTGGGGTCCAAAGAGCTAGAAAAGTTCAGAGGCCAGAGAGATAGATCACTTCTGCATGAGGAATCAAGGAAGGCCTCAGAGAGAAGCAGTATTTAAAGTTAAGTGATGTAAGGTGGGCTGTAGGGTCAACAGTATTTTGAAAATCAGAACTGGAAGTCAGGGTATTCTAGGCAAAGAGAATAAATACAAGCAAAGAAAGAATCTCTGCACGTGTACAGTGAAGTCAGAAATCATCCAGGTCAGTTTTTGTTCCAGGAGCTTCACCAGACTGCCCAAGGGTGTGTGCAGAACACACAAAAAGTTGAAGAATCCCTGGCCTAGTTTAGCTCGAACGTAGGATTCATGTAACAGAATATACAACAGGAGAAGCAGGTAACAGGCAAATTGCAAAGGTCCTGAGTAAGGGGTGTGGAACTTTATCAGGAGCCAAAATTTTCAGAGCAGGAGAATCATATGATGCAAATAGTACTTTAAAATAATTAATCCTGTGATAGTATAAGATCAATGGGTGTTGGAGAGAGACTCTGTAAGATACAAGTCAAACAAAGAAGCTCTAATAATAATAAAGTCCAGGGATGGTTGTTGGTATGTTGACAGGTATGAATGGCCTAAAACAAGAGTGTGGTGGCTATCTGACTTGACAGCAAAGGGCTGACAGAGAATGTGAAGAAAAAAAAAGGATAGATAGGGATTGGTAACTGGTTATGAAAATCCATGACATGACACAGGTTTTAGGTCTAGCAGAACGGTGATACCATTAAAAAAACAAGTCAGGATCAAGATCTGGTTTAAGGAAGGATGGGTGGGGCCACAGATTACAAAATTGGTATCTCATACTTCTTACAAAGACTTAACTAAGAAAACTAACACCTGGGTGTCAGATGAAACAGTCCAAATGCAGATCTGGATCTCCACCAGACCCTAATCCTACTCCCTCACCTTCTTTCACAGTGCTTGCTTTCCAATACCCCCCTTCCACACTCCCAGCAATTGCTGTGGACTTCCAAGGTGGCAGCCAAATCACCGATGCCAACACCAAAAGCTAAAACCTAGAAGGCTCATCCTAGTAACGGCTCTACAACGATCAAACATTCCAAAGGGAACAGAGGCAAAGTTCCAATCATAACTCCACAACTATCAAATTGACTTTAGATGTCAAGCAAGCCAGGTTACTATTCTAGGACTACACTTTTACATCTGTAAAGTGGGAATAACATTACCTGTTCCCCACCTGGTTCCCAAGGACTAATGAGTGAGGATTTATGAGACAATCTCCTAAGGTCAGTATTACTGCTTTCTTTAAGACATGAACAAGATTAGATAATGCTGTAAATTGAGTAGTTTTACAGTTGGGTATTGATTCAAGCTTAGGGCTCTATCTCAATTAGGAAGAGATACCTCACTAATTTACACTACATGAAGGAAAGGGATAAAGGAGGAGAGGACCACAGGGCACAGGGCAAATTATTCAGAATGGGAAGAGAGCCAAGACAGATGGTGTTACTTGCCAGCCTGGATGGCATAGTAAAGGAGCCCAGACCTTCTTGATTGATTGAAAGGAAGTATAAGGTCACAGGCTCTGCCCTGGGAAATTTGCTGTTTCTCCACTTTCATGCACTGTGACCCAGAAAAGACATTTAGTACTTTTTTTTTTTTTGGCCACTGATCAACTCCGTAGCACTTAAAGCTGGGGATCTCTTTCCTTTAATCTTTGTCAATAGGACACCTGCCCCAGGTGTATTATATTTTACATTAGGTGAAGAGTAAAAAACAAAACAAAACTGACTTTCTTTCTTTTACTGCCTGTGGTTCCTCTGCAAGAATATATGATAGCTATGGGGAGAGGAGGGTGGTAATTTGTAGAGCTCTATGTGTATATGGAGAGATAGGAACACAGACAAGCACATATGGACTTAAATCCATAACTGTACCTAATCTCAAAACTACATTCCCACTAATTCTGAGAGCAAGAAAACAATAGAAAAAAAAATGTCCAAAATTCTCCAGTTTTGACAAGCTCTATCAGATGTGCTTTTAAAAAGTCTTAAAGACTTTTGTATCCTTCATTTCTTCCAATCTAATGAGCCTTCCTCTTTGTAACAAAAAAAAAAGTTAAGCAAAACCAGACAAAACAAGAGGCCACAGTGTGATCATAGTGTGTGAACTATCTACAAGCCCCCATCTCCTACTTTTTATCTCCACTGATGGGGTGGGGAGGCAGGCAGGGAGGAAGGGAGGGAAAAGGGAAATCGGGTGTAGGGAGTTTGTTTGATTGTTGTTTTTTTTTTTAAGGAAATGCTTTTGTATTTATCAGAGTGAGGGAAAAAAAAGCTAAAATCAGTTTTGTAGTAAGTAAAGCATTAAACTTGAAGTTTCTCTACATCTACCAATACAGTACTTTTGCTGCTAAATGCTGGCATGTATTACTTTGCACTTGTCCTTAAAAGCTTCTTCATCCAACATGGCCTGCAAGGTCACTTTGAATTCTGTTCCTAACTTAAGGTGTTCAGAAACTATGATGAACTTCTTTGACATCTGCAAACTTAATGGCACACAGAAGGTACAACTAAACCCATTCTTGAGTTTATTATAAATTAGGAGTTTACACATTAAACCTCATTTTACCATCCATTCCAATTTTAAAACAGATTACCTTCATTTTTACAGAGGAAGCAACTGAGGCAAAGAAATTAAGAGATTTAGTCAAAATCCTACAATTACATGAAATGGCAGGCAAAGACCTAGAACCCAGGTCTTCTGACTCAGTAAAGTGTTGTTTCCTCTAGAAAGCACTGCTTTCTAGACTAATTCAGAAGGGTGTGAAATGAAAAACAAAGAGTCAACTAAGACAAGATTTTCTCATAAAGTTCTCAACAATGGTGGTACAATAAAAAATTCTGCAAAAACATAATTTAAGGAGATTCTGCCAAAATCAAACATTTTCTAGACTGAATGTTTTGCTTGCATTTTTATGTATTCAATATAAAGGTTTGTGTAGAATGTGCAAATGAGACATATGAATGCCTATTCTTTTTTCCCCAACAAGAAAGCATGGTATTCTAAAAAGAGCAACAGACTTCAGAGTGAGAAGACCTAGTTTTAAATCCTGACTCCAACACTTACTGGCTCTGGTGGCAGGGGAAAAGTTGAGTCAGCCCTCTCTGCCTTAACCTTATCATCTAGACTCCAAGTGATGGTGCTAGACTCAAAGCCAATCTGGCCTTCACTGTGCCTTGCCTTCCACTGCCTATCTTGGCTTTTCCCCGGGCATCCACCTCAAGTTTGGAACTTCGCCCCTTCCTCAGCCCTCTCTACCTTGAAGGCACAGCTCAAGCACACTGTTCTACACTGACCCATTCTTCCCCTCCCTCTGCTTTCCTTGTGCTCTACCTTTTGTCTCCTATCTATTTTGTATTTATCCTGTATATACTTATGCATTCACATGTTGAATATCTCCCCTGACAGAATGTAAGCCTCGAGGGCAGGGACTGTTTGATTTTTTTTTTTTTTTTTTGGCCTTTATATGGCCAGCACTGAGCACAGTGCCTAATACACTGCAAGCCCTTAAAAAAAAAATGCTTGTGGACTGACTGGACCAGAAAGGTTCCCTCTAGTTCTAACATTCTGTGAATATGAACCTATGATTCTTTTATTTTTTCTAATATGGCAAATTACTCAAGAGAAAAAAAGTGGTTCTCTGGATGTATACTGGGGGAGACCAATTGATTGGAGAAGTAAAGCAAAAAGATAACAAAGAAAGAGAACAGATATTAAAACATAAGTGCAAAAAATAGGCTGTTGGGGGCTGACGTGGAAATAGGGAATAATCAATACTGCCTTCCCTCTTTCAAACATGACTCACAAGAACCAGAAACCAGTACCCAATTAAGCTATCTGATAAGAAAAACATTACTATTTAAATTACTTTAATCAACTGAATTATTTTAAAGATAGAAAATCTGGAACAGGTATCCAGAATGCAATCATGGGAGACAGCCACTCACTCAACAAACATTTATTAAGAACTTTAACTATTTACACTGTGCTGGGGAAGGGGGGAGAGAGACACAAAGAAAAGAAATAATTATTACTATTAATAGCCAGCATTTATCTAGCACTTTAAGGTTTGCAAAGCACTTTTATGTTAACATTGTAATCACAAAGGCATTGCCTCACCCAGGAAAATGAATATGACAAGAATCACAATGCTACAAAGCCATTAAAAAAAATCATCCCATCCAACCTCCATTTAAAATTTTTTTAATGAACAAGCATTTATTTTTTCTCCTACCTTAATCCACCCATCCCTTATTCTCCCCTTCCCGCACTGAAAAAGAAAAAAAATCCTTCGAACAAATATTTATGATCAATAAAAAAAAGGTCTCTCATTGACCACATCCAAAAAGACATGTCCTGTTCCATCCTCTATCAGGAAATGGGTTAACATGTATTATCAGCAGTCCCCTGGAATCATACGTAGATGGTCAATGCATTTGATCAGAGCTCTTACATTTAAGCTATTTGTCTTTATAATGCTGTAATTTATTAATATGTAAATTGTCTTCCTGTCCTCCTCACTTTGTTCTATATCGGCTCACACAAATCTTCCCAAATTTCTCTAAAATCCTCCCTTCATGATTCCTTACTATAGCAAGTAGTATTCCACTACATTATATATCATAATTTGTCCAGCCATTGATTTGTTCTCCTAGCTCTGCTCACTTTCACCCTGCATTAGATCATTTGTTTTCCCAGGCTTTTCTAATACCTTCCATTTCATGATTTTCTAGCATAGCACAACAAACCAATCTCCTTAGTTTCCAGCTATTTGCCCCTACAAAAAGACCTGGTAGAAATATTTTTGTATATATCAGTCTTTTCTTATTTCTCTGAACTCTTTCAACTCACTCATCATGTTAGAAATGAGGAAACTGGGGCCGGAAGAGGTTAGGTGACTTGCATGAGGTTACAGATAGTCCATGGCAGAGATGAAACTTTTAACTTGAAATATTTAGACTCATTATGTCCAATAAATTTAAAATGTTAGAGAACAGAAAAATTTTTAAAAATTAAAGAGTAAATATTTCATTTTAATACGTACTTTCCATGGCTTAAAGGGGAAAAAAAATCACAAATGCATATTATATGGCTCATTCTGAACATATAGAGTATTTCAAGTTAGGAAAACCTTGTGGGAAAACTTTGTGTTCACTCACTTACAACAATGCAGTTGAGACATGATGCCTGGATCTCCAGCCTCTTCCTGGCCAGGCTTGAACTCAAATATTTATTTTACTTATACTGGCCAGTTCCATTATATGAACATTTAACATGTTCTTGATATAACACAGAGCTCTTATCTGTGCAGAAATGAAAATCACTGTACCTAAAACAGAATTTTGTCATGCAAACTACTCTACCCAAGAGTTCCACTTTTTCTAGTTCTTGATGACATCACTTCAAGTCTCCCATAAATTAATCTAGACATACAAGGGGGGAAAAAATTCAAAGGAGTGAAAGCAGTGGTCAGACTTGTGAAAACACACCATAAAACAACGTATGTTTCTGACAGTTGAGCAGACTGCATGACAGACAGCAAAACCACATTTCCGCATGCTTTTTTTTTTTTTAATGGATCTGTGGCTTTATGCCACCAAGCAATATTTTGGTTTACCAAAATGTACTCTATGGCCTTTTTAATTTCATGTTTATTTAACTTTTTTTTAAAAAACTATCACTACTACTCTTACTAGGAAGCTTCAAAGATTGTGGCTAAGATTCAAAACAAATGAATGGAGGGGTGAGGCGGTATTTAACAAACAAGTATATTCTTCAAACAAGTTTTGATTTGAGGGATTTTTTTTTTTAAGTCACAAATTGGAATTCTGCAACTATCTTTAAATCTTCTGATAACAACTAATTACAACCATGTAAATAAAGGCCTAGATTAAGTATCTGTCAGGTACATTGTAGAGAGAGGTTTTTTTTTTCTTTATTATAGCTCCTTCACAAGTTGCTATTTTGTTCTTATTTTGTGATGAAAAAGTATAACCCATGGAAATTATCAGCACAATCACAAATTCTAAAAAGATACCTTGTACAAGTAGCCAAAGAGTCTGACCAATAGAAGACTGACTTCTGGCCTCCTGGAGCCCCACACTCCCACCAGCCAAAGCTCTCAGGTGATAACATTCATAAATGTTGCACTGGATATAGGACTGACTGATTATACAAAAGCTTCCTTCTTAAAGACAAAAACAAAATCAAGGGAAGGAGAAGAGCTTTCTCAGTTCCAGATTTCAGAAGGCACTGTGGAGGGAGCCAGTAGATAAAATCATGTAGGTCAACATAAAATTAAATCTGAAGAGAAAAATCCACACCACCCAGACATAATCTAGTTGATAAGGCTAGATTCAAACTGTCCACTGAAACTAACTTCGCTGTTACCCAACACATAATCATATGCGCTAATGGTGGGTTAGGGAACAAAGACAGATAGATATGGAAAGACAAGTTATTCAGGGCCAAGAGCCACTACTGGAAGGCAGGTTTCACTGCACAGGACCTAAAACTGATAAACTTATTTGCAAGGAGTTGGCTCATTAATTAGAACCCCCTGCAGCCAGCAGGGCTAAGTATTTCCTTCTTCTTAGTAAGGGGATATAGAGTCCATTTCCAAATGGTGGTGGAGCTGGCTGGTCTCATAAGGCAGAGAGTGCTCTGTCTCTGGGCACTCATGAACATATAGTTCAGCCAAACCAATCACAGCTCTACTCTTGGTCACACTAACTACAGGTAAGGTTCCAAAACAAAAATATTTTTGAAAATATGGTCAATTCCAGAAATGCAAGAGTTGGAAAAGAACGTGACCTCTAGACCACGCTCCAGTACTGTATTTCCAACTTCCTGCTTTGCACACAGTAGGCAACTGAATGAAAAACAAACAGAAAACTTTATAAAGTTCCTAAGTATAGCACAAGCACATGGTCCAGGGACCATGGAAAATGACAGGATAGATCATGTCTCTAAAGAGCTTACATTCCACTAGAGGGATATGATATGCACATAAGAGTATAATTAAGGTAGTAAATTAAAAGATCAAAAGGCTCTAGGACAGGCTGCACAACATGTGGCCCAGTAAAGGATTTCGGGTGGCTTAAGAAAAATGTAGATGAAAACACCCTTTGTATGTAAAGGAAATCCTTTGGTGGGCTGCAGGTTGTGCAGGCCTGTTCTAGGAAATTATGAGGAAGGCAGGTACAACATTCAGGGAGCGGAGGGAGACAACCAGAAATGACTCAACAAGCAGGCAACACCAAAGCAAAACCTGTAAAGAAGAGACAGATGTAGACAAGTGGAGATGAGGAGCAAACTCCAGCTGTGAGTAATGGCATAGAGAGAAGTGAAAAATGGAATACTGGGGGTCAGTTAGTGGTGTTCCAATTTGGCTAGAATGTATCATGTGTGAATGGGAGTAATGCCCAATATAAGCTGAAAAGGAATATTGGAGGCAGTTTGTAAATGGCTTGTGAGACTTCACATTTTATCCTAGAATCACATTAAGGTTTTTAAGTAGGACAGTGACATGGTCAGACCCAGGCACTTGGAAGATTATTCTGACAGCTATGTGAAGGACAGATTGGACCTGGGTATGAACTAAACACATGAAGTCAGTTAGAAGGCTATTAACAAATGTATGGTGAATTACATGTCTTTTTGAATGAATAGTGAATAAATTTTCTTTTGGCACCTCAGAAATCTGTCTAAAATCATGTTTACTATCATTACTCCCAAAATAGCTCTTCCTCTTAAGTTCTCTTTTTGAGCTAGTAGTCTAAGTCAGTGGTCCAGACTGAAATTTGTCTTGGACTCTTTCCTCTCCTTTGTTCCTCACACCCAATTGGTTGTCAAGTTCTATTAGTTTTTGCTCACATCTCTAGAATTCATCCCTTTCCTTCTATTCCGACTGCTACTGAGATAGTTAAGGTCTTCACCATGTAAGGGCTAGATTATTGCAATAGCCTCCCAACTGGTGTCTCAGGATACAGACTATCTTCAAAATAATTTTGCACATCATCACAAGTTCAATCTTCCTTTAAAAAAATGAAATTCTGAATACATCAATTCTCTTGCTTTAAACACATATAACGAATCCTCTTTAAACACAGAAAAGAGCCAAACTCTTAACTGTCCTGCCCTCGTTCAAAGTCCTCCACAATGTTTCTGACATACACACCTTTCCAGCTTCACCTCTCACCATCCCCTACACAAATTCTACAATCCTACCAATCTGAATGTTATTCCCTCAAATGCACTGTTCCTTTCCACATCTTGTCTTTGTACCGAACATTCCTCTACTTAGAATATCCTCCACATTCTCTAATTCTGATGGAAATCTGTTTAAAATCTACCTTTCCTTCAAGGTGGAGCTTAAATAATATCTCTTCTTTGATTACCCTAATAAGAAGTGGTATAGTTTACTCAGTCTATACCACTGAGATATCTTTCATTAGAAAGTGGCTTTTACCAAAGGGCTATAAATAAGTGCACACCCTTTGACCCAGCAACACCTCTTCTAGAGTTGTATCCCAAAGAGATCATAGAAGCGGAAAGAGGCCCCGTATGTATGAAAATATTTATAGCAGCTTTTTTTGTGGTGGCAAAGAATTGGAAATCAAGTGGATGCCCATCAATTGGGGAATGGCTAAACAAGTTGTGGTATATGAATGTCATGGTACTATAAGAAATGAAGAGCAGAAAGACTTCATATTTACCTGGAGAAACTTAAACTGATGTTGAGTGAGAAGAGCAGAACCAGGAGAAATTTGTACACAATTACAGACACAACGTATATGGGACAACTAACTCTGACAGACTGGGCTCTTCTCAGCAATGCAAGGTTATAAGACAACTCCAAAAGACTTGTGATGGAAAGAGATGCCAAATCCAGAGAAAGAACTACAGAGTTTGAATGCAAATTGAAGCAAACTACCGGCTCTCTTTCTTTTTCTTTTTTTGTTTCCTCTTTCCCATTGTTCATTCCATCGGTTATAATCCTTCTTTACAACCTGACTAATGTTTAATGTGAAGGTATTTGCAGATCCTATATTTGATTGCATGCTGCCATGGGGGGGAGGAGGAGAAAGAGTCGGAGAAAATTTGAAACTCAAGGGATTGTGGAACTGAATCTCTTAAACTAAAAGTAAACAAATAAATTAGTAAAAAAAGAAAAAAGAAAATGGCTTTTATTATAATATACAATTACTCTATTTCAAATGTAGAACAAGACAGACTAGATGATCTCTAAAAATCTATTTTGACTTTGGACCACCTGAGAGGGCCCAGGGACGGTACTTCAAACATCCTTTTGTCCTTCTCAGTGACTAGTTCAATGCCATGCCTTTAATAAACACTAAATAAATATTTCATGAATGAATGAAGACTAAGATGCCCTTTAGCTTCCAGGAGTCAAATCTTGTGCCTATTGTCACTCAAACAAGTTAACCTTTAAATGATGGGAAAATAAGATTTACCCTATTAGGACTGAGAGATTTCTTTTGCAAAATCATTTACAATCCTTCCTCAACCCCATCTTTAACCCCCTCATCAAGTTCTCTAGAACATGAAATATCTAATTAAAACACATCATCCAAACCACACCTGGTGTACCCTCCCCTGTCCTCCCCAAAACAAAAGAAAAATTCCTGCATTCAAGTCAAAATAAAATACAGAACTTTGAGACCTCCCTGTCTAGCTTAGAAAGGCATCATGGAGCAAGGGATAAATAAAGCCCTGAACTTGGGCATTGAGAGAGCTCAGATTCAAATCTTACCATACACACTTACTAGTTGTGTGACCCTAGGCAAGTCACCTAACCTCTCTGATAGATTTTTCAACTGAAAATTGGATTCACAGCCTCTGAGGACCCTTCTAGCTCTAAGTCCATGATCCTATGATATGAATCTACATAAACAATTTCCTACAATGTCCTGCTAGTTCAAAAATGATTTCTTCTGGACTTAGATTGCCTCTCTTCTGTGAAGGACTCAAGCTAACTTTCTTCAGATCACATTAAAGACTTTTCCTTTCATTCTGCTTACATCTGGTTAAACTGTGTCCTTGACACAGATTGCAGTGACAGCCATTGTCAAGTGGAGGGAAGTGAGCAGCCATCAGAGAGCAAATGTCTTTTGTCTAGATGCTTATCTTCCTCCTACAAGTGACAAACTTAACTTCTGAGAGAGGTGCTCCAACACCAGGTGATGGTGGCCGACCCTTCGGCAGGTCAGGCTAGCTAGCACTTAGCACTCAGTACGAGGTACTCTGGTACTCCTCCCTCTCCAACTCACCCCAAACCACCCAGACTCTGTGGAGTTTCTACCATGTTATTGGCCTAAAGTTAACATTAATATTTTTTTCTGTGGTAAACCAAGGCTCATAGTAGACGTAATAAACCACACCCCACAACATTACATCCTTGAGGTCAATTCTTTATTCCTCTCAGAGGAAAAAAGCGCAGCTGCTCAAACAATCCCCTTCTTTTACAGAGCAGCATAGTTTAGGGCTGAAACAGAAGGAGCCAAACACTAACAGAGCCGAGTTTGCCAATACCCACACAATCTGAAGTTCAAGAATAAATCCACGTTTTGGACTTGCTGGAAAAATCAAAGTCTCAAGAGAAATATGGCCCTTGACCACCAGGCCTTTGACCACGAACCAAGAGTTCTTAAATTTTTCCAACTGTGAATCCTCCAGGGGCTGTCCTTTATCTCTTTTTGTAGCCCCAGCACTTACTACCTTACCTGGCACATAGAAGGTACTACTTACTCTTATGCCTGAAGTGCACTCCCTTTTTAGAATCCAATCTATATCCAAAATGCTATTAATTCTTTGCTCATACCTCTAGAATTCATCCCTTTCCTTCTATTCCTACTGCTATTGAAATAGTTTAGGTCTTTATCATGGAATGGCTAGATTATTGCAATAGCCTCCTCACTGGTCTCTCCGGATTACAGACTATCTCCAAATTAATTTGGCATACCACCACCAGTTTAATCTTCCTTTAAAAAATGCAATTGTGAATACATCAATTCTCTTGTTTAAACACATGCAATGAATCCTTTTAGAATCCCAAGCTTCCTTCCAAGCTTCATTCAAGGGCCAACACTAAATGTTGAATGACTGACTCATGGAGCCCATTGGCAGTCTAATAAAGCTTATGGACCCCTTTCTCAGAATGTTTTTAAATGTACAAAATAAAATACATAAAATTACAAAGGAAATCAATTATATTAAGATAGCTATAAAAATATTTTTAAGACCCCCGATCTAAATCCTTCAGGTTGATTGGTTGAAACACTGAAAAATCCTTTAACAAACCAGAAACATCTCCATACCATGAAGCAACTGTATAAATATTTCAACAAAACTGCTCTACAAGAAATTTTAATAACTACAACACATTTCAATTCACAAAGAGATTGATCTTTAATATTTTTAAAGGATTCACTGAGTTTATTATGTGATTAGCTTGGGCCTACCAAAACTGAGACAATAAATGCATAAATTCAGTTCTTAACCTGTGATGAGTCCATTATTTCATGAGTATGAGTTCTCCCTCCACATGTCACTGGGTTTAAGTTTTGTTCTAACTCTTTCCACAAATCGGGGTAGCTAGGTGGCAAAGTAGATAGAGTGCCAGAACTGGAGTCAAGAAGACTTATCTTCCTAAGTTCAAATCTGGCCTCAGATGCTGTGTGATCCAGGGAAAATCACTTAACTCTGCCTGCTCACCTCAGTTTCCTCATCTGTAAAATGAGCTGGAGAAGGAAATGGCAAACCACTCCAGTACCTCTGCCCAGAAAACACCAAATTGGTTCATGAAGAGCTAGATATGACCAAAAAAGGACTGAACTGAACTGACTTCCACAAGTCATTTATAGAAAATCCACCCAACATACCACCAATTATTTTAACACTTGGCCTGTCCAAGATACATGAGCCCAGATCCTTTCCCAATCATATATTCACAATATTTGTCTTTTATACCCCAGTTCATAGAACGCTAAAGTCTTTTCATACCCACCATTTATCTTTCCATTTCAATTGATCCCACAGAATAGGCAAAATGGCAAAAACAGAGCTTAAATTACTAAAGTATAAGTATAACTATGTCATCCTGCTTACTCAATAAACTCTTATGGATCCTTAATACATTTAGGATCAATAACCTGATCTATTTATCATTTAAGGACCTTTCCAACCTGCTCCAATGTACCTTTCCAAACTTATTAGATATTATTCACTTTCATGCACTCTGTGGTCTAGGCAAGCTAGCCTTGTCCTTATATGTGACATCACATCTCCAATTTCCTCACTCCTAACACTAAACCTCTCATTTCTATTCCATTGCACTGGTTATTTATTCTCACGCCTGAAAGGCTTCCAAGGGCCAACTCAACATGAAGCCTTTACTAACAGTTCTTTCCAGCTGCCAGTAGCTCCACACTGAAATTGTCTTCTATTTTACTTTCTATCTATTTCTATGTGCTGTCTTCCCAATATACTATAAGCTCCTTCAGAGAAGGGCAAATTTCATTTCTGTCTCTGTATCTATAGAGGCTTGATGAACTGATCAACAGAGTCTCCATAGTGGCAATTTAAGTAGTTAATGAACCATGCTAGAGGTCAAGATTTCAAAATCAGCGATTAAAGCTGAGAACAGAATCTAGGTCTGAACCTCTAGGTCTATTAACGTATACTCTGTGTCTGTAGCTGTTTCCATGAAAAGAACTGGAACAAAATCCTGTTAAAAACCAAATAAGGAATGAAATTGATGATCAAGAAGATTGCTGATATTTCCACTTACAGAACCTCTAATCCAATGTGCACAGCTCCTGGTAACGAGCTTTCCATATTCCACTATAATCCACTATAAAGAGATGCCGAGCTAAGTGAAAACCTAGGCTAAGGGTTCTTAACCTTTTTTATGTTATGGACCCCCTCTGGCAGTCAGAGTAATATTTTTAAACAGATATAAAAAAATGTAGAATTTAAAAGGAAATAAATTATACTGAAATATAGTAGTAAATTTAAAAAAATAAATAAATTCACAGACCTCATGAATTAATTCGCAAACACTAGGTTAAGAAACTCTGGCCCCAGCAATCTACCAATCCAGGTAAGGCCTTTCTCAAGAATAATCTACTCAACCTCTAATACTGTATTTTGGATATAATTAACATGTTCCTATTATATAGTATCATCCCAAACACATACCGAAAAAATTTTGGTAATAGAAAATACAGAAACAGAAGCAACACTAACTATCCTTACCATAGCAATGTTGACACATGTACAAAAGATGTCTAGGTGGCACCTCAAAAACAAGAAACAATTCTCCATTTTGGTTTTTAAAGGAAACTAGTTGGGAAATATAATAATTACAGTCATTTGTATTGTCTTAGCCCTCATAACAAAGAGGGCAAAAGAAGGATGAACATGACCAGAGAAGAGAAGGCTGTGGCTAAAGCTTTCATAAACCACTGAGATTTTTTTTTTTCCCCAGAACTGGAGGTTACCTTTAACCTGTCTGAAAGACTGAACTAAACCTGAACCTCTCTCTAATGAAGAGTCATTTTTGAGTGTGGTTCTTTAGGTCAAGAAGTTGTCATACAGAATGAACAATATTGAAGGGAATCATGAAGCATGCAATTAAAACTAAGTCATTCCCTCCCATTGTTCCTTATTCTGTTCCTCTTTCTTCAGATCAGTAAACCAAGATTAAACTCTTTTTTCCTACAACCTTCTGATTTCATTCATTTTAGGGCAATAACTTTTTGAAGCTAAGTCAAAGGATCTACATACCTTTCCTAAATAAAAACTGCTCAACAGATATGAGGAACTATGGAATACTTCTAGCATGAAATTTATTGTGATATCTTACTGACTCACCCCACTCTGGGGTCAAAAGATAACCTTTACTAAAGAAAATAACATGCTGTAAATTTTCTCTTAAAAGGGAAAAATTATTGTGCTTATTTATTACACAAACTGACCAAAACCAATCTCTAGGGAAGATGGTTGGATTATACTGTAAGATGCATTCTTTATGAAATAAAAACATAAATAAATTTTCTGATGACACGTGACAAAAATTTCTTATCTTTTAAAAATAAACTAATTAAAATGTAATTATTACAATCAGAAGCCTTGAAAAGTAATAAAATTCATAAGGTCTGGAAGACTAAGAAATACCAAATGATGACTGCTGTGGTTCTGTAAAGACACTGATATATCATTATTATTGAGTAATTCTCTGATGCTGACCAACATCCCTTAAGAATCAAATAAACTTTCTAAAGACTTCTAAAAAGGCAACATTAAGTCTGAATTCTTAGCCACTGAATCACCATTAACCATGAACACTAGCCAACTGGCAGGGAATTATAAAATGGGAAGACCTTCAACTAAGATGAAGGAAAAGAACCAGAAAAAAAGCTAATATCTGGACTGGTTTGGGGAAAACATAGCATCACAAATGCCCTGATATGATTAAAACTCATCATCTCCCACATTCCACTCAAATTGCCTCTAGCCAGTATTTTTAGACAAATAGTTCTGCAGACACATATTGATTTGGAGACAGAACGAAAGATTCAGTTAATATTCTATCAAGAAAGGTGTTGGGAGTGACTAGTGCTCATAAAAATGAAAACACAAAAGGCAGGCTCAAAGATTTAAAATAGCGAAATATACTATAATCTATTCTATCCCATCTTCTATTATGTCAACATACTCTCCAAAGGGTGCAAGAACGTGAACACTTCAGAGCCTTGAGTTCTGTTCCTTGTACTTCCAACTCTCCCACATTATTTTTCCACAAACTACCTCTATCTGACCATCAGTGTTAGCCTATGTTTGCTTTTCAGATTCTACTTTTGGCCCCCTCCTCAATGCTAAATTACCCATATTCTTGGCTGACACTAACTGAATATAAGTATCAAAGTGTTTTATTAAGTTCTTTGCTGAAAGCAGATCTTGGCCTTGTTGCATTCTGATTTGTTGATCCCAGATTCCACAGGGTGGGGCTGGGAGGGAGGTGCAGGGAGAGTAGAGATGGTTGGGAAAAGGGGAAGTAGAGTTTCCTTGCTTAAGAGGTGCTATAAAGAAACAACTCATCAGCTTTAGTTGGAGGTGGAATTTTAGCACCTCATACTGCCAACTGAATAACCATGCCGCTCTTCATATACTCTAATGCAAGGACCATCACAGAAATGAACACATTATTTGCTATTTGGAAGCAATAAATTCTAGACAATGCCCATCCCACGCTCTGCCATGACTGCCTGCATGACCTTCAGCATATCAGTGAATCAACCAAATCTTGATATCGCTATTTACATCCTGATCCCCTTATTGTGACACCAGACAAGACATGTAAAGCCCCTTAAGTCTCAACATCATCTGTTAAGAAAGAATAGTAGAATGGCATGTTTGGTAAATTGTCTGGGTCCTCTACCAACAGAAGCTCTTTTGATACATGAATAAATAATAATACCTGTTTTGTAAGAACACTGAAATGATGGATGACACATAAAACACCTTAAGCAGCTGGTAAAGAGGTCTTCCCATAGCACCACCATACATTATTTTCAAATTATGACAATCCTATTCATATTATTTTGTGTTTTAAAAGTTGTTCAAACTAGAAAAATAATTCTCCTTTCCCTTTTCTCTCACCTCCCTACTTTTGTGTGACAGGAGGGAAGAGATGGTCATTTAGAGAGGAAAAAAAGTCTAAGAAGAAAATTTGATAAGAAGTCCCTTTGTCTGTTACCCTAAGGAAAAGACATTCTTTCAGTTCCAAAGCAAAGAGTTCCAAATACAGGAAGTGGACAAAGGCAAAAGGATTGATGAAAGAGAACCATATAGTAGAAAGAGGGTTGATTTAGAGTCAGAGGACCTGGGTGTGAATCCTGCTTTTACCACCTGTGTGACCTTAAGTCACTCATATGCTTTGTTTCTCAGTTCCCTCTTCGGGTAAAATGAGGAAGCTAAACTATATATTTTGACTCTGAAAGACCTTTGACACTCTAAATCTATGCCCCCATGAATCAAAACAAACTGCAGAGTTTCACAAAAAGACGACATACTAAAAAACCACAGAGGCCTCTGTCTCTAGAGCCAAAGCTCCTTCCCCTGAACCATTGTAGATTAAGAGGGGAAATGACTTAAAAATGAGCGTCCACAGCAGTGACCTCGGTGACTCTTAAGTCTCCAGCTAAGCAAGCTCACATACATAACTTTGATATCTCCTACACAATTTAGCAGCAGCCTCCCCCTGCTTAGCAGGTATGAAAGGCAATATTTGGGCCCAACAGAAAAAAGACACAAGTCATCCTGAACATAAACGCCAGTCTAGTTCCAGTGAAAAAAAATGTACTTAGATGTATGTTTAGAGGGGACAATACAGAATAATGGAAAAAACCCTGATTCTCAGGGGTTAAGAACCGGAATGTGAGTAGGTAGCTCTATCAAAGTACTAGGATAAGTCAGTAGCTCTCTCAGTCTCAGCTTAATCATTTGTAAAATAAAAATGCTCAGGCTGCCTATCTTTACCAGGTACTTATGAGGAAAAGACTATGTAAACATTAAAGCTGTGTGAGTATAAGCAATTATTATTGTAGAGTTTAGTTAATATATTAAGTTAGTATATACTCTGATCGAGTCCTTCTGCACTGGAAGTATCAGGAGACACCTAGACTGTTGCTACTATAGCAAAGTTCACTTTTCAAAACTAAAAACGTTCTTATATCAAATGAACCAATGTTATTCTAAGGCCCTTTACTCTAAATTAGGACATGTTCAAAAGTAACAGCCTAATGAAAACTATCTGGATAGTCTAAAACAATCTAAACATGATCTCTGCTTAAAAGGCAAAAACAAGACTATTTTTGCCAGCTTAAATATTCAAAGACACTACTCAATATACAGTACATACACGGCTTCTAAGACTCTAGATTCAAGAGACAGTAATAATTATATTAATTTAAGGTTGACTGTTGAGTGATTTTGAAAAGGGGGCCAGACTGAGAGATAACGGAAGGGCAATGTCCCTAACTGCCATTCACCACATGGTGTAAAAGAAATACATACAGAATGTCTGATCACTACAAAGGAGGTAGAGATGATCCTAAAAAAAAAAAAAAGCCAAATTGACAACCTATTTGCAACTAATACCATCCCTCAACTGGCTTCTTCTTCACAGAAGTAATACTAAATCGGCTCCTTATAACTACTCTAGTTGTTAGCAGGACACAGAGTTCTTTTCTACAAATGAAAAGAACAAATGAATAGGCTAATGTCTGTAGAACCCTCTCCACTAAGGTTTCAACAGCACATTTAAAAAGCAAACTTGCTCAGCTAGAGTCAACCCAGCCTAAAAGGTATTCTACTTTGGACAGAGATAAACTATGCTAGTCTCAAATAAATAAATGAAAAGATAAGGATTGAGAGACAATGAGAAATATTTCTTTGCTTAAATGCTACAGATAAAGTCTTCACAATAAAAGAAAAACATCTGCTTCCATTTAGAAGTTTAAGTTTTGTGTGATTTCCTGCATCTCAAGGATCTTTCTGAACTACAAAGACATAACCAAACATCACATTTTTCCCCTCCTAGCTTCCCCCCTCAAAAACCCACAAGATGGTGATTAACAAACACCCTTGTCTTTTTATACATACTTTCAGATGCCACAAGGAAAAGATAAAAGCTAATTCAGATAGCAAGCTCATCCAGAAAATGAGAAATAGGTTACCTCAGAGGAAGCAAACTACATCACAGTAAGCAGACAAGTGTTCCTAGGGGATACTGAGAACGGCATCCTCACAGTGAGTCACATTCATCTCTAAAAGACTGGGCAAAGCTATCCTTCTCACCTGTTCAAAGCCTCCCTGATTCCAACCTACAACTCCAGAGGCACAAAGGCCTAGACCATGGGAAATCCAATACTTTAGGGGAGCCCTAGACACCAAAAACTGTTAAGTCAAGCTGTTTGTGGGCCAAGTCCAAGAACTGTCTCAAACCTCCCAGAGATCATTCTCTGAACAAGAAATGATGTAGAACCAAGCTCTCAGCCCCAAAGAATACCATCCTTATGCAAGAGGCAAGGGGGAAGATGTCTTACTGTCATTGGCTGAAGAATTCTCCCAGGTGAAAGGCACCGAATTGCACAAGGTCAATAAGTCATTGAGCAAAACTTTTAGCTCTTTCCCTGCTCTGCCTCAGGAAGAACAAGGAACAGGAGAATGGGAATCCCAGAACCAGACACCGTAAGTAGTCCTTTAGTGACAAATCTATTTCTCTCACTTCAAAGCAGCCTGGTAGTATAGCTATCCCCAAGACAGGAAAATGTCTTGGCACTACTTCTCCTGCAAGTAAGTCTCTGTCTCATGTGAGGGAAGAAAGGGTTGGCCGACTCTTGTCCTGGTGAAAATTTCCATTTCCACTTCCTCGTTAGGTCTACCAACCCATCTTCCTGGCTGTTGCTGAAAGAATGTATTTTGAAATCAAGACATAACCTGGTATAGCTAACTAGACTTGATAAACAGGAAAAAGCAAAATGAATCTCCAATTGAAAAGTATGCAAATCATGAAGAAGGCAGGAAATGGGGGAGAAGCGTGACCATTACTGGGGACACTAAATTGTGGAATGCCATTACTGGTAAACCTCTAGATAATTGGATGACTTCATTACTATATTATACTAAGCAGGTGGCTTATTTTAACTTTGAAACTGATGGAAAAGACACAAAATTGCATGCATATGAAAGAAGGCTACACTTTCTGATTATATCCAGTGTTTTTCCACAGCCTTTCAAATTCCCCTTGCAATCCTTCATTCTGAGGTTTTCCAGTTCAGTAATGACTACCCCTCCATTCATCTTTCCATTAAAATTTCCTACTGGTTACTAAAGGATGGCAAATTCTGTCAGTATCGCTTGGATTAGCATCCTAGTTATTTGCAAATGGAATACAAATGCCTTCAATTATAGTACACTTTCACCATTATATAAAAGTTCAATTCTGCTTACTTCTGCTAAAAAAAAAAAATTAATCATGTTGAGCATATGCTAAAGCAAATACTCATTCACACTCTCTCTATCTATCTCTCTACCTTGGATGTCTCCTAACTATAAGGCATTCATATAAGGCATTCAATGAAATGGATAATTTGCATTCAAGAAGTCAAGTGCTTTTGAGAAATTTAAAAAAAAAAAAAGCTAAAAAAGGTTAAAACTGGACCTTAAACTAAGCAAACTGATTTCTACCTTCACCATTTTCCCCCAAATAAATTGATGATGACACAAGAATCAAGCATGCTCAAGGCTGAATGACATGTTATGCCAGTTATATATTTCTTCAGCCTCAATAAATCTTTTCTTACTCTCAAAATCCTGGGCTGCTTCTAAAATAGCTCAGTAAAAAGCCCCAACCTAATTAAAAACAGCTTCCTCTGCAACAGTGGCCTTGATTTCACTTATTTACACATTAGCTGCAGCCTCCTTTTGGCCAATCCAGTCCATTCTCTGGGCCGTGCAGGGCCTTTTATCTGCCCCGGACAGCATTTTCTCCAGCAGATGCAGTAGATGCCGATTGATTTGCTGTCGAGCACGGTAAATTAATAGCAACAAATTGCTGAGGGCCCATCTTGCTGCTCCACCATGCTTCGGCAGTTCTGCTTTATTTGCTCCATGATGGGCAGCAGTCAGGCCTCTTCAAGTCAATTTCTTCTTAACAACCTGCAATACTTTTCAATGGTGAAAATAGAGCTGTTCCTTGTAAGTCAGAAATCAATATCCTATTGCCCTTAGAAAATGCTAAACAAGCAGTATTGGCAATCCACTTGGTACTAGAGGGTATCAGATATAATGCAAATCCATACTGCTTCCCTCCTTGTAGTTATTACAGTTTGCTAAAAGGTTCCTAATGCCATTTATCATCATTTACCATCGACTGCTGCAGCTATGATTATGAGATCCTATCAGCTGGCAGAGCCCTTTCATTTCTATTCAATTAATATTTTAACAGCACTCAAATGGTTGTTGCCCAAGTCTTGTAATAAAATTTACATGTCTTAGAGTGAAAGTTTTTCTTGCTTTGATTTTTAAAAAATATTTGTATGTGTATATTCACTTCATTTAGACCCTCGTATTGTTGCTTTTACAAAATCAAGACTTATCAAAAGCGAGTAAGACGACTAATTTTTTGGAAACAAAAGGTACTTCTGACTAGGGAGCATTAACTAGAGAGAAGCTAGACTATTTCTTATTTTCTTTTGGTCAAAATGTAGTATTTCCATCTCCACCACATTTCAAATTCCTATAGATCTTATTCAGAAATGCCTACTGGCTCATCAGATTCCAATACCCAGCCTCCAATAACAAATACAGATGTCCATTTAAACCCAAGGGTCTCGTTCACTTATCGCATCGTACGCACAAGAGCAGGACGTGCTAAGATTGTCTTGAGATGACGCTAAGGTCATCTCCAACCCAAGCATGGCCCAATTCTACAACAATGACTGGCCCATTTTAAGATAAAAAGCGACACTGCATTTATTAAGGTATTAATTAGCAACACAAGTAACATCTATTAAACACTATGTCAACTGTCTCTCTACAGAACAAACCAGTTGAGATGCACAGCAAGAGAAACATTCTCTGATAGTCTCTCATTTTTCAGAAATTCATTATGTGGACATATCTCAATAAAATGTTATTTAAACATATTCCTTTTGTCAACCTCACTTACATACTAGAATATAAGATATAAGGAAGCATAGACTCATATTATAGCCTATGATATTCCTAACTTTTGTTTCTTCTAGTTTCAACTGCTCAGTTCTACTGATCCTAGTAGAGATTATTACAAATTTGATTCATATTTTGTGCTTTAATTTGATGTCATGTTACTGTGTACCCTCAGCTCCCCTTTAAAAAAAAATCAACTCATTCTACCAATCTAATGCTATTTACTCAGTTACCAAAATTTAAATTAATTATGTTCTCAAACATAATTGTTAAAAATTGGCAACATTATGCAGGCTTAATTAAGATTAAATCCAATTTACTAAATGTACTTTAATTGGTACTAATTACATTAGCTTTCATTTCAGAATGACAAATTCCCCATAGGTTTTACTTTAATAGTCTTCTATCAAAATCAACACAGGATGACTGATGACGAGCACCAAGTGAGGGGGGAGGAGGTGGGTGGGAGAAGACAATATCGATCCCCACATTGTTTCTGCTCCATGCATTTATCCTTTTATCAATTTGCTAAGTCACAGAGTCATGCCTCCATCACAGCCATCATTTTCTGTTCCAATGAAAAATTTCTCTAAAAATAAATACTGTGTAGTTGGAAGCAGCCAAGAAGAACAGGAGCTTTAACCGAAAAATACACAAAGGTTTCAAATATCAGGGCCACCAATTACTAGGGTACTTCCAAGGACTCCGGGGACTCCTACTCTTGAACCCTCTGAGACGCAAATCTAATAAGTGAATAAGCCTAACCTGATCTCGAGAACTAGGCCCAATTATGCCGCAGGGCAACTTCCCTGCATTATTGCCTGCTTTCCATTACAAGGGCATCCAGTGAGTACATCTGGAAAAGAAGCTAAGAAGAACCAAGGCTGTCTGCCTAGGAAAACAAATAAAGACAGATATGCCTCTGTGCTTAAGGGGAAAAAGAAAGAAAATATAATAAGTAGGTGGTTTGCAGGGCTGTCTGTATTTCATAATGTGATAAACTACCCTCAGGATTCTTGATATGATTGAATTTAGGAAGCAAGAGGAAAAAAAGAGGGAAAAATACACTCTGCTCTCAATTTAAAATGGACAGCATTTGAGGGCTTATGGACAAGAAGACTGCGCAATTAAAGGTGTAAGTATAAAATGTAATTAGGAGACATCATAAAAGACTATACTTTTGGCAGAACATGGAGTTGTCTGTCTTTCTGTCCAGCACTTATACAGTATTAAGAAATCTAAGCCTAGAAGGTTATGGAGATATAGGAAGGGAGGAGAAAGGGAGGGAAGAAAACATAGAAGGACATTAGTCACTAAGTTCAATCTTTAAAAGATACTAATTAATCTTCATATAGCAAAAAGACATGTACAAGATACAGACCTAAGATGAAATTTAACAGTAATGGTAATTACCAAACATCTCAGCTGTAATTTGTTCAAGTAAAGCGGAATGAATGGAAGACCATAAGCTTGAATGAGTTCTCTGTAAGCAGGCAGTATTTATGTTCCTAATTTAAACAGAAATGGCAGTAATGCCAAAATGATATTCTAACTAATCTGAATGCACAGTATCCACAATACGCTGTCAGTGCTACATTCAACATGACCATGGAACTAATGAAATAAAGTATTTGGAATTACAAATTCTAATTCTCTCAGCCCTTGAAATAAGTGATGACTTTGGAGCTTTGCAAGTATTTGCCCAATTTTCATGTTTTCAGATACAATTGATTTGCTGTCTTTTACTCTCTAATTCACAAGTTTAATCAAATGTACCGGGTGGTGCTAAAAACCATACCAAATGAGAGGCCCATCATATGGCAAAAGATGAGTAATACTGGGCAAATCATCTTCTCCAAACTCAGAAAGTAATGATACACATCCTTAATATGAATAAGAAAGTAAGAGCATATTAAACTACTTCAATAGCCTCTCTACACAGAAAGGTGAGGACACAGAGATTCCATTACTGGTTGGGGAGACATCAAGCAACACTATTAAAAGGCCATTTAAAAAAAAAAACTACTCCTAAAATGAATTATTACTGCCAAACAATTCAATTTTTTTTAAAGTGCCGTTTTTCTCTCTAGGAAACCCAAATCAAACCACTTAATTTATTCTCCAGCAAAAAAGGTTAAAACCCACACATTGCTCAATGAGTCACAACACTCACCTTTCCTACTAATCACTACTTTTCTTTGGTTGAACTAATTGCTAACTTCAAGGCACAGTGATGAACCTCATCAGGTCCTGCAATCAGGCTCATTTACTTTTCAGATTTTGAAAGTAACAGACAGTTTCTGGGTAAGACCCAACTAAGTAGCCTCAAGGGAGTAGTTTGAGGATTTTACAGCAATTTATTTGGTAGGGAAAAGTCCATTTTGATTCTTTGTAGTTAACCTTTTACCTTTCCATACAGTTTTACTTTTTAATCTTTTTTAAGAAAAAACATATTCCTCATGATTAATATGACATAAATCTTTCAAAAAAGAAAACAATAATAGTATGTTAAACTTGAGATTTTGATTTTGAAATGTATGCTAATTTGGTAGGTTTATGCAACTTTTTAAATAATTTTTACCTATGATTTCAAATTATGACAACACATAACAACAACAAAAAAAGGGAAAACACAAAGAAAAACCAAAGCATTCTATGCATCATAAATCATTTTTAGAATCCAGCCATACAAAATGTACAAAAAGATAAAGTAAAAAATTACAGAATTATGTTTTTAAAAAGCATGATATATTACTGAAATGATTTTATCATTAAAGGAAACCAACCAAGGCTTACCTGCTTATGCATTTCTATATTCAACCCATAGGACATTTCATAGTACTGTCAAAGAAGGAAAATCAATTAAATTCATGCCAAATATCAGGCAATATTTCTATTTTCTGTTGAAATTCCTAAAGTCCCCAACAAGAACCTCAAAAAACCCACAACCACTAATATCCATTCCCATAAACTCTTTGATAAACCTGGCTCTATATTCACTAATTTTAACTTAATAAAATACAATAAGCGGATTTTTAATTATAAGGATAGGGGAAGGGGTGGAAAGGAATGAGATACTCCCAGTGAAAATAAATTCAAAGTTCAAAAACTGAGCATCCTTAACATGTCCTGTTCTCTCTCAGTATTTATCATAAGGTTAGAAAAATTCTGGTGTGTGAACTCAGTAACAAGTGTACATCAATTCCTAGGCAAGATCAACATGTAAATAGGAAAAATACATCTTGAATTAATCTTTGTGCTTTGACAGAATTGGTCATAAAGGCAGTGTTACTTAGAAATAATCTCTGAAGTTAACTTTCTCATTTTTTAAGCATATTGTGTTTATAACCGCAAATTCAAAGGGAAATTGCCTTAGATGCAAGCCCACAATGTAATCCTTCAGCTGCTTTAGAAGCTATCATACAAACATGCATGATTATATGTCTTGGAAGGAAACTGATTTTTAAACCCAGATGATAACGGGTACTTTAGGAATCTTGGGAAATTTAAAAAGCCTCTTGTATTCAATACAGAGGTGAGGTGGAATCTTATTTTTTAATTTAAAAAGAAAGATGATCATTATCTTCTTTAATTCCTCAGTCTTTAAGAAAAAAGAAATAAAGCATTAAAAACTAAATCATATGCCCCCAAAATATTGTTAGTTAACAATCATTTGGAATTATAGTAAAAACAACAAAGCAAACCACCAAAACACCAATATCTCATTTATAAGCAAAACAGAAATACAGAGGTTTTGTTGTTGTTGCTTTTCAAAATTCTTAAAAAACAAAGCACAGAGAAAATGAGCAGGCAGTTAAACTTTGAGGAAAATTTAAAATCAAAACCAGTTTTCAGAGGCAAGTTCCAACATCCTGGAATTACAGGTTTCTAACGGGAAATTATGCCACAGTCTCACAGTGGCAACACAGTAGTGATTTCTTTTGTAGTCTCAAGCTACCTGAATGAATTTCTGGTTTTGGTCTATCAAACTAATAGACATTTTGAATGTGTTATTCAGTTTTCTTACCATGACATAATGCCGCTGCATCTCTGTCTTCTCACTGGCCAGTTTTTCACATTCCAGTTTCAAACTGTTCAAGACATAACGAAGCTTGAGTACTCTATAACACTTGATTTATTCCCTTCTAATCCACGTATGCTCATTACCTCTTTCACAATCAGTATCCACAAATTTCAAATCAACAATTAAAATACCAACACCGAGAAAATAAGAAGAATGTGTGATTTAAAGTTTAAGGTGGGAAGATGGGGAATCTCTACTTCATTCTTGAATCTCATCCAGAAATGTGTGTTCACAAATCCATTTAAAAGAAAAAATAATAAAGAAAAAACAATGAGATTAATATATGGTCACAAACGATGAAGTCCAGTCCCACAAAATATCACACCTGTGTTTTCCTTAATGGTCCACAGAGATGAATGAAAATATGAATCTAATATGTTTTAACGAATGATGTCTCTCTTTCCCTCCAAAAATTGAGACAAGTTGAATACTACCACCCAGGGGGCAAATTGTTGATTTTGTCCAAATTGCAGTTTATTTTTTTTTAAGTCATGTAAAAAGAAATACATATCAATGAGAATTATGGCAAAACGATTTTAAAATGTCAACTTAGAGTCAATTATCACTCTGAGAATAAAACATCTTTCAGCAATAATTCAATGAAACAGCTCCCTTGCTGGAAGCCAAGATTCTCCCCCTTGAAATGGCAAGAGCAGAAATGTGAGATGGTCAGGTAGAAGAAAAGGAAAGAGGAAGAAAATCCCAAGCAACAAATAAGCTCGGAAGCTAAAAGGCCCCTCAATTTTATTATCCCTTGCTTGCTTTCTGCCCCAATAAACCATTATTGAAAGTTTACCACCATCTTCCAAATCTCCTACAGTCTCAGTGTTCTGCCTTCTTTTTTATTTATTTTGGGGAGAAAGGCTCATACTTTCTTTGCACCTGTCCAGAAGGGTGCTATTACTCACCCTTTCTGTCTATAAAACAGGAAAAAAGCCACCCCAAATCTTTACATTCAATTTTGTCAAAATGAAAAAAAGTGTGGGGGGGGGGCGCTAGGGTAATGGAGGGGGGGACTGACAAGAGCTAAGCAAACAGGAGGATCAAGGAAAGTAAACATCATTACCTGTGGTACTGAGCTTGTAAAAACTGAAACTCTTCCTTAATCCTATCGCAGGACTCAGAAATTGTAAATTTAAAGGGTTGAGCAGGCTGATGCGGTGCCTAAAGAACAACAATAAAATATTTAATTATCCCACATCGCAGGCAAGGGAAGAGATTGAGAAAACATACCATGCAGCGCTAAAAAGGGGGGGCCTCACAGCACATTAAGGCAAAGAGTTTAAGGCAAAGAGCTATTAAAACTCTTTCCCTTTACTCCCCCCTCCCCCCTTTTCTTCTTTAAACCAAAAACAGAGAAAAGTCTCTCCCCCTCTAGCTATGCATTCCCTTCATTCTCCGTACTCTTAACACTCCGCAGACATAGACACACGCAGACACACACCGGTTTTTTTCCCATCCACGCCTTTCTCACGAACATCAAGGTTCGAAAGCTCTTTTCTCATTAAAGGTAATAAGGGCCAGCGTCTCAAACACACGCTCTCCCCCGGCCCGGAATCGAAACTGCCGAACCGCCACGGTCTGTCAGGGACACTTTGGCCATATTGTGAAACTAGGATGAGGGGGTGAGGGGGAGGAGAAGGAGCTGAGAACGACACGTTTCATTCTCCAGGGACAAGTGGGAAAGGAGGGGGAGACATCACCCCTTTCAGCATACACGCTCGCGCTCGCTCGCTCTCTCAGAAACAAACACAAACACACACACACACACACACACACATGCACACTTTGGACCCCCATCAACCCAGAGATGGAGAGAGCTCCGAGAAAAGCCCTCCTACTCCCACGTCTCCCGGTCCCTTTTCGCGCCCCCCCCCCCCACCTTTTCATCTCTAGAAAAACTGAAGGAGCCGAGATCGCAAATCGTTATTCTCGGGTTTTCAGGGTTTCCCGAAGACAACAATAAGAAAATGGCTACAACTCAATTGCTTTCTCGAAACGCCCCCCCCCCCCAATCCTTTCCCCTCCTTGCCAGTATCCAGCTGCAGTAAAGGGCTGACTGGGAGTAGGGGCACGGATTTATTTGTTTGGGTTTTCTCCCCTTTTTTCAAGCCCTCTTAGTAAAACTGAAAAGGGGGGGGGGGAATCCCAGCCTGGAAGTATCCCCGCGCCCCCTCCTCGCAGGCCGGGCTTTGCTTCCACTCACCGGGTGTCTGGTTTGCGGGTACATCTTGCTCAGATCGCGAATCATCCAAACCGATTTAGTTGGTGGCGCTGGGCAGAGCAGCTCGGTTCATTTGTTTTAATGGCAACAAGGAGGAGGAGAAGGCACCCGGCGGGCGGGCGGCGGGGCTGGCTGGCTCTCTGAGGAGCGCCTCTTCGGCGGCAACAGCGGCAGCGGTCCCTGCGCCCCCCTCCCCGCCCCCGGGTCTCGCGTGACACAAGAAGAGGAACCCTCGGCAGCGGCGGCGTCTCTGTCCCCGGCAGAACGGAACCCCTCCAACATTCCACGGGGCTCTTGTCACTGGCCGGCGGTCATGGTCGAGTGTGGAACGTCTCCCCCGGCAACGTTCGGAGGCTACTGTCCCCACGTTCCGGAGGGTCCGTTCCCGTCGAAGGAGCGGCTGCCCTGGAGCCCCTGAAAGGTTCCTTTGGCGGGTAATATCCCTCCTAGCGCACCAGTCACAGCCCTCCAAATGTGGTGGTGGTGGTGATGGTGGAAGTCGCGAAAACACCCCGTGTACCCGAACAGTCTCTCTCGCCACCACACTCCAAACTTTTATTTGTCTTTTAATTGGTTATTATTCCTCCGTATGCAATGCCTCTCTTCTTGCATCAAAAAAAAAAAAAAAAAAAGCAAACTCCTTTGATTCGGAAGCGGTCCTTGCCCGGTGCTTTCTGTGATTCTCTGGAGATTATTCGGTTCACAGCAACGATCTTTTAACCTTGGAGCTTCTTTTACCTCATCTCATTTCCTTATTTTTCTTCCTTCCTGTTTTTCTTGTTTTTCACTCCCCCCTCCCGACAAAAAAAAAATTTAAGAGGAGGCGTGTTTTAAAAAAAAGAAAAGAAATGCTTTGCGGCTTTATTCTCTCTCCTTTCAAACTCCTCGAACACCACCACAAAACAACATACAAGTGTCTGAGAGAGGAGGAAGAACGCAGCAAGCAGCCTAAATAACCGCTCCAAACAGCTCTAACAACACGCTCTGTCTAGGTGACTTCTTTGACCAAATTTAGCAGCAGCAAATCATTAACATTCTGATACATATTCACAATCATAGAAGAAGGCGGCGCGGCGCATTCTGGGAAATGTAGTCCTATCCCAGTGACTCCTTCCCTACTCCAAGTTGCAGGATTGAACCCGATAAACTACAATCACCGCCAGGCCGAACGACGACTCCTGGATCCTCCGCTAACGCCCCGCCTACTCCCAGTGCAGCGGGAGACATAGGCAACCAATCAGAGACTGCTGAACATTAATCGCCGTTCTGTGTTACTGCCCATCATTTCATTTTTGACAAATGGGGAGCCAGTGGGGAGGAGCCGGACAGGCTAGTTCCCACGTGGGGACCGGGCGTCGCCCGAGGCTCGAGCCAATGAACAGTGTGGGACGAGGTGAGCGGGGGCGGGGCAGAGGAGGCCCGCCCGAGGTGGAGCTTCGTGGTTGCTGACGTTCCTTAGCGCGAGCGTTCGAACAGGGGAAACATTTGTTCAGCTGTCAATCAAAGTAACGTGGGGCTTGGTGGAGCTGCTGCCTCTGGTGTTGCTGCTGCTGCCGCTGCGGCTGCATCTTCAGAAACTGGGTGATGGTGGCAAAATAAGAAGGGTGGAAAGGGGTGGGGTGGATAGAGAGGGAAGGTATGAGGGGATTAGAGGGAAGGAGGCTTGGTGATGGTCAAATACACTCAACTTCTTATCCTTGTCCTCTCCCCTACAAAACCCCCAACTCCAAACCCAAACATGCACACGACACTGCCCTCCACGGCGGCCGCATTAGCCGCGCCAGGAATGCGGACTAATTAGGGTCCAATGTCTCCTTAAAGAGACAAGCTCGGCCTTGTGTAACGTGCCGAAACCCCTGTTGAGACAAGAGAGGGAGGATCACGCTGATCCCACTTCTTTCAGTTCACATCAATTTTACGCACCGCTGGAGCCGGCATAATTTTCCGTGTGAACGGGGACTGAGTCCTCCTGCCCTTGTTTGGAGGCACAAAGCACTGCCCAGTGACTTGGGGGGAGGAGGGGTTTAAAGGGTTGGAACTGTCGGGGGCGAGGGGGGAGGAGGTGCCTACTCTTACAGAGTTTAAGACGGCTGTGATTGCTATTTAACCCTGGAGCTCTCGCTTGCTTTCTTCTTACCCGAGGGGAAAGAAGAGTACCCAAAGAAGGTTTTTTTCCCCCCACCCCATCCGCTAAACCAACTTCTTCTCAGGCCGGGGTCCGAGAAATAGTGAGCTGCCCATGTGCTTCCAGGACTGGGAGAGGAGGCTCGGGAACCCCAAAGAAACTTTATTTCCAACCTCCACTCCCCATGCTCTCTACACTTTATTTTTTTAAAAAGGCACTCTCTTTTCAGCCCTCCAATTTCTTTGTTGAGCAAGAAATACAGGCCAACATGTTTGACACCGGCAGTCTAAAAAATCAAAGCCTTGGGATCGGATTGGAGTGGAGATGGGGACCATGGAGAGAGTTCTCTAGAGGCTGCGTACCTGTTGTCCCATTTTAGCTCCCGAGAGACCGTAGACCGTGGACTCTCTGGGCTTCTCATAGGGAAAACGAAAACGAAGGACGGCTGGAATGTTGTATGCCCACCAGGGTGAAGTGGCATCCCAAATGCCCGGCTAGCAGCAGGATTCCTTGCATCAGTGATGGAGTGTGCCAAGCTCCAGGGAGCCTGCCCTTCCTTCAATCTGCCCTCATAAGCACCAGCCTGCCAATCGAAGCTCACTCCCAGGAGAGGGAAAAAGGAGATCTGAAGGCATCTGGAAGATGCAGCCTGGCTCCGAGTTTTTGAAAAACCTGGGGCTCAAAAGCGGGCTACCTTGTTAAGCCAGTGGACCCAAACTAAGGGAGGTGCCAGGCATGGTTAATGGAAAGATGGACTTGCAATTCCTGAGCTCACTAGCCTGTCCGACTTTGAGTAGAAGCTTCCTGGGGGTATCATTGAGCTTAATTTGGGCCATACTTGTTAGTGCTTAGTAAATATCACTTGAAGATAAGAATATTTGATAATGAGGATACCTTTTGAAGAGTCTTGAAAAACCTGCCTTGCTTGATGCAAAAGTCAACCTCCCATTTTTCCATTGTACATGGAACACCTACTATAAATAAGGAGGACAAGGATGAGAAAGTGTGTAGAACCATCACTTCCCTTCTCCTAAGAAGCTGTAGAACCATCACTTCCCTTCTAAGAAGCTCACCTTAATGATGATGGTGATGAAGGGAAATGACAATGACAACAGATGGTGTAGTTAGATTCCCTGGAGACTGTGCCTAGCTCTCATATTGTTCTTTACACCACCACAACCACCCCAAAAGGGGAGAGGAGTACCTTCCTAGCCATATCCTGAACCTCTCCCAAAACTAATACAAAAACAAAACCCAAGGGAATTTTGGTAATAATATCATCTCAGACCAAGCTGTCTCCTTCCTTCAGTCCCAACCCCTCATTAGAGAAGGCCAACAATGTATGCTCTACTTTCAAAATCATTCATGACTCTAAAGGCACTATATATATAATATCTCATATGATTCTCACAATGAATTGGGCATCCCCATTTTACCAGTAAGTATACCAGTTTAGTGAGATTAAATGATTTGCTCAAGTTCACTCAGGACGTGTCAGAACCTAGATTGCCTCCAAATTTTGGATCTTTCTTGCTTGTATATTTTCTGAAATAACTTACACTTGCCTTTATAGGATACAGAAGTATTCTCTGGAGTTCTTGCAAATATTGTAATATGTTTCTTGCACAATCCTAGAAGTCCTCTGAATCAACTGGACCATATTTATTGAAATTCTGAGCAGCAGTCCCACTTCCTCCCAGCACAGGAAAGTTGATGAGACTTCTAATATCAGAACCTGAAGAGACATTGAGAGGGTCAATGAGCAGAGAGTGTCCTTTGCTCTGTTAGGAAATATCAAATAACTTGTAATAGGAAACTTTCTCATAATATCTCCTGACAGTTGTGTGTCAACAGGAGAGTTGGAAGAGAGAGATCAAAATGTGGATTTTTTTTAGGAAAAAAAAACAGCAGGATGAAACCCAGGTACTCAGGCATGTCTCATCATTGAGTTGTGAAACAGAGCATTACAACTTATAATATCTAAGAGAGAAAAAGTAGTCAAATATAAAGGTACTGTGAACCATCCCTGGACCAGAATACTATCCCGAAGCAGAAATGTAGTGACAATCATATAAGTGCAACAAGTAAGAGAAAAAGTTTTTAGTCTAGAAAAATCATCACTGAACCAAAGACTCAAGTTGATTTGAGGGCATAATTCAGGCTCAGTCATTGATCTGCAGTCACCTAATCATTACAATTTTCAGTAAAGTAATACTATGCTTATTATAAAAATTTAATAAATTACCATATAAAATCAATATGAGTTCTTCAGTCATGGCAGACTTAAATGTACCATAGATAAATCTATGAACTACCTGACAAGTTTGTTGTAAAGATGAAATGAGATAATATTTATAAAGTGCTTTGCAAAGTTTATAAATGCTAGCTATTTTTATTTATTTATGTGATTGTTATAACTGGTCCTCATTGAAAAAAAATTATCCTTGGCTTATAACCTTAACAGAACTGTCATAATGCCAATTGGTAATATGTTATTTACCTGAGAAATGACAGAACTACCTACAAACTATTTTCCCTACTTACCCCCAGATTATTTGACTTTCAAGAGTGTCATAGAGTCTAGAGTCAGAAAGGACCTCAAATTTTTTTCTGGTCCAGAGACCTGGAGTGCAGTAAACAGAGTGAAAGTTTGTAGTCAGGAGAAATCTGGGTTCCAAGACTATTTCATTTGTTTAGTCCTATGACCATGGCCAACACACCCTTTTTACCTTTCTGAGCTTCAGTTTCCTCTTCGGTAAAGTGGGGATAATAATATCTGTGATATTACCTCACAAGTTAACTGTGGAGCTCTAATCTCACTTGCTGATATGCTCTTTAAGGGTCACCAGTGAAGCAAGTGGGGTTCAAAGTGATTAAGTGATTTGCCCAATCTCACAACTGGTAAATAGTGAGGTAGAAAGGAAAATCTGTGTTTCCTGGCCCTTTGTGCAGAGCTCATATTTTCTATACTCTTAAAATTGGTACTGACCAATTAAAATGTGTAGTTTCAAACATATTTACTTAAAAATTCATTCCTCATTTATTTAGGAGGGGGAACGTAGAGGGAATTATGGTAGAAAATTGTGGCTGACTGCAGTAAGAGTGACCTCTAGGACCCCTTGCACTTAGTTCCCAATGCACGAGTCTCCCTTTTCTTTCCCCCCATCTTCCCCACCCCCCCATTCATACTCCTTGGAGGCTCTTAAGACTTGGTAAGAGCAGCTGAAGAAATATACATAGAACTTAAACTACTACACCTTTTACTAATACAGTTGTTTCTTCAGCTGCTCTTGCCAAGTCATCAAATAGGTTTATGCTTCTCTAACAACCTCAACCCAGACAGAAATTAGACAGGAGAAATTTGTATTTATTTTTGAAAATTAGAGGGTGAGAGCAGCAGGGTAGAAAGAGCACTGGATTTGGAGTCGGAACCTCAGTGCCAATTCTGATCCAGCCATTTAGTATGGTTTGGGTTAGTCACTGAAGAACCATACTGGGCCCCAGTTACCCCTCTGCAAAATGAAAAAGCCGAATTACATGACCCTAAGGTCCCTTGCAACTCTAAAACCATATTCCTATGGGTTTAATAGGTATATAATATTTAAAACTTAAGTACTTTGTTGTTGTTATTATGTTTTGAGTTCCAACTTGTCTCCCTCCTTCCTTCCCAACCCCTCATTAGAAAAGACCAACATTTGATATAGATGTATATTTAGAAGCATACAATAAATATTCCATGGATCAGCCCTTTCTCTGGAGATGAGTAGCATTTTCCTTCGTAAGTCCTTTATAGTAGATTTGAATATTCGTATTACTCAAAATAGCTTAGCCATTCAGCTACTCTTTGAAAATTATTGCTGTTAGTGTATACAACATTCTTTTGGTTCTGCTCATTATTTCATTCAAGTCTTTCCATGTTTTTTTTTTATCAACCTCATCATTTCTTACAGCACAGTAGTGTTCCATCACAATCATATACCACAGCTTATTCAACCATTCTGCCACTGATGGGCATCCCTTCGATTTCCTGTTCTTTGCTGCCACAAAGAGAGCCACTAGAAATATTTTAGAACAAATAGGTTCTTTTCCTTTATTCCAATCACCTTGGGAAACAGACCTAAATACTTAAGTACTTAATACTATATATTGGCAGGGTGGCTAGATGGCAGTCAATAGAGCACTGGCCTTGGAGTCAGGAGGACCTGAGTTCAAATGTGACCTCAGACACTTAACATTTACTAGCCAGGTAACCTTGGGCAATTCCCTTAACCCCAATTGCCCTGCCCTCCAAAAAGCAAAAAAAAAAAAAAATGCTATACATTGGGGTAAGGGGGAGCATGGAGCTAAATCCTATACCACTTGGTACAGTGTATGTGTATGAAGTTTAAGAATGCCTCAAAGCTAATTTTTGTTTCGACTGACCTGTCTGGTCTTTCTCGTGTCATTAAGTGTGATGCAAATTTTATGAACCTATAATCTTAATACCTGTGTACAACTCTTATAACTATTTCAGATCAGGACTTGTCCATAATATTATATAGTTTCTCCTAGAACAAGTCAGGTCTATCACACAACTTTTCTTCTTAGAAATTCTTTTTTAAGACATTGTGAATGAGCCATCATGTAACATCTTGTCCAGTATACTACTAATTTTAGAAAATGGATTCAGTATTATTAGTCAACAATTATAGCACTTGCCAAATCTCCATCAAAATAAGTAGAAAACTCTGAGAGATTTTCACTCAGTAATAATTTTTTTCAACCTTAGTTTAAAATAGACAAAACTATTTTGACCACTTTTGATAGGCTTTTAAAGTCAGTAAAGAAAGACTTATAGTCATTATTGAATATATTTTATGTGAAAGGTGTAATTTGACCAGGTAAATAAGAATTTTTAATTAGGTCCTACACTATAATATTATGCAGGAATAAATGCATTATGCAAAGAATTTCTTTTTAAATAGAAGATTTCTTAGTCTGGTGATATAAAGCATAGAAGTAGCAACTTCTCAAACAATGAAGAAAGCCTTATGGCAAATCTTACACTATTCATCTGGAATTAAAACCAACCTACAATAAACTTAGGAAAGCTAAAATTCCTGAATTAATAGCTATTCCATTCAACAAACATTATTGAGAGCCTACTATAGTATTATTAAAACTTAGAAGTTTTCTTAGTGAGAGAATCTGGCAATCTGACACTGATTGACTCATACTCAAATTCATCTTTTGGTGACTAGAAATCGTAACAACATGTATGAAATGTCCCCTGTTGCTGAAGTTAGACTTTCATTAAAGAACAGTAACAACAAAGACAAAAAAAATCTAAGTAGTGACTACATAAATTAATTCACTGTGATCATGAGAAAGTTCATTAATCAGTATTTGAGCTAGAAAAATTGATTTTGATACTGTTGTGAACAAATATTCACATGTTTACTGTTTTTAAAGCAAGTTGTTAAAGAACATGGATTCCTGAATTGTAATTTAGATGTTACTAATCCATTTCAAAATAGAGCACATATAAACGTCCAGCAGTTCTTTATTTAAACTTTTCAAGTTGTTAAGTATTTCTTCAATAAATGACAATTTCCCACCATTTACAAATGGCCTTGTTCTTACTTTCCAAATTATTATGTTCTCTGACAGTTCTAAGGAATGATTAAAGTCCACCAGCAGTTTAAAGATAAAACATTTCCTTTCAAAAAAGCATACAAATAAGTCTCTAATGCCTGCAAGGAGGAAAAAAAGTCTTCTTTGTTTATATCCTTGATAGACGTCAGTATTGATGATTATAATATTATTTCTAGCACAGCTTCCCTCCTCCAGACCATAATTTCTCTTTAAATTCTGTCTGAATGCATTATAAAAGGTGCCCCAGTTTGGAAACACAGGAGGGAGAGATGGAGAATGAATGGGTTTTCCTCTTTCACAGAGATGTTGTGAAAATTAGTCAAATTCAAAAGCTGCCTTAGGTTCCCAGGGGGAATGATGCTACATATAAACAAAACAGTTTCACCAGTGGTTATGGCAGGATCTCTGCCAATTGCACTGTTTCTGTTATCCCTACAACAATTTCCTGGAACAAATAGGCAGATATATTGTTTATATTTGTAAGCTCCTTGAAGGCAGGAACTGTTTTGTTTTTGTATCCCAGGCCTAGGTAGTTCCTTACCCATAGAGGGCACTTCATAGATATTTGTAGCATTGGATTTTAAATTTTGGTGAATAAGTTATTTTAGTCACATACATTTTTTGAATTATTTATACTATGCCTAAGAGAATTCATAATCAAAGCAGCATCAAACTATTTTTAATTAAACTTTGAGTATCTGTTAGACTACTGAATAAGTAGAATTTTACTAATTATTAAAACTAAGTATGTACAAACATCACAAGTCAGGAAAGAATTTACCATAAAATACAATATTCTATTAAGTTAGCCACTTAAGTAACGATAATTTCAACATCTGCCATTTTAAGAATAAAGATTTAAGGTATTGAAGATTTTCTGGATTTCTGACCTAATAGAGATCATGTCTCACAGTCATTAAGAGAATAACTTGCATTATGTTTATTCTGTTTCAAAAGAAGCATGTCAGTTGGAGAGGAATAGCAAATCTAGACATATAACTGTGCATAGCAAAATAGAAAATGAATACCTTTTTTTTCTTATTTTCAAGGAGTAAATTGCAGAGATTAACATATTTCTGATCTCCTTGCAGTGAGATTTTTCTTTAAAAGAGTTTAAATATGAAAGAGTGATTCAACAAATGGAGGCTGAATTTATTTTTCCTCCATTGAGCAAGATATATATGATTCTAATCCACTCAAATTGTTTTCATTTTTGTTGATCAACAGTAAATGGCCTATTCCCTCAAAGAATTTTTTTTTATCTTTAGCAGAATAATCACCGAAATCAGAATTTGACATAAAAAAAGAGTAGAAATAAAAAAGGGTTCTCTAGTGTGGTATCTAAAAGCAAAATGTTAACCTACTAGCCTAGGAACATGTAACATTTTAGAGCTATTATATTTCTACATTCAAAAACCTAAACGAGAATGAATAGCTGGATTCTGCTAGTGTTGAGAAAAACAACGTGGCTATTACAGATTTCTTCTGAGTATCAGGCTTTTGATCACATACATCCGTGGTGACAGCTATCCCCAATTACAGACAAAACGTCTCTAAGCTAGCAATTAATTTGCTGTATTTCTTAAACTTTGTTCCAACTTTACCTTTCCTGAGAGCAGAAAATCTACTTGTAGACATGTAAGTGAAGCCAGAGGAAGAATGCAGTGTCTTCTTTGCCACATTTATTTTGGTTTGGGTATTTCATGATGATTCCTATTCAGGCACCTTTCTCTACAACTCTTTTTTGAGCTAATATTTTAAGGGAAAGACATCATGTCTGCTGTTTGAAATGGCCTGTCTACAAATATTCTTCTACATTTGCATGTGATTGATTCAGGTCCCTTCATTTTGTAGATAAGGAAACTGATCAAAATGTGATTAACAAGTTAGGGGCCAGAAAAAGCCAAATCTAAGGGTTTGTTTTCTGAACCAGCAAGGGATATAGCATGGATTGTGCCAAAGCAAAACATGGGGGAGTTTACCAAACAACCTCTTACTCTATTTGTAACAACTTGAAACTGGGCCTTTCCTATCAGACTCCCATCAGAATGGGGAGGGGTAGAGGAAGAGATAAGCCCATCAGTGAAATAGTATCCTTTAACAACCAGTAACTTCCTGCAATCAAAACCATGCTAGCATGCGGCTTGTTCAAATAAAAATTACTGGACTGGAGCCAAACAAGGAAAAAGTAATTGATAATGTGGTTTTTCAGAAACCACCCATCCATCAAATGTGTCAGTCCTTCATAATGCTTTATTTCCCTTCTGAACAAAGATCTTTAAAATTCATTGTGTGTACTTAAAAACAAAGTGTCCTTGTACTGGTTTATAATGATTCTCTTTTAGTTGGGGGTTTGTTTTGTTATTTGATTACATTCCCTCCCATCCTGCATTTTTTTCCAGATAGTTGCTAGAAATTTCTACCCCTCTTAAACAAAGCATCTTTGTGCTGTATCAGCTTGCATTTTCCTTGGATTGTGTTTGGATGGTGCCTTTTCACTGACTTCAGCACTGGACTATTGTAGCCACAGCTCCTTTAAGTAGAGTGTAACAAACAGATTCACTGGCCCTTTTTGGATGCTGCATCTGATTAATGTAGCTGTGGGAAATTCTCTTTAGGTGATGGTGGCACATGGGTTATTCTAAAAACGAAATTAACCCAGAGAAAAATCTCAGGCCATTAGCACTAGCTATTACCAAAAAAGCCCTCTTCAGTATCACATCTTCTCATTAATTTCTGGATCTTAAACAACAGAATATCATTTATTCTGCTAATACTGATAACATAAAGCTCCCTTCAATATTGAGAGATATTTCTAAAAAGTATGTTGTTTAAATGAATTTCCCTGTATTGAATCCTATTTAGGTTCCCACCTTCATACCACACATCCGTTCATTTTCTTTAAGAGTAAGATAAATATTCCAGGAGAACTGAAGTCAGTAAGCATCTTTTAAGCCAGAAACTGGAGCTAAAAACCAAAACCAAAGTGTAACCCTCCCTGCCCTCAAGGAAGTTCCATTTCATCAAAGAAACAACATATACACAAATGCAAAATATGTACAAAATAAATCAAATGTAACTTTTGCCTAGGGGCAGGGAGAATGGATTACATATTATATAAAAGTCTTGTACAGTAGGTGGCTTATGAAGTGAATTTTGAAAAGAACTAAAGATTTCCTATAAACGGAGGTGAGGCAGAGCATTGCAGGCATGAGGACTGCCTGTGCAAAGGCATGGATGGAAGCAGAAAATGAAATACTGTGTTCAGAAAATCACTCACAAGCAATCAATCTACAATCATTTTGTTGGTAAGGGCCTCCCATCTCCCAGGCCCTGTACCTGGGCCATAAAGACAAAAACAAACCATTTCTGACCTCAAGGAATTTGTTCTTACACAGTTGGATGGAGCAATGGATAGCGTGCTGCACCTGAGGTTGAGATGACTTGAGTTCAAATCTAGCCTCAGATGCCTACTAGCTTTGAGACCCTGGGCATAAAGTGAAATAATATTTATAAATCATTTTGCAGACCTTAAAGCAATACATAAAGTTGTTATTGTTACATTTTATCAGTAGAAACAACATGCACATTTATTAGAATACATAAAATATATACAAAATAGATACAAAATTTTGGGAAAGGTGCTCTAGAAGTTGGGGGAAATCAGCAAAAACCTCAGGTAGAAGATGACATTTGAGCAGAACTTTGAAACAAACTCAGGATTCTAAGAAGTAAAGGTTGCTTATTGTTTTGGTTTTTTGACTAGAGAAAAAAGGCCATTTTTTTGGGTTTCATTTCTTACCTAACCTTAATCACTGAATGGGTATTGCCTCAGACAAGCTGAGAACTGGGAAAGATTTTATATTAAAAAGGCTGAGGTCTTCCACCACATCCAGGGCCATCTCTAATCATCCTGATCTATGTCTTGCCACTGCATCTAGGTGACTTTGAAGGAGAGAGTGAATGTGGTGGCTTTGCACAGCCCTGCCTCACTTAAATCCAATTCACTTGCAAGTCAAGACATCACCTTCTTGATATCATTGGTTCTCCTCAACAACTAAGGACAAACAACAATGAAGTGAAGAGGGAGTGCATTCCAGGCATGAGGCACAGCCTGCACAAAGGCGTGGAGATGAGAGAATGTCTCCTGTGAGGGATGATAAAAAGACCAGTTTAAGTGGACGATAAAGGGCATGGAGGGATACAATATATAATAAGGCTGGAAAGGTAATTTAGAGCTAAGTTATGAAGGGCTTTATATGCCAAATAGAATAATACATATTTGATCCTAGAGGTAATGGGAATTCACTAAAGTTTATTGAGCAGGGGAGCAACTTGGTCAGTCTTGTACTTGAGTACTTTTATATTGGTAGCTGTGTAAAAGATGAGCTGGAAAATGGAGAGACTAGCGAAAAGGAAATAATAATGAAGCTGTAGCAATAGTCCAGGTGAGAGGAGATGAGGATTTGTACTAGGGTGTTTGTCCATGTGATCAGAAAGAGGGGGACTGGTGCAAGTGGTATCATAGAGGCAGAATTGAAAAGACTTGAAAAGTGATTGACTTGAGGGGAGAAGGAAAATAAAGAATTGAGTATGACTCTTAAGATACGAGCCTGGGTGCCTTCAAAAGATGGGTGGGTTTCAGGGGAACAATAATGAATTGTGTTTCAGACAGGTTGAATTTGGAATGGGAATGGAAAATCCAGATATACAGATATCCAGTTGGCTTATCCAGGTGGCCCAGTGGACAGAGTGCCAGGCCTGAAGTCAAGAAGACACATCTTCCTGAGTTCAAACCTGGCTTCAGACACATGCTAGCTGTGTGACCCTGGGCAAGTCTCTTAATCCTATTCACCTCAGTTTCCCTATCTGTACAATGAGCTGGAGAAGGAAATGGCAAACCACTCCAGTATCTTAAGCCAAGAAAATTTTGCGAAGGGAGCCTAGAGCTCGGGAGATAGGAGCCAGATATGTAGATTTGGGAGTCTTCTGCATGGAAATGTTGATTAAACTCTGGTAAGATCTTTGTGAGAGAGCTTGGAGAAGAAGAAAACCCAGGACTTGCCCAATGTTATACTCATGCATAGGGTGTGGGAAGTGAATAATAATCCAGGAGCTATTACTGAAAAGGAGTGATCAGACTGGTGGGAGAACCAAAAGAGAAAAGTATGACAAAAACAAAGGGCAGAGACTATCTTGGAAGAAGGGGTAGTCAAACCACTGCCAGGAGGACAAGAAGAATAAGGAATGAGAGAAGGGTCACATTTAACAAAGAAGATGTTGTTGGCAGGGAGTAAAGTAGACAGAGTGCAGGCCCTGAAATTAGGAAGATTCATCTTCCTGCATTTAAATCTGGTCTTAGACACTTACTAGCTGTGTGACCCTGGGCAAATCACTTAACCCTATTTGCCCCAGTTTCTTCATCTGTAAAATGAGCTGGGGAAAGAAATGGCAAACCACTCCAGGATCTTTGCCAAGAAAATTCCAATAGGGTCATGAAGAGTCAGACGTGACTGAACAAATGAAGAACAACCATGGAGGGAAAATGATCTGTCCTTAGGACATGATAAAAATCATGTGTTAGGATGAAACAAATCTGTCTTCCCATCACACATTGCAAGGAAATGAGAGATTTCCTAGCCATTAGTGCTGTCCCAGGATGGAATGGTCTGCCTCCTGGGGGTAGTGGGAATAGGTGGGGGTTGGCTTCCCCCTTCTCAAAGATTTTCAAGTGGAAGCTGGATGAGAACTTATGTGACTGTACTCTCTACCACGCCTGTCTCCCCCTGATTGGAGGTTCATCCGATTAAGAAGGATATTTAAGTCAGCCATATCCCATTGCTCTCCAGGCTGAACCACCAATTTTCAGACTTTGTCTATCTGCCCCCTTTTAGTGTACCTTTATTGGTTCCCCATTACTTGTACTTCCAGATATTTGGCATCTTTTTATGTGTTATCTTCCCATTAGAATGTAAGCTCTTAGAGGGCAGGGATTTTCTTTCCGCTTGCATTTATATTCCCAGGCTTAGCTGAGTCCCTGGCACATTGTTGTTGTATAGTCATTTTCAGTCAACTCTGACTCTTCCTGACCCATTTTGGTGTTTTCTTGGCAAAGATATTGGAGTGGACTGCCATTTCCTTCTCCAGTTCATTTTACAGATGAGGAAACTGAGTCAAACAGGGATAAGTGACTTGGCCAGGGTCACATAACTAATAAATATCTAAAGTCGAATTTGAATTTCTGACTCCAGGCTGGGCATTCTAAACACTGCACCACCTAGCTGGCTCGTAGTAAGCACTGAATAAATACTTTTTGGGGCAGCTAGGTGGCGCAGTAAATAGAACACTGTCCCTGGAGTCAGGAGGACCTGAGTTCAAATCCAGCCTCAGACTCTCGACACACTTACTAGCTGTGTGACCTTGGGCAAGTCACTTAAACCCAACTGCCTTGCCTTCCCCCCTCCAAAAAACAAACAAACAAAAACACACAAAATAAATACTTATTAATTGACTGAATAATAATACTCAAAATGAGTCACAGATTAAGAATATTAAAACTGAAAATGCCAGAAACCATACACCTTAATCAGTGAAATCTAGATCTAGATATAAATATAGATATAATAGCAAAAAACCTATATGGAAAAGTCAAGCCTTGATGCTTTGGAGACTTGACCAAGTTTTGCACTAGCTTAAGCCACTGGAGCATATAGCAAAACATCTACAATTAATTACATATGGCTTCTAGTTATCCTTCTATTATGTAGAATTACTAGATTCTTTCAAGATATCTCCAGTCTGACCATTCCAGACATTTTTAATATTTTAATTTCAGTAATCTTAGATAGATTGTTAAACTACATAATAAATTGTCCAATCCCTGATCAGGGTAATCATTCTGCATGCTCTAGTTGAGAAGAAACCTGTCCTATTACCTCAAAGCCATCTCAATAAAATTTATTCTAGGAAGGACAACATGCAGTAATGGATAGAGTCCTGGAAAGGCCTGGATTCAAGTGTCATCTCTCCCATACACAGACTGCATAAACCTGGGCAAATCTTTTAATGCAACTTTTTCAAGTTATAATTTGCAGAGAAGGGGCTGCTGTACAAAGATAAAACTTACTGTGCATTCTCTACACCAATGAAACCACAACTTCAATTTTTAAAAAATTGTGTTTTTTTTTTTTGTAATGTACTTTACTAGACTTTGTGAAGACAACAAGAAAATGAAAAATGATCCCTTTTCCTCTTCTTTATAATTCAGGGATATAACACATGAATGAAGAAGTATGTACATTATAATTGGAGGAGAAGAGAGAGAACAAGAACAACTAAGGAGATCAGGAAAGGCTTTCTACAGGATGTGACACATGAGCTAGAAATGAAGATGAGGAGGGTGCATATGTGTAAATTTACAGAGGTAGTGTATAGTATGCTAAATTTAATGAACAATGAGTAGGCCACCTTGGCTAAAATATAGTGTGTAATGGTGAGCAAGGTACAGTAAGCCTGGAAAGGCAAGTTATAGCCAGATGGAAGAATGTCAAACTGAAGAATTTATACTCTATCCTAGAGGCAATAGGGAGCCCCTGAAGATTCTCGAGTAGGAGAGTAATCTAGTCAGATTCATACTTTAAGGAAATTATTTTGGCAGCTATGCAAGAGGTTTTTTTATAGGAAGGAGAGAGACTGTATACTAGGAGTTCAAATAGGAGACTTGTAATAGTTTAGGCAAGAGGAAATGAGGAGGACTTAGATCATGGAGAGATGATATAAAATAAAGCTTAGAAAAGGAGAGATATTTGATAAATTGTTCAGGGGAAGAACTTTAGTATCAGTATCAGGAACTTAAACTTTTTTTCAATAGAGATTGGGGAAATTACTGAAGGTTTTTGACAAGAGCAGTGCCATGATTAGAGTGGTAATTAATAAGATTACTCATTCATGATATAAGGAATGGATTGGAGTAAAGATAGACCAAAAGCAGGAATATCAATTAAGGGCTACTACAATTGTCTAAGCAAGAAGAGATAAGAAGTTGAACTAAAGTGGTTGCAGTGAAAATAGAAGGGATGGGAGAGATTGGAGAGCTATTGATGAGGCCGAATCAATAAGATTTGGATCTTGATTGCATATGGGGATGAGGGAGAGGGAAGAATCAAAGATAAATGAAGTTATAAAGCTCAGCTGCTCTTAGACAGCCTCTACTTTTCCTATGAGATATTAAAAGTGCAATAACAAAGTGAAAGGTGCTCAGCTGTACCATTCATCAAAAGACCAATACAACTAGGTCAATTGTTCCATAATTATTTTTAGCAGAAGAGATAGCATCAATATTGCAATGACAGAGATGTCAATCACCATTGAAATGAGTCCTATCTTTAATGATGGATGTTGAACTAGAAGTAGAGGAAATCTTCATGACTATAGAGTCAGATATAGAGTTACTTCCCTCAAAAGTAGAACAGAAATATATTGTGTATGCAAATTGTAAGCACTATGTGTCAATATCTTGGGTAATGCTCCTCAACCAGCTATTGGCCATCAATTGCCTTTGAACTGATTATATTTGAAAGATATTGATGAGCAGATTATATTTGTGTTGAAAAGTGTCTTATTAATGGAGTATTTAGTATTTATTTTGCCAAAGTCTACTGTCTTCATTAGGAGTCATTGGCATGTGGTCATTAACATACAGCATTCATTAACAGACTATCAGGAAAGCCTACATAAATTATAGGGTAATAGAATATTGTTGCTATGTTAAAAAACATTGATGAAGAGGCACTGTGGTGTAATGAGTAGAAAGCTATTCCAGGAATATAAGGGAGACCTGGGTTCAAGTTCAGTAGTCTCTTACGCTGTAAGCAGACAAGAGGGTACAAATCTGCATTAATTAAAGAATTTCCTCACTGGTAGTTTCCTATACCGATGAAATCATAAAACCAGTACAACAATGACAAAAAGACAACTGTAACAATAAGAGCAACAAAAAAGAAATGAGAAATGTACAGAATTCAAAGAAAAATGGTTATACATACTACTCTGATATGGGATAAAGGAAGCAGAACCAGAAGAAAAAATATGGTAAAAGACTATGAATGGACCACAGCAGATGTTGTTAAATACATAGACTAGGATACACTCTTAAAACTCCAGGTCATGCCCTGAGTAATAGAAAAAAGTAGAATGATTTGGTCACCACCATGTTAAACTCAATATACACATTTTTAAAAAAATCAGTAAATTTACCAGTTTATAGACACAATCTCTGTCTCTCTATCTCTGTCTCTGTCTCTGTCTCTCTCTTCCTATCTTTCATCTTTCCTCCCCAGCTTTGTTTTGTTTTATTCATTCTGGCTAATATGTTGTAATATCTGAACTTTTAAATGAAAGTTAAAATGTGCTTTTCTGAAATAATGTTTACTGAGTATCATAAATGAGAAACAGTTCTTTAGGTGTTCAAGAATCCTCTATTGATAATAGTTATACATAGACCATCATGCTTAAAGCAGAAATGTCAATAAACGCAAACTTTATTAATTTTCTGATTATTTCTGAACATTATCTATGAACAAGATATGTACAGCATAAGAAAATGAAGAGATGAATATGCGGACCATCCAAGCATCCTCTCCAAAAGTCCTACTGTAATGCCTTGTCAAGGCATGGATATGACCCTGAGTTTTAGGAGTTTATACTAGTGGAATGTAAACTCAGACAACTTCTACAGAGCTCAAAAGACTTTTTAAAAATCTATAGTCCTGGCAACAAGTATCTTCTCTCTGAGACTCAGCAAAATACAGAGAGGCTTATCACCAAAAGATTGACCAACATATGATATTTGGCCATAACAATCAATTATTTTTTGTAATAGCAAATTCAATTCTTTGTGGCTACCATATGCTTGCATAGTGCAAAATGATGGTAAAGAGGGCAGAAAGCACTAAGGATTTTATTTTTAGACTATCAAATAATATTTTATTGCTCTGAATATGAATTTTTGTACCAAATAACCTAATGGTTGATATACTATTGGAACAATGTTAAAATTTCCACTGCAAATGAAATCAGAAGGAATAAATAAGTTGAAGTTAAATGGGAAGATGGTTTGTTGAATTTCCTCTGATAGACAAATGAGGAAGTTGACAGAATTAATTTCATTATCCATCCAAGGGTTAAAAGAAATACCAACCCATGGCACACATTATCATTTCATCTTGCAGAACTTGTGAAAAATAGAAGCAAAAAGACAATTATGAAGATCCAGCAGTTGCCATTTATGTGTTGACATCAATTGCAGAGGAAGATAAGGAAGAAGAGAAATTCTGCTGAGGACTTGAACAAGGTGCTCCAAACCAAGTCAGTATATATCTTGATATTCAGTGATTTCAGTGCAAACATTATTTGACTTGATAAAATGGCAGAAGATATGTTGAAAAATATGGATTAAGAACTAAAATAATACAAAGCTTGTGATTGGTTATTCAGAAGTTTGATGCATTGTACAGCATCCAAAAGTGCTTTAGTAGCTTAAAACTGCACTAAGACTTTTGGAACACCCTGTATCTCATTGGTTTCTGCAAGAAGAGGATCAGAATGTGCTGAACAGCATTACAAAATAAATGCAATACATGATTGGTGTATACATATATATATATGTACATATGTATGTCTAGTCTATGTGTCTCATATTTGTTGTTCAGTCATGTTTGACTTTTTTTGACCCCATGGACCCCACTGTCCATGGGGTTTTCTTGGCAAAGATGTTGGAGTGGTTTGCCATTTCCTACTCTGGTGGATTAAGGCAAACAGAGGTTAAGTGACTTGCCCAGAGTCACACAGCTAGTTAGTGTCTGAGACTAGATCTGAACTCAGGTCTTTCTGACTCCAGACCCAGCACTCTATCCACAGAGCCACGTAGCTGCCCTCATGTGCTATATGCATATGCATATACATGTATATAACTAATTTCATCAATTTAGGAAACTCCCTATATCAATATGGGTTAGCCTCTTTCTGGAATTGACTGTTTTAGAGATGCCTGGTATACTGATAAGTGAAGTAACTTGTCCAGGTTATATAACCAATATATGACTGAGACAGGACTTGAACCCAAGTCTTCCTGTCTCCTCTGTCATTTGTCTATTCACTATACTATACTACCTCTCCTGACTATAGCTCAACAGACAGGAAACTAGTTACTGACAGGGTAACTATTTCATAATAAATTCTCTTTGTAGAGTCAGATAAGATTGGTTCAAGTAAAGGTAAAAATTAATCAAATTAAAAGGAAAGTTAAAGACTGCCCCCCCAAAAGCCTATGAAATTGCAACTATATCTCAACCTATTGAAACAATAAATAAACATTTATTAAGTGCCTACTATTTGTGAGGCATTGTGCTAAATGCTGGTGATTGAAAAATGAGAGTTAAGGAAAGAGGTTGCCTCCATCATAATTTCTTAGAAAATTTAATCTATGTTGAATGGTCACCACAAGAAGGAAGCCCCAAAAGCCCAGAAACCACGAGAGCCAGCAAACACTTGACCTATACTCTAACATGAGAGATAATGGCAGCCAAGGTCAGCAATGGTTTCCAAATACGAGCTCAATAGTAAGACAATGTAGGGGAAGTTGGTAAAATATTATGAGGCACATTGCCTCACGAGACAGTAAAAAACCCGAGAGGACAGAACAAGCCAGAAGAAAGCTTAGCATAAGACCCAACCAAGCCATAGTACCTTTGGAGAGCACTTGGTTAAAATTAGGGCAACAAATAGATATGGAATTGGGGTTGATTTGCAAGCATTGCTCTATTGATCCATTCTCATCCATTATAAGTACACAACCTGGGTATTTGTACTCCACTATCTCGTTACACCGTCATGCTAAAGAGCCAAAGGCTGAGTCACAATACTGGAGCTGAAGTCTCAGCTTTGCCATTTACTACCCATGTCACCTACAGCAAGTTATTTAACTTTTCTGGGACTCAGGTTCCTCATCTATAAAATAAGGGGGTTAGCTAGATACCCTCTGATGTCTCCTCTATTTCTATGGCTTTAATCTAAATGTTCTGTGATGCTATGGAATTGAAAATGTCACTCAAGAAAATGAAGTTAGGAAGAACTTCTGGATCTGAATGAATACATATCAAAGAAATCTGTGATAACGGTGATGCAATTTTAAGAGCACTAAGTTATATATTTTCAAGTTTTTCAAAGTGAGGAAGATTCTAAGAGAGTGGGAAAGATCACAGACAGTATTACATAAACAAGATGCCTGATAGGACATTAGCAAGTACCAAACCACATGTCTACTATCTTATCTCTATAAATATTTATGTACATGGTCTATGCAGGTATTGAAGATATCTTTGATGCAAATATAAGAAGGGAACAGGCATTGATTTCCACAAGATTTTGAGTTACAAATTTTCTCCCTCTCTTTCTCCTACCCACCCCCCCAAAACAGTGATCCCTCTGTATATACCCTCCCCCAATCTGCTCTCCCCTATATCCTCCTCTTGCCTTCTTCTTTTCCC